>JANZLQ010000027.1:22994878-23047334 GCA_026212715.1 Elanus axillaris | reverse complement strand
ACCCCGGTGCAAGGGGAAAGCAGAGATGGATGGTACCCAGAGGGGATGGATGGTAGGGACACCACCACCTCTCTCTGTCCTAGCATCGCCACTGACCTTGTGCTTGTCCTCCCTGGGCTAGGACCTGCCTGCCGGCTTCTTCCTGGTGGCAAAGAAGATGGGACAACTGGTTTGGGCCATTCCCAGAGCCTGGGGTGCTCTGGGGTGCCTATAAAACACAAAGACCTTGGGTGAGAAGTGGGGTTAGAACCTGACATGCTTGGGAAACAGGGAATAAAAGAAAGTGGCAGATGCTTCCCACCTAGGGGACCATCATCCATGCAGCCATGAGCTTAGGGAACGAAAAGGAGGAGTAGGGCTGGGGGAGCGGTTTTCCCCCAGTTCACTGCCCTCCTGCACCAGTCCAGCCCCCAGGAGCAACCTTTGAGCATTTCAGCTCACCACTGGTGAGAAATGAGAGGGCTGTTACTTGCCCACTGCTCTTCGCAGCAGGACCCAGGAGTGCCGGAGTCCTGGATGCTGTTACAGCTGCACACGTGGCCAGCAGGACCCTGACCTTGACTGTGAGCAGAGCTACTAACCCCAAATTTAAGCAGGTTAGTGGGTTTTGGCGCACATGATGTGGGATGAGGGACAGGTCCTGGTTCACTTGACCGATGGCTGCATTTGGAGGGGACGAGCCTCCGCTCAGCAGTGCCTTGCAGCCTCTCCCAAACCCACCAGCCGTCATGGCACAGCAGGGACATGCCCCTTCTGCCTTATCAGGCTTAACCAGTACGTCAGCATGGACATGGCCCACCAGAAAGCCCCACCAGACCCGGGGGAAACATGGGGTGTCTGCAAACACCCACCCTGTTGATGTACACAGAGGACCCAGCATCAGGGACCGGTGCTGTGATGGGAGCAGAGGGCCTGTCCTTGATGGCTCACATGTAACTCTTGGCCTGGGAGGGACACGTTTGCCTTAGGAGGCTGCTGCAATGCGTAAGTGTAAATAATAACTTAAAAATGAGACAAGGGCTAAGCTGGAGATGGGGTGATTGCAGGGGAACGGACATCTTGGGACACCAGATCCTGTGTCATGATCATCTCCTTATCCCTGCTGCTGCGTGTGGGTTGCCTTCAGCATGCAGCCTCCAAAAGAAACAAAAAGCTGCTTTTTACATTGCTCATGGAAACTGAGCAACATAAAAGGAAATGAATCCCCAGTGCAGCTGCCGAGAGAGGGCATTACAGCCCCAGGAATGGAGAAGGACCTGCCAGGAAAGCCCAGCAAGCTCCCTGCTCACTGCGTTCAAGCTACAGATCCTCCTAAAAAAAATGAGCTTGGGAACCAAAACTCGGAAGTTTTCTGGGTGCTGCTAAAAATGAGGGACCTAGTCAAAGCATCATCTGCATGGGGTGCTGCAGTTTTCCCTGCAGTGTACGATAAAGAACACCTCTTCCCTGTTGCACCTATCAGCATATTGCTTCTCCTACCACTAATTAACCTATTTTGCTCCCAAATAAACTAATGTCCTGCAGTTACACACAGAATAAGTGCCCCCACTAGGATTTAGCAGCCAGTTTGCCGTGTCTGGCTCAGACCTGAAGCTGTGTGTTCCCCAAAAGCTTCTCCCTGTCTTTCTTCCCCTGCTCCCCCTCCGTAGATCAGCTGGTCTAACACAAGGCATCACCTTTCCCTGTAAATCAGGAGCTAAGAGGACAAGGCACTAAATTTAGGGACGAAAAAGTAAAAATTTAGAGATCTGGGGGAGGTGCCACAGGAATAGCAATAACTGCACCTCTCTGAGATCATCACACAGGAGCTTTCCTCCTGTGCAGATGGAAGAAAATGAGGCCTTGGAAATAGAGAACTAGGGCTGGGATGTATTTTGCAGCCAGGACGTCTTGACTGAGACCACTGCAGAAGCTCGTCTCCTTTGCCATGGGTCTGCCTTCCCACATAGAGTCATAGAATCATTTAGGTTGGAAAAGACCTTTAAGATCATCAAGTCCAACTGTCAACCATGCCCACTAAACCATGTCCCGAAGAGCCTTGTCTACATGCTTTTTGAATTCCTCCAGGGATTGTGACACCACCACTTCCTTGGGCAGCCTGTCCCAATGCCTGACAACCCTTTCAGTAAAGACATTTTTTCCTAATATCCAATCTAAACCTCCTCTGGCACAACTTGAGGCCATTTCCTCTCATTCTAAATGCATCTGAGTGGGTCTGTCCTCTTCTCTATTTAAAAGGTGCAACCACAAACCTGCTGCACACACGCAAGCAGTTGAGAGCACTGCTGAACATCGTACACTGCTGGTTTGGATCCACAATGGACAGGCACCAAGGTTTGCAAGTGTGACCCATGCCTGGGCCAACTTCATTGCAGGTTCCTCAGTGGAGATGTGTTGAGACCTCATTTCACAGACATGCTTGATTAAAGGCTGAAATCTTCAGAGTTGTTTATATGACTCTCCAAAACTGATTCAGCTATTAAAAAAAACAACCCAACCTACTACTTATTTAAGTTTGGTTAGGAATTCGCCTTTGAGGAAAGATCCCTAGGGCTCTGAAGAGCCTTCAGATGAGTTATACTTCACTGAAATCAACATCGACCATTTCCTAAAGCCTTGAAATTATTCGTTGTCCAACATCTCCCACCCACAGCAACTGCTGGGCAATTCAACCAAGTCCATCTCAAGGGAAGATGCCTCCAGCACAGAAAGTCCACCCAGAAGTCTTAGGAAACATTAGTTAGTTAAGACTGTGTGTCCTCCACAGGGCAGGAGGTAGAGCCACAAAACACCAATCCAGTAGCATTTTTAGGGGCACCTTTGTGGGTATGTTACCAGCATCCTAAGTTTGCCTGGTACCCTGCATTGTGAAACTTCAGAGGAGGAGGAGGTTGTCTCTATTGGGACAAGGACATCTGGCATGGGATGCTACCACATCACAGCAAAGAGAATTGCCCACAATCCCAGCCAGCTGGGCTGCAGTGTTCCTCTTGCTCAAGTGATGGGGCACCTCATCTTCACAAAAAAGAAAAAGAGAAGCCAGTCTTTTCTTTGGCTTTCATGAAAAAGAGCTGTTGGAAAGCAGCCTTCAGCTAGAACGTCTGTTCTGGGCAGAGGGGATTCTATGAAGTAACATCAATTGCCATATTCTAGTTGGTTATGCTGTTTCCCCCATTCAAGGTGTTCCCTTTTCTTCCAACACCCTCTCTAAAACCTGGCTCAGCATCCAGCTGACTCACAAGAGCTTGGCAAAGCTTCCCACTGCCGCTTACCCCCACGCTCCTCAGAGGCTGAGCTCAGAAAGTCCTCTCAGCACTGGGTCAGGTTTCTCAGACTTCAAATATCCAGGTCAGATGTTTTACACGCAGGAGATGAACTGCAGAAGGAGGGTTGTGGCGGCACACGTGTCCTCCCCAAATCACGATGTTCCTGCTCCCCACTGCAGCCAGGCACTTGTGCGAAGAAGTACGTAGGATGATAAACTCCTGCTCTTGTCATCAGCTTCATCCTACTGATCTCACAAAAGTGATGCTGGGGAAGGTGGTTGTAGGTACCTATCCCAAACACTCCGCTGATTACCTCCTCCATACCAGGAGCCTCAGATACCAAGCTCTACCTGGCGAGAAAACAAGCGTCCAGGAGACAACAATCTCCCTCACCAGCTGCTTCCTCCTCTTCCTCCTCAAGCTGTGTTCTAGATCCTGCTTCTAGACTGATGTTTGTCAGAGCATTAACTACATCCAAGTGGTAAAAATCACACTTGCTACAACTTTTAGTGTAGTCACTTTGCTCAATCAAACAAGATCTGACTGATCTAAAAAAATCAGAGAAACACAACCCCTCCTTTAAGCAACCCCACTCAGTTCTACTGCCACTGCAAGGGTCTTTGAAACAGCAAGTGAAGGAGAACCAAGTAATTAATTCAGGTTTTATTTAAGGTTTCAGTTTAATTTTTAAAATGGCTGAGCTGACCTCGCACATTAAACAAACCCGGCACTACAGGAGAGTTACGCCATGGCAATATGAAGAGAAACACATTATCTGGCTGATGTTAAAATGGCAACCCCTGTATTTCCAGGTGAGACATGACATAAAGACATCTATCTGCCAAGAGATGAAAGCTGCAGTCAGAAATCAGTAGGTGCAGAGCAAAAAGTCTTCTTTACAAACGCGAGACCAAAGCCCGGTGGCAGCTGCCACGATCCCAAAGCAGTGCTGATCGCAAAAAGACACTGTACTGATGCTTCAAGGCAACAGGGAACAAGCTGCTTGTTATCCCCAGAAGCCTGCATTAAATTCGCTTTTGCCGTTTCACATACCCATGAAATCTGGCCTCTCTTCAGTTCCTTGGCACATAAAGGCCATCTCCTCCACTCTAGCTCCTGCTTTCCCTTTTCAGATGATTTTTGTCATTTTTGCAAACCTCCTGGATTAGCTCCAGCTCTCTAAGTCACGGGCTGTGACTCAAGCCATATTGCTGCTCCCATCTCCACTTCCAGCACCTCTCCCTTTCCCAGGCTCCTTTCTGCTCTTCTCCTTCAGAGACATTGCTGCCTTGAGATGCAGCAGGCTGCTGTGGCCAATTGCATAAATGAAGATTTAACCCTTGCTTCATCCTACCCCAGCACCCCTTGGACCAACTCCATCTTCTTCCATAGCTCTTCCCACCACTTCTCTGCAGCCATCCATTTTGTCAACGAGTTTCTGTCCTGCTCCCATCTGCATTTCAGTTTCATTACTGTTGGCTATTCCCTGTCAAATTTGGCAGCTGCTTCCCTAAGATCCCATCTTTGACATTCTGAGCTGTTATTGATGCTCTAGGATCTCATTGTTTGTGGCTAATTATCCATACGCTTAATCCAGTTGGGCTAATGAACCCAAAATACACCTATAGGTTCGCCATTACTGTCGAAATAAGAAGCCATTAAGAAGTCTTGTTATTTTATGGTGGCGAGATGGAGAATCAGACTTCACCTTTAACAATTTTAACACTGAAGATGTCATCCACTATACAAATGGACTACACAAGCTCTTAATTAGGAATGAGGTTCAAATAAATATTATTCTTGGATTCTGGTCTGGACCAATTTTACTGTCAGCCGAGGATGGTAGGTTTTAAAGAAGCAAGTACCTACTTACAGGCTATTCCGATCTGTTCTTGCACAGTACTTTGCTGCAAATGTGCCCTACTTACACCAACCTGCGGCGTTTTGAGAGACAGATGGATTAGGATACTAACAGGGATCTCGGCTAAGAAGCGACTGCCTTTTACATACCTCACGTCTCTGACCAGGCAACATTTTTGGCACTTTTTCAAAACCAGGCCCCTGAAAAGGGGTATCAAGTTGGAAACAAAACACTGCAGCAACCCCAGTTGCTTTGCAAAATAGTGGCTTTTGTGTCGATGTGGTGTTTACCCCCCAAGCCTCTTCTCAAGCCCTAACCAGATCGTTTAAGTCAAGTAAGAGTCTCCATGGAAACCTCCATTCTCCGGGAGCCTCCTTGCTGGAGAAAACCATGCACCCCTTTTGTTTAAAAGGGGAACACAGTTTGGTGGGAGCAAAATGTCTGTCTAGAGAAGAGCCTGTAATAACTCATCAGCCAGATTTATGTCCTTTAAAAACATGTCCATTCAATTAAACTATTTTAGGGGTGGTGAAAGGTGTGCTACCTCTGCTGCCACTAAACAAGCAAGTTTTGCCATCCCCTCCATCCCTGCCCTGGCTCTTCACTCTCAGCAACACAAACTTGCCTTCTTCAAGGCACATGGGGTCTGTGTACCCCTCTCACACACAAACTCCAAATCAATCATTTGTTTAAAGAAAACCTAAAGTAATACAATTCAATGCCCAGTTGTGAAATATAGGAAGTGTCTTGTCAAAGCTACTAGTTGCTTTTTAAATAAGACAATCTTCTGTTTTGGAAAAGAAGAGATGAGGTTCAGCCTCTCTCCACACCAAGCCTTTTGTAAGCTGTAAATCATATATTATATTAATATATGGTATCATTTCTTGTATAGGATTGCTTGAGATCCCTCAAAAAGAAAGCCAATTTTCTGAAAGGATACTCAAACAATTGAATATTTTATGTTCTGATATAGAAGAGAGACTTTAATATTAATAGGCAAATAAATAATTAAGGGCTGTGATTAAAAATGGTTTCAACTCAGGCACATCAGTTCATCATCAGAGTATGTTAAAAAAAAAAAAAAGCAAAGCCACCAGAGAAGTTGTCTAATTGGAGGTGCTTTCAAATCACAGCAGAGTCAAGATGTTCTCAGAAAAATAAGCCCCAGAGGTTAATTTTTAAGTCAGTGTTGCTATTTAAGAGCTCTCTTTAAACAGGTAGATGCCATAAATGGCTACACAAAAGCTAACACAGGTGCTGACACTGGGCAATGCACAGGTGAAGAGAGTGGAGGAAAGGATGTATCTCAGAACAACAACAATAAAAAAATCCCATTCTCCCAAGCTTAAGGTAGTTACAAAATTTTTTAAGATTTTCTGAGAACATAAAACCAAGATGTGCCTAGTAACTTGAAACTAGGTCCAGGTACACTATAGCAGTCACCTCCTTTTCCCACCCATCACAGGTGGGGAAAAAAAAAAAAAGCCTGAGACAACATGACACACATCTACAGTCACAGTCTTACAGCTTCCCAGTGGAGAACGAAAGGCTTCTGGCAAACCCCCTCTCAAGCAGCTAACAGAAAACAGGCAGGACCAATTCAAAGTAGAAGTCAAGGAGACAGAAGCACATCACCATTTTAAGAGGAGAGAGAAAGTAATTTGTGTTGATTCCTTTCCATTATGCAATAGGGAATCTAGAAGAGCAACTTAAACACATACAAATAACCTTTTCTACCTTCTTTGGGGAATTTTAGCAGAAATCCTGCTGCAGAAAAATAAGCTCACGTATGCTCACAGATAGGGCATATCTGCTTTAAGGTTCTCATCTCAATGGGATGCAGAGGATGGAGTGGGGAAGGGAATTAAAGAGAAGTCAGAAACATTTGTGGATCAGATTTAATCCCGTGCTATCAAAAAAAGTCAATTGCCAAATCTGTAAGACCAGAGCCAAATGAGATTTTAGATCAAGTGAGATCTAGCCTCTAATTCCTTTCTTCCCATGTATGCCATCTTGAGTCTTCCAGAGGAAACATAAACAAAGTCCTTATCGAAGGGAATTATTCAAAGGTCATGGCTTTCCATTTCGCAATCTCCACCTAAGCCCAAGCAGAGGAGCTCATCCATAGATCATATCCCTCTTCAGGCTGCCAGCTTTACTGTTTTGCCCAAGGAATTTATCCTTAGATACAAACTTTGCAAAAGGAAATTTAATATTACAGGGAGTTGAATTATATATACACAAAGGGAAAGAGGCTGCAGACTTTGGCAATGGACTTCAGCTTTGTGTCAGTGACCACCCTGTAGCACAAAGGATGTGAGAAGGCACCACAGAAGCAAAAGACCTCACAAACTCTATCAACACCCAATAACACTAGACTAAGAGCTGTCATGTATTGTGGAGCGAATAGGAAAAATGCATTTGAATTAAAACCCAGATGCAGGGAAGAAAAGGCTGTGCCAGCAGCAGGTCTCAACAAGAAGCAGGAGTAACTTTCTGTGCAACACAGGTGCTTTGGAGATTGATGAGAGGTTACTCCGGAATGGGTTTAAAATCATCTCATAAATGACCAAAGCAGTACAGAGAAAGCATCTCCCCCAGTTATAATACAGATCTTTTATGGATTTTCTCTATGTGCGAAGTTATTCCCTTGAGAACCACATGCTATCCCAAAGGGCTACAGAAGAAGGGGTAAGGACAGGTTATAACACTTTACCCAACTCATTCAAGTACCCGGTGACAACATGAAAAATAATCCCATCCAACAGTCTTGTCTGATGACAGTGAACTCTCCAATCCTCCCTCAGCCCCAAGTTAAGAAATGCAGCAGTCATTTTATTAAAAATCAGTATACAGTTGAATATAAGCCCAGTGTTTAAAACCAATCCCCCTAGCAGTTCCAGGTTTCATGTTGTTTTACAGACTATTAGCAACCAAAGGAATCAGTAGCATAACGAAACCACTATAATTTAAAAAAATTAACATCCCTGTGTCTCCAAGAAAGCAGCATCCACGATCAGTTTGTTTTCCATTGGACTTGCTCTAAGAAACAAGAGTTTTCAACATCATTTTGCAGGCACATCTTATCTTTATAACAGTAATTGCTCTGTTTGCTTTATCATACAGGGCAAGGGTCTCTAAGAAGCTTCACAGCGCCGATAAAATAACCCTAAAAGAGCTCTCTCTCAATTTTTTCTGTGATTTACCTTCTAGACATCAGAAATGTTTGAGATTTGTTTAACTAGTTGAGTTGAAACTAAAGGGGGAGGGGGGTCCCCCAATTCACACAATTTGGCAAAAAGATCATCCATTAATTAAGTCCTCCAACGGCTGCAGGAAGCACACAGAGGCCTTCTCCATGCTCTGTTGAAGCATCCAACAATGCTGTAGGAGGGATGCGTATTCATGCCCTTGTTCCCTTTCAGTTGTTACAGCTGTTCACATTTCTGCTGGCTGCTTCCTTCCCTCCTCAAGTCATCCAAAGCACAGAGCAACCTCAGTGGTGTAATAGCAGCTTGCCAAAAGCAGGAAACGTCCAGCCAGCAAAAGATTTAATTTATTGAGATAAACATGGTCTAAGTCTCCACATTATTTTTAAAAATAAACACAGTTAAGAAATACGAAAACAAACTGGCTTTACTACGGGTAGGTCAGGTTCAGACGTTCTCAGAAATATCTTCTCAACCATACAAAATACTCTTCCCCTCTCATACCCATCACGAGGGTGGAAAGAGTTTGCTATGTAAGATCAGCAATGTCCCTGTTGCATGCCCTTCCACATTCAGTGAACAATACCTCTGCCGCCCTTCAGGGCAGATCAAAGTTTTAAGAACACCCCTATGAGGAAGGAGCAGAAGGGGAGAGGGGCAGGTAATTCAGTCTCTGAAATGAATATGTAAAAGTCTTGACACGACGACTGTGTTAACTCCACCATTTTAATGGTTGTTCTTGGCTGCCTCTTTAGCTGCAATAATCAGAGGAGTGAGACTAGATAGAGGCTTTGCAATTTTCAGGAACTGGTGCTAGGAAGAAGAAAAAAGAAAAAGGGTTAAATTTTTCAGAACATGCCCCAGAAGTCTGATGGCTACTCAAAATATTGTCATCGAGACCTATATGAAGTCTAATAACCTACCTGAATCTCTGTACAGGTGAACTCAAAAGGTCTGTTACCACAACAAATTTTTGGGGCTTGCCTGAAGTGAACAGAGTTGCAGCCAACATATGCTAAATTCCCCAATGTTTGTACATATTCAAGACCAAGAAAAACTCAGCACATTTCCCTAGGGAATTATAGTCTTGCAAAATCTATAGTGAAATCCCGTGCAGAAGGAAGGTGTACTAAAAATGACCTGTGTGGCTCAAACACAAGACATGGGGCTTCCTGCAGGAATCACTTCTCATTTCTCTCTTCCCTGTTATCACAGGTGTGGTGAAAATATCACCTTGGCCTTCTATAGATATTAGAAATCTGCAAAGCAGCTGGAATTTAGAAAAGCAGCACAGAGCTTGCAACACTGAGCCATTCAGTTTCCTACACAAGGTGCTCTGTTAAGTAAAACAATATTGATTATCAAAACAGCACTCAGGTGAGAGTGAAGGCATGTAGGGCAAGTCCACAAGCTGTTCTGAAAACAAAAAGCAACTGCATCCCACAGAACTTCTGAGAATCAGAACAGATCAATCACCCAAGGCAACATGCTTCAGAGATGGGAAAGAAAAAAACAAAAACCAAAATCAGAGGCTAAAAGGTAGTTAAAAGCATGCAGTTTTGACAGTCAAAATGTTCTCCTGCTCCAAGGAATAGAACATTACTGGTCTCTGATATTTTGTGGCTGGAAAGTCCAGCAGAAAAAGTGATCTTTAAACTACTGCTATTCTGCTAGTGATTAGTGTTTCACTACAGTCTCAGAAAGCAGCAACACATCCAAAACTGAATCCACTAGACAAACTAGCAGAAAGGAAAACATAAAAGGGAACTGTCTCACAGTTGAGGTCTGAGTGCCCCTGATCACAGATTTATTTTACAAAGAGTTACATTTTCCACCCCCATGGCAAATTTGACAGAAAGAACACAAGAACTACTCCTCTTGTCCATGTTGGTAAAAAGCCTGACAGCTTGCCCCTCCTCTTTCACCAGGAGTTTAGACTAAGACACCAGGTTTTCAGTGAAATAACTGATGACAGGGTGGTGAGACCCTGGCCCAGGTTGCCCAGAGAGGTGGTCAATGCCCCATCCCTGGCAATGTTCAAGGCCAGGTTGGATGGGGCTTCAAGCAACCTGGTCTAGTGGAAGGTGTCCCTGCCCATGGCAGGAGGGTTGCAACTAGATGGTCTCCAAGGTCTCTTCCAATGCAAACCATTCCATGATTAAGATATCTCACAAGTTTTGTTCCAACACCTCTGTAAAGAGTAGTATCTGGCAAAATGTGGTAATGCCAAACTGCCCCAGTTAATGCAAACCATGCATGTTCCAAAGAGCTTTGTGATCCTTCCATCAGAAGGAAGACAACTAGAACATCTGATGGCTAGAAACCCTCCTGCTGTGCAAATCAGAACAGGTATGGCAAGACCAAAACAACACATACAGATGTCAGCCAGCTGTGTGAAGAAACCAGAGCAATTAAGGGGCTCAGCATTTGGCAGGCCTGGGGCACAGATATTATTTGAGGTTGGTTACAGAACATGCTGCACAGCTGCTGCTAGTAGCAAGCACAGCATAAAAAAGGAAGCAGTCTGTTAACACTTTATTATAGATTTAGGTTTTGGGGTTGTTTTTTTGTTGGGTTTTTTTTTCTGGCAGGTTAACTTAGCTGTGCTTATGCCTTCAGCTGATGCAGTATTTAACACCTGAAACAAGATCTTGCCATAAGACTGGCCTCACTCAGGATTGCATGACTACACTGATTCAGCCCTGTTCCCCATCACCTACCTGCAGCAGCTCTTTCGCAGAACCTCTCTTTTCCACATCCATTTCAAGACAACGATTTAAGAAGTCTCGGAATATGGGCGAAAGCTTTTCTGGATTTTGCAGTTCTGGAGTCCCATTAGTAGCAATGAGATACAGGGCCTAAAGTAAAAACAAGCACCAAAAAGCAGGATGTTATGAAGGTTAGATTCCACCTCTGGATTACAGAGACACCCGTTTCTCCTCTCCCTCCCCCAGTTCAATGGGGAGAGAAAAAAATCCACACTTTATCAGGGTGACCAATCAATGCTTGAGTTTCAGCAAACAGAATAGCTGCCAGCCTTATTTTTATGTGGATGGGATCCAATCCTTTATTGTTTTACCCTCATAATCTGGGTTTGGATCCTGCAGCCCTCTCAAGGGATTAGGAGGACAAAAACAACATTCCAGACCGTGTTTACATAGGGAAGTTAACTGGCATGACTCTACCAGTGCTAGACTCCTGCAATAACTATATCCTCATGGGAAGGTACCCCTGAATAAATAGATTTTGTTCTGTCGGTACTTTGCCTGAGTGCACAAGGCCTAAAAAGTCAATACTATAGAGATGCAGTTGGCTCCTTACAAAAGATGTCCAGCAGACCCTCAAGCAGCTTTTAACATCTTGTAGAAACAAGCAGTTTTGCTACTGCTTGGGGATGAGGCATTCACACGCACACCCCCTCTGAGAATGAAGGGACTCAGAATTCATCCCTTTCAGGATTTCATGCAAGAAACTTCCTGGATGGATTTTCAAAGGAAACAGAAATCTGTCAAAGACTTGTTAATATGCAGGCCTTTTGAGCACATCACTCAGCACATCCCATGGGAGCAGTCTGATAGCCTGGGAATTGGCACAAGTTGAGTTAAATGAGGCCAAAGTATTGTTGCTTAGCCATCCTTGTTTAACTAACTCAAACACCCAGTTTCTTTCCTTTCACTCTTCTTTGCTGCTGCTATTCTATCCCAAAAATCACTTCCAATGCAAGAGATGCTGGAAAAAAAATTAAACTGAATTTTTCTAGATGGCCTCATTCTGTGCAGCTGAGGGAGAAGCCATAAACCTGGCTTATATTAAGAGCAGTTGCATCCCTACAAACTGACAGCATCTCCCCTTTCATTAAAAACTAAACAAAGGAACGACATCTGGAGGCTTAAGCCCTGTCTAAAGGCTTATTAAGCTTGTAGCTTTATTTGGAATATGCAAGGAGGAACAATCTGCCAGTAGGAAAAAGCTCCATTCACAGAACAGTAACATGACATATTTTTGAAGCTAAGGTGAACTCTTCCCCACTCACAGGGTACAAGGATTCAAGAAGTCAGCTGCTTTGGTATCATCAGGTACTCTTTTTGCCTATACTGACATCTCCAGAAAGTGGGAAATTACGAGTGTGCATGATCTAACCCATCAGAGCTGACCAGAGGGTCTGCACAGGAAGAACCACCACCTCTGCTACCCACAGCAAACTATAACTTTTAACTAAAAACTAGCTCAATCTTTTCACTACGACATCTAAGGAGATACGAAGCTGCACGTGGGGAAACTGCACTGAGAGATTCACCTGCCTCCTTTAGAGCCTAGTTTCACCAGCAGACTTATTGAAGACCTGAGGGCAAAAGATCCTCACTTACTCTCAGGGGGTTCTCATTGAGGTAGGGGGGCTCTCCTTCAATCATCTCGATGGCCATTATCCCCAGCGACCAGATATCCACTTTGGGCCCATACGCTTTCCGCGTCACCACTTCAGGTGCCATCCAGTATGGGGTCCCCACCATGGTGCTGCGTTTGCTCTGCTCAGGTGTGATCTGGGCACAGAAGCCGAAGTCAGCTGGAAAATTAAAGAGCAGGGGTGGAGCAACAAACACAGAAATCAGCAAGTTTCTCCAAAAACAACACTTACTGATGCCAGAGCTGTAGTACAAGTTACATTACTCTGCTGCAGTATCTGGTGTGTTGCTGCTGCAACTGTGAAAGGAGGGGTGGTTTTCAGCTAATACAGAAGACGGTGTTGAGAGGTAAATTTCTAAATCTGACTCACTGAGGCCATGAGGATTACAGAGCTGCTGACTCCTCTATGTGAACGATGGGGATTCGTAAATAACCATATATGGAAGTTGAGACACTTGACTGTGTTTGCAGCATTATGCAGCTGTAATACGCTATGTAATACATAGTCTAAAGACTGTTCCTGGGTATGTGAAAATAGACATTAATGCACAGTCTGATCTAGATATAAGCCCCAGCCCGCATATTGTCTGACGGTATTTTCAGTCCCAGAGATATTACTTCCCTAGTACTTATATCATCCCTCAAACAGGATTTGATTTACAGAGCAAAGAGTGTTGAGAATAAATTTAAAGTGCCTAAATTTATACTGATTATTTTCTTCAAATAGGCAGAAAGATGGAGAGCCTTCACACAAAGATGGGCCCTGTGTCTTATTTGTATTTGACTTACCAAAAGAAAACTAATTCTGTTCTTGCAAGCCCAGCAGAATCAACACAGCAAGACACACTGCCCATCATGACCCCCTATGGCACCATGGGTCTAATTTTAGGCAGAATGATGAAAATTAAACTGATCCCTAGCTGAGTTTTCATCAAGGGTAACAACCAGGAAAGGTACATATGGTTCATAAACAGAGCACATTTCCAGCAGAGCCAATAAGCAGCTCAGGTCCAGAGGATTACTGCATCATATCCACAAGGACTTTTCTAACTTTAAACTACAGTCCAGTATCTACATACTGTGCTCAAAGACGTTATTCCATAAGAACAGAGCACTTTGGCCCTGATCAGCTATTCATCGCTAGCACTGTACCATCTGATTGTACCAAAGTACAGCTTTAGTCTAAAAAGCAATTATGTGCAAAAACCCCCCACCTTCTTACTCAGCATATCTGCACTGTGTGAATTTTGAGTCATATCTGCTGTCACTGCAGACAAAAATAGATTTATTTATGCCTGTTGGGTGCTAGCCAACAGAACGGAGAGGGAGAGAAAGGAAGCACAATTCTGTTAAAGCTATAGGTGGAAGGTAATCATTCACTGATTACCAGACTTATCTCTGCACGACAATGACAAGCACAACAGCTACCTTAGCACCCGAGGGGCAGAACAGCCTCAAGGTCTTCATTACTAGTCATAACACAAGAAGGAAACAACATTTAGAGTCCAGTCTGGGTTGGCCTTGTAAGACTAATTGTTTTCTAGTTACACAGTTTTCAATTCTGCCTCCACTCCCCCTGCCCCCCAAGTACCTGCAGTACTTTCCAGACTGAAGAGATCACTCACAAATAAAGACTTCTGGCCCTCCAGTTTCAAACCTCACTTTCTGAACTGGAGAAGCATTAAAATACCATTATTTTAGTCCACAAAACCAGATGACTCAAAGCTAAATAAACCCCAAACCTCACTTTGAGTCTGGTATCAGTTCACAAGGATTCATGCTTGCCCATCTCCATTAAAATCAATGCCACAAAAATACCTATATGAACATTTCTACAGCCTCTTCATCACCACAGCATCAAGCTTCTCAAACATCCATCTCCCTAATAAGCCTGGCCCAGAGCAGATAACAGGCCTGCATTGATAACTCAAGTCATCTTTAGCAATGTTCCCCACATACTTAGTTTGACAGAGCCATCCATTCCCAGCAGGATGTTGTCACTCTTGATGTCTCTGTGAATAACTTGGTTTGAATGGAGGAATTCCAGGGCTTGGAGACACTGGGAAAAAAAATAATAATTTGAGATATTCTTACTGTGCATGAAATTATTCACCAGTCACAATTAGCCAACTAATAGACTCCAACAACATGCATTTTGAGTAGCAAAGGCTTACTGTCTTAAGAGTCTTTCATATATTCAGTATGTGCAGGGCTACAGAGAGATATCCCACTGGGATCAGCAGGTCCTAAGAGGACAAGTTAGTCCCAAAAGACCTGGAGAACAGGCATAACCAAGGGGATTCTAACCCCCTTTTGCACTCCAAGCCTCCCTCCAAGGTGAAACATGCCAGACTTGCATTAGGATTATATGTTGCAACCTCCCAGATGAAATCCATCCTCTGAAAGAATGACTGCTGCATTACAGAAGCTGGAGGCAACTATTCCTGTGGAGCCAGTGACTGGAAAGCCCATGCCCCCTTCCCAATCACAGCTCCCTCTGAGCACGAGTGCCACTTTACCTCTCGGCACACAGCTGCGATTTGTCCTTCATCCATGCAGGTCTCTGTCACAACATCTGTTAGGGAACCTCCTGCCAAGTACTCCATGACCACCCAGAGCTCTTCCCCTACGAGGTAACTGAGGAGCCAAAACCAGATTTTAAAATCAGCAGGTATGAGCACACCAGTGTTTACCTAGCCAGAATGCACCGGGTTTTAAGGTTGTCTTAGAAGTGCAGAGAAACCATGAGGCTTGAGCAGTGTATTTAAAGTACTGAGGCACCAGGTACTCGTGGTACTTTCTGTACATGGGAGGTTCTGATCACAACCCGAATGAGCAGAGAGAAGGGTGAGCACGGAAAGACAAAGAGAGAGGTAATGGGAGAGCAGGCTACAAGTTTCCTGGCCGTAAAAGCAAGGCTGAATTTTTCTGCCATGGAAAGGGCCCAGACTAAGATGGACACCCAACCTTACAATTCTTGCTGCTGCTGGGAGAGAAGGGGAAGAGCTACTAGTCAAGGACAGGGTCCAAGTGCGCAGTCCAGTCATTTGGCACACAGCATGGCTTTTGAGGGCTCCTGCATCAGAAGCAGCTGGGGGCTGCTTTGTTACTGCTGGCATCCTGCTGTCCTAAGCAACTTCCTACTTTGCCTAGGCCCAGGGACAATCCTGGGTGACACAATGGATGGCTGCCCATGAACAACAAAGAAAGAACACTTTTTTTTTTTAAGCATCATGCATTTGAAAATCACCTCAATTTTTTTTATGCTGCTAAACTGGTTTGGGATTTTGTCTGAAAAATTCAATCATTGATAAGGGTAAATGACAACATCTTTCTGGATGCAATAGCAATTCTAAAGACTTAAAAAAAGAAAAGCCCAAAATGGCAGGTCTTGTCCAAAAAGGCCTGTAGGAAGATGGGGAGGAGACAGCTGAGGTGAGGGTGAGTTTCCTCAGCCATTTGGGATATAATTCTCTGCTGGGAGTATCTGCACTCATGTCTAAAATAGAAGACCTGGAATGAAGATTTCAGTATTAACTCATTTGAAAAAAAACCCAAACAAACCCAAACCACCAACCACTTCTGCCTTTTTAGGCCCATCTAGAAAAACATCAACACAATCTTCCATGACAGCTATATCACAATGACACATTCCTGAAGGAAGGAATCAGCAGCAGCTTGAAAACTTGAAAACCCACCTTCTCAGCCTATCCTCCCATTTTTGAAGTGAGGGGACAGATGAGTCAAGAGAGAGGGCAGAGAATCTAGTTAAAAGCTTCTGCTGGCATTAGAGTACATCAAGCAGACATTTGCTTTGCTCTGAAACATTGACCCTACTGAAGAGTGAATAGTGAATTTGCTAGGGGCCAAAGGCAAAAAGCAGGACAGGTTCTAGGGAACAATGAACTAGGAAGCAACAGTGAAGGACAAGGAAGTTATTAAGCCCAACTTGACATGGAAAGTAGACAGAGATGAGTAAGACATCACAGGAGTGGGTAGGAAGAGTGCTTTGACCCCAGAAGGACATGCTGCCAACACCTGAGCTGATGAAAAAACTCCCCCAAATTAAGAACTGTAGCCTGAGCTGTGTGACAGAAGTATTACAACTACAGAGAGCTTTTCATATTGGAGACAAAGATGGTATCTTGGTTTGGTGATGCTGAAGACTACATGGAGAGGCAGAGTCTGGAGTTTCTTTCAGGATACAGAGCCCAAGGACCCAGGGCTATGCTCCTGGAGCAGACAGGTCTCCAACTCCACTATGGAACAGAAGCTGATGCGCTGGCAGTTTTTTCCCCAACAGCACAGACTCCATCAAAAGCAGTATCATGTGCAGAGCAGCCCCTCAAAGTGAGAAAGGAGCAGCAGAACTGCTTTCAGAAGCACTCTTGCCAACTCTGTGGGTCAGCTACCTTCTAATCGGCTCTGAAAGTCACTCCATCCACTTCCTGCCCCTATGCTGATGCTACTTCTTCATCACTTCTGCCAAGCCAGGTTCTGTCCAGATTTTATCAGCACCCTCTCAACAAATCAGTGTCACCCTGGACATCACAACACTTCCCTTCATTGCCACTAGCACCCTCTGCAGCCCCAATCCACTTGACTGTAAGGATGGGTGCAGAATGAGCTCCACCGCTCCTGTGTGACAATCTCAGGTTGCACATGCTGGGAGCAAGCTGGTATCTCTCCGTAGCCGAAAGGGATGGAGCAAGCCAAGAACCACACTGTGTACCAAAGCTGTGCCATGAGCAAAGGCATGTGCCAAGACCCAGGCACCTCAATAATTGATAGATCTGACATAACATGCAGGGAGGTGGAATTAATGGTGGCTCCCCGCTAGCTGCTGCCAAGCAAATGTCATTTCACAAGACTGGGTGATATCATCTTGGGGGTCTTTTCACCTTCTTGCTGCAGCAAAGGCAAGTTTTAGTCACAAAGCTGCCTGCTGTAGGTGTGACTAAAAACCACTCTCAGCAGTTCTGGAGACACCACCAGGAAGTCCATACACCTACATGCTTCTCTCCATGCGATGTCAGGCATAGCATGGTGTCACACCTTGTCACCCACAATCACCTTCCAAAACAAGGCTGGCAGTAAAAACAAGCTGATGAAAGTCTTTGAGGAAGGAAGAGGTGGTCTACAGCCCTCTCTTCATCCATTGGCAAGAGCAGATGCCTGCTCCTGTAAGGTGTTCCTCAGCTTTCACTTAGATACCTTTAGGAAGCTGTCCACCAAGCCCCTCCTATCACAAACACACACCAGTCAGTCATAGTCCTTTTTTATTTATAGACTTCATAAAATTTCATTTTTCTCAGAAGAGCAAGGTCATTTATTACAGATTTCTGCACCAGTAACATGCCTCCAACATGCAAACATGAAGTTAGCCTGAAAAGAAATCAGTCTTTTCTTGTAGTATGACTGTTGTACATCTTCAGCTTTATTCATTGACTTTCCAGCCATAGCTGAGTTTGGGGTTGGGATGAGGGTAACAGTGGTTACCACTTAAAGTGAGGATTTGTGGAGTTTACTAGGATAAGGAGAGTTCTTCAGAAAGAAAAGAAACCATAGGGCAGGAGTTTGCTTTGCCTAACACTGGGCATCTGATGCCTCTGTTTAGATGCCTGAGTTTAGAAGCAGGGCTGCAAGGGCTTCTTTCACACAGCAGAAAGAAACTGGCACCTCCAGAAGGTAACTCAGCACAACTGGCTGCTTGTCTGCACAGGAAAACTAGGGTCATCGTGTTCAGATGCTTCTAAATTCAGCTCTTAAGTACAGCTGAATTAGGCTATGTCATTATCTTAAATGTCACAGCATGCTTTTGTGCAACACTGTCACTTATACTGCAGCAGCAAAGCTGTCTGAAGCATAAATGCATTATTTTCACAGTGATGTTTGGGGGGACAGTAAACCAGCCAGACCTCTTAACCACAAGCAAGTAGGCCATGCAGGTAGGAGAGGATAAAGCACAGGAAACCCCTGCATAAGGGCAGGAGCTGAGGCAAAGAGAAGCAAGAGAGCTGGTTTATACTGATAATTATCTTGCAGCTCCCATTAGGGACCCAGAAGGGGAGATGCTGTCAAACACAGAACCGCAAAAAAGAAACCAGGTCCCACAGTGGCAAGCACATCCTTCCTCATGTTTCCTTCTGCGACAGTAGTAGGCAGAAGCCAGCACACGGTGTTCAAATATCAGCTTAATTCAGCACTCAGGAAGCAAACAGGCATATTAGGCCACGCAGGAGGGATGCAGCTCCTCAGCAACAGGATCCTGCAGTTGCAAAGCTGAAGTGGCATAACAGCCACAAGAAGCTCCATGGTCATCCTAGTTGCTGCTCTGTCCATTTTCAGCACTCAAACAAAAGCTAATCTCTCTGAAAAAAGATTAGTGAAAGTGGAGGACAAAAGCAGCAGCTTTTGTTGTTGGAAGTTTGAACAAGAGAGCAGGATGTGCAGCTACCCTACAGCTGGGATGTACTGGCTAGACAAGGCGAGTACATGTACTCAGTGATGCGCTCTCTAACGGGAAGAACGTGTGCCTCCAACAGTTTTGCCAAAACAAAGCCTCTAATCAGCCAGGAGAAATAAACAGTTTCAGTATAGATTAAATTCTTAAGTCTTCTTTACAACTTGTTTCAATTTACACAGGTGATATCCTTCTGCTCTTTGTAAGAACAGAGTGTCTGCCCAGCGTCACTTCCCTGTGCCCACACCGCTTCCACAAAATTCCAGGAGCAGACTTTCTTCAACAAAACATACTTCAACAAAGTAGCTCTTTACAGCATGCACAGGACACAGCACTATATAAATTCAGCATCACAATGGATGTTGCAGTATACAAGTACTTTGTTTGGCTAAGACATTAAAGGCCTGTTAAAGAAACCTGATAAAGAAACAGCTGATAAGATTTTGATATACGTGCAGAGCAAACAAGTGTGCAAATACTCTCTCAGATTTCCGAAAGACATTCTAGGTCACATCCCTCCATCGCATCTTCAAAAAAGAAAAAGCTGCCAAGATTAAAGCCTGCAGCTCACCCTATCTTGGCACTCTTTACAATACGCCAAACCTGCAGTTCATCAGGTCCGCTAGATTCTGACATTGAGTGCAGCAGACTGAAAATCCTGCTGCAGCTCAACTGGAACTAGCTATATCTTTAACATAAGGTGAATGACGCAGGCTTGACACAATGCTATGTTGATGGTGAATTCAAGCCACCATGCAACACTTTTGCATGTTGGGCTTTCAGTACACCCCAGATTTCAATGCTGACAGTTTGTGACTGTTTCCTGAAATTCAAATGGGGGAGATACAAGAATTTCTTGCACTTTCAAAGGCAGCTCCCTACCCCCGAAGAAGCATATTTACCAGTTGCTCTTTCTGAAGCAGTCAACCTCCAAAGAGCTGATGATGGCTGCACTGCTACTGTAACTCTTACCTACAGCATTAACATCCTGTGGGGAAGAGGTCTCACAGCCACATTTGTTTGCAGACTTGGGTATTTTACTGCCTTGAGCTATAGTGACCAGAATTTTCATGGCTACACATAGTTATTTTAAAAACAGTTTACACTCAGCACAGAAGCTACTGTGCTGCTTGCTGCTGCTCTGCTA
Organism: Elanus axillaris; assembly: GCA_026212715.1. Lineage (NCBI taxonomy): Eukaryota > Metazoa > Chordata > Aves > Accipitriformes > Accipitridae > Elanus > Elanus axillaris. Next base: position 23,026,984 of record JANZLQ010000027.1, on the reverse strand, counting down.
TTGTCGTGGTCCAAGGGACATCAGCTCAAGAACAAGCAGAGCAGGTCTGTACATAGATAAGCTATGAGGTGCAGCTCTTGCAGTAAGGAGAAGCAGGGATTCAAGGAGGAGCTGTCCCCTATGGACATACAACATCCAAAGCTGAGCAGGAGTGCCACAGCATGCGTGTGCCACAGCATGCCACACAAAGCCCAGCTCTGAGCAAGGAATAACCCCATTTCCTCTGCCTTCCAAAAAGTTCTTATGTCTGTACTAGGTCTCCTTTTCTCTCTTTTTCACACTCACAGAAAAGGAGCCTTGCTTGGTCATGCACTGCATGTCATTCACCCTCGTCACTGTTATGCTACTGTGCAGAAAACCTTAGTGGACAGCCACAGAGACAAGATTACCATCTAACCCTGGAAGGAGTTTGCTCCTCCACAAGCAGAATGCCAGTACTGCTCAGTGGCAGAGGAAAGAAGAGGAAGAGGAAAGCCAATACAAATAACACAGTTCAAACTATTTCTATTTCTTCTCTAGTAGCAGGAAGGAAATGGCTTATTGTGTCAAATTTGGCAAAGGAGAGAGCTGTAAAACAGAGTCCTCACAGCATACGGCTACTGCCTTTGCTGCCAGCATTTCTGAAGACAGCCTAGATACCCCACTAACACTGATTCGGACACCTGTTTCTCTTACGATATGCAGAAAGACCACCAAGCCACCCACACACTTAACATTGCCACATGCATTAAACAATGCAAGGTTGTCCTACACCTGCATTAAGCTGTGACAGGATCAACTAAGACAGTGACAAGGAGGTGTTTTCCAGAGTCCTTCTGTGAACTCTTCAAATCATGACATACCTGTCCAAGTAGTTGACAATGTTGGGGTTTTTGTTTTCCCTCATCACAAGGATTTCATTGATAATCAGTTCTTTTTTGGGCTGCTGCTGCAAATTCATCTGTTTTATTGCAACCTGCAGTGAGGAAAGACCACATAAAGCATTATTACAGGAATCCCCTAGAAACCGCCAGTACCAGTGTCAATTATTTTAGACCCACATACACCTGAAGTAGGAAAACACTTTTTCATCACAGGTAGCTCAGCGAGTTCCTGCAGCCAGTCCATATAGGAGGAATTCTTCACTGTGAGGGTGGTGAGGCACTGGCACAGGTTGCCCAGAGAGGTTGTGGATGCCCCATCCCTGAAGTGTTCAAGGCCAAGTTGGATGGGGCTTGGAGCAACCTGGTCTAGTGGAAGGTGTCCCTGCCCATGGCAGGAGGGTTGGAATTAGATAATCTTAAGGTCCCTTCCAACCCAAACCATTCCATGATTCTGTGATTCGGGAACTAGAAGAGGGTGTGAAGGAGTTTCAGCAAAAAGCACAATTATGAAACTCACTGGTGGATAACCCTGACATTGTACAAATGCAAAGCAGACATGCAATCCTGCAGACTTCCATACATATATTTGCATTGCTGCAGACTTCCATACATATATTTGGAATAATGCATACACGTTCCTCTAAAAATCCTCCATCTAGCAATAATCATTTCCACAGACACTGCGTATCTGTCACTACTAGTTTATTATGCATGCATGCAATACGCAGGGCACTTTTCAATACTCGGGAGGGGAAAAAAACAGACAGACAGACATTCCTTGTCTCTCAATTCAAGGGCAGAAAGAAAGTGGGCAAAGGGTGGGAAAGGAACTATTTCTATGCAAGTCAACTAGTGTCAGTGTAGGAAGCAAAGGAGCAGAAGGCATATAAAAGAGAATCATGGAATGGTTTGGGTTGGAAAGGACATTAAACATCATCTAGTTGCAAGCCCCCTGCCATGGGCAGGGACACCTTCCACTAGACCAGGTTGCTCCAAGCCCCATCCAACCTGGCCTGGAACACTGCCAGGGATGGAGCACCCACAGCCTCACTGGGCAACCTGTGCCAGTGCCTCACCTCCCTCACAGTGAAGAACTTCTTCTTTACATCTAATCTAAACCTGTCCTCTTTCAGTTTAAAACCATTACCCCTCATCCTATCCCTACACTCCCTGTTAAAGAGTCCCACCCCATCTTTACTGTAGGCCCCCTTTTAGGTACTTGAAGGCTGCTATAAGGTCTCTCCAGAGCCTTCTCTTCTCCAGGCTGAAGAACCCCAATTCTCCCAGCCTGTCTTCATAGGAGAGGTGCTCCAGCCCTCTGATCATCTTCATGGCCCTCCTCTGGACTCACTCCAGCAGGTCCACGTCCTTCTTAAGTTGAGGACCCCAAAGCTGAACATAGTACTCCAGGTAGGGTCTCAGAAGAGCAGAGTAGTGGGGGAGAATTGCCGCCCTTAACCTGCTGGCCATGCTTCTTTTGATGCAGCCCAGGATATGGTTGGCTTTCTGGGCTATGAGCATACATTGTTGGCTCATATTCAGGTTTTCATCCACTAATACTTCCAAATCCTTCTCTGCAGGGCTGTGCTCAATCCACTCACCACCCTGCCTGTACTTGTGCTTGGGATTGCCCCAACCCAAGTGCAGCACCTTGCACTTGGCCTTGTTGAACTACATGAGGTTCACACAGGCCCACCTCTCAAGCCTGTCCAAGTCCCTCTGGATGGCATCCCTTCCCTCCAGTGTGTCGACTGCACCACACAGCTTGGTGTCATCAGCAAACTTGCTGAGGGTGCACTCAATATGGGGACAAATAAATAAATTTCTACTGAGAAACCATCCAGTCCAAACATTTGCTTCTAGCCTTTGTGGTCACAGAAAAAGTCTTTACAAATATGAAATGATTCAGGAATCAAAACTAAAGAAATCACTTTTTCCAGTTCTTTGCTCAGACCACTCAACCATTCCTCATTAGTAAGGAAAGAAATGCCTCATTAAAAATAAGATGTCGTGAACACCTGAAAGACTGTCTTTATTTTGTAGCATCAACTTGAACTTTTAGGACACAATCCAAAATCCACTGCTGTGGTATTCTGGTAGCACTTACCTCCTGTCCTGTAGCCACATCCATTGCTGTGTAAACTGTACCTGAGGCTCTAAACAAAAGAGGGAAAAGAAAAAAAAACACTTATTAGTGTCTCATAGCAAGACTGCGAGCTTAACATATGCCCCTTCCCACTTGTCTCTGAAGCGCTCTCAGTCCCATTCCTTTTCATGCAATAATTCCAGTGGTAAATTTAATCTGAAATATTTCTGAGCCCAGACTGCTGTTGGAACAGAAGCTGGAGAATTTATGGGAAACAAAGCTCTTAAGGGCCACTATGCTCATCCAACCCCTTACTGCTAAACCAGCAACTTAGCACAGCTGGTAGGACCGTGAGTTGATCCCGTATAAACTGGCATGACTGCACTGTCCTGGCTTGTAGACTGCCCAATGTGATTACAGAGCAGATAGGATCGGCTAAAGTAAATAAATGTCGCATTTGTAGTGAGGGAAACTCGAGTTTGAGCCTCAGCACATGGAGCTGACAGGAGATCTGTCAGTGATTTGCCTCACTACAGCCTCTCCCACGACGCCTACTTTCCCCCTACCCTGCTAAGAGGGGCGCAACACCCACACTGAGGACAGTTAATTCAGAAAGCAAATCTGTAATTTGAAGATTGTCTTGCATGCTGAAAATAAGCAGTTCCTTCCCTGCTTGCAGCTATACTTAGCAACCTGATCATGTAATGACATATTTTATTATATTGAAACACACAAAAAAACCAGTCCCTGTGACTCAGGACTTTGCCAGGAAAAGGCGAAGAGCTGGGGGGTGGAACTCACCAAAACAACCAGAATTAAAAGAAAAAGAAAAACCAAACAAACAAAATAAACTGTCCAAAGCATTAGCAACAGCTTTTCCAGCAAACTAACTTAGCCTGGTTTCAGTGCTTCCTTCTTAGCATAAGGAAAGGTATAGGACAGAGAAGCAGCATATACTAACCCTTGTCCAATCTTCTCAAAACACGTGTACTTCTTTTTTGGATCACCCACACTCACAATACTTCCTACAAAAAAAAAAAAAAAACCAACCCAAGAGGATTTTATAAGTATTTTTTCATAGAGCTAAAAGAACCAACTGTACTTGAAGAGCAGCCCCACAGCCACAGCGGGCTCTGCCGAGCCTCGTGAACCACTTGCCAGAAATCGAGAGGTACACAAACACCAAGCAAGTCCTCAGTTATTTACCCACATACCAGCTGCAGCATTCCCCTCTCACAGGTATTTCCCTTCAGAAACAGTGGAACACAGACATTAAGCACATTTAACTTTCACTAGCAGCTGGTGACTGAACACTGCGAGGCACAGGATGGGGACACATGGCCCTCACACATGTAAGTACAATTATTTGCTGGAAACCTGCAACTTAATGTCACTGCCAGCTTCAACACACTGGCTGACCTAAGATGCCCCTGCACTGCAACATCTTCTGAATTTGGAGGCCAGAGCCTCATTTATCTTAGAGCCAACAGTCTGTTGCAAATCTAGCCAAAGATTTCCCTTCACCATGACAATTTCTGGCAGAACAAAAGTATTTATGACATTTCTGTACCAGCATGACCGTAGCCATAATTGACCCAATGACTGGGTTGCAAGACACAGGGGGGAAGCTGGAAAGACCCTTCAGAGTCAAATCTCCCCTGGCCTGGGCAATGCTCAGCTGCTTTTCTAGGAACCCAACAGTCAGCACAGGTTTTAGCAGCACTTGCCACACAACTGTAGCATTGCTCCAGTTTTGGAGAGCAACCCGAGGCAATCTCAGCTCATTCCCCCCGTAATGTGGCTGTTCAGCCAGAAGAAAGTGTATTACTGCATCCCTCAGAGGGAAAAGCGTTTTGCATGGTGTTCTGCAACACTGGACAGTGAGGGGCCACTCAGGCTCAAGGTGGATTTGGTATTCATGAGGAACACAACATTTTCTGTATGAGGGGAGGGAGCTCTCAGCGCAAGGGCAGGCAGTGAGCAGCCTGCATAGAGGTGCTGGACTCCCGCAAATTGTTTGGTGGGCTGCCAGAGGGTAAACTGGAGAAACTCACAAAAGGAGCATCACTGAAACTCAATGCTCCCTGCAAATATTTACTGATATTCATAATACCCCTACAGCAGGCAGGAATCGCACCCTTTTTAGGCTAAAGAAATGAGAGCCAACAATTCCTAGAGCATAGCTGGGAGCAAGTCTCCTCTCTATCAGCACCAGGGTGGCTAATAGGATCAAGGGACACAGAGTTGCATCTGAGTTGGTGTTTGCAAGTCAGCCAAGCTGCCAACATATGGTGCTGCTTTCACAGAGGTCTAGGGCTGAGCCTAAACAGATGTATATTGGCAAAGAAACTGCTCATGGTCACTAGGCCAAGAAATCCAGTAGCAAGCAGAGTAAGAGCAGGCTATTTTCAGATATTGCTGGAGAGCAGCCAAACCCACAGGGTTTAGGGCAGACAGAGGTAAAGGCAAGGGAATATGCTCCATGTTTGGAGAGGAAGGCAGGGAGAGAAATCTGACTATATAAACCCCGCTGTACAATTGTGGAAGCAGTGCTGTCTGCCCTGAGGGCAAGCATTTCTGAACAAATGTTCATAAACTTTCCCTCAAAGACTAACACAGGCTACAAGTTTAGACTGAGGCAAATGTTTCCCCATGGCAGTGAGAGGACAGTGCTGCAGTGACAAGACGCAGTTGCCAGTTTCGCCCTCTTTAATGCTCTCATCTGTATAATGGGATAATGTTTCCTACCTCCCAAAAAGTCATGTGAGGATTCATTAATGTTTGCACCACTGCTGTGTTAATACTAAGAGGTGGAGACTTATTGGCTCCCTTTTAACCTTTGCACATCTTCAGTATGTGTAAATATATGTATATGCTTTAAGATTTTAGTCATTTTATTCACATGTCAAACGGAAACATGAAAGGGTTGGTTGTCTTTGCACAAGTACAACTCCACTGCCCTCAGTGAAAAAAACATCAGTTTACAACAGGATTAAACTTCATCGCCTATTTCTGACTAGCCCACATCTAGAAGCTGACACCTAATGACAGCCGCTGAACTTCACACCCACCCACCTATTTATAACAAAACCCCTCAATGCTAAAGAATCAGTTCAGCACAGAACACCACTTGCTGGAGCAAACAAGGTGTCAGAAGGTGCATCTGCCACCTGACACTCCTAAGAGTGGCACTTACATTTCTCTTCATTACAGAAGTGCACGTATTTGTATTAGAATAGCACCTTTTTCCTGCCACAGTCCCTGCTTGCCCCACCTGGTCACAAAAATGGCTTGAATCCTTAATAGCACAAAGGTCCTGCTAATTAAGTGAAGTTGCTGTTTCAGAACAATGGCTATGAGTTTTCCCATAGCACGCATTTCCAGTTAACATGCCATCAATTCAATTTAGGCTTTATTTAAAGGAATGAGGGATGCTGATGCCATTTTTTTTTTTTTTAAGTTATAACCTCAGATTAAATTTTCCCCTTGTCTAGCTACTAGTCTTTGCTTCATAAAATACTGACTTTTAAGGGTATACCATCAACTGAGGAGACCAGCCTGACCACAGGGGAGCTAACACAATTTACATCAACTGACAAGCAAGGCATGTATGTCTGAACTACTAATCCTGTATTAATAAGTCTAAGAAATACTCTAATAAAAAATGGCCCAGGCTGACAATAGCAATCAATTGCACAGATAGCTGGTTCAGCTACTGGATATGCCACAGCATAACCCAAAAATACCAGGCAGCAGAGAAGCACTTGAACTGAAGGTAGGGACTATTAAAGACACAAGGACACAACAAAGAGACATGATGAATTTTTCTCAGAAACCACCACTGATTTGGGTACCCACACAATGTTAAGGCACTTAAAAATATCACTTCACACCATGGTATTGTGGAAGGCGAACTTGGGAATGCATTAATTTTCTCTCCATCTTTCAAACACAGCATGCTTCTAACATACCAATATAATCATCCATGCTCCAGAGCTACAGAATATCAAGATGTGGAACAATCTCAGACTTCATAGTCAAGTAGATGCTACTTATTCAGGGCTTGTTTTGCAGAGCCTGAGGATCTGTAACTCCCCAGGGACTTCAGTTGGCATCACAGGTGCTCAGCTTACATTTATAGTCCCTTCTTACATCTGCCCCTAATTTTGGCACACAGTCACAGTGCAATGTCTTCAGTAAGAGATCTCAAAATGGGAATGTCAAAACATTTCAGCTTAAGATTTTGAGAAATCAACACAGCAGGACCTGGAATTTAATTTAAAAAAAAAAAAAAAGAAACAGGACATACTTAATTTTTCCAAGATCTCCTCATCTGACATTTTTGGCTTTTTCTTTTGTTTCTCCGTGTTCCTGACCAGCATATCAGGTGCCGTTGTGCTGTTTTCCGAGGGAGAAGAAATAGGAGACGTGGCCACATCTCTGGTAGGAGGAGGAAGAGGCTCTATCACAGAGCGGGTGTATATCTAATTTTGTTGAGAACAATGTAGATATTAATACAAGTCAGATGACTTAAACACTTCTATTCATCTTATTATTGTTCTTGTTGCTGTCAGAGATGCACTTCTATAGCTACTTTGTTAACAACTAATGTCACTAAGCAAGGACTCTCTTGTCCCCCCAACAACTAGGCAAGTGATAATACAAAGGTGCTCTGTCAGAAGGAACGGCTCCCACCTCCTCCCTCACTCTCCCAAGAAGGGCTCAGCAACATGCCATGCAGCATGGATGAGGAGCCACAGGCAAGACCCAACTGTGATGGCAGTGGCAGGGGCTGAAGGAAATATTTCTGCTCACAGATTTTGTGTGTTCAGGTCGTGGAGCTATCACAGGGGGTGGAGCTGCATCATCTTCATCATCTTCATCTTCAGACACTGAGGGCACTGCAGGGGTCTCAGAGACAGCCTTCACATTCTCCATGTGGTTACACAAATACCAAAAATAAAACCCCAATTGCTCATTATAAACAAAATCACAAACATTGGATTAAGCTTCTAACAGAGACTGCATTGAAGCAAGTGCAGAAAAATGATAATCAGAACAGGCTACCAAGTTACAATATCTGAAAAATTCACAAATCCTTTGTGGGAAATGGAGGGGCAGTCCAGCACTGCCTGACGCAACTGTTCAGACAGAGCTTGTCATCTGCCTGTGTGATGGCAGTCCTCTTCCCAAGGACTGGAGACCCGCCTGGGTTCTCTCATTGCCTTCCCAACACCCACATGACAGACCCAGCAATTCTGGGGACAACATCTGAGTTTGGAAATATCTGTCCCTATTTATGTCACCTTTTTTGTTTTGCTGCTTGCTTCACACCCTGATCATGCAGATTGGAGATTTCAGTCTTTAAATGTTTTAAATTGCATCGAAATCTTAATGTTTTCTCTAACACTTGGGAGGTCAAGTTAACATCAGCTTTGGTACTGTGACTGAGATTTAAATAACGAAAGATTTTTGGAAGCAGAATCTGGTGAAATCTTTTCAAATCCTTTTTAAAATTGCTTTCTAAAAGAAAATTTTATGAAAAATAGGAGTAACTTTTTTTTTAAAAAAATCAAGTTTTACAAGTGATTAAAAAAATTATCTGAAACTTTTTGCAATACTGAGATGGAAACCAAAGTCACTATGAACCTTTTAAATTTGAAATTGGATTTGAAGTTTATGGCATCCTTTACACTATAAATATTTCAAAATAAACTTGGTGAGATCCTCAACCCACTAGATCAATTTTGCTTGTGCATCATTCCCCAAGAGCAGCAGGGGAAAAAGTATTAAAATAAAGTACTCTCTGAAAGAGGTGAAAAACAATGTAGTATTTCACTGAACCTAAAATACTTGAAGTCACCAGCATCCTGACATGTAATTGCTAAACTGCACTTGATGTAACACAAAAGCTTAACCTGTTAAAAGCAACAAGAAAAAACACCTATGTACTAGGAATTTCCTGAACATCCCCAAAATTAAAGGCTACCTAGTGTCTTCCAAAAATATCAGGCTATCTCAGTTGACTGGTAACTACTGCTTTCTTCAGGATTTACTTTAAAATCCAACAGCCTCAGATATTCTAAACTCCTGAGGATTGACATACAACGACATTGTAATCATGAACAACAGCAGAATCATTCTCCTTTTCTTTTTGCAGAGAGTCCTGAACAGTCAGACCTGAATATGTTGCCTCCAGAAGGGAGCAGAACAAGCCAACTCTAGATAATGGCATGGCAGTGAGAAAACAAATGATGAGGGAATTATGGGGGTTTATGAATCATCTCAAACTGAAAGTTTTGTTTCTTCCATTTCGCATGCACACAGAAATATATGGTGTCTCCTAACAAAGCAAACAGGAGTGGTGCCTGCCCTGGTAAGGCCAGAGTAAAGGTCAAACAGAGAAGAGGAGAACCTTTTACTTCCTTTTCTGCTGGAGATTAGTTTGGTTAATCAACACTAATCAACATTAGTTTTGGTCAATCAGACCTTGTAGGTTAGTAATTAAACTTTGTTATGTCATGGATGTTTAGAGAAATAAAACCTGAAAGCACAGCAGTTACAAAATTCTATGTGCAGGAACAGATTGACTTCTATGAAAACAGAACCCTTTCTATTCATTAATTCACTAATTTCTATCCACTACTAAAAACTACTTCTGCCTATCTGATTCTCCCTCAGTTGAGAAAAAAAAGTGAAAGGAGCATGCTTGTTTTTATAAACATGTATTCACTATACAAATAAATATAGTTCACATTTTAAAACACTAAGCAAACCAAAAGTTTACATGTAGTTAACTACTTTATGCAAGTTTTTAAATCCCCAAACTCAAGACAGAATGTGAATATAAAGCTTACCAATGTATTTGATGAGTTGTAATCCTCTGTTGATTTATCTGGAAGAGACAGATAGCAATGCCATTATAAATGAGTTGTAAATACAGCAGCATCAGGGAGAGGAGAAAGGGACAAGCTCCCTTCAGAAGGGGCAGGAAAAAAGGCTGCTCCCAAACCTAGGCCCTACCTTCAGCTACCCAGAACAAGCTGATACGTGGCAAATACAGATATAGAGGGTAAAAAATTCTGTAGATAAATGCAGGGGCCCCAATCCCTGCTGCAGGAAGGTGGAATTTCCCAGAGCAACACCTGAATGAATACTCTCCTCCATCCATATATACAAAATATTTCCAATGGGCTAAATCACCAGCAGAGGCACTGCAGCTAGCCCAAGACCTGCAAGATATTCAGTCTCAGCCACCTAAACCTCCTGGAATAGCAACAGAGGACCCCATGAATCAATTGGTAGGCTTCTTGTTTGACTATCCAGGCACACATGGGGAAGATTGGTGCTTTTATCCCTGCCTGGAGCATTCCTAATTAATATCAGTTCTGGCAACATGGCTCAATCCTCTTAAAAAGAGCCAAAGAAGGGATTAATATTTAGAAAGGGAAGGAGTTATAGTTGAAAGGGAAAAGGAGTGGTGCTGCAGGAGTCCTCCACTGGGCAGGTAATCCAGACAAAGAAGGCACAAAACCTTAGCAGCTTTGATTTTCAGAGGAATCCAGCCAGCAGTTATCAAGTACCTAGCAGGCGTATTCCTCAATCACAGCACAAGGGAGCAGAGAGACCCTCACCCCAAGCATGAACAAAGCAACATCCACACCCATGCTAGAAACGGAAACTGGTGCAAAATTTAGTTGCCCATTTTCTCCGTGGATTTTCATCACTGGGAACCCAACAACAACACTCTGGGATCCACCTTCCAGATGCTGGCTATAAGCTTCAGAAAATCTATGTTGTTTGGGGAGTTATCCAGTTGACTGACCTCCTGTTTTGCAGCTATGCTGGGCATCAGGATTAACAGAATAGCATTTTAAAGGAAGGGGGGTGCTTGAGCAGCCAGAGAATCTCATTCACATTATCCTTGAAAAGACAGAGCTACTTGTTGATTAAATGAAAGAAACCCCACACGCAGTGACTAACAGAAAGTTGGACAAAGCAATCGTATGAGACAATCACCATGTACCTGTGAAGCTCATGTACTTCTGGCTGTTGGAGATCTTCTTGGAGTTGTAGAACTCCAACACGTCCAGCACTGCCTGGGGGTTCTTCTTCTGCTCCGACTTTGTGATGTTGGAAGTCTGCAGTAAACGTGCCCATTGCTCCGGCATTCCCTGTGGGGAGACCTCGTTACCTCACAGTGATTCACAGCACACACACCCGCCACCACAGTTCTGCCACAGTTTCTGGGGTTATGCAGTGCTGTCACAGAAATAGGGAGGAAAGAGGAGAGGAAGGGAAGGGAAAATAAGCAGTGGATTGATACCTTCCTAGCCACCACCTGTGTTACAAGTCAAACGTTCATGCAAATGCCAGTCTGCTCATGGGGCTCTGGGTGAGACCCAGGTCCTTTGAAGACCAAAACTCAAAAACTAGAAAGGAGCAGATCCCAATGCTGCAGTTCAGGAAAAGCCTCAAGAAAAACAAAAAACAAAAAAAACCAACCGCTCTTCCCTTCCCTTAAAAAAAAAGACAAACAACAAATCAGTTATGCGTGGGTATACACATATTTACATATATCCAAGAAAGACTACAGAAGTAACATACACTGTATAGAACCTAGCACAATGGACATGCAAGGTTCATTTGGGTCTTCTTGTCGCACTAGAGTTCTTTGATAATAGCAGTTTGGTGCCTGTTGTAACCAGAGTTGGGAAAGCAGAGATGTTAACGTCATGTATGAAGCTCCGAATTTCATTACAAGGGACATCATTTCAGCCAGAAAATAAATACATCTGGAGTACAAACAGACTTGTGCCTTTCATCACCACCAAGAGTAAGAGTTTGCACAAAGTGGCAAGTGACTGGGATGCTTTACCAATAAAGTTACCCTCCCTGTTCAGAAGGATGGCTTGATACACCACTCAGGTATTGACCCACTGGTACACCTAGGTTAACTTGGGCAAGTCTAGAGGCTGATAGGCAAAACATAATTGTACATGTGATTCAAAGGTTAGAAGAGCAAAGTCCCTGAAAAGGAAGCATATTAAAAACAGGTAAAAACAGCTTGCTCACAGACAACTGCTGCTGCTATTAAATATTATCTTGTAATCAAATTAAGAAGAATAATATGATGAAATACAACTCTGTCGTCATAGTATTTTTCATGTCAATATAAAAAAAACATAAAAGCATCTGACATTTAGCCTTAGGACAGCACATACATACTTTGTCATAAGTAGTTATGCATAGCTGTCTGTCTTCTAAAGGGGAACTCTCAGAGCCTCACTTGGTGGACACAGACTATGCTGTAGACCTAGTCCAGCTCTAGAAGGGGGGATGGGGGGTACAGAGGAGAGATATACCATGTTTTGCTGTCCACATCAGCCAAAAAAACAGGAAAGGAAAAGTTTGCTGGCAGCCTAGGCTCCGGGGATGTGCCAAGTTTGACAAACAGACTCTCAGCAGGAATTAGTGGGTAACCCCTGCAGTTGTGTTTCAAAGGAGATCAAACCAGATGATGGTAATAGCCTTTCCAGCATTACTATATAAAAGATTAATGGGTCCTGGCTCCTCCCAGCAATAAGCCAAACCACACAGTTCTCTTGCCTTCCAGATTCACTTACTGTGAATTCTCCCGTGACTGCATCAAACCCTACGTGAATTGTGTGTTCAAAGTCTGAAGGGAGGGAGATCTCTGGCCGCTCTTTCTCTTTCTTTTTATTGGCTGGAAGAGACAACAACAACAACAGAAAAATCCATAAATCCATCAAAAATTAAAATCTCCCCAATAGCTTCCAATTTACCTACCCAGCCAACCCCCCCTTTTGCTAGTCACAGAATTTCAATATGGGGCAGACAAACAACAACTTTAAAAAATTTGTTACCTCACTAACAGCAGCCACAGTGAGTGGACAACAAAAATCAAATTCCTGTAACACAGGACAAGTGTAAGACAAGGAAACTGACATTTTGGGTATGTCAAGTATCAACCAGTAGGGCTAGACTCAACAGCACAAGAGCTATTTACCTAAAATATTGACTCAAACTTATACAGGTCAGAGTCAAATCACTACAGTGGCAGTAAGTGGAATGCACGCAGTTTTGAACACATTTTTTAATTTGCTGTTTTAAGTAACTTTTTAAAAAAATATTATGTGCTGTTAAATACACATTCACCTCTCATATTTGTCATAAGGGACAAAATTAACTACACATACCGCTTATAAATTGTTTCCTTCATACCTCCTCAAAACAGAGTTTATGAAGAAAATGAAATATAACATGTGTGCTTCTGCTACAAAATCATATATGAGCAAAACGATTAATATTTTTCTGCTCACAAAATGAATTAAATGCAGTTTTAATAACAAGCTTTGAAGACAGAGCAAGAGGGCAGAATCTAGCAGGTGAGGAGTAGAAGTCATGAAGATACAGGAAAGAAAATAAATCAAAGCAGATGCACCCTGTAAATTTTAAAGTCAGGTCTTCAAACAAGATTACCATTATGGATTCATCCATATTAATGACATATTAAGGACTCCACCTTCCTCTTAATATTTACTGTATTCAAGAAATTGAGATCAGTTTAAGGAAGAACAATGTTCTACTCAGATTTGCTGCTGCTTGCAGTTATAAAATAAGCAGAGCCAGGAGAAGGTGACTAAACGTTTCCCAGCTGCTACCTTTTTTATTTAAAGCCAAGCAGAATTTGTTTCATGGCTGACATTCACCAGTGCATTTTTGGCAATATGAATGACAAATGCCAGGTACTTCAGAAACCTGTGAGGCTAATGCACAATATTGCAACTATTTAAGACACTGCTGGTGGTTAGTTGTGTAGAGATGGTCAGGGCTTGCCCCAAAGGACCGAATCCTGTTTCCTTCATTGCCAGCTCTGGCACTGCTCTCTGTGTCATTACAGAGTTAGTGTTGCACAGAATAATTGTGGAGGAAGAAAGGAATCAGATGCTCCATTTGGGACAGGAAGATGGAACAGATTGTTTTCGATCCCTCTTTCAAACAAAGGGGATGGGGGAAGCTGAATCACAGAAGAGCGACAGAGTTGCCAAGGGGAAGGAGGAGAGAAAGCTGCAATGCTGGAGGAGCCATCACAGAGGGGGAAGCTAGGAGGAGACAGAAGCAGCTGCTGGTTAGCAGATGGTGAGCATCTGCAGCACAGAGGCCTGCCAAAAAAAGGAACAAGCAGCTGCATCCAGCAGGTATACAGAAAAAGCTGCATGCACTAGCAGTGGATGGAAAGCAAGAAGAAAAGAGATATAGAGCCAGAGGCACCATATTCTATAGGCCTGTCTACAGGCTCAGTCCATACCTCCAAGCCAAAGAGCAGGGTGTCAGGTCAGCCTAGAAGCCCAGTCAGGTGAGGAAGAAGAGGGCACCTGTACTCGCACCACTGTGCAAGAGTGCTGCATGGGTGATGTACACCCACACACATCCAGGATAACTGCCACAGTAGATTTGAATGCATCCCTAAAAAGCTTAAGGGCATTAAGCTGCCATCCAGAAGTCAATATACACTTAGGTGGTTTTTTTGTTCTACATTCAGACAGCCTGAGTTTCCTGCCGCACACCCAAATCCCAGCTTCTCTGCAACCAACTGTTCCAGTATCCATTCAACCAGCAAACTGAGATGACTGATGACTGCTCACTTACCCAAAGCAGGAGACGATGGCCTGAATGAGCCTCAGCTATACAAAGCAATAAAAACAGCTCTGGACAGACTAATTAAATAATATAATGGCCTCTGTCACATCAACACTCCAGCCCTCTGTTCATGTTTGACACAGAGAGTTTTGGTATGGCTATACTGCAATACAGAAACAGGAAGAGATTCTTCTGCATTTATGACTTATGTTGTTTTCATATCCCTGAAGCAGTTCATGTTCTCCCAATTATCTTAGTTTTCTGCAACCATTTCCTACAGCATCTCAACCCTTTGCATTTTCCCTGACACTCAACAACTCTTTGGGACAGCTGCCACAAACTCATGCTAAAATCACTTTGCCTTAGCGATAATGTCACAGCAGGTGAAACCATAACTGCTCTGTAGATTTTTTAAAATTTGCCTGCCTGCCACACTCAGGGTTTTATAGCACCCAGACTGAATTCACCATCATGTGAACACACATGAAGCTGGCACATGAATTCAGAGACTTTCCTCCAGCAGTCTCGGAGGACAATGAACTTCAGAAGCTTTTCATCCAAAATCTGACAGATATAAAAGCCGAAATGCATGAAAACAATTAATAACTTAACTGCTTTTTGTAGCATTCAAAACTTCACACATTTGACCAAGTTACAAGAGCCACCCATAAAGTTTCCTTATGATGCTCTGGCAACTTGAGCTGCAACTAGGAAACATGACATCCCACCGTGAAGTAAGCCTGTGAGCCCATCCTGAAGCACACGGAGATGAGAAAGGTCTTCTCCACTGGTAATGCTGTGTAAAGTGCTCCCCGTGTCACCACTGAAAGGGCTCCCAGGCACCACAAACTGTTACCTTGTGGGTAAAACTCTGCCTCTGTGCGAAGCTGCAGCTGAACTCAGCAAATCTCAGAGGGGCTAAATGTGCCAAATTCATACCCTCAGCTAGCACACTGACGAGCTCCGAGCCCAAGAAACTTCAGATGTTCACCACTCCTGTTGAAAGCAACAAGTCACATAAGCTCTGCATTCATTTGGATAGAACCCACCCAGTATTAAGCTGACAGGTGTTTTAAATACCAGTTTTGGGATTTAGGCTGGGAACAGAGGAAATCAGGACTATAAATTATATCCTAAATTTTGCAAGCACAGCATGACACCTCCACAACAGCCTAGCACGGGGTCACAGCTCAATGGGAAGTGTACAAACATGTATGAGGCCCAGGATTTAAGCCCAATGTGTCCTTTACACCACGGCTCTGTTTTTGTACAGGGGTAGCACAACAGAAAAGACACTTTCTAAAGCACCTTTGGCTAGAACTGCCCTTCTTGACCCAGCCACGTGTAAAAGATGTCCCCCCCCCTTGTTGGCCTCCCCTCTGATCTGGACCCACAAGCTCTCAGCAGGTCTGTCGTGTGCTCCACAGCAGGACTCCATATGTTTGAGCTGCACCTTCGCATATTAGCAGAACCCCTTCACCATCTTTCCCACCCATCCTTCGTAAAGTGCCTGCTCCAGCACTGTTCCCTGCCCAAAGAGCTACCACTTCTCTGAAGGGATTGACAGCATCAACTTCAGCAGCTCTCAGACTACAGTGTAAAAGCCTACGTCCATATTTGCTAGCAAAATTAACTGCTGAGCATTTCAAATTTTTGCAGGCTCTTTGCAACCCCAGCAGATGTTAAACACAATCACTGGCTTCCCTCACTAAAGATCCAAAGGTCATGGATTTGCCCCAAATTACATTCCTCTTAACTGAAGGGAAACCAACTTCCCTTTTAGTCCAGCCAAACTAACAAATGACACCCAAATTATTTTAGGCACAAACCAAAGAGACTGTCTGAACACCTGTGAATTTCATTAATGTTTAAGCAGCAGGAGGCACTCAGAATTTAGTTGTCATCATGAGATTAGAAAAAGTTTTCATAAGATGAAAAATCAACCAATCTGAAGCAAAGGTGACAGTGTTAAGGGTATTTTTTACTCAATAGGAATTAGAGGACAGAAGCAACCATTCTCATTCCAGCAGGTGTATCGCAACAGAAGGCTCTGCTGGGCTTGGCTAAACAAAAATCTCTCACGTCTTGAAGCATCTGCCACATTGGCCAATCTTCAGTAAATGCAGCCATCTTCAAATCAGTGGCAGTCTGTCTGCTGATTTTACCCAAACCATTCACTTTTGCAGCTCTCCTTTAAAATCCAGTTCAAACTAGCATTTCAGCTTGTATTTCTTTCACTCTCTTATAAATTTCAGGCAATTTCTTTGTTCTCTGCAACTGTTGAGCCTAGAGATTTAAAAACCCCACTCCCTTACGTAAGCCAACACAAAAATCCTGCAGCTTTTTAGGATTAATACTCATAATGGCAAGTTCTAACCAAGATCTGGCAAACTTTTAACATTGAGTTCATGGGTTTCTGGATTGCAGATTCAAAAATCTGCATCTGTAAAACAATTCAAAGTTGCCAAAGGTGTCAGATAATAATAATAATGCATGTTGCAATATTTTGTAGAAAATGAACCTACATCTTGCTTACTTAAAGTAGTGAAACTACTACTCCCCAATTAGTCTTTTCACAAATAAAAATTAAGGAAGCAGCCTCCCTCCTGAAGCCCAGGAAGTTGAAGAATCCAAGGCTTGACTTCAGTTACTCAGTGTCCAGATACCATTGCAATGCAGACTCTACAAAAAGCTGATGTATTAGGAAGAGGAACTCCAAAAAATAGGTCAGATATAAAAAGAAACCAGCACATATTAGGGGATGGAGATATTTTTTTTCTTACATCACTTCAAAAGATTCATGAGAGAGAGGGTTTTTAAATATACTGATCTTAAAAATTAGAATTTCATTTACAGTTCACAGTTCCTATCTCCACTTCCATCTGTCACAGTCCCTATAACAGGAGAAAAATCCTTCAGTTCACAGGAAATGTACAAGAATTTACAGTAACTGATTATTCTTAACAGCAAGTAGACAATGCCTGACCCGAACACTAGAACAGAGTAAGTGACCATGCAGTAACATATGACAGGCCTGGCAGGAGATGGCCTCTTAGTCATGCTTAACTCAAATTATTTGCTGCTTAAAACAGCAAACAAGCAAAAGACCTCCCCCTGCTCCCCAACAAACGAATTGCCAACGCCAGCTTTAAATGGCCAGCTTGTAATTGGTACAAAAATTTATAATTTTCAAGGCTGTTAAGGAAAATTCAGGCTGGGAGGTGGTAGAGCTAGTCCCAGTTTTCAGGGACACTGTTCTTGTAATTTAAGGGGAAGGGAAAAAAAAGCAAAACAAAAGCACAAAACAGAGTAAGCAGGATGGATTAAACGTGGCAGGATTAATCATTAAAAAAAACTAGATCTACAGCCAGCACTTTATGTACCCCAAAATGATCAAGACAGTTGTGTAGGAAACAAACACACATTTTCTAAAACCTAAACCATAACTAAGCACCAGGTGCTCAGCTAAGGTCTTTCAGAGCAACATTCAGACAGGAGGTTTATAAGATGGGGCAAAATACTGTACTTTTATCTCCTGGTAAAATAGAACGGTAAAATCGGTCCTTCCTTTTCTTTTCTTCTGGGTTGGGAGGCAAAGGTTTTGAGCCATGGTTTAAAGTCCCAGCATCTTTGCTTCCTGATCCAATCATAGTGCTGGTATTTCTCATTGGAGGAGCAGGTGGTTTGTCTTCTGTTTCAACTCCATTGTTAGACATCTTCAGTTGTAGAGGCTGTTACTAGGAATAGGAAAAAGAAATGAAATAAGAAGCCTTATTTGTTTATTTTTTGTAAACTAGAATCACACACTGTCAAATGAACCACAAGCAGGTATTTACAGACTAGCCTGTAACCTTGTATCAACACAGACCCAGTGTCAGTGCAACAAATTCTACTCAAGCTCCAAATTTTTTATGTTAACAAGACTGCGTTCAAGCGTTTGAGTTATTGATCATTAGGAAAAGCTTGTTCCAGGATACAGCCAATTCTCAAGGAAACCTTGGAGTAGAACTGCAGGGTGGGGAGGCAAATCAATCAATACATGGTAGCAAAGAACAGGGATACCCGAGAGGAGCCAACAAGCTGCCGAGCTTGTAAGACCTCTCAGATCCATGCTGGTTCCGCTAAAAACTATGTCAAAAGATTTGCATCAGTCTCCAGCACAGCATGATAGAGCGAGACTGAAGTTTGCACTCAAAAGAGTTCCAATGCAGCCACTCAGGCTGCTTTGCTGAAAAGCTGCTGAACTGGTTCAGAGGCAGATGCAGTGCCACGGCCCTCGCAGGTCCCAAGCTGGCCCTGGGCTTTCCACAGTAGTGGCACGCTTCAGGCGCAATTCAAACTGTCGGAAAGTTGACTGCATTTTGTTCTGTTAGAAGGGTCAAACAAAACTAGATCCCCAACACACACATAAATCCTTAAGTAAATAATCCCTGCTGTGCAGACTTAAAGACGGAAGCTTAGGAACAGGGCAACAGATTATTCTGCAACAACTAGCTTGTTCCACCCAAATGAGATCAGCATTACTCCAGACACAGCCTGGCTGCAGCGAGATCCTTCTGGAAACTGGAATTCGTCTGCATTATGTTCTCAAAAGAAAGTTGGGAGCTAACTGCAGAACAAAGACCAAAGCAGGAACAGTTTCTGTTTGGGTGGAAAACACAGTTCAACCGCTTTACGAATTTCACAAGCAGTAAGGGAAGATGTTTCGCTCAGGGTGAATAATTGGGTGGCAGAAAGTCAAAAGTGGTTTGCTCTCCACAAGTGAGATGTCCGGTTACAAAGCAGAGATCACTGCTGCCTTCCAGGGAGCTGCTTTTCCACAAGATAGACTCAGGAGAACCACAGTAGGTTACACTCCAAACAGATCCCACAACCATACCACAGTCCTACAACCACAGACAAGTCAGCCAGTCTTCTTTGGCCAAACTACAGATGCTCAACATAACTGGCAAGATTTGGACCCAGGGTACACTGCTCTCACAGCTGCAGGGAGCTAAGAGAGGCAAATGCTGCCCACAGAGGGCACTTAGCAGCAGTATGTTAGACTTCACTGAAAGCAGCAGTTCCCTAGCTGTGACCTGGCCAAGCTGTGGCTGGTCTGCAGCTCCACCTTCTCCATCCACTTCTTTGGTTCCCAGTTTCTTCACACTTGCTCTTAAATGGGAGGGCTGGCAGTATTGCGCAGCCCATAAGGCTTTGGGCAACCCTTCACACACAGGGAGCTTTCTAAGAGGTTTGACCCCAAGCCTGCTTCCTCCCAACACAACTGTGCAATGGAATTTTAAATTACAGCATTTGAGGTATTGATTTTAATGGTAGGATAATTTTGGCATTTGGGAGGGGTGATGGCAAATTAGCTGTGCATTTGTCTGGGTGTGTTCTGGCATGTGCCCAGTGCATCTCCCACCACTTATGCTTCAGCCTCCTGCCATTCTCCAGTATAAAACAGAGCAGAACTAAGTGACAGCTGGAGTGCCAGCCATGAAGTGGTGCAAAAGACAACTCTCCCTGTCTAAGCAGTGGAAAAAAGTCTGAACTAAAACCCAACTGGTAAATTTGGCAGTCAATGCTGCATACATATCTTGTGCAACATGAAGGTACTGAGGCCTCACGGACAGGCTTTGCACATCACAGTGTCAGTGGCTGGTACTGAACTGGCACAACTAAAGCATTTGAAACGACATAAGCAGAAGTGCCACATAAGAGCTGCATTCTTTGCATTGATGCTTATTTAACCGTGAGAAGGCAAACTGCTGGGAGGGTGCTAGGAATACGCTGCAAACAGGGAAGCAGAAAGAAAAGGAATGTTAGCAGCTCTATGCCTGCCAAATGGCCCTCCCCAGGAGCAGGCACTGCATGTGCTGCTGCAACACCATGGTTTACTCCACAGGGGTTTGAAAAAAAGGTGCCTCCAAAGATTCCACCACCACCCAGACTTCCCAGAGCTGCAGGCATGGCTGAGATGGCAGGGGAGACTGCCTCATTGCTTTGGCCCTCTCCCACCAAGCAGACGGGTGAGCAGGTGAGAATCAGTGCTTGCTACCTGCTGTCAGAGGCAGGGGACTAATCAGGGGACAGAGTAAAGTCTACTGTATTGGGGAACTGATGCAACATCAGACCAAAGGGTGGTACAAGGAAGGTAACAGAGCAGCATGTGGCTCCAGGCTGGAGAAAAAGAAGTGAGAAGAGGAAGAAGCCCCCCAGATGATAGGCAGAGGCTGGCCTAGTGCTGTGGGAAGGAAAAGAACATAAGGGAGGAAAAAAAAAGAAAGAAAATTAAAGAAAAAAAAACAAAAACCATGAAAACCTAAAAATAACCTCTGGATGTCAAGCATCCTCACTCTCAATTCCACCAGTGCAAAACCCCAGGGACATCTGCTCACAGTTTCTTCAATATAAAAGGGTTTTTCAAAATCTCTCAGTCAGAAACGGTAGAGCACAAGTGAATTACTGTTTTACTGCAGGGCTAGAAACACTGGCAGTACAAGCTCTTGTTTATCTTACATTATTCCCTGAATGAGCAAGTAACTGCTGAGAAGTTATGTAGTTTAACAAACAATATTGGTTTACACCTATTTGATAACTGCAACTTTCACGTGGGCAAAGCCTACAGTACACCCTCTCCTTTCTTCTCCATCGCTCAAGCACCCATACCCTCCTCCCCATCAAAGTCTTACACTTGGAGTTACAAGAGCTATTTAATCTGTTTGGAGTTGGGGATAAGAGAAATCCTTCAACCTACAAAACCGAGAGACTTAATTGTACAGAAGTTATATGCTGTAACAGCAGCACTGTCCTAGAGGGTTCCCAAAAGCCTTTTCCCACTACATATTTAAAGGGAAAACCAAAAACCTGCTTACATGAGTCCTCCCACTGCAATATGGAAACACAGTCTACCCCCAAACTCAGCATGGTTATACTTTAAATATCTGTTGGCTTCAAAGAATGTGGAAGAAACCCTGTCCTGACAGAACTACATACCCACCTCTCCAGGGCTTCACAGCTGAGCTGAGCCCTGGAGCAAAGCCATACTGAGTGGTTACAGAGGTGGCTATCTCCCTCACCATGGCCTTGTTGACTGTGCAAATTCTCTTCTTCCTAAAATAATCTCCTGCCATTTCACACGTAAGCAGGCTTTAAGCAACTCCCCTTGTGTAGGCACTGCTCAAATTCTGAGCACCAGGCAATTGCTTCACCAGTCGGCATAACATCAGCGCTATGCCACTGAAGTGAGTCACCCTGCTCAGCGCAATCAGGAATGCAAAGCGTCACTGGACTGAGTACCTTCCTTCTTCACACCAGCATGACTGTGCTTTGAGAAATTCATTTTGTGTTTCCACTATATGATTAAGTGAACACTGGAAGCAATGAAACAGCACATGAACTTTTCAACTGCAGTCAGATGAATGAATACTTTTTAGCTGCAGACATAATTATTCTCAACTACTATATATATTAAAATACCAGCACTCAAACCAAACCCACAGACACCATTAGAAAGGCATAGTCGTGATGTAGGACTATTGTTTCTACAGCCATTTGGGAGTATTGAAAGTTTGAGTTGTTTCAGCACACAGTACTTACGAAAAGTTTTATTACATACTGCAAACTGAGACTGCCATAAGTCAAGTTATGGTGGCCTTCAAATGCTCCCTGCCCCTCCTCACCAACTCTTGAAGCCCATTAAGCTAAATTAGATTACCCCAGCCTCAACAGAGTTGAACAACAGACCTGACAAACTCTCCTTTCACACCTACAAAACACTTCTGCAGACAGGAAGGAGTGACAGACAACCACACACAAGGGGACCAGAGATTCAGGAAACCACTTGGCAGTTCAAGACAGAGCAAGCAGAGGTACTGAACAGAAGATGGCACCCACAGGTGTGAACAGCAGCGTCCAAGAGTTCAGAGTACACAGGCGTGCAAAGATGTGTGCAGGTCTGCTGATATGTGTTAAGTATATATGACTCAAAATCACAAAGTTTACACCTGTAGTTTTCCTGTAATACAGTGACAGGCTCCTAAACCGTTCATCTAGCAGAATGGGACCCCAACATATGTGGAGCCTTCTGGCAGTACTGTGTGTAACACACACACACACACAAAACAAAAAAAAAAAACCTAACAAAAAAAGAGAACAAAGATCCTCTATTTATGTCATTTTTCCTTCTGGTAAACTACATCATTTCAAACCTGATACTCCATGCTGAACTGCAACTTTCTATCAAGCTGGCTGTGTTTTCTTTGCATTCCTTAGCAAGACAGGCAGATGACTGATTGCTAAAACAGAAAGCAATTAAAAAGTCAGAGGAGCTAAAACCTACGCTACAGTAGATGCCATAAAGATAACTATGTCCAATGCATACTAATTACTGGAGTCAACATGAAAACTCATAAAAGAGCCATCTATAATTCATGCAGTCTGGCAAGACAGTAGCCGTAAGTTAGTCACTACAACTTACAGATGAATAAACTATATTAAACAAGAGGGGGGGGGGACGGGGGGGAGATACTCAGCAACTGTTTTTGCCTCTCTGCCTACTACTACCAGAAAGAAACCTCACATTTTTCCAAGATGCCATTTTTCCATTGTTGCCAGGGTGAGGAAAGTGGGTCTTGCCTACAAAAAAGGCAGGAATCATCTTGACCTTTAATTCAGTTGATCCTGATCAGAATGAGCATTTTACGAGATTGCTCATGCACGCATACAGTTAAAATCTCCCTCCTCACACTGCTCTGGTGGGAAGGAGCAGGGGCCATCCCCAGCTCTGTTCAAACACATTGCAAGCAGCAGATTCCCTCCCTGTGTGTCACGCTTTCATCCAAATCCCCGCAGAAAATTAACAGCAGAGTTTACCAGCTGGGTTTCGATACAAAATGAAAAGACACTCATTTGGGTTTTTTTCCTTATTACTTTACATGGGACTAATTCTCAGTCTCACACTGAAGGAAAGGCACCCTGTACATGTTCCACCTGAAAAAGAGGCAAGAAGTGTACTTACGGGATCTGGGACACATGATGTGACAGAAAAGGGAGCAGCAGCAGCAATACACACACCCTGAGGGAGGACAGACTGATCGTCACATTTAGAGGTGGTTAAAAACCCCAGAAACTGTAGCACCTAGCTGTCTCACTGGCCCGTTACTGCACACCTGAGTGCTGTGCAAGTGTGCCAATGGGACAAAAAAAAGGGTCAAGGGCCATCAGTGCATCAGCCTAGATCCAACATTTACATGTGAATTATTAAAACTCCACCTTTTCATAGAGTTCTAATAAATAAAGAATTACAAAACAGCAGTGTTTCCTCATCTATCTTTAGAATTTACCTGTTAGACCCCTGCAGGCATTGCCAACACATAGAGATGCAGATGAAATTGCTAAATTAAATGAAACAATAATCATTAAAACTAAGTACACATTTAGAAGAGAAAGTATTCACTGCTACAGCCAGAGTGGGTGGGTGTGAGGAGGGGGAAGGGAGACACGCTCTCATGGCAGATGGCCAACCAGTGGTTGCAGTCTTGCTCCACTGCCAGCGTTATTTCCATAGTGCTAGATGTAAAGGATGACTGACCAGTTACAACTCAACAGGAATGCTGGAGGACTCCATGGCTTGGAATATGAAAAGCCAAAAGACTGGAGGGCCCTTTTAAAAAAAGCCTTTAATTCAACCCCAACTGTATGGGCTAAACGCAAGAATTGCTGGGTGGGATTCCCTAGCCCGTATTTTGCAGGAGGACATGGACACCACTGCAGTGGGCACTACTTCTGGGCAGGAGAGCTGCAAAATCTCTTCCTGGGCAGATACACATGCTAACCCATCGTACCACACAGATATGCTTCTAGAGAAGAACAGACTAATTATAACAGCTTGATTCCTAGCAACAGAGCAGAGTTATCCTTTCACTGAAGTTAAGGAAGCTTCTTTCTGTTTTGATCAACATAATCAAGGCCCAGCTTTCACCAGCTTCCACGGTGTGGGCCCATGCATGACCGCTGTGACAGTAACCCAGACAGAGGGTTTCAGTAGCAGTGGGCCAGGTCAAGCCCTTTCCACCAGATTAGGCTTGAATCCAAAACTATAAAGAGGCAACACCAGTTTAAATTGTAAATAGCTTCGGCTGTTTCATGAATAACTGACAGTGTCAAACAATAACCATTGCGCAGTCAATGCCAGCTATGCCTGAGTACCTGGAGTACACGGTGAACTTCCCTTATTTGTGCTGCAGTCAGGTAGCTCAAGTTTTGAAAGCTGCAGAGACCAGCTCCAGCCGTTCCCATCCCTGGGCAGCAGCCTCCTCATTTTGACTGAGCACTTACCCCATTCTAACAGTGCTTTTAAACAGCCCAAGAGAAATAAATTGTATGCATATAAAAAAAAAAAAAAAAAAAAAAAAAAAAGAGAAAAACCAAGCCTATACAGAAGGAACCAAGAGTATAATTTTTAAAAGTTCTCAGCACACAAATCATCCTCCTTATTTCCTCATCTCCAGACATGCTGTCTTCCCTCCCCCAGCTACATGCCTGAACAAGCAAGTTCACTGTTGCAGATGTCAGGACAGCCTCCCTTTTCCACCACCATACAGGGCAGCCTTGGCTCTGTTTCCACTTTCACTCACAGGAAGGCAGGGCTTCAACTGCACAAGTCAGAGTAGTGACTATAGTCAGAGCTTGCTAAGCAGGGTGGGAAAAATAAAGGCCTCTTATGTGAAAGCATACCCAAAGCCCGTATAAGCAGGTTTCCTGGAGGAAATCTGTGTTCCAGAGGAAATGACTAGATGCAGCATAAAGAAAATACATTAACGCACACAGTTAAACACACCCCTGCTACTCTCCAACTAAGTTACTTGGCTCTGGAGTCCAAACTGCACATTAGCAGCAACAGCAACTGAAAGCAGCCAAACCATGAATTGTTTTTTCCATTCAAAAGTTTTCAATCCAGAAGATGAACATAGAGCACAGGGCTCTAGCAGTGGGGGTAAGACATATCGGAACACTAGAACATTGTCAGGTCAAGTCAACAACATCCCACACGCACGGAGGACACTGTAGTGCAGTGGTTAGCAAAAGCTACAGTATGTAAATAGCAGAACCTGTAAAAGGTAAGTTTCTCTGAGGAGAAGAGACACCAAGACAGAGACCGGCAAAGAGGAAACCAATGTTCTTAAGAGCAAAACTCATTCAACTCCTTTCTTGCTGGGACACTAAACAGCAAGAAGACAACACAAGCATCGTTAGCGGATGAAGCCATCCAAGAGCCTCAATTAGATAAACTGAGGGGGAAATGCCACAGCAGTTCAGTGCTAATTGGAAATGCAAACATTTATCACCAGAGTAGCACTTGCTCCCGTGTATAGCTCCATTGTGTTCACTGCAGCTAATGACAGTAGGAAGCCCTGTGCTCTGTGGTATTTATGTAACGACTGGCAAAGTTGTCACATTCCCTTAATTGCTAGCCAGGATTTTCATACTGGCAGTAGTTTTCAATTAAAGGAAATCGCAAAGATTGCTTCTGTTTCACATTGCTTTGTTAAAGTTTTGGTTCTTCTTCAAAGCTGGGGAAAGAGGAAGAATGAACAATTCTCCCAAGACAGAATGAGCTCTGCATCAAACATGAGCTTTTTGTCTCTCAATTCATTTTGTCGACAAGGAAAGCACGGTCAAATATCCAGAACTGAAAGAGCTAATTTAGCATCAGTAAAGACAAACAATTTGAGAACTGCAAATATATCTGCTTCAAGTTTGCAACGATAACTCCTTCAATTATGATACATATAATGTTCTAACAGCAGTTCATTTAAAAGGCAAAATGAAAAAGCCTAAGGTAGCTTAGGGTTTCCACCTAATTGAGCTTTCACAGTAGAGCCTACTTTGCTGATAGAGCATCAGCTCTGTGTTTATAATCATATGCCAACTAGCAAAATGCCTTATTGCATCTACTTTACGGTCCCAGAATGTTTAGAAGTAAGCGTAGCGAGTATACTGTGGCAAGGTGTTGCTTTCCTAAACTTCCCTTACTTATACCAAGTGGACTGCAGAGCATTCACTAGTCCATTAAGAATCATCATTGTTTAATTTAATGAGCAGCAGTTTGGTTTTAGGAGGTACCATCAGGCCTTTTATCACACCATTTACTCGGATCCCAATCATACTTACTTTATGTCAGTAGAAAACAGAAAGCTCTATAGCACTAGTACAAAGAAACTGCTGCTTCTGCAATATATTGTGACACAACTCTGCATTAGTACTCAGTTAAATAAAGCCCATGAGCCAAGTGAACTATTTTTATTCCATTGAATAAAAGGAAATATAAGAACATCACTTGCTGCAGTAGCAGGCCCATTTTAAGACACTAGGTAATTAGGAGCAGGAGTTAATAACAGCACCAGAAATAGTAGGCAAGGTTTTCCTCACCATCTTTGTGCACGTCTTTCTGGGGCACAGATCTTCTCCTGTGTTCTTGCTACAATTACCTAAGCAGCTTTAAGTAGGACACATGGATCTTCACCGTTATCTATTTAAAACTCATTCTTTCTCATGAAGCAGCAACATCGGCTGCAGCCACAAAACCCAATCCAGCGGAGAATGATAGAGCTCCTATGCACAGCCCTGTCAGCATCTGCAGTAAGTGACTTGCTTCTTTCAATCCAATTCCCAGTGGATGAGCATCTACATCATAGAATTAGCAACAATACAAACTGCAAATTCAGCAGAATTTGGATTTCACTGATGGATGGACTGACAGTACACATGTTTTATTCATCTCAAGACTGCTTTCTCAGGTTGGTTGCATCTCCTGTCTGTACTTAAAATGCTAAAAATCATTTTATGGTCACTACTGAGCAGCCGAGAAGCTCTACAGACAGTGTCGTACCTTTTCTAAGTGCTAGCCAAAACTCACCAGATTTCCAAAATGAAGACAACAACCATAGACGGATGTTCTAGAAAGCCATATGAGTCAAGTAAGTCATTTTGTTTAGTGTACTATGCCCTCCCATCACCTTAAGTCACCTTGCTGAAGGCCCATGGCTACTTCCCACTAAGGTCATCAGCATGTGAATTAGCCTCCCTATGAGAACACAGCATGCAGACAATCAAGATGAAGAGTTTTCTGATCATCCTTCCTTAATTC
This sequence comes from Elanus axillaris, assembly GCA_026212715.1. Classification (NCBI taxonomy): domain Eukaryota; kingdom Metazoa; phylum Chordata; class Aves; order Accipitriformes; family Accipitridae; genus Elanus; species Elanus axillaris. Next base: position 22,999,236 of record JANZLQ010000027.1, on the reverse strand, counting down.
TAACAATGAAGATTCAAGGATGTTCACTACCAGCTCACTCTCACAGAGGTTCCTGCTACCTAACCATAATCCCAAGGCTTCCTCAGTGTTCAGGCACTCAAACTAATTCCCATTTCAGCATGCACCCCAGGTTACCTGCCCACACTCCCTCTCTCTCCTATTGTAAATCCAAGGCCAGAGAGTGTAAGATGGTATTTTAAATTCCATAGCTAGCACACTACAATTTCACCTCTCCCCTTTACAGTAATAGCTCTGTTCGCTGTAAAACTCTGATACAAACAGGGCAGTCAGTTTTGGAAACAGCTGTTTCACAGCCCACAAGAAATCTCAGCACTGGTCGCTGAGCGTATCCAGAAGGAATGCATGGGGCTACACTTTGCAAACCAATTTTGCCCCATCCATTTTATGGCATTTACACCCTGCCTCATGTAAGTGCTGCCTCCCTCTTCACTGAAGCTCACATTCATATGCCCACTGTGGCAGAACCTGCACTAACTCCTACTTTCCTGTTCCTACACTCCTTGGAGCAGGATGTGGCGAAATGAAATATGCTGGCTGCGGAAAAGAAGGTCCCACAAATCAATCTGGAACAGGGCAAAAGCCGATGGCTTAAGTAAACCCTCTCCTTTGCAAGTATGAGGTTGCTCCTTCCACTCTTTCTTTCCAGTTGTCTCCTTTGAGCTGAGTTTTCCTCCCTTCCTGGTTATTCTTGTACTGCTAGTATTTGCCGGTGCTGATTCACAGCCTCCCAAGATATGCACGTTTGGCTGCTTTTATTTTTAAGAAAAGTCACTTCAGGCTGGAAATAACCATTGTTTTTCTGTGAAGACTCTTCAATGTATATCTAGTTTTATCTGAGGAGCTTAAATATTCTAAAGAAAAACCTCAAAGTTTTATCAGTCTCTGTCGCTCTATTAAAATAGTGTAAAACAGACATGCAAATTTGTGGCCTGCCATTGTGCTAGGTCCCTCTTAACTTTAAAAACAGAAGTTAGATCTGAGCCTAATATACATTCTTTAAAATTCTAACATGATTTGAATTTACATCACTATAGGTGAAACTTCCCCCTGAAGGTTTCAATCCTTAATAAAACTAAAAATCTGCGAAAAAACCTAATGCTTTCATTCTGACAAAGCACAACCACAGTATCTCAAATAGAAGTGGTCAAATCCCAAATCACAACTTTTTGAAATGGGCTCTCAAAAAGCAGACCTGAGCAAATCACCCGACAAGTCTGTCATTTTTATATCTTATGTTATTAGCAGACGGCTTCTATCTTAGTTCCGAGATGATGTACTGTCTCCAGCCCCTGCTCTGCTGGCTCCTAACCTTCTCTCCCCCACAGAGCATCTGTATTCTGAATATTTCCTTAGAGACTCGTTAACTGCTCCTTCCTCAAAGGCTGAGATTATTGGCATTTTTCTCAGACTACATTTCTAAGTGTTCGAAAGACCTGTCAGGAAAAATAAATAAATAAATACAGAAAAATATCAATTCATCATTGCCAAGACATCGCAGGTAAAGAGAAGATGTAAGTTTTGGCTAATGTCTTTAAAGACTGTTTTCCATCTTGCATGCCTGTTTGTGATCTACATATCATTACACACTCTTAACATCAGTGTCCTCAGAGGGAGAGGGTGAATTAGAATATTGGTATCTCTAATTTATCAGGCAATTAGACCAGTAACAACAAACCAGAGCTGAATGTGTGCTCAAAATTATCTAGTTAGAATTCTATTTTAATTAAAAATCAGTCAAATAATCCTGTTATCCCAAGGATTGCTTTAGGCTTAGGTTCCAATCCAGCACATCTTTTTTTAACCTTTTAATTCCATGCCCAGAAAGTGATTGAAAAAAACACTGTGAACTACCAGAATGGTCCTTTCGAGAGCCCAGGAAGACAGAGAAATAAATGTTCCAATGTCAGTCAGTCATTTCCTAAGCAAGCTGCTTAAAATAAATAAATAAATAAATCAATAAATAAAAGAAGCATACAATTCAGGCCAACAAATACAATTTTCCTGTTCTTCACGCCACTACCTGCAAACATCACCTCAAAGAGTGCCTGTATTTCCCCATATTTCCATCCTTGCCTCCTTTCTCAAAAAGTAATATGCGCCTTTTATCCAGCTGCACAGTTTACATGGGTTTATTTAAAAAAAAAAAAAAAGAAAGAAAAAAAAAGAGAGAAAAGAAGTATTTCAAAAATCATCTTTCATTTCTGGATTTGCTCTCACATGCTCTGTGGGGCCCTGCTGCATAACAAGCATTTTATCCACAGGAGACAGCAACAGCACAAGCCAGCACAGCTGCCAGGGCTGGCTACCTGCATGTATCACTGAACTAGGGTCCAAGGGAAGATGACAGCAGGACAGAAGGAGCAGGGCAGAGTATGCAGTACAGTAGAGAGTGTGCATGTATAAACATATGTATATATACACATATATACATACATATACACACATGTGTTTGCGTGTGCATGTTTTTAACTTGCACCATCCAAGTAACTCACTTTGTTTACTCCTAGACAGTGAGTATGCATCATATGACCATTTATAAGACATAATTATCCTCAAGTGATATAAAGTACCAAAAAAAAAAAGCAGCTGTAAAAAGTTATAAAGCACAATAGACAGCTTTGAATTCATGCAATTTGGTATTACACATTGCCTAGTTACTTCTGTAATTATGCATACACCAGATCTTGTTTCTACTAACTGGACTCCATCTTAATTTAAAAAATAATTAAAACAACTCTCCAGAGGCTTATAAACAAGGTTATTGCTCAAATCCATGTTGACATCATGCATACAGGTTATTCAGCCACTACCACTCACTATATGGAAATGCACTTAGGAATTAAATGAGAAAAGAAAATGAAGACACTTCTTGAGCCCATTTCCTCTTCCAAGACACCTGTGGGACGGAGTGCTGGGCACCTCAGAAAAGGTTAACCTCACAATTTCCCTTCAGGCTTGCACAGAAGAAAGAAGAGATTCAAGGTCTTCCAATTCCAGAAATAGAAATCCTCCTCTGCAGAAGTTTTATTGTACCTGGTCAACACAGAGAAGACAGTGGTGGGTCCCCAGCCATCTCCTTCACCACTCCTTATCCTGCTGAGCCCTCAAGTCTGCCAAACTTAAACTCCAAACACCTCTGGCTTACTGGGAGGTAGAAAAGATGCCAACAGACAAAACTAATAAAGTTCCTGAACCACTTAGACTATCTTCACGTTATTTATTTTTAGCATATGAGTGTAGAAGTCCAAGGAACTGGTAGGTAGAAATAGACTTTGCTCATCCTGGTATTTAGTAGTAAGATTGAACTTCAATTGTGAAGCCCTCTTGCCTCCTCCACTGCCTGCATCCCTCAAATACTGTAGGGAAATCAGATAGGATGGTTTCAGTGTGTGTCAATAGTGCATGTGATTATGATGAAGTGGGAAGATTTTCCTTATTACAGACTCTCCACAGCCTTAAACTTTGAGAAAGTCTGCCTGAAGACACAAAAGCTCACTCCTTGCTGCTCGGACAGAGGATAGACCCAGAGCAGTCTCCATGAATATGTGAAAGTGGTGGGTAAGTGTTTCTTTTCCCCTTCCCACCCTGAAAAGAACCACAGTTACAACTATTAGACCTTTACATTCAAGGAGAAAATCATTATGAAGCAGCAAGGTCTTAGTTTAACCTAGCAAATTTTTACAGTACACAATGAGAAAGCCAGAGCAATTTGGCTTCACATGCATGCAGGATTAAGCACAGCCATCCAACACCGAACTCTGCCGCAGTCCTGCAGGATGAGGATCACTACTGTGCTGCAGCTTGGTGATCACTAGGACCAAACCCCATCCCATCCCCATACACAAACCCAGCACAGAATATTTTGGCATGAGGCCACAGGACCATATGACAAGAACACCTCTGAAGACTGACCCATGCAGCCATGTGAGTACGAAGCTGATGGAAGAGGTAATACTTGGTTTGAACCTTTTCTATACCATTAGTTGCTTACACTAATTGATAACCAACAGCAGCAGTCACTCTGATGGGAGGGCTGAACAAAAGTGACACAGCTGTCAACTGCATTCAAAGAACTAAATCCTTAAGAGTTCATCGTTTTGGGGCCAGAACACAATCCATCCAGCAAGATACACGGGCTTGCAGCTTTTCTAGGGCAGAATGCTTCAGAGAGTAAGTACAGCTGACACAGACATTAAAAACCTAAGCGCGTTTGCCTGTTTCTCAGGGGGATTTAAACAGCAGGTGAGTGGGGCTGGTCTGTGGGACATGACCCTTTTTTATTTCAGCTATTTAGATGCAAATTGTTCCCCCTCCCTCCCTCCCCCCCAATATCCCCC
>JANZLQ010000027.1:22974831-22994778 GCA_026212715.1 Elanus axillaris | reverse complement strand
GTTAGCCCAGAGGTTTAGACTACGCCTAGGGTGTTGGTTTTGGGGGAGGGGGATATAGAAAAAGCATTGAGAAAATTTCAGTTGATGCCCCTATTTCCTCTGGGGCACAGTTTAGGGGAGGAAAAAAAAATCACTTTGCAATACTATTTAATTACAATAAGATTTTTCTCTCATTCTGCTGCACTTTTCCTATCAACCTCATGGATTTCCTACCCTAGGAAGCATTCCTTGTCCAACTTTTGGCCAACAAACAATAGTATATAGTGACACTTATAGCAGATTGCTATGGTGTTAGCACCAGGCATGAGCTGATATTGCAGGATGCATCACAGATTCAGGGAATTAGTCTTAAATAATAATGATGAAGTCCTTCACTACAAGGCGGAGTATTTAATGTTCTTTAAGTGCTAGAGAAGCTCTCATCTCTGCCTGATTTTCCCCAGTGAACAGCAATATACTTTCAAGAACTGTTGAGAGATTTGGTTCATTAAACACCTCATCCAGGGCTCTGGATTCTTCATAAAGGAAAGGTTATGGGTGGCGGCACAGAGTACACTTTCAGGAAGCTTGAACATGACACAGTATTGCAAGGGGTGGCTGACAGACCAGAAGTGTGTGCCACCACTCAGAGGGATATGGACAGGGTGGAGAAATGGGCCAACACTAACCTCGCGATCAGCAAAGCAAAATACAAAGCCCTGCCACTCGGGAGGAATAACCTCAGGCACCAGCAAAGACTGGGAGCCAACTGGCAGAAAAGCAGCTGTACAGTGAAAGACCTGGGAGTCCTGGTGAACATCAAGTTGACCCTGAGCCTCCAAACCACCTCTGCAGCAAAGAAGGTCAACAGCATCTGGGCTGCATTAGGAAAGACACTGCCAGCAGGTCCTTCCCCTCTGCTCAGGGCTGGTGAGACATCTGGAGAACTGGGTCAAGTGCTCGCCTCCCCAGTACGAGAGAGACATGGACATACTGGAGAGAGTCCAACAAAAGCTCCACAAAGATGATTAAGGGACTGGAGCATCTGACATACAAGAAGAGGCTGAGAGAGCTGGGACTGTTCAGCCTGCAGAAGGAAAACCTCAGGGGGATCTTACCAATGTGCGTAAATTCCTGATGGAGATGTAAAGAAGATGGAACCAGGCTCCACTTGGTGGTATCCAGCAACAGGACAAGAGGCAATGGGCACAAACTGAAATACAGGAAATTCCATTTAAAAATAAGAAGAGGAGGGAAGGACAAAACACAAACCAAACAAACAACAACAACAAAAACCCAAAACCTTTTATCCTGGGGGGGGCAGAACCAAACCACAGAACAGGTTGCCCAAAAAAATCATGGCGTTTCCATCCTTGAGGGTGCTCAAAACCACACTGGACATGCCCTGGAGCAAACTGTTCCAGCTGCCACCACTTTAAGTCAGGAGTTGGACTAGACTATCCACAGAGGTTCCTGCCAACCTCACCAATTCTGCAGTTACAAGCCACAAAAAGTGGCAGGGAGGCTATAAAGGAGAGATACGCCACATCGTTCAAGCTACTTATCTGAAGGAAGTAGGTTTAGTCTACAGCATCCAAGGCCCCAGTTTAGTGATGAAGACAAATTAAAAGAGGTGATAAATGACAACCTTGAGCAGAAAAATCAGTAGAAGGGTTAGGATCAGTACTACAACACCCTTATTTTGAGTTTTAACATGTGAAGTACAGTCCTGGCACTTGGGAGATGCAAACTTTTGTCCCAGTTCTCACACAGACCTCATCTGTGATCTTGGAGGCACCAAGAAGAGGTGGGGGAGTACAAGTATTTCTTGTTTGCTCTGCCCTCCTCCAATCAGTCACCTCTTTAAAGGAAAGGCAATTCAGGTAGTTACAGAGCACACAGCATGAAAAAAAATCCCTTCCAGGTGCTTCTGCAACTTCAGTTGCTACAACAAACACATTCTCAGTTAAAAAAAAAAAACAAGAAAAAGAGAACTGTGTATGCAATCCTGACAGAAAACTCAATGGCAGAGGGTAAAGAGGGCATGGAAGGATGGGAAAACCCTTCCTCCCCATTGGAGCCCAGATAATAGGACAGAAGCTAGCCCTCCCTAGCTTGAAGTATGAATAGGCAAAGACCACCTAGGGGGAAGTGGGGAAGGAAGAAAATGCAGTGTGGGCTTCAGAGCCGCAACCGCAGCTGCGCACATTCTTAGGCTGCCCTTGCACTACATTCAACCACCTGACGACAGGTGACACCGAGACAGGTTCAGGCAGACTTTAATGATGACGCTCCACTGAGGTGAGGGAGAGGAGCTCTTAATTTGGCTGGGAAGACTTCCGGCCAGACAAGGTTTGCACAGCAATGTTTTTTAAAGGGTTTGGGGACGCCTTCTTTTTTTACTGTTGGGATATTGTTTGGGTTTTTTGAGTGTTGCCAACACAAACACATTTTCCTCTTTCTTGCACAGACAGAAGAGGCCAGAACAACATATGATCTCAACTATTTGGTGACAGTCAGGAACCTCAGGTACTTACTTCCAAACTATTAACTTTTAAAATATATGCAAATCAGTATCTCTTACTAGAAAGCAATATTCTGACAACAGCATTTCACAGAAACATTTTCCTTAAAAAAATAAAAATCAGTTATCTGAACAATGTTTCAATAAATTCATGCTGGTATTTTGAAAAAAATTAAAGTTTTCATTTTAAAATAGAAGTGGTTTTCTTTTCTTCATTTTTGAAAAGTAGAGTTTTCAGAACATCAGCATTTCCCTTACAGAATGAGAGTCTTCTTTATGCACTGCTCCAAATCACCAGCTAATTTCTGTTTCCAGATCTCTGGCATTTCACCAGCATTACTGAGAATCTAAAGAACAGTTACTGGAAATGTTTTTATTTAACCAACTTCTTGTTCACAAATCCAAGCAAATGTACAAATTGTAAGGGCTGCAATCCTGCAGTTTAATCTGTAATACAAGATACAGGCACCAATTCTCAGTTAAAAAGACAGAAAGGTCATCTGTGATAGCTAAGGGATACTTGGCCTTAATGCCAGCAAGCCACCCACTGAAAACAGTGGGAGTTTGGCCCAAATTAGGATTTCAGGATTTATCCCATAATGCCCTGTAACACTTCCCACACAGTACTACCTGACAGCTTCTGAAAATTGGCAAAATGTGAAGGACAGGCCAACAACATCCAAGATGAGGTTTCCAAGGGGGTATTTTGTAACAATTGAATTCAACCAATACATGTCTGCATATGCACATATTCTCACAATTTCACATTAACAGGGATTTTTAGCATGCTGATTTTAAAAGCACACTGGCTAAAAACACTTCTCCAAAAGCTACTCAGTGCCAAACAAACCAGACTTTTAAAAGCAAAAACCCACAAAGCAGTTGTATCCAGGACTTCACTTAACTTGTGCAAAATCCCCCACATTTGGTTCCCTGCTGTTATTAGTGATTAGATAAGCAACACACCAAAACCAGACAGATGCTCTTCTAGAACCTCTTTCCAGCACCACCTCCCAAATTGTTATCTTCTCCCACAGATACCTCCAAAACAGCCCTAGAATAACTAATGCCACCACCAGCGTGACCTGGGACAAGGTAGATGGGTTTACAGCCAGGAAGCATCAGGGTCTGAGAGCCAATTGCTGCCCACAAAGTGCCTCTGCACCCAGATCTAACAGCATGGATGCTCAGGAAACCAGTCTGCTACTGGTTGATGGTCTTTCCCATCTCTGTTCCACACTCTTATCTGGTCAATATTTGCTTAGTTAAGTATATGCCAGAGTTGAACAGCTCTGAGCCCTGTTCAACCCAATCTGACCCTTATCCTGTAGGGAGCCAAGCAACAGCCAGTCAACGTATTCCATGAGCCAAGGGCTTCGTACAGTATTGCTGCTCTGAACAGGGGGCCTGGATCCTGCCCAGACTGAAGTCACCGATTTCACTGACAACAGCAAAGGTTCTGCGGCATTCAGTTCTTAACCAGATCCTTTATTTGGATCCCTGGAGGCAGCAGGGGCTTGCATATAACAGGATCAACACCTATGGTGCAAGTGAGATTGTATCCCTGTAAATAATCAATGCAGCAACTGGGACACAATATGTAAGCAATTGGTGCAGCCTCTTTAGCTATCACAGCAGCTCCCTGACAACACCAACAGAAGAACAAACTAACAGTTTAGAAGATAGCCAAGGGACAGTAGGTCTTTCAGGGATTGAAACATAACTCATTTTGGAGCAAGAGTCAAGCTAAGCACACACACTGCTGAAGAGACAAGATAGGTTCCAATTTAAAAGCAGCACTTAGTTATCAAATGACTTCCACAGATTAGTTGCTTTGCTGGCATTTTACCCTGAAACTAGTCATTTTTATGGTGATCCAAATGCAGGAGAAGGAAAGAAGCCTGACTCAAAGAAAAAAAAAAAGGGCAAAAAAAAGCAGCCAAAAAAATCCCATAGTTGTCATGTTTATGACTTAAATTCTCTAGACAGAAAATCTTTGGAGCAAACAAAAGCCTGTCTGCCCTCCACTTCACAAACCCTTGATATCATAATCACATTTTTAAAATACTGCCTTCTTGAATGATGCAAATTAAAAGGCATAAGTAATTCCCTGACATAGTATTGAAAACCACACACCAACATGAAATAGCAATTTATTGCATGCAAGTCCATTAAACTATTACTTACAGCGTAATAAACAGCAGCCACACAGATACCGCTGTCACCGCTGAGTGGAAAAAACTAGGAAATTCCTCATCTGTGGTCCCTGGAGTCTGAGTGAGAGCAGGGTTTTGTCCTCCAGAATGACTGCAGTATCTCAGCTAACTCAGCAATTGTCCCGTAATTATCATACACGCTTTATAGTCAATAAAACAAAAGGGACCCTTAACTTCAAAAGTAATTTTTAAGGCAAAAGCAGCGGAAGGCTCAAACGATGGCTGTGAAAAGAGAGGAGACTGCATTTGTTTTGGTCAGTAGGGCACTTCTTGCCATAACTGTGACCAAGGATGGTCATGGGAGACCAGGGTTCATAGGCCACACTGAAAGTGGTTTTATTTTCACAGACGGAATGCAGTTGTCAACTACTCAGAGCCCCCAATGAGAAGGCAGGCTGGCAAGCCTAAACAAGACACTCAGATGGCTCCATAGCCTAGACAAAAGCTTGGTTTTCTGAAGCTTTTTCTTTTCCCTTCCTCTTCCAGAGTTAAGACTGTGATAGTATCAGTTGCTTTCCCCCAAATGGAAAGCCCTCTGAAGGCAAACCAGAGTTTGAAGCTTTCTAACAAGTATCCAGTCCACACCGTCAGAGCTTGGTGCTTAACACGTATGTGTGACCGTTCAGGGCATTTACAGGGTAGTCTTGGGATGAGAGCAGAGCTACAGTTGGATGTTCTCCAAGGGTATTTTAGGCAAATAGAGTCAAATTACCACACAAACATAATTGCCAAGTTTCAGTCTAACGTAACAGCAATTTGCTTGACCTGGGACAGACTGGTGGAGCAGTATTTTGTTAGTATTGATGTGTCCAGGCACCCTAACGCAGCATTCCTATCTTTGGTAAGGGACAGGATTCCTTCTCTTTCAAGTTCTACTTTTGATAACAGGAAGCATTACAAATTCATTGTGCAGCCTGGAAAAAAGTTTTGGATAGACTGAGTTTAAGACAGTCAAATAGATGGAAAGCAGTATTCTTAAATAACCTACTCCCTCTCAAAATCCACAAATTCAGAGCAGAGGATGTTTGGTCCTTTGCTCTCTCTTTCCAGGAGACCATTCAGAAAGCCAGCCTGCAAGACATTTGCTGAGCATCTGGTCGCTACATTACCTGATGCTTTCAATTCTTGCAGCCCATGCAGAGCCGAATCATCTGGGAAACAAGATTTCCCTGCCTCTAAACACACAGTATTTGAGAGGTCAAATTCTGACCCCTTTTGAAAAGGCTGCCCAGAAAACATATGCAAGACCTGCACGTTTCTGTGCTCCCATCACCAAACCACTGTCTGCCCAGCTCTTGCCCAGTGCAACTCTCCATTTCCAAGCCTTGCAGGCATCTTGCAGCATCACAGAGAAGATGCTCACATGATGTGAGTGCATCAATATGCATTTGGACCATCTGTTAAACCCACAAGGCATCCACTGCCAGAAGATCTGTAAAGAGTGGGGAGTTAGCGTTAAGCAATGAATACGATTTCCTCTTCACCGTTTCTTTTAGAAGATACTTTGGTCCCAATTCCCACAGAATTGGAATGTCACTTAAAGAGGACTTTTTGCTCACAGCACCACGTGAGGTTTCAGGTTTCAGAGTAAAGCTGAGCTATCAAAAAAAAAAAAAAAAAAAGTCGTTTATCCATCTTGTTTCCATTATAGAGCAGGGAAGTCAATCAGGCTCTTCAAGCTGGAGGACAGCACCTACTCCACCAGACAAGGCTTCCTGAATGTAGAGTAAGAATCTGCCACTACTTGATAGACATGACTGGGGAAATAAACCCCTACTCTTGATTTGTTCAAGGTGTTCATTCAAATCAAAGCAGCCACCTCTATGAACAAAGACCAAAAGAATATTTTTGCTTGTAGTGTAGGAATCTGTTTTAGTAGTATTGAAATTGTTAGACTGCACTAGCACGTGAACTATGCCTCTTCAAGATTTCAGAGCAAAGAAATCTGTAAAGTTTTAATCTAGAAAGTGCGAAGATAAAAGAGATTTATTTAAAGAGACTACAGACACCTAGCTAATTAAAAGAGCCATCTCATTCTGTAACACTGTTCATGAGAATTGAGTCCAACCTTCAGAAGCCTGTCATCTGGATTATTATTTTTTTAAACATGAAAGGGCTGTAACCCAACACTGAGCTTCAAGCCTAAGAGTATTTTTGTCTGAAGATGATTGACCATAGCAAAAATCAAGCTAAGGAGTGTGAAAAGTGGCTTCAGATCTGTTTAGCAGGTGTATGATTCTGAGCACCAGCTTTATAACTAGGCTGAACATCCACAGGCCCAGGAGTCACCAACCATAAGACAGAGGAGGGACAAGTCCCAGTCTACCTTCCTGATTCCCTGGAAGAAGGGCATTATTTCTGCTTTATTCCACTTTGCATGGGATTCCCTGTAGATAGAAATCCCCTCTTCCCCCTTACTTTTTGGCATGATCTTCATACAGGAAGACAGATTTTTAAAGAGAGCTTGAGTCTCTAAGAACTGCACCTTCCTGTTCCACAAGTGAGACAAAGTACTCCAAAGTCACACTCTGTGTAGTGACCACAATAAAGATTTTACTAATTTCCTCAGAGCCCTGCAGAGTCTACAAAAATCTTGTAGTTACAAAGTCACAAACACCCCTGACCCCATCAACCTCATAGGCTCCGAGTGGCTTCTGAAGAGCAGGCCAGACTTCTGTGGGTGACCTCCTAGCCTTAAGCAAGAATACTGTTGGCCAGAGCTGTGACAATGCATAAGCGACAGGCTAGCGATAGCTTCACTTGAGCAGAATCTGTCCCACAGGACAACAGCTACTGCTTACAAATCCCAAGAGAATTCCACCAGTCATATTAGAGGAAACATTTTTGCAGAAATCCACTTGTGCGCACAAAGGTGAAAGAAATGGCACAAAGCTCTCAAACACTACTTTGCTTGCTCTTGCTGTAGTTACAGAAATCCACAGCAGCACAGACTTCAGCATAAACATTTGCCACTCATGTAAATACCCAGGGCTCCAGGCAGCTTGACATGCCTGCCCATGCTCCAAATACACCTCTGACGGCAGTGCAGACTGAGCTACGAGGCCAAGCACAGAGCCAGGTGACAGATTTCCACATGATAGCACTATTTCAACAAGCTTGAGCGCAGGCCCAGTTTCCTCTAAAAATGAAAGGCTTCAGTGAGACAATTCTTGCGATTAAAGCTACACAAAGCCTGGAGTCACTTGCTGGGTCACGATCCAGCTGATTCTAAGAATCTGTAAGCAGGCTGCTTAACCAGAAATTAACCTACTGCCTTGGAAAGTGTTGCTTAATTTAGAAGAGTGATTACTCACAGCACCTGCTGCTAGCCTCACAGCCTTTGATATGCCAGCTTCTCCAAAATCAATGCTAAGTCTTCTAAAATTATTTACATAAGTAATTAAGGAAAGAACTAAAAAAAGAGTGCTAAATGTATAACATAACAATCAGCTGAGTTATCAGCAGCAATTGAAACTGTAATTTCCAAAGCAAATAGCATGAGTTAAGGTAGTCTGAGCTGAAGTCACGCAGTCAGTCCTCACGGCAGACTCAGATCCTAAGACAGGCATAACAGAAAACACATTGCACAGGCTACACACACCAAATTGCTTATGTGCATGACACCACCACCTTGGGAGAAGCTCCACACAGCAGGATAACCTTTGCAAGAGAGGTCTCCTGGCTTTAAAGCCACATTATCCATAGGTTTTAAATCTAAAGCCAAACCGACAGTAACCTTGCCATGCAAGTGCAGTGCCTCTTGCAGTAATTGAGTGCTGAGGTCAGCAAGCAATGGAGGGAGCAAGACAAGGGAAGAAAGGAGGACTGAGGAACAGGCTGAGTTCTCAAGGCCTTAGTCCTTCTCCAGAAGCTTCTGCTCCCATCTACATATGAGGACTCAAAATAAGTCCATGGGCCCTGATGGGATGCACCCATGAGTGCTGAGGGAGCTGGCAGATGTCATTGTGAGGCCAGTCTTGATAATTTTTGATCAATCACGGTGACCAGGAGAAGTGCCCATAGACTGGAGGAAAGCAAATGTCACTCCTAATCTTCAAGAAGGAGGACCCATTAAAGTACAGGTGGGCCTACATAAACCTCATGAAATTCAACAAGGAGAAGTGTAAAGTCCTGCATCTGGGCAGGAACAACCCCAGGCACTTATATACACTGGCAGTCACCCAGCTGGAAAGCATCTTGGCAGAAAAGGACCTGGGGGTCCTGGTGGACACCAAGTTGAATGTGAGCCAGCAATGGGTCTTTGCAGCCAAGAAGGCAAATGGTATCCTGGTCTGCATTAGACAAAAGTATTGGTGACAGATCAAGAGAGGTGATCCTTCCCCTCTACTCAGCACTGGCGAGGCCACATCTGGAGTGCTGGGTCCAGTGTTGGGCTCCTGTATACAAGAGAGACACAGACATGCTGGAGAGAGTCCAGCAAAGGGCCACGAAGATGATGAAGAGACTGGAGCATCTCTCCTATGATGATAGGCTGAGAGAGCTGGGACTGTTCAGCCTAGAGAAGAGAAGGCTCAGGGGGTCTCATGATTGTATATAAATACCTGAAGAGAGGATGTGAAGCGGATGGAGCCAAGCTCTTCTTAGTGGTGCCCAGTGACAAGACCAGAGGCAATGGGCACAAATTAAAACACAGGAGGGTCCCTCTGAACATCAGGAAACACTTTTTCACTGTGAGGGTGACCGAGCACTATCACAGGTTGCCCAGAGAGCCTGTGGAGTCACCATCCTTAGAGATATTCAAAAGTCATCTGGGCACAGTCCTGGGAAACTGGCTCTGGGTGGCCCTACTTGAGCACAGAGGGTTGGACCAGATGGCCTCTGGAGGTGCCTTCCAAGCTCAACCAGTCTGTGATTCTGTGAAGACACGTACCTAAAGGTATACAGGCATCAAGAAGAGCCCTTCCAATGGTTTCAAGAGGCAGTGCAACCCTTACCTTATTTCTAACTACTGAATGCACGTTTTTCTTCTGTTTCAAAACCAGTGACATTTCAGTAATAGTAACTGAGATGTTGGATGCTTCCTTCCTGGGGCAGGAAGAGTTCAGAATTAAACATGGAACCCTTTACCACACAGGTCTGTCTCAGAAAAGAGTCAGCCTACTCACTCGTGTGCACAGAAGTTGGATGCAATTAAAATTCGGGGGCTTATTTCTGTTCCTAATCAAGACAGAGGTTATTTGCAAAAATTCAGCTGGGATCTTAAAAACCTCCTTTATGCATTGAGGACTTTTTCAGCAGCTTGAAAACATTTAACTGACTATGCCTGCTTCCTCCCCTGACCCATATATATCAAACTGTAAAAGCCGCAAGCGGCCTATACAAAAAGGTTTGCCTTTTAGGAGGTGGAACAAAGAACATAACATTCCTGTCTGAGTGCAATAAAAACAGTTTGAACAAGGTTTCAAAAGGTCGCAGTCATTACAGCCTCCCAGAACTAGAGGCACCCAGTTGCAATTCAGGCTACGCAGCTCATCTCTTTCAAGCCCAAAAGCTTGGCTAAGTTTGCAGGTCTTTCGGGGACACTAAGCAAAGTACCGGAGTGCCTCAGCTCCAGACTCTGGCTGTATCTGAAGCCAAAGAAAACAAAGTAAAACTTGAAGTATTGAGGTTTAGGAGATCTGTGCGGGCAAAAAATCTCACTTCACCCATCACTTTACAGATGTGGAGTAGTCCAGAAAGCATCACAATTCATATTATTCCTTAGGATATTCTTATTTCTTTGCTTATGGCTTATGTATTCAAGCATCTTCTTACCTGTGCAGCTTTCAAAAAGAACCAACTATCTGCTGTTTCTCTGCACAATTAATTAACAAAGGCTTGTAATAAAGAAATACCCTGAAATTGTTTTGGAAGGGAAAATGAGCAAGAGTTTCTGCAGAAAAGGATAATACTCCTTCTCCCACCCACCCCCTTGGCCAACTCTTAAGGCCTAGACCAGAGACTCATAAAATTTCAGGATCTTTTCCTAAATTTTAAGTAATGCACAGAAAACCATCCCTCCATAAAACACTACTCAGTGACAAAACGTTACTAATGTGGGTGAAGGAACAACTTCTGCTGTGTAATACAGAATAACTGAAAGTGCACAATAGCTCCGCTACCTATGTATAAACCGAGGACACAGTTTAAGTGAGCTGAGAAAGGTCACACAAGTTTACAGCAGAGGAGAAACAACATGTAGGTTTCCAGACTTCAGTCCTGCTCTGGTTCTGGGTTTTCCATTTCCACCCCCCAGCTCCCTGCTAGCTTAGCAAGGAACTCCAGAGCAAGGACAGAGTGGGGATCTGCCAGCTGGGGCAGGCTGCCAGGCAGAAGCTGCTGGGTCTGGTACCACACTCAGAGTGGAAACAGTGTAGTGAGCAGAGCAGAAAGCTGACAATGCTCTGCCATCCTTACCCATCTCCTGTGCAATTTCACCCATTGGGGACACTGGCACTGCTCACTATCTTTTTTCCTTTTCTCCTGGAACCTATTCCTGGTTCAAACTATCAGGTGATTACAACACATTACCCTACTCCTTACAGGGCACAAATGGTATCAAGCGGAGATTTGGACCGCTGCTCCTGGCAAAACTTACAGTGTTCTTGTTCTGAGCACCGATACCAGGGATAGGATTTTCCTTTCAGGCCTCTGTCTCAGAAAACCATTTCACCATCAGGAATTTCTCTACAGTTTCTGCACTCTCAGGTGCTTAAAGCCCTTGGCTTGTCCTCTGAGATTTACGCAAGTGACACTGACCTTGTTCCCCACTTCCCTGTCCTGACACCAGGCTGCATCTCTGGTGCCCTCCACTTAGATTACATGCTCCAACCTACCAACTCACCCCACAGGAAAGCACATCCAAGCTGTAACCTGACCATCGGATTCCTTTCTGTCTAAAGTGTGCTCATTTACATTGCTCTGCTGAACAACTGAAAAACATCTACTCCAATTGGCTTATCTTTGCCCTACCTTCTTGATGATCTGCCCCTTCAAAGGGTTTCCTCCTTTCATCAGAGACAGATGGCAGAAGCCCATCAGCTGTGTACAACTGCAAAGCCACAGCATCACCAGTTACTTCCCATCAATTAAGTTCTAAACACGTTTCAGATTGATGGCATGAACCACTACTTCAATAAAACATTAAGAGTTGAGCATCAAAACCTGCCTTTGATTCATGTAAGGTGACTATTTATTTTGACAAGAGAACCCAAATTTTTAGATGCTCTCTAGAGACAGCTCTTGGGGCAGAGAACAGAGGTATTAACAAAAGCAACATGGACCTCACTCAGTGGCGCTAGTGTTTGAGCCTGGCTTAACACAGTAAAAAGGAAAGGTATCTGTCCTTTATATCACTGGATGCAATAAACAGACATGCCAAACCTCTGCAGGGTTTTAGCTTAAGAAAAAATAATTGCCAGCCACCACCAGGTTCAGCTGGACAGCATGAGGTCGCAACTGTACAGTCTATCATCAACAGTTTAGCTTCGTCAACACTACACTGAGATTTTGATAACAGGGTAGTAAAACTACCTCCAGTACGCAAGACTTTCTGAAAGGGATGCTCACTTCAGCCACTGTAAACAAGCAGCAGATGCTAACGACATGCCAGGTTTGACTCATAAAATTCATTAGCATCTTTACAGAGTTTGTGGTTTGTTTTTCATATTTCTCTTTGTGCACAGTGAAAGAGATCCTCTTTTATTTACATGCCCTGCTTCCAGCACTCCAACAATTGAATTTTAACACCTTTACAGATTCTTTGTTTTTAAGAGAAAACAAAAACAAACAAAAAAACATGCACACACCCTGGATTTTCCCTCCTTAATGGCAGAGAAACATTTTACTCATCTGCTCCCTGTCCCTTTCAGGCTTTACAACTAAAAGCAAGCTTTAGTTGACAGCATTTAGAAAACAAAACTAAGAAATACACATACACCTCTGAAAGGTTCTTTTGTGACTTCCAGTGCAATTTGGTTTTATTCTTGGAGACTCAGAAAACCTCTTGACCCAATCCTGCTAGCACCACTATTAAATCTGAAGCAACTCAACTGGCTGGTGGGGACCACACTTTGATCATGTGATAGGTTGACCCTGGAGATGAGTGAACAGAGTGCTGCAATGTGATAGAAGTCATCTGAGCTAGCATCAAGCCATGGCTGAAAGGTCTTGGAAGCAGATTCACATCCCATTTGGCTATTCCCACTACAGAGACAACAACCTCAGGCAGAGCTGCAACCGCCACCCCTGTATCTGCCCAGAACCACAAATTAGGGGCCCAAAATAAAGCTATGAGGAGCCAGTCCCTTTGCATCAGTTCAATACCTCTGGCTGTCAGCCAGCCCAGAGCAAGTCCCACAGGTAGAGAGAACCTAAGAGAGATCAGAATCAGGCCTCCCATCGGTGAGGCAACCAATATCGCTGGCCTCTTCATCAGTCCCTCAGGGCTGTTTTCACTCTCTCATGAGAATCTGGGATATAGTTATGTAAAACAGATTCCTCGCCCTTAATTAAAATAAAGTTCACATGCACACCCTGCTGAAGGCAGCATTTACAAAAAAAAAAAAAAAATCACTTCTATGAGGGATAAGTCACTTATAATTAAAAAAAAAATAAATCTCAGCATGCACACAAGGGAGTGTCAAACACTTGCCAGCCACCTGGATAATCACTTCCTATGAAAAGCTGCAGGAGAGAACCCTGGGGAAAAGAAGGGTCACGCAGACTCTTTTGCAAAGGCAATGAAGGTGGGATTTGCCCTGCATGGGTGAGAGCTGTAAAGCCTGTCACCAAATTCTACCTGCTCTGAGGTCACAAGCACCAATTCTTCTCTATTGCACTAGCATGCTCTTTCCTCTATTTTAAAATCAAAGTTCATCTTGTTTTTATCAAAAGTTCCCTGGCTGTAATAGCACGGGTGCTGATAGATGCTTCATATTCAACTCTACCTGCTGACTTTATCATTTAAACCTCACCCATGTTCCTCTCCTCCTTCCCAAGAGTCCCAGCCATTTTAGCTTCTCCTTGGAAGGCAGCCCAAATCTTTGACCCTTTTAGCTGCCTTTCTGCAACGCCACTGTGTCCTTCCGGAGGTGTGGAGACCAGAACTGCACATCACACACAAGATGCAGGTGCATCAAGCATTTGTACTGAACCAAAATGATACCCTTTATCCCTTTCCTGATGAGGATGGTGGCTTTTTTGGTTGCTGCTGCACAGTGACGTTTCCCTCTCCTTCCTGAAAAGTGAAATCATTCCCAATTTTTTACTTCCTATTATTCATGTGGCTTTAAAACTATAATAATCTTTCCTCCAACCTTGTAGCTGTTTAAATTCTCGACCAATTTTCTGAAAATCTAAATATATTACATCCACTTTAACCCTTTCTGACTGGCAACCCACAGAACTTCATGGGGTAGAGCAGCAGGATTTTCATTTTTCAGAAGCCACATTGACCCTTCCCCAACAGTTAACATTCATCTGTGTATTCAGAGATCCTTATTACAGACCTTTCCATTCCTGGTAGCACGACTCTCTGGTGTGCTGCTCCCAGGATCCCCTCTGGAGCCCTTTTTATAGATGGGAATTACACTGGCAGCTCCCTAGTCCTCTGGCACAGCGGCCGTCTGTAGTGATAAATTATACAGCTTGGCCAGCAGTTCTGCAGTTTCACATTCAAGTTCCTCAGGACTCTTGGTTGAACACCATCCAGATCTGGTGACTTATTAACATCTAATTTACCCATTTGGCCTAATTTTTTCTTTTTGTATTTATCTCAAATTAGTTTCTCCGATCTATTGGCTGCAAAAAATGCACTTGGTGTCAGAATGTCCCCAATACCTTCAGCAGTTGAGACTTGATATTCTTTGTTACCACTTTATCAACTCCCAAGTAACCTTTTTAGACCTTTGTCATCAAGCACTCCACAAGACACTCTAATCCTAATGGATTATATCCTAAGGTATACAATATTCATGTCCTAATGGATATAGAAAGCAAAGTCCTAACACCTCAGAAGAGCACTCCCAAGACAGACTGTTTTTGCCTACCTGCTGTCCCCTCATACCAACGTGTGCCCTGGCAGGGCTGTCACCCTGCCTTTCCTTTCTGGTGGAGGTTTCAGATACCACAAAGAGATCAGTGAGATTAAACTGTGTCACCATGGTAGCCAGCTCTGCTTTAACACTGGGTGGTGATCCAAGCAGTAACAATGCAAGTTTGGGACAGGAGCTATTGGGGCCTAACCTGGGGTTTCTGTCTGGGCTCCTCCTGATCGGGAAGGCTGGCACAAAAGGAAAGTAACTCTTGTGCTATGTGATGGCATTGATAGATGCCAGGCAACCTGATGTGCAAATAACTGCAGATTTAAATGTTTTACCCTGACTGAAGTACTAAAGCAGGCACCTTCTTTGCTGCCACAAAGTGTTTTGGTTCCTCACCAGCATGTCCCAGTAACACTCACAAGTTCAATGAAAACGCTCCTTTCGGGTAAGGCTGTGTGTGAAGGTACCTGCCTGCACAGGCAATTGCAGAGTGGAGACTGAAACAGTTTCCTCCTTCCACACCCTCCATTCTTTGGCATTTATACCCTTCAGGAGCCCATAAACAGTCCTGCCCTCCTCCTCATTTTATAAAAACTACACAAGTATATAGGTCTTTTATCTTCCTTTTGCGTCAGTCCCTCCAGCCCCAAAGTCATTTCTGTTGCTTTCCTTCAATTTCCTCCTGTTTATCTGCTAGAAAGTAACAAGGATCAAAGGCAGCAATTACTTCAGAAAAAAAAATCCCACCACCCCTCACACTGATTAGCAACATCAGACCCAATTTTCAGAAAGATATTTAAGAGTTTTTAAAAATACTTTACCAGCTTAGGTGCCAAATCTCAACAGTTTCCGAGGGAATCAAGCGCCCACGCGCTTTCTGTATTCCCACTAGATGCCTACCCACATCTTTTAGTATGTAACCACATGAAACACTCTACTTTTGTTCTCAAGGTTAGGCTCTCTAAGTGCTTCTAAGACAGTCCCTGAATGTTCCCACTCAAACCCATAGGCTACACAACTCTCAGAGTTGTGTTCCCAGGTTAGGGGGGAAAAAAAAAAAAAAAAAAGACAAAAAAGGAAAAGAAAAGAAAGAAGAAAAACCCCACAACTTCTTTTTGTTCCTTCATGCCCAGCAGATCTTACCAAATACCTGCTGCACAGTTCCCGACTACATGAAAGTTTCTCATCTTGTTTTCATCTTGGCTATGAATTCTGAGGCACAAATGTTGCTGCAGTCTTTCTGTACATATTTCACGGTATTCAGAAATAAAGCAACACTATGCTGTACCAGAAATGTGCTTTCCTGTTCCTCCCTCTGCCTGCTGCTCTGTGTTTACCCTTTACACCTGCATGACAGAAGAAAGCACATTACTTCTCCAGCAAAGTTGAGTTTTATGCTCACTGTGAGCCTTTATGGGCAGTGTTTAGGTAGAAGGTGACAAGGAATCTCAGCATCTCCATGAATAAAGCCCCCAAGTATTTCTGCAAGAGATGACTCCTGCACTATAGGACTTTGACTATGAATGGAAGGACTGCAAGGTAGAATGAGAAGAGCAAAACAGTAGGATTATTTAATAATATTTGTGTGACTGGAAACAGCATTAGCGACTTAATTCTCCCTTGGATTAAAACTATAGCTCCAGCTGGACACCAACAAGAAGTTTGGGCCCAGTTTATAACCTGCTGGGGAAAATGTCCTTTCCATTCTGAATCATCTTTTCAAGATTACAGGAATATATGTAACACTTACAAGACACAAGACATTATGCAGGTAGGCGATGGGAAAATCCCAAAAGTGCTCTGCTATGCTAACAAATGAGCCCACTAGGCAAAGCATAGAAGTCCCTACAGCATGCCAGGGATTACAGGCATTATGCTTCCACACCGAATCAAATGATCCAGAACAACACAACAGCAAGGGTGGGGAGAAATACATGATCCACATATGCCTTTTCTGTCAGGCATTTTCTCCCAAATACATTTATTAAAGACAGAGAACCAGTCAGAGAGAAGTCAAAATCCATTTTGTACCAAGGACTTTCAAATATGGAGCATAAGCAGGTCCGGAAGGAGCTGACTGGGCAGGCACTTGAGCTTCAGGGATCTTGCAGACAGAGGAAGGTAAGAACAAAATAACCAAAATAAAAAGCTATATACAGTGGGTACCACAGTGACAGACATCTTTCAAATGTAAAAAGGCACTTACTTGTGAACTAATCCTGAAAAGCCACCAGATCTAGCCATGTGTCTTACAGTCCCTACATCCAGGTTTCAAACCTACAGACAGCTCCGGGATCTTTAATACTACACCACAGCTACGTTCACTCATATTGCTCTGTTAAGTTTTCTGCCAGGTCAGCTCACAGCCAAGCGCTGAAAGGGAAAAGCACCCTTGCCTTTGGATGGCTGCATGCCATGGTGAGCTCAGCTATGTCAAGCTTCAGCCCTGATCGCAGCCTCCAAAAACACTCAAGCGAAGAGCACGCTCCCAGCTGGTGGAGAGAGAACCCTCCTTTCCTTTCATCACGCATTCGGTCTCCAAGAAAACGCAAGTTAAGAATTATAACTTTTAACATTAATTTTGAGTTGACCACATCAAAAGGAAAACAGCTGCCAACAGCCACATCCTTGCTTTATAGTTTTGTGATCTGAGGGGGGCTGGTTTTTGGAAAAAAAAAGCAAACACAAGCTTTTCATCTGTTAGTCAAGAAGAACGCAAAGTCAACCACAGACTCTTTACTTCCAAATTTGTAGTTAGTTCATTAGGAATTTAGGATCAGAGCCCTCACAGAGAGGTCAAACAGTCTTTATGCTGAAACTAGCACAGGTTATGCATCATACAGAAGCCTTTCACTGCTCACCCTGTTCACATCCCCGTGTAAAGAAAAACAACTCTAACAAGAGCCCCACTACAGAAGGGAAGCATGTGAATTCATGAGAAAGGAGGATGACAGACCACAGAGATGACACATGCCTATCCTACTGGATTTCAGATTATTTACCTACAGCTACAGGAAGCGCAGATGGAACAGAATCTCAAGACAAAACCAAACACAACTTCGCCACATGTTGGATGAGATTCACCTTACTGAAATTGCTGCTGCTCAGTACTGAGCCAAAGTAACAGGGTGGGATTCAAAGAGCAACAGAACATCACAAGACACGCAAGGCATCCGCTGTAATACTAAACTTAAAGCTTGATGACAGGAACAGGTATGATGTTAAGAGCAGAAAGCCAGTTGCTGCTCAGGTGACATTCTTTTAATCTCCATGACCATTACCTCCTGAACTGCACACTTAGGCATTTAAGGCTGCCGTACGTCAGCATGTGCAAAACTTTTTTGAAACAAACAAAAAAAGCCCACATAAGCACTGTTGGTGGCATTTGGACCAGGTCCCAGGATGAATAAGCATTGGATCAGAAGGCAAGAAGAGCTATTGCAGGATGTACCTACTATTAGAAAGGACTGGCTGTTAAAAAAAGCAAAGGGCATCTAAAATAAAATTTATTATGTGAATTAAACAAAGAAAAACAAAACAAACATGATCCTGATGTTCTCCTAATGAGCTGAGGGAGGTAAAAGAAATCAAGCTGAGATCATTTCAACATTGGCATTTTTTTAAAGTAGCCAATAACTTTAAAAGAAGACATTGCACACAGAAAAGACATTTTTGTTGGACCAAGTAAATTACAAATATGGCCATCTCATCACTTCTGAATGTTTTTCTTCTGCAACTCAAGGACCCGTTTCAGAGACACAGAACAAATGAAAAAGCTGGCACTCAGAATTCTACAAGGAAGAAGTAATGAGATTTCTGATCACTTAACATACCCTTGCCACCTTTTCCTGCCCTGTCGCCCCAAACCCTCTCTTCACCATGAGTAAATTGGAGACAAGTCTGGGAGGGGGGACTGTTCATATGAGCTGGCAGGACACTGTTTCAGCAAGTATAACTTTCATGTGAAAGCCAGAAGTCTTGCTATGACAGTGCAGTGAGTCACTTGATGACAAGTCATTGAGGCATTTAGATACTGTTTTTGAATTCTAACAAATGACGCTGTTTTGCCTTGTCTAACTGAAGGATGTGCCTTTATTGAACCTAGAATTCAAACACCGCCTGTGACCGTCTGCCTCCATTTAAAGACAGCCTACACAGAAAGATATACTGGTTGTGTTCTACTTTCTGGCTTTCAGGAGAGCCCTAAAGAAATCTTGGGGGGTTTGTGCTTTTTCTTCTTGAAGAAATTCCTGCCTTTGCCATTTGCAGCCCTACCCTCACCTTCTCAGACTTTCTAAATGAAATCTGCACATTTAAATATTTCCAGATACCTCATCAGCAAAACTGCCTGCTTGATAGAGGAAGGCAGTGAGTCTAGGGTTTTTTCCCCTATCCAGTCTTCATCCTCCACCCAAGCCCTAAAGAGGCTGCTTCTTACTAGGGTGGAGGACAAAATATTTTACCTCCCTACTGCTCATCTGTGTTTGCCCAGTATCTTCAGGATCAGAGATGTATGAGGACTCATGGCCAGGGTAAGTAAAGATAGGCAGAAGATGAACAATGTTTCTGCAGAAAGGCAAAAGAAAAACAAACAAACAAGGCTTTAAGATGTCTAAGTAAGGAATGGAGACAGAGAAAAGCAACCAAACAAACAGGAAGAATATAAAAGTTAGTTCCTACATATACACTGCAAGTTAAGTTTAGTATGATTATCAGGGCTCCCAGTTATGGAAAGAGAGACACGAGTCTGACATTGGAGGTTACAGCTTCATCAAGATAAAGTGTCAGTTTAATTTTGTTCATACTCTTCAAAATCTGGTTTAGGAACATAAGCAAGGTATTAAAACAGGCCTGGAGAAGTAGTCCTAGTCCCATTCTTTCAGATTCTTTTGGCACTGGCCTGGTAGTGGATGAGACTCCTGCTGCTTTTTGTGAATTTGGTAAAGCCTTTAAATCATTTTCTCTGCTACCAAGGGAGTCAAAATTGCATAGAAGAATTTGTAAGACACTCAGGCGTAAGAGACTGCAATTTTTACCAGACACCTTATTAGCAAGACATACAGGCTGATGAAACAACAAGAAATTTGGTGAGCCAAAAATTAAAAGACAGATTCTTTTTATTATATCAACATAACTGTGATACAATACTTGTCGCTGGTGCTACAGTTCCCTCTCCTTCCTCCCC
>JANZLQ010000027.1:22941733-22967224 GCA_026212715.1 Elanus axillaris | reverse complement strand
CAGAGCCGGAGCACGGAGCTTGCTTCGCCTGTGGGCTGCCTCGGGAAATCCGTGGGATGTGCTGCCTCGGGAAATCCGTGGGATGTGCTGCATACAGCCTCGCTGCTGTTGCAGGCTGCTGCCCGCAGCCCGGCACCTTTTACAGGGCAGAGGGGGGGGAGCGGCGTTGGGCCGGGATGTAAAAGTCTGTCGTGATCGCGCCAGCAAGGGAGCGACAACGCGGGGAGTGGATCACCGGCAATTATACCCTTGGCATGCAACACCGTAATGACTTTATTTCTGTGATTCGTATCACAGAGCCGGCTCCGTTGTGCTGGGACTGTGTGCGTGCAGATCCAAAAAAGGCAAGAATAAAATGGGCTCTGCCCTGCTTCTGTGTTGCACAAGCCGAGATGTCTATACCTTATATTGCAGGGATACGGGTGTTAGCTCTCCCTGTGATCCAGAGCTCGCTGGAAACTCGTCACCCTGGCTAACAGGAGTTTTCGGCTCAGCGCTTGTGCTCTGCTGAGAGAAAAAAGAGGAGGGATTTGATTGCCCAGAGGTACAGCTGCAGCGCTCTCAAGAACGGAACACGGGCATGGTGAGGTGGTGTACCTGGAACATGCTGTCTAGACGTACAAAAGTAAAATGTTAAGTAAGGCAGGTAGATACAGACAAAAGGGAGACATATAATACAGGTCACCACCCGGACCTGCCTTTCAGACCAAGACAGCATGCCCGTATACAACAGATTAAGACAGCGCTGCCACAGTCTTGCCCTTCCCCCTTGCACCAACGTTTATCAGTTCTCGTGGTAAGTTTGTTGGAGAGCTAAACTAGCAGAAAATCAACCCCGCAAAAATAAAATGGAGGAAGTGAGAATGTGAGTCTGGGACTGGTAGGAAGAGTGGGACTGCAACAGACCTGATTTCAATCAGCTCAACCTGTCGTAGAATTGCACACTTAGAATTACTTCCCTCTGTTGGATACATTTAAAACTGGATTCAAAACCACACACACAGACTGCATGTACTCGCCCAGAGCATGGTCTGTCCACAGTCTGTCCTCTGTTTGCAACATAAAGGTGCTTATGTCAGTACAGGGCAGTATATCGGTCACTTCACTTCAAATTCAGCCCGAATGATCCTGATCAAGAATCCCACAGTTTACACGGGAGCTGTGCTTACATGACTGCTGCAGGGGGGGGGGGGAACTGAGGAGAAAACCACGCAGCTCAGCTCGAATGCTGGATCCACAAAGGGGGGACTGTCAAAGCTGGAGTTAAAACGGAACAGTTACCCTTCACCCCTGAACTGAGACCTGAAGAGTAACTTCCTTCCTATACACACTCAAAATCACAAAGCTGTTTCAGAAACACGGATGCACCCCGATAATTTAAAAAATAAATCTTGAAGCCAGGCAAGAGATCGGTCCAAAATACTCATAAAGATATCTTGGTTGACAAGATATTTTTACTGAATACATTCATTCAGTCACTTGGAGAATGGCCGTGTAAAGTAATTGCAATTGGCTGACCTAAGGCCTGGTCCATATACAGCTGGTGTATTGCTCTAACAGCCCCTGCTATAGCTGTATTTTTATCTATACAAAGGTACTTAAAGCAGCATGAAATAACCAGGACTTTAATTGTAGGTGCTTTCAAAGCCACTTCAAGATGAAAAAAGACTTTATCTACACACAGGTTAACTCAGTTCAGAAATGGTTTCAATTAAATCTTCATATAGTCACTGCCAAGGGGTCTCACCAAGACATTCAGAACTGTATTCTTACATTTTGTTATTACCCTACTCTCTAGTAATGTGGAATCCCAAAGAGATATCCTGAAGGGATATCCTGGTATTACAATACTTAGAGTTTTCTGAATTTACCCAAATTTCAAGACTCTTTTGTCTGAAACCATTGCTGGATGTTTCAGAGGGAGTTCCCAAACAAAAGGAGGAGAGAGGCATTTGAGATGTCCACAACCAGCATCAGAACAGGATATAGAGGTACTGCTGCAAACCAGAATTTGGTACTTGAGAAAGGAATGAGTGAAATGTAGATCATTTTATCCGAGTTCTAAGCACTCAGAGCAGAGAAAGTGCTCAGGGGGGTTTCAGGGAAAGGATCCATCTTGCCTTCTACTCAGGATTAAAGTCAGGTGGCCCCTTTCCAGTATGGGGGAAAAGGGGATTTCTTACACCTCAAAAGGGTCTCATGTTCTGTAGGAAGAAGCCTGGCACCAGGCCCCAGCCTCAAAGACCAACTCTGTTGAACAATCGATTTTACAGTGATCATGTAAGAACCGTGTTTTTCTCCCCTTCAGCCGTCCAGCAGGATGAGCACTCCAGCTGCCATAGGGCATAGCCTGACGATTTCTTGTCAGTAGTACCAGTATTGATAGTTCTTACCCTGCTGTGCATCTCTGCTCCTGAGCTACTCCCTGCACTGTGCTACCACAGCTATTTGTGCAGCTATGTAATGGAAGGGATTAAGGAACTGGTCCACCTAAGATTTTTCCTGGGTGTTTTTCAGACAGAACAAATCCCCAGATACCTTGGCTGACAAGATGCAGGGGGAACACAAGAGCATGTGAAATCACATAAGCTAAATCTCAGCTGAGGGACAGTAACTTGTTATGATGTACCAACTTAGTCACCTGCAATCACCCCGTCCACTCCTTTAATCTGCTCTAGCAATTAAGAGACAAATTGGCCTCAGCCTACAAGGAAGAAATCAGAGTTCATGAATGACTTGAAAACTAATTGCAACTCTCTAAGTCTTAGTAGTCAGGCAAGGATTAGAAAAAGACAAAAAGAAAAAAGGAGTCCTATAGTCATACAATACACAATTACAAAGGTCCTCAGCTTAAAGAGCTCACTGCAAAAATGTAGAAACAGCAAGCAGCAGCAAGCAAAACTGAAGGGGATGGTGGGTCAGCATACTACTGCCTGGAGATTTCTCACCCAGTAAATCAGAAGTCAGTCCAGCAAAATAATGTTGTTATAGTGGTGTGAAGCGATGAAGAAGACAGACTGTGATTCATCACTGCCCCACATATCGTATAAGCTTGTACAGCTCTGCAAAATGTACTTAAAACACTTCCAAATCAGAACCATTTCCTTTTTCATTCTACTTTGTACAGATAACACAACAGACTAAAGCAGTGGGGAATGTGTTTCTGGACACAAATCCGTGAAGCACCATTTTTTAAATGTTTTCTCTAAACAAACACACAAAAGCACGTCAGCAACAATCTTTCATTTCCTCAGTAAGTTTCAGGGTGTTGTAGTGCCAAAAAAGCAAAGTAGCAGAATAACAAAAGGGCCAGAACACCTGACTGGTGGAGAGCAGCACTGGGTTCCTGTCTTATATATCTCCTGAGGTTAGAGGGTGTGCAATACCCATCACTAAGGAAGCTAGCATCAGTTCCAAAATGTAACACAATTAGCACATTACATCTGGTGCATATTTAACACGGACATCGATTTCCTAAGAAATTTGCTAAGATATTTCTGCCTAGAATGAGTTCAAGTACAGGAGTAAGAACCAGGGCCACCATTTTAGCAAAGCTGGCTCTGGATTACACTTGTTTGATCTTAGCACTGCATGCAGTTTTATCAACCGAACTAAAAAATGCAGCTTATACACAACCATTTCTCAGTATTTGGCTATATCCAGTTGTTGCATTCTGGATAAATGGTTAGAGCGTCATAGTTAACATGTTCCCACCTGCCACTTGGTCCTCCATTTCTGTATCGAGAGGCTCATAGTAAAGAGTCATAATCTTGTCTGATACAGGTATAACAGTAGTTACAACCCAGTACATTTTTTTGATGCTTAAGTCCCCAAACCATTCAGGTTCTCCTTAAGGGTTACTTTCTTGTTGGTTAAGTTACCCTGTAGTTGATGGAAAACTCAGAGGAATCTTCATGCCATTCCAATTTTAAATCATCTCTTACTGCTTCATTGAAGTCCTGGAATCTGGCAAAACCTCTGGTGATGAATACATTTTTACATTCCAGATCTACTTTAGCCAGGAAATTGCACAGAGACAGCTAAGAGCACTCAGTGCTTTGGTGAGCAGTCAGCAAGTCAGGGTGAATACTAGGGAAGCCACAAGTGACTATTTGATTCTGGAAGCCTTGTGTATCTCTGGAAGTCATAAAATACAGATGGGTAATGGCTTAACAATGAGGTCAGTCTTTGATTCATTAGCTAACAGCTGAATCTAAGCACATATATATCCCAGTTTAGAGGCATGCTGCTAATTCAAGCTTAAAAAGATGGGGGGAGTTTTACCCTGCACTGTAAGTTTCTGTGCAGCTGTACTGGATCCTGGTTTTGACTTAGATTTTGTATGTTTTCTCAGTGATCTGAAGAGTTTTCTTTCTTGAAAAAATATGACTAGCCACTAGTATCCTTAAGTAAAAAACGCATTCAAATGCCATAAGCTTTTGGGGGTGTGGGGGCTGTGCATAAGCTTCAAACACATTGGGTCAGCCACTGAAGCTATGTGAATTCACACCAGGATCTGACCATTTGCATTTTAATCCTACATTGTGCAAGAATCTGAGATGAGTGCCATAACAGAAAAGCCTGCTTTCAGATATTAAAAACAGTGTTGATGTGCTCCAAAAGCAGGCATGAAACTAGAGTCAGAATTTCCTCTTTTAATCTCGCAACCACAGTTGTAGCTATACTTCCCTGTACCAGAACTTCCCTCAGCCTGCAGTCCAAAAAGCCCCTATCCATCCCTGCCCCTATTCTTCCCCAGCTGTTTCTTGAAACATCTAGTCCTACTTCCTCCCATTTCCCCTCTGCTCCATCCCCCCAGCCTCACTTAATCATCCACCTCATTTTCAAAAGTCCCTTCCCTTCCTGATCCCACCAGCCAACCTAAGGTGAGGACAGGCATACAGTCTAGACGCTCTTTTAGTGATCAGTGTTCCATCTTGACTGGAAATCATGACAGCAACTCTGCTTTGTAAAATACAGGCAGTATTTTATGGTGGTGCTGCAGACAAAGAACGAGGCACCCAGGGAGAGCTAGAGGGGCACCACTGAGAGGTGGTGGGGAAAGAGGGAGGTCGTAAATAATGCTTATTCACTTGGGCCTTTGGAGCGTGAAGGAACTTGCTGACAGTGCAGGAAGTGTGGAAAGTAGCATGGTAAAGGCAGACAAACATCTCAAGCACATGAGAGAATGTCTCCAGACTGGCAAAATAGCTGCAGAAATGATAGGACAAGCTACGGTTGCTGGCCCTTGCCCAGCTGCCAGTACAAGCAAGTGTTCCTGGCCTGCGACATTGTGTGGCAGAGCCATCTCAGAACTGTTTGGGTGACTGTCCTGGCCTCAGGTGTGAACAGGTTCTCTGGACTGTCCCAGAATCATGACTCTAATCTTCTCTCCTCATTACAAAGAATTCAGAAAAAAATACCTCAGCATTGCTCCAAATATACATTTGCTGCCTAGAACAGTCTTTCTAACAGACTGTGACAGGTTTTCCTTCCAGCATTCAGCTTACGGAGTTGTGATGGTATTATAACACACACTCAGAATCACTTTCCTATTCGTTTATTCTATTTTACTATAGACCTATAATGAGATAAGTCTTGTCTATGAGCGTGTGGAAGAACACAGTAGAAATGGATTTACATGTAACTTGAGCTCAACAACCGCTGAACTAGTAAGAAATCCAGAATAACACTCCTGAAAGTGAAATTAATCCAAATTATCCTAAACTATGTTATTTTTTAAAATGTCCTTTTACCTATAAGTGGGGAGAAATAAAAAAGAAAGCTATAACATCAAGGCAAGAAGGGAGACTGAAAGTGTGGTAAAACAGACTGCAATAAACTTACCTTTCATTAGGGAGTGCACAAGTTTAATGGGCTATCTTATAAAGAAAATAATAATAAAAATAATTTAAAAATC
This sequence comes from Elanus axillaris, assembly GCA_026212715.1. Classification (NCBI taxonomy): domain Eukaryota; kingdom Metazoa; phylum Chordata; class Aves; order Accipitriformes; family Accipitridae; genus Elanus; species Elanus axillaris. The sequence continues at coordinate 22,961,304 of JANZLQ010000027.1, read as the reverse complement.
AATTAGCTTTTCCTCCCTTTATTGATTTTTTAAAGTATGCCTCTGGAGAGCTTCCACTTCCAGTATCAGAGTTTTTAAAAAGAGCTAGGTAATGCAAGAGACAGTCTGAATGAGACATCAGACAGGGACTACTAATCCAGGGCTGTTTATTACTCAAAACCTAACAAACACGGTGCATTTTTCTACATGGAAAGTCTTGGCTGCATTGGAGGACACTGTAAACAGAGGAGGGTGAGCCCAAAAGAGATTGTAACAGCATAATGGTACAACAAAATTAGATTATTTTGCTGGTTTTGCTGAGCTTATTCGAACTAAATGACTCTGAGGACCCAATCCTGTTTTGACTGGAGCCAGTGAGAGATTTGCCACACATTTCAGAGAGAACAAAACCAGCCCTTCAGTCATAGCACCTCTGCCAGATTTCGTTTCACACCCTGCCAAAATGTCATAGCTTGAATCCCTTCAGTAGCTTGAGCCATTTAAAACTGGACTGAACAAAACCCTGGAGAACAAACTGCAGACAGAAATCTTCCCCTGTTCTTTCCCTTATCTCTGCTCTTCTGCCTGACTAGGTTACATGAATAGCAACCAAAAACTGCAGAGCACTGACAGACGTGGAGTTTCTGGGAGTTTCAGGTGTTTCACAAGCAAGCTGTGAAAATATGAAACCACCATTCATTTCTACTACTTGCATTGTGTCCAAGATGGACTAAGTGGATCATTAAGATTATAGAGTAGCTGACTTGAAATGTTTTGGAAAAACTACACTGAATTTGAAATATTTCATGGCAGCTTCAAACATCAGTGCAGTTAAATTCCATTAAAGTGCAACATAAAGGTCTTCAGCAACATAATCTGTATTGATCTGGAGCACGCAAAGTATCGTAAAAACACCAAGATAATTAAAATTATTAACTCATCAAAAACCTGGAGACGTGGAGCACCCATTTTGCCAGCTAAAGAGCAGCTTTGATAGTTAAACCAATAGAGGGAGCTATAAAAGCTCAGGGGCAATTTGGCTGAGGACAGTGACACTGGTAATTTAATTATACTGGTTGGTCACACTAAAACCAAAGTTACACTGGCGATATAGATCACTTCAAGCCTGCCAAGAGAGCTGGCCCTGCAGAATTCCTTTGATATGATGTACACCTCAGTGCTGTCCAAATCTCTGATGAGTCACAGATTGTTCTGCAGGACACAGGATATCTTAATAAATTAATTTTATTGCATAATCCTTTCCAATTGCTTCCTCGTATATACCTGCAGGAACTGCAAAATAACAACATACAGCCCCCTGAGCTTTTTCACTGGCTGTCTTAGCACACTACAAAGATCTTCCAGAACTGCCAGAATAAAACCAAGGTTTCAGGAACATGACATCCTCTAACGTTACATTCCTCTGGAATCAGAGGAACGTCAAGTTGCACTGGTTGTGGAAGAATAACTTTATGTAGGATGTTCAGTTTAGACAAAATGCACCACTGTAACTGGCAATAATATCTCTGATGAGGTTTCTATCCTGAATCTCACCATCTTGTCTGAGTTTGTTAATTAACAGTTTTAGGGCTGGCTATTTTGGTTTTGGTTTTGCCACATTTTCTGGGATACATAGAGATTCTTATCAAATTATTCAATTCTTACCAAATAATTAACTTCATCAGCATAAATTAATCACCAAACCATCCTATGAGCAGTATTGCAGATGCGGAAAATGAGGTAAGAGCTCAACCAGTAGCCTCAGGCCATGCAGCAAAACTACTGCAATTATGCTTCTTGAATTCAGGCATTCCTGTCTCCCAGTTCTGTTCTCAGACTAGATCAAGCCTTTAAACTGCCTCTGAATGCTTCCAATTGCAGCAAATATAAATCTAGTGGAGCAGACCTGACTCAATGCAGTCATACAGAGAACTAATCTTCAGCAGACAGGTGAACTATAGGGAAGAAACATTTAATATCACTGTTTGCATCAGATTGGCAGCCTCTGTCCAAAGGCAGCCTCTGTTAGCAGACAGCAGCCTTGCAGAAAAACATGATACTGAAATTTATTCTTTGTTGACGGTGGCCTTTATCCCACCCAGACAGGAAGATGTAAATGGCTGTATAGAGAAAAAGGGCCTAGAGGAATAAGGTAAATAATTTTCAAAGAACAGTGCAGAAAGTGAGCCAACTGCTGATGTATGCGGACTGTGTTTGAAACAGTGTGGGAAAGCTACTTGCTCATGGGGAACTGGGGTTAGAACATTTACGTTCCATGATAGACAATGCTCTGTTGTGAAAACTGTATATGGAGGATTTCTTATTTTTTGCATGTATGCCTAGATTTCTAGGAAGAGCACATTTAATAAAACCATACGCAAGAGGACCGTGCTGAAGTAATTGTTCTTCCCCTTTAATTTTTAAGTGGTTACAAAACAATGAAGCTCTCAGTTCTTTACACTTCACAGGGGAGAATGCACAAAGAGCTGCTTAATCTCTTTCGGTTCAGCTCTTTTATTCTCATGGGTATCCAGTTGCAAGGTATCCCTATCAGCCTCTGAATTCTCAGCCGATCCCCAAAGCAAAGTGCATCCAACTGTAAGCTCTTGTTTTAACATGCTGTTTCAGGACCGACCAGGTTTCAGCATGAGCATGTGAGGATTGCTATGACTAAATCTCTTTGACGTTGGCAGAGGAGCAGTATCACAAAATCCAGCAGTACTCATTCCGATGATGAAACGCCGAGTAAGCACTTTCACAATGCTAGGCTAATCTTAACGCTGATGTTTGCGATCTAGAAGGAAGCAAGCTATACAACTAAAGTAGGCATGTCACCAAGGAAGATTTGAATGCTTCCTGATTGGTTTTCCAAATAATTATTTAATTTGCTTCTAACAGAGACTAGCTTGCAATTCAAGTATTATATGGTTTTCTTCATTGCAAACTGCAATTAAGGAATCAGATGATAAGATATAAATCATACCACAGTATCAGCTAGGAAAGAATGGTGAAACCAGACAATATTAGGCATTCAAATTAATTTTCTCCCATTATTGCCAGGCAGTCTCAAATGCAGAGGAAAAAAGGAACATAAATATATTTCTAGTTAAGGTAATAAATTAACACCTGTATGCTAAATTAATTTGTTAAATTTGCTAAATTAAAATGCTAAATTTGGCTCAGTCACTTAGCAACAGCTGCATCAGTTTAAGATGTTTCCATTCTGCAGCTGTTAGCTGTCACCTCAGGCTGGAGCTCCCATCCCTCTAGCAAAGTCAGCAGAAGGAGACGTGTGCCTACATTTTGCCTGCTCCTCCCAAAATCCAGTGTCTTAACTCAGATGCCTCTTTATCAACTATCTACTAGCTTGGCTTTGTCATCAGCACATGTTCATTCTGACAGCTCTGATGTGAAGCAGTAACCCACACCAGAAGGGCAGAACAAGCAGTCACGTCTTAAACTGCCATAGCAATACTCATCAGAGTGTATCCATTGATGCTTGAAGTTAAGATGAAAGTAGAATTGTGAATAAGCATGAAAGTGCCCAAGGAAATAAGGACAAGAAAACTTCTGCTGGATTTTTGTCACAGCACAACAAACAATTTAGAGTTACTAGGCCCACAAGAAGAAGCCTAAAAATTAGAGCACAACCCAGGGGAAGGGAGATCTAGTCTTGGTCCAAGCTCTCTTGACCACTTAACTGCAATGCTGCTGCACCCTTGGTTATTCGCTTGTTTCCTGATGTGACTGTGTGTGCTGAGATGTGTGTTCGGTTCAGCACTATCCCCTGTGAGGCAGGTGTGCTTGGAGCACAGCTTCCAGACCACAACTCTCAGTGGATACAGACAAAGGAATGCCTACTCTGAGGATCCTGGGTAAGGTTAAGAGCAAAACAGGAGCTGAACTGCTTGCCAAGACAGCATCCAGCCTGATGCAGAAGAAGAATTCAGAATGCAAGAAACTTCGCCAGCCCGAAAGAAATCACTGTGGCTGGTGATTTTGAAGGGCCATGCCTGTGAACCTACACACATAAACTCCAGTAGGACAATGCTTAAAATTTAGCATTTTGATCCTTAGATATTCCTGTTGGAGAACACCACTGGAGCAAGTTACAGTCACAGAAAGAGAGTCTCTGTGGGCTGGTGCTCACATTTTCTTGTTCAAGTGCATCAGAGAAATTGCTCTCTAGGAGCTGCAGCTTCTCCACCTTCACTGAATGCCCTTGGGCAGGGCATAATGGTGTATCTAGAGCAGCGGGGGAAGACGGTCTGCCAGGTATCACCGTTTACTATTCCTCAGGCTGGAACTCCCTCAGACACCGTGATGTTTTCTCCCATGCTGTCCTTCAACAGGAAAGACTCAACAAAATCCAAAAGAATAACACTGCAGCCTCCTTCATACCATAATAAAATTTAGGCTAAGGATGATGCCTTCATACTGCTCAGCCACAAGGAAGCAGTTCATATGCTGGAAATGCTGCTTATTTTACTAATCATCCTTATTTTTCATTGTGCTGTCTCTCTTCATGAACAGAAAAAGACAGGAATCAGCCTTTCTGCTCTTACCCTGTGTATGTACTGCATAGTCGCAAAGGATGCCACAATCTCTGTCTGATGCATTTCAGGTTTAAAAACTAAGCAGACAAAACATGCACCTAGCCTAGGCCATACAGTCATTGAAATTCTGTTAAGTGCACATACATGAAAATCATACCTGAACCACATGTATTTTACAGACCAAGACCAAGGTTTCCATCCAAATTTTTTATTGGTACCCCCAATGGCAAGGCCATGACTTGTAGGCACAACCATTACACTAATTATGAGTAATAGTTTCCAACCTAAATGATTCTGTAATAATTTGGCAAGCCCAAACTCACAGATCCAGCATAACACAGACTTCCCAACTGCCCACTTATACTGAAGAGAGCAGGAGTTATTTTGTGTTTATTTCCACTGGGAGCAGCACATCCTTGTGTACAAATGGAGAAAACCCATCCAACATTGTAAATATATGACTAATCTCTGTAACAAACAGGCATCATAAACATACCCAGGAAAAAAACCTAATAAGCTAAATGGGCCTGATTCTCCTCTGCTCAGTATCCTTCATAGTCATTTATGTTATGACAGGGAGTAGGATACCAAGAGTTCATCACCTCTTTTTTTAACATCTATTTTATTCTGCACCATATATATATATATATATATATATATATAAATTAGAGCTATTAAAAGATCACCTTCAGAGTGTATGCTACCATATTTACACCACTAGTAAGTCCATTTAAGCTTTTATTCACCTATGTAGGAACTGTGTGTGGTTCCTTCCTACTACAGGACCTAAGTTTCCTTCAGCAGACAGTCCTCATGCATAATAAGTAAATGCGGAACATAATATTTGTGGGGAAATATGAAAAAGAAGTAAACAGGATGCTATTATTAAACAAATTCAGATCAGAGATTGCCAGTGGCTGTATCTTTTCCTTGTTTTCTTCCCCAAACCCTGTAAGATAATATGATGACTAAGAACATCACAGAATAAGCAGCAGGTTATAAGGCCTACTTAGTAAGGGAAAATAAATTTAAATGCATAAACTTAAGTTCCTTAAAAATATAAATCAGCTCAGCAAGCAACCCCAGTCCTCAAAAACAATATATGAAGTTCTCCATTTCCAGTTTTTCCCACTCTTTAGCTTCCAGGTTTTGGGGTTTTTTAGCAGTACGGTTATTTGTAAGTGTTCAGGGTGAGCAGAAATGCAGCTGAAACTACTGCTTTGTATGGTGTGAGGAATGCTTCTAGCAGATTCCAACTGCTAGACTGGTATACAAATCAGATACACAAAACAAAGACTGACAGAGAGATTTCCCTTTTAGGTTCACTCTGCAAACCCTCTCCCAAACAAACTAATTAAGTCTTGGTCTACTTCATATAATACCAGAAAATTGACCTTTTGTAGACTTACAGACACCATATAGAGAGCGGAATTTGCACTTGCCCAGGACTTACCAGCAGATCAGTCAAGTACTCATTCACTTCATCCAATCATAGACAATGTAGCATATCCAAATCACACAGGCCTCCAAAAACATGCACAACCTGCACACATGCAGTGACAACATCCCTACATCTGCTAGTCATCAGCCCAGATGGAGCTTGGCAAACCCAGGATATGGTTCGCCCCCTTTGCTGTTTACCTGCATGTTTTCCATGAGTCTTTCCTTCACAACCTGTTAGCTTGACATAGATAACATGGCACAAAACAACCCATTTAATGGGCTCATGGGACACAATCATGAAAATTCCCAAATAAATAGGGAACTTCGAACTTACCTGTTTATGTCACCATTCATGCCATAATCCTTACTTTCACTTGTTTGACTCAGTTTTCTTTGTGGCAACACACCAACTACTTCATTGAAGTCCTGAGAAATCCCATTTTTCTTGTCAAAAATCAGTTATTTTACAAAATGAACGTATAACCTTGTTCCGATACTATCTATTTTGGTTAACTCCTTTTACTTTTTACCTGCTTTCCACTTGCCTCTAAGTTCTCCAGATTTGTTGCAAAGCCTCCATTTCCATCAAGGCCAGATCAGTGGGTCTGAGGCTTACAGGCTAAGCTGCAGTTTGCTGGTTGCTCTGCAGGATGGCCAATGAAGGACGAGCACACTTGAGACCTCTGCTCCACAGAGATTTGGGTTTTCTTTGAAGCAATTTTCCTTTTTGCTTGCAATGCAACCCCAAAGAAAGCATTATATAGCAGTGAAGTCACAATGTCAAAGTGTTATTTACACTTTGATTGCAAGAGAACAGTTTTGCTAACTATGACCACTATTTTTGTTCGCTGTGGCATCACCTTCTGTGGTGGGGGGACACATCATTAGGAACATCTACACTAGCACTTCTCCCTTATATAACAAAGTAATCATTTAAAGTGTGATCACTGGTACTTACTGCAGATCAAAAGAAGGCAGCTGATGAAACCAAAGTTTATCTGAGCGCGAGATGACTTTTCTTGTTATTTCAATTGGAATGGAAAGTTTTGATCCTGCAGTTCATCCACATGCCTGCAAACTAAGCCAAATTCTCCTGTCAGTCTCAAGTTTCCCACATATTAGACCAGAGTCATTCCAGGTGTAACTCTACAGACTTCCATGCAATCAGACCACAACAAGTCTAGCCTACTGTTATCTTTTTTTTCTGTTAACCAAATCTTTTATCCAGGCTTCTAGGATACGGCAGAAACTTCAGTGGACATCACAACCTCCTGGTATTAAACATACCAAATAAGTTTAAGGAAGAAGGGGGAGACAGAGCTGCCAAGAAATGTCCTGACTTTGAAAAGCTGCACCCAGAGACCTGAAGACAGCTGGAACAGAACGATGGCTGGCATCCACAGGGAGCAAGCTCCTCAGCCAAGCTTCCTGACCTGAGAAAGCCCTATTCTCCTAGCTCAGTCAGAGGGGACTGCAGGATGAAGAACAAGACAGCCAGACTGCCCTTGACTGCCTGCCTGCCTGCCTGCGGAGATGAGTGATGGTCGCTCAAGCGTTTTCAGGGAAGACGATTCTAGCTGTTTCATGTGTTACAAAACCAGGCAGCTTATCTAATACTGTAAGAAATGCATAGAAGCCAGAAACTTTCATGGTCACTACTGCATGCCCAAATCACTCTGAGCTCTGTGGGAAGGAGAAGAATGGATGTCTTCAAAACCACAAGCATTTACAACAAAACAAAATGACAATCTCTATTGTCTGTTAACAGCACTCAGCCTGCAATATCCAGCTGGGGAGTTCTGACATGCACCAGTGAGGCTTAAGGACTTAAAAACATTTTATATTACAAATTTTTACTAATCACCTTTATCACCACAGAATTTAGAGTACTAAGGTGGTAACAAAGGATAGTAGAAATCGTACAAAGATAACAGGTCTCCTGTTCTGAAAAGCACACAGTCTAAATAGACAAGTCAAAGACTACACACTGCTATTCGTGTTGCCAAAACAAAGTTCATACATCTCAGTTTTTTTCAAATGTAGTCCAAGTCAGTAGTAGCTGAAAAATCTGGGCTTCTGACAGCTATTCTGTGTTGTGATTGCAAAGCCTTAGAATACTTGCCTAGGGCTTCCAGGCTCTACCTCTATACAAACAATACACAACATTAATTAAACACACAAAAAAAGGTGCTAAAAGAACACTAATGAAATTTGCAAATCTAAGCATTTGAAGGCTGTGAAATGCCAAAGCGAATGTCAGCTGCACCACCTTAATTAATGCCCTTTGCACATATACCTTATAATGGATTTTAATTATATGAGTTGGTACTGTTTTTCCACAGATCCCTGCTTTCTCATGTGGTTCACAAAAAGAACAACATTCACCCAAGGGGAGGTTTGTCTTTATGCACCAAAGTTAAGTAGTCTGAATCTTGAGTAACTGAATCTACTTTTGAAATTAAGATTTTACCGTGCTGAACATACAAACCCCTAATTTAGATACCTTAGGGATGTGGCAGTAATCCACCCTTTAAAGCAACAGCAGCTCAATTCCTTTTTTCCTCCTTATTTCATGCAAGTTCCAGTGCCTTATTCACTGTAAGCTGGCCAAATCTGAAGACCAAAAATACTAATTTATTCTATAGTTTCCTATTATTTTCATCATAATAGAACCTCAGCATTTCTTTATTTTTATAATAACCTAGAAGGGGGAGAAGTAATCTCTCCAGTCCTATAGGGAACAACTCCTGCTCAGTCTCAGCTTCTCACTTCCCATACATCCTGTCATTTGTTTTGTTTGTCCAATATATTTGCCCCCACGCACACCAGACTGTTTGGGTAAATCTGTCTCTACTCCCCCACAGCCAATCCAACACCTTCATAAGGCCAGTCCTAGTTTCCTGTTCATGTCCCCTCTCTCCCATCATCTTCTCATCCAGTCTCTGTCGTTCTCCCACCCACTGTTTTATTTTACTGTTGAAGTTCAGCACATCTCCCCAGAACATGAGAAGTGAGGTTCTTTTTCAAAGGCTTCTGACTTGGCCAAATTTAGGTCAATTTTCACAGGCACAAGAAGCACAGTCCTGACACAAAGTCCATCCTTTTGCCAGACCGAAAAAAACACAAAAGCATCCGAGCTTCTAAGATGTTTTAAAACTGAAAAACAACCTATTCTTCTCTTTTCATACTGGGAAAGGACTGAACAGCTCTAGCTGAGATTTCAGGGTGAAGTGGGGATGAGTCAGCCTAAGACAGACCCTTGGCTGAAAAACATTAGAGTTAATTAAAACTAAATAAGTTGCCTCAAACAGAGGGCCCATTACAACTGGTTAAAGGAAAATAGTTATTTTTATTGCAAATTATGCTTTTTCATGGTCTCCACATGAGCTGTGATTATCCTGGTAAGAAATCAGTCACATTTCTGAAGAAATTTGCAAAGTTATGGTCTACCAGCTCTTGACATCAGTTCATTAGATTCATCTCAGATTGTAAACACTGAGAGGGAATTAGGTTTTCAGGTGCGCTTGCTGAATACCTCACCCAAGGGGATGTGTGCAGCTAATTATTATGTTTTGAATATGTTTTAAATGTGTTTTGAATGCATTGTATCCTTTAGTATACAAAAAGCTACCTTTTTAAATTTTTTTGTCTCCACACTCTCTTTTCATCAGAGCAAGTAAGATTCATTTTCCGTGTAGTATTACCAACTCTAGTTCCTTGGTTCATTATAAGTCTGTGTCTTGGAATCTTAAGCATTTATTATCCTTGTTATTGGTGGTTTACCAGTTTGAGATTGTGGAATTGGTCCAGAGCAAGCACTTTTGCAAGCACTGACGCAGAATCCTACACAACCAAGATTTCTTTTAAGCCCTAGCTCATAAAAAAAAAGCTCAGGCTCTGTCTTTTTAAGGTGTATTTGCATATGAAGGAAAACATACACCTTTCTCCCTTTCCTGACCTTCAGTTTCAGTTTTGCTCTAACATGCAAGCCAGTTTTCCAGTATCCTAGCTGGGTCTGATTTTACTTTTCAGTGGTTGGGCTGAAGACTCCGCCAAGAGCAGACTAGGAGGGACTTTGCATTTTGGGGATCCTCTGTTTGATGCCCAGCTTAATTAAAATCCATTCTTCCCATTTATATTTATTATTTAGACAAAGTTTGCAGGGTCAGTTTTGCTCTGGTGCAGCCTAGTGAACCCTGATAGAACTGGTGACTTGACTTTGGCTTTTCTTTAAGATTGCTTCCCAGGTTTCTTGGAGATCATTACGTTTTAGCACGGAAGAGTATTACTGACAGTAAATGAGCCCACACATGTTTTAGCTGTGATTCTAGGAACATAACTGATAACATGACTGGAAAGGAAGCCTTGAATCGTGAATTCGTGTTCTCTGCTACTAGAAGCATGGGAATCAAAGCTTAAAATAAATACGTTTGGGTTTTTTGCTTAGAAGTCTTCTCCTACTTCGTGTTTTATGCTTACATCTTGCCATTTTTCTTGTGTCAACATTGTCTTTTATATCAAACAGGTTGTCTCTCTGCAGAGCATTAGCTTGCTCCAAGTATTCTGAAAAAGCAACCAGAGACATTTTAAGATTTCGTTTGCCTTCCTCTGGGCACATGTTACTGCTGGTCCACAGCACACTAGGAGCTAGCAACTGCATCCAGATGGTTTACCTCTGCTCTTTCTGCAAATCTGCTCTCTTCTATTAAAATTTTTTTCCTTAGTGTCCCTTAGTACATGACTTTGTGACTTGTACTATCAAACTTCACCTGATTTCTCTTACTCCAATCCTCAAGGTTATACAGTGCTTCCTATATGTTGTTCCAGCCCTCCTGTTTTGATATTGCCATCCAATTTTATGTCATTGGTAAATTTAATCAGCAGATTCTGTCTTGCCTGAAAATTAGCCCTGAAACTATTATTCATTTATTGTTTTCATATGTTTTGTTTCTATTGTATTACTGCTTTCTGGCTTCATTATAAACACTTGACAAGCCTAAACTACACAGATCCAATCAAAACACTGTGTTTATCTAAGCAGCACAGTTGTTACTGCTCCTGTCAATTTTCCATCAAAGATTTGCTATCAACTTTAACACTGTCATTGTTCAGGGTTACTTGGCCACTAGGCAGACTGGGAAACTGTGACAGCACTTTAGTCTAATTCCTCAATGATAATCCAACTAAAATGAAATTATCTCATTTGTTAAGTTCAGAAATGTTACCCACTGAGAAGAAAGGCATCGGTTCATGTTTCTCAGAGCTATTTTCCCGAGGTTTCTGAAAACTCATTTCAGTTACATACTGAGTTGTTTTCTGAAATTCTGAGGGCTAGAAATTGGAGAAGGTGGGAGAAAATGGGTGTTTCTAACAAAAGCTTCAATTCTGGGAAACTAGTGGCATCACAGAAAATTAGCAATTGTCTGTAGTTATGCACTGGCTGAATCTGACCCCAAACCAATTTTTGTTTAAATGTGACGATGAAAGATCAGGCCTCAATCACTTTAACGTGGCACCTCTCAACAGGTCAAAACTCATACAGAGGTAGAAAGAGAGTAATTGAGAGGTGGTAAGCTTGACACAGAAGTCGTTTCAAAGATCTGGTGTCTCGGTGTTGTCCTTCAAGTTACCTCTTATTATCTGTCTTGAAGGATGAAGCCTAACATACTACTGAGGAAAGAAAGCCTCTTGATAGTCAGTGCCTTCATCTCACCCTCATGAAAACTTTCAAAGCTCCAGTTGATTCAGCTTGGGCCCAGCATCTCCACAGCAAATAGCAAAGCCATTGCTCACTTTTTAGGCCAAGAATACCCAAGCAGCAGCAGCTGAAGGTTAAAACAACCAACAAAATCATACCCTGTCACCTGAGCACAGACTGTGTGCTCTCTATACATGAGCTGGGTTATGCTTTCTGATCTCACACTTCTCAGGTTTACCAATAACTTGAAGTGGCTGGAGGGAGGATCTCCGGACGGGAGGGGGGCGGGCACACTTCACTTTGATCTTGTGGTCGTGGTACAAACTTGGTAGTCAAGAGGCCTCGTTGTTGCTTAGTTCCTTCACATAATCCACAGCCTTCCTGTCATCTTGGCAACGCATTTAACTATCTGTTGATTTACTACACAGTAAAGTGAGTCATTTTCTACTGTATCTTGTAACAGTGCTGTGAAATATACTTTCAATGTTCATGTAATATCCTGTGATCATTGTTATTACTATTTCTTTGTATTACATCAGGGTTAGAGATCCCACCTGAGATCTGATTGCATGCCACACTGCAATGATGATCCATACACCCAAGTGTTTATGCTGTAAATTGACAAGTAGAAGGATGCAGACAAGCAGAACAGGAATCAAATCAAGACCACAACACAAATAATTATGCAAAAAAGATAGACTGCACCTCTCTTGACTAACATACCAATGCTTTGCTAGCAGATTGCCTCATCTCTCACAACTGAATTATGACTACTATATAGAAGCAGTCCATTCAACACCTCTTCTTACACTGGAAAAAAAAAATATATCAAAGTATAAAATATAAGCAAACGTAAGATGTGGTAATCTACCATAGAAAAAATACTGCATCTCCTTGAGTGAAATGGAAGAAACACAGTTGTGTTAATAAAGCTTTAATCTTATTAAACTGTCAAAGCAATTATGTGAATGCAATGATAAACAGGCATGAGATGTCTCCTAGCGCTAGAAGCAACAACTTCACTAACATAAACTTCTGCCACAGGGAGCCACTCACTGAAATTGATCTTCCTGTCTAACGCTGAGGTTTTCCTTTGCTTCAGCTTCATGGCAGCAGAAGCAGACAAGGAACATGGGCTCCAGCAAAGATCAGCTTACAAAATGCTCTCTCTGAAGGAAACCACAAAGGACACAGGCATGGTACAGCTCAAAGCGAACATGTAAATATAAAACCAGGCATAAATCAGTCATGTTACTTTTCCACAGTTCCACAATTTTTCCTTTGGCATCAGAAGGAGACAACACCAGAGCCAACTAGAAGTTGTGATAGTTCCCTTTAGATCTGTTTCTTCACCCACCTTTGGTCAAGCGTGCTGCTGCAGCTGTCTGATTCAAATCCTTCTAAGATGGGTTGCCTCCTTTTTTTCCTCTTAAAATCTTTCATCACCTGTTCATATGGAAACTACTGAACTCCTGCTATTGTATTTTTGAGGCTATAAGCAACACATGAGTCATTATCCCCAACAACTGAGAGAGTGAGAACAAAAGAACTCACTTCTTTCCCACAAAGAAGTTTCTGGCACACTTGCTAACATACATTTTTTGATAAATGCTTTCATACTTGTCAAGTGAATGTGATGTCTGATAGCAGGTTCAGAAGGGCACTTGGCAGGTGTATGCAGACATCAGTGGGATCATTTATACTCAAATATACAGTTCACCTACAATTAAACTTTAATCCAAGAACTGCTTTGCCTGGGCCAAAAGACGTCTTTGGTAGCAAGTGCGAAAGGACACGCTGCTAATACAAGCCCTCCTGCTCACACAGTACAGCGGAATGCCACTCACAGCCCAGATCCATGAAGAACAAATTCAAAAATGGGTATGAACAAGGTTGAAAAGTTTTCACAAAGTTTAAGTGTTTTGCTAAAAACAAGACAGCATGCTAAGACTGCTGGACTCCAAGTCTCTAACTCTGCTCAGCAAAACACAAATACATATTTAAATACATTTTGGTGCTACATCAGACAATACAGTCCCTCAACCTTCTTTCTAGCCTTGAAACCAGATTTGTACAAAAATACTAATTTGAGCTGCTGTAAATCACAGTGACAATTTATTTGTTGGTTTTGTTCCATGGCACTTCACAGAGTCAGAGAAAGCTAATTATCAGTGACAGCAGCTGGAAGTCAGTACTGTATCTTTCTTTCCAACTTCAGCAGAATATTGTGTTCTGCTCTTATGTAATTATTTTTCTCAGAAACACCCACAGGTAAAAAGATAACAGAGCAATGATAATTTTTGTTGATCTATGGCACTATGCATAATAAACAGAAGCAGAGAATTCAGTTTGTTGCTTTGGAGACTGTTATTCTAAATACACTTGAAAACTAGTCATTTCATCTCAGGGCCTTCTACTGTTTTTTTGGCATTTACAGTTCTTAGAAACGTAGTTCTAAGTTATATAATCAAGTAAGGTATGTTTGTAAGCAACTAAAAAAATGCACACTGATCTCCCTCAGGGCATCTTTACACTTCTATCAGGTATAACTTATTTTTTAATATTAAAATATTATTTCAAATTGACGGTGCCCTTGCAGGAGTAGCAAGCTACTTAAGAGGAAACAGAAAAGGGGATACACTGAGCACTGTAGAATTACTACAAATATGGCTGAAGAAATATCCTTAGCAAATAGACTTTTGAGGCCATGTAAGTAGGCATGCTACCTACTTTTAAATGCATATATTGCCTAAGACAGGTTTAAAATAGTGATTGCAGGAGGATGATGAGTTAGGGCAGATGATCCTGATGAAAGGATTTAGGCTTGAGGAGTTCTATCACCATTGAGGAGACACATTACCCTAAAGGCCTGGCTCATTTTTGCAGGCCTGGAATTTAGAAAAGTATTATTTTGAAAGCTGGGTGCAATGAACAGATTGAAACAATAAACATTCACTTCATGGACTCCCTGTTCAATATGGGACCATGTTGTAAGGCAAGCAGTTTGATTCTGGAGCAAGCTTCAAACAGATGGAAAGCAACATGATGTGAACAAAAGATGAAGGACTGCACACTGTGCCATTTTTGTTAGCAAGTGTCACTTTGCCATCATGAATGGGCCTGTGGCACCTAACAGCAACACTTAAGAAAGGCAAAGCTAAGGATGATTTTGTATTACATAACCCAGAGGGGGGAAAAAAAACCCACCCAGAAATGGGCTTAAAAAAACAAGAGACTTTGAAAAATGGGAAGATTTTTCTCTGCCTTTAGCTTTTTGGTTTATTTTTTAGCCTTTTGGATTATGTAAGCTTGTCTTCAGAACAAGGAAACTTAGATCCTTCTGTTTTTAAATCAAAACTGACAGACATAATCACTTGAATTCAGGATCTTTGTCTTAAGGGGAAAAGAAAAAAACCTGAAGTGCTCATAAGAAAATCAAGAGCTTTGGCAGCATCAGTTAATGCAAGGGTCTTTGCCAATAGGGTCTGCCTTCAAATCAACATTTACTTAAAACTAATCTATTTGAGCTCTAGTCATATTAAAAATTTTCTTGAAAATCCTAAGTCTACACACACTACTGCAGTAATAACAGGTAAGTTCCTACAGAAAAATATCTTGTTTGTATAATGTTGAAAGATGTGTCTGTTATTATGGAATAGTGATTTATACATATTAATTTGTGTATATCTTGTTGCACCAAAGCTTATGAACATGAGGTGGTTTAGAGACTTCCTTTCTCCATGATTCACCTCATCAAATAACATTGCTTGGTATATTTTTAGGAAAAAAGTGCCTCCCATCAAAGCTAACAGCATGATCAGAAAACAAAGATCAGTGGTAGAACTCATTTACTGTGCAGGGTGGTCAGCCATGACTGAAGAGCAACTAAACCTTCTGGCCCTTTGGTACAAGACAGTAACCTTTGGTAGCAGAGCAGGGGAACAGATGGGGGCAACCCCCCTTCAGCTGCTGCTGCCTAAACCCAACAGGGTTTACAAATCCAAATTTTCAGTCTAGTGGCTGGGCCTAGTCACTGTGGTTACACCCACATTAGTAAATTAAACAAGTCTGGGACCAGTGTCTGCCCCTGAGGCCAACTGGCACAGTACATCCAATGTCCCTTCTATTAAAGCCTCAAAAAGACAGTGAAAGCACACAATCTGCCTATTGGGGATGGCAGGATGTATCCCCTACACCGTGCCCTGGAGTATTTTGGGAAACTGCTCATTGCCCCAGGCTAAAACCATCGAAGGATTAGTGAGAATCAGTAGAAACAACCAAGCTCCGGTGCTCAGGAACATCCTGATGCTGTTTAATTTGCCGGTATCGGCAGAGCTTTAAAGAGCCCGTACATTTTTCACACTTTGATCTGTGCTAATACCCTCACCAGGTCCTTACAGCAATAGCCCGCACCTGCAGCGGCATTTCTTGCCCCAATATCAAGAACTCTCAGATCTATTGGCTAAGAGCTCACACTCCTGTGTACCAAGCAATTCCCCTAACGACATTATCTGCAGCTCTTTCCGATCACCTGTGCACCGGGATTACGGCCTGCACAGTGGTGTAGGTACAGCAGAGCTTCTGAGTGCCCTCTGGTACAAAGTCTGGCACCATCCTTCAACTGCGGTGAAAAGCAACCGGAAAGGGGTAACGTCCTAAACCTCCACAGCCCCTTGCTAAGAAAAGCTGTGCTGAAGCTGTGCTTGAGCTTGCCAGGGCCTGTACTCAACAAGTTTCTTCTTTTTTGAGGCACTATGACTACTTTTAGTTTCTGTATCTAATCGATTTCCAGTGAAGTTAAGTGTTAGTGGAGAGCTACCGGTTTGGGGGAAAACCAACTAAACCACAACAGAGAAAACAGGGACACACAAATTCCCTGATACATAGTTAGCTGAACTACAGTTTCAACTGCTCTGCAGTTGTTTATTAACATTAAAGTGGCTGGAAGTGTTTGCCAGCATCTTCCTGCACAATAATGCCCAATTTCACCCCTGCAAAACCCATCCAAGAATTCTTGGCATGTTGATACCCTCCGAATGACTCAGCCTCCCATAAGAAAAGGAAGTAGATTAGGGAATTTTAGGAAGGAAGGGTGCTGAAATCATACATAGAGCTAGGAACAGTTAATTGCATAACTGCTATGGAAAGAGCAGGAAATATGAGGGCTTGGGCAGAGAAGGAAAGTAGGAGTACACACAAATAGGAAAGAAAATACAAGCACTGAGATGCATAGAAGGGAAAATGGGAGAAAAGGATGTGGAGGGACTCTGAAATGAGAAGAAAGTGGGGAGTATCAGAGAAAAGAGAAATTATGTATGTCCTGGTAGAGAGCAGCAGGCAGGAGCATGAGGGAATCTAGTACACAGAGCAGACACAAGGACAACCTAGAATGAGACACAGAGACAGCAGTGCCACAAGGAAGAAGAAACTGATGAGCCCAACTAATTCAGTTTCAAGAAAATGTATGCTGTAAAATGAATCTTAAAAGACATGCCAGGCTTGAACATTCGTTTTTACAAACTACAAAATTAAAGGTTTGCACTTGTATGTAGAAGATCTATCTTCTCACCTATCAGTAGCAAAATACAAAATAAAGTGGCTCACACCGAAAGCAATTGTTTGGAATGACACTACCCTCTAGTGGTCAAAAAATAGTTATATGTACACCAGGAAGGTAAAATATTTGCTGCTGGTCATACAGATAACGATAGCTTGTTTGACCCCTTATTCATGTCATTGGCACTAACCATACTTTAAAAAAAAATAAAATGCAATCAATTCCAAACCACACTTCAGTTATCCACCTTGAGACCATGCTGTTAAATGACACATCTACTTTATTCGTTTTCTGGCAACCTGCAAGAATAGGAACAACACACATGGCTGTGCTTAGCTATGTAAGTAAATGAAGTAACACAATACTAAATTTCCAAATTATTCCCAGATAAAATGTAAAGCTATTACCAGCAACTTTCTGCTTTATGCCTTTGGCAAATAAGCTCTTCAGAACTGACATCCACTTTTAGCGTGTGCAAGAGAGCTCCTAGACAGGTGCCACTTTAATACAAGTATTTAATAAAAGCTACAATACTGCTTGTAGGAAAGAGAAATTAAGGATAATTTCTCCAAGATAATCTCCCCAAGCTGACCACATCCGTAATTGTGTACATTGTCACCAATTAATTCAAAACAGAGTGCATAAAGCTGTGGTCAGAGAAAAAAAAAAAAAAAGGAGCCTATCTATATAGGTAATAAAGGCCAGCTTTATTATTCTGATCCTTACTTTTAACAGGGCATTCCTTAATTTCATCCAAAATCTTAAATATATAAAGGTTAGAACTGTTTTTTCTTCCACATGAGTTACAGAACATCATTGCTGAGAAAAGCAATTGCTTCAGTTCAGGGTTTTCATGAAGGTGCTTTGGAACTTATGTAATGACTTAACACAGTCATGTCTCCTGCCTTGCCTCACTCACATTTCTTGACATTTAATCTCGTAGAAACAAAAAAAGCCAAATATTAACCACTCTGCCATTTTCACCTTTCCTCCCTTTACAGTATCACTGTTCAACTGCTGGGGTTTTTCCCCTGTTAAAAAAGATCCCTATTTCTTATAGCAAAATGATCCTTTTGGAAGACAAGCCTTCCAAATACTCTTTTATCCCCAAACATCTTAAGACCAGTTGTCTTGATGGTCCTACCTTTCCAGAAATGAGGAAGAGCTTGTCCTGTCATTCCCTCCTAGGGAAACGATTCTGTTTCACAACTTTAATCTTTATGGTAGGCTGACCTTCAACTAGAAGTAAGGGATTCCTTTTGTTGCTTGGAAGCAATATATTTGTGTATTGCCTCCTTGCAAGAAATGCACCGTGCAGACCTTGATCAGGCAAAAGTCATTCTTGCCAGATGTGACAAACTGTCATCTTTGATGCCACCTTGTGGCAAAAATACTGGATTCTAGAAATACTCAGCATTTGTTGCTCCTTGCAGGTGCATTTAACTGCAGCACAGTGGTAACTGCTGCCAGCAGCACTTCAGTTTTAGCGTTCATAAAATCAGGATTTTGGCACTCCTAAAAACGCGGCACCAGTCAGTGACGGATAGGATGAAAAGCAGGAAAAAGCGCTGCAAAACACATTCATTCTTCCCACAGTGTGAAAACTAAAGCAGTACATCAAATGGTACATGGCACAAACATTCATGTGCTCGGAGCCCATGCATTTATTTCTCTCTCCCCACCAGAAACACACTCATGGTGAGAGGTACAACCTGTTCTGAACATGTAACTCCAAAATAGCACTGCAGGTAGGGACTGAAGAAAAACTCAGCCCCAGCCTAATGGGACAGGAAGCATTTATGCCAATTACCTCACACTGGACTCACCCTTCTCAGTTACTAGGCACAAAAAATTACCCTAAAGGAGGCCCTGCCTATTTTTCAGGGCCACCTTGAGGCCATTTGGGGCCTGCTATAAAAGCCAAGTTACCACCTTCAGCCGCATGAGGATGGCGCCTATTTTTAGCATGATTTCCACTGAAGAAGCCCAAGAACCACCACATGCCTCCTCCTGGCACTCTCTCAAACACCTTTCTCCCAGCAAGTGAGTAGGAGGAAGAGATTTAATTCACCCACACACCTGCCTCTTGCACAGCGAGGTTCCCAAGAACAAGGAAAAAAAACACTCTAAAAGCCTTCAGCCGGGCTGAAGACAGCGACAGCTGCCACCACCTCCTCGGTTTTGCCTCCCAGGGCTCCGGCTGGCGGGCAGGAGCTGGGCCGTTCCTCACCTCACCTCACCTCACCTCAGCACCCCTCACCTCACCTCAGCACCCACAGCCCCAGCCCGCCGGGCGCGCGCGCGCGCGCGCACCCTTCCCCCCACCCCCGCGCGCCCC
>JANZLQ010000027.1:22864713-22941633 GCA_026212715.1 Elanus axillaris | reverse complement strand
CCCTGCCCCACCGGCCCCACGGCCCTGGGCGCCCCGCGCATGCGCGGTCCCGCAGCCCTCTCTCGCGCGCTGCCCGCGGCCGCGGCCGCCCCGGGTCGCGCGGCGCTTGACTGGAGGAGGAGAAGAAGAGGGAGGCGACGCCGTCTCGCCTCACCCCGGAGCTTATTCTTTAACTGCTTTCGTCTGCCTGCGGAAAGGGCCTGCTGCCAACCCGACCGAGAAATTGGCTCTCCTCCTGTTCCCCCGTGGGCGCGAGCGGGGGCCGGCCCCCCCCCCGCCCCCCATCCCGGTCCGCGGTCTGAGGGGAGCTCCGTCCGCCCCACCGCGGAGGGGCTGAGGGAAAGCAGAGCCCCCTTCTTCCCTCACCCCCGTGCCTCTTTCCCACCGCAGGGACCTTCCTTCCCTGGCGGGATCCCCCTGCCCTCCTCAGCCCTGTCAGGCCGGGCTCCCCTGCCCTTTGCTCCCTGTCAAGCGGCGGGTGAGTCAGACATCTCGCAGGCTGCAAGCAGGTGGGGACAGAAGCTGGTTCCTGCCTCGAAGGGAAAGGGTGGTCATTTTCCCTCCCTCTCCCGCTTTCTTTCTCCCCGTAGGTGCCGGGGCTGGACCAGGGTGAACTCCTCCTTCGAGTCCTTCGGCCTGTGAAACTTTCGCCATGGCTGTCGGTGGGGTCGGGACCTCGCTCCTGCTGATGGCCGGCATCGTGGTGGCGGTGGGGCTGTGCAGGAGGTTGACCCGCCGCCGGCTGCGCGCCCACCAGCGCCTTTGCAGCTTCCTTTTGGAAATGTTTAGCACCTTCCAGATTTGCGCCTGCACTAACGAGCTCTGCCTGCTCGGGAATGTGGAGCCGAAGCCGCATACCGCCCTCACTCTCACCTACGGTTTCACCGTCCTGCACGGCTTGACTCTGACCGGCAGCACATGCAATCCCTGTGGCACCTTGCAGCCCATGTGGGGTGGTGGGATATCGGTCAAGATGGGTGGACTCAAAATCGCCGCTCAGTTCGTGGCTGCAGTGCTTGCCAGGGTGTTTATGCACTTCATCTGGAGCCTGGAGTTGGCAGAGCCACATTTTGGAGCACTCTCGCAGGGCTGCAGCAGCCCTATGCAGACTACGGAGACACAGGCATTCTGCATAGAACTGCTCTTTTCTGTCGTTTTCCAGCTGAGCATCCTGCGAGTGGAAGGTGTTAATCCCAAATACAGAGTCCATTTGATTGCTCTTCTCATCACCATGCTCGTGTATGCAGGTTAGTCTTTTTTTTTCCTCTGTTCCTGCAATAAAGTTGTAACAGAAGGGATTTTTTATTTTCTTAAAAGTGTTAAGATGCAAAATTATTTTTTGTAGATTACAGAAAATGCATCAAGGAAAGTCTTTGGTCCTACATACACAGAGTTCATTTGGAGTTTATGTAAAGTTTGCCTGGTTAGATTCCAGACAAGTGTGGGGTTAAGAATGAAATGAGTTGTGAATTTAACATGATGTAAAATCTACAAGTAAATATCATTAAGAGTTTCACAGAACACTGTTAAAATATCTCAGTGAAGGACCATTTCGTAATCTGATTTTATATAGTGTGACAGATTTCATATCATCTGCTCTAAGTGGCATTGCGGGAGTGCACCACTGTCTGTATGAGGAAAAAAATGCTGATTGTGCAATGTGAGGGTACAGACCAGTAATGTGGAAGTTCTGCATTCAGGCAATGCATAATTCATATCAGTGCAGTTTATTTAACTGCCTTAAGTCAGAAGCAGGAATGGTTACTTGTAGAATGCATGCTGAAACGATACAATAATCTCTCATGAAAACAGATGTAAAAAAAAGAAGAAATTAGGTGCCTGTTGTATCATGACATTTACAAGGGTCTCATGTCTCTGTAATGCCCTGTGTGGCCATGTCCTTGCCTCTGCCTGATTGTCACCTCGTGCTTCCCAGAGCTGGGACACTGTCACCTGTGCAGCCTCTCTGGACCAGCAGGGAGGAAGAGGTGAGGGGATTCAGTCTGAACTTTCTGCTGTTGATGCTTCCTGTTGTCACCAGTGAAGTGCCAGAGTATGTCACTTGTCACTTGAGCACTGACCTGCAAGGAGTGGGTTGTACTGGGAAGGAGTTTCTGTAATTTAGGGTACAGGCAGGTGAGAGAGAGATGGTTATGGAACAACTTGCTTGTGCTACAGCCCCCACCACAGAGGAAGTCATCTAGGAAATTACCAAATCCATTTATGAGAGGGCAAGATCACTCTTATCTGCAAACATCTGGGATGTCACTGACGTCCAAAAGGTTTAACTGTATTATGCTAACATAATAGCATATAGTAGAATAAAGCAGTCGAATTTTCAGATGTATTAGTGAAAAAAGCCTTACTCATTATGTTTAGCTGAAATTAGCTAATACCTGAAAGATTAAAAGAAGTCCATGGAGAATTTTGAGAATTAATGTAGCAATTTGAACTACTTTCTAAAATTAAGTTTTGAAGCAGAGGCAAGGTGTCAATGCATTTTAGCACATTAAATATATTTCTGAATTGCTCAGTAAAAGTATAGCCAAAGATTATCCTACCTCATCTACAAGCATAGAAAGCTGGATTCCTGATTCTTAACATTCCTTTCCTGCTTAGCAAATAGTCATATAAAATAATACGTGTCACACTGCCTTTCTCTTTGCTAGTTCATACAAAGAATTCATACCCAGTGTCGTTAGCCAGGCTGCCCTCATAGCTTTTTCTAGCAGAAGGCTGTATACCAAGTCCCTTTCCTTGTGACAATCTTGGACGTGTTATGACTATCCAGTGCTATCAATCTGCATGTATGTCTATGAAACATCAAACCTACCGCACCCAGGCCTCTTTCACATGCAGAGTTTGTCTGTATTGTGTGCAGAACACCCTATGCTACCTGGGCATTTTTCTTTCAATTTCCTTTAATCTAGAATCAGGCCTACTGTAAATATATATATATGCATTCTGGGGAGCAGATCCTGAACCTACTTTTATCCCCTGCTTAGTGGAAAATCTAGTTCTTTCTTGTTCACTCTGCTCCAAGCTTCCTAAGGTTTGCCCTCTTCGCTGTACACTCAGTTTCAAAAGGAAAGGTGAAAAGTGCAGTCCTCTTTCCCTGCAGTGGTCCTGAGCCTGGCATTTACTAAGATGTGGACTGAGGCCTCTTGAGGTAGAGGAGGGCGTAAAACCCAAGATTTCCATCACTGAGCTGTTATACGAGTGTGGGAGCAAGCTGCTGCTATTAATTTCTTTCTGTGATGAAGTCACAGGCTTGCACTGTTAACAGATCTCTTTTTCAGTGGAAGGTTAGGTAGGTACATGTAGGACACCTTAAGAGTTCTCCAGCCTTTCTTGCTCCCTCTGTCTCTTTGCCCACAGCTACATACAAACATTCCCCAAGATATTCTCCATTCGTCTGCCCTCTCCAGTTTGAGGGCTGCTGATTGGGACCCCCTTTCCACAGCCACTCAGCACAGCCTCCTGACAGCATGCCAGGTAGCTGAGGCAGTAGCAAAGGGCCTGCCTGGTAGGCGGCCACGACATGTGTGTGGTGCATATACACAACCCACAGTATATCCTGTGGGTCTTGTGGTATAGCCCTAGCCATGTCTGTTCCACTTCCAGTTTGAGAAACTGTGCTTCGTACATGCAGTCGGAAGAGTGACTTCCAAATTATGGATAGTGGCCTCCAGCAGGCGAAGCTCTCTTCTACAGGCTTTGAAGACAGACAGATGCTTAACTTAGCTGGGTGGATCATTCTCAGGAAGTCTTCTGCAGCTCCTTGTTAACTGTTTATAAGAAACTTGAGTGCTTCTTCAAGAGGAATGGATCTTTCTTGCCCACCCAGCACCAAAGGGCTAGGCAACCAGCGCAAGTTTAGGCAAACCAATGCTAATTTAGGCAAACTGGTAACATTCTTCCTTCTTCCTACAAAAATAGCAAAAGGTTTAGAATATAGTATAAATAATGATTTTTCAAACTTTGACAGATAGAGTGTTCTAGCTAGGAACTCAGAAAGGTGCATTAAATTTACAAAATAAAATTCATGCTAATGATTTCTTTTTACACACTGATTTTAAAAACCAAATGAATTGTGCTTTCAGGATCTGTATTTATATTAGTTATGAATTAATCAGAAATGTTAGAAAACACATCTCCTACATAGTATATCGTATCTCATTTAATGAATTATATTCTACTATGAGTTTGAAAGCTGTATCCTATAAGAGGAATGATTGCTGTCTAAAAAGAGACTGTAAGAAGGAGTATCTCTTACTCCAATTTGGTTTGGGTAAAATTTTGAAGTATAGCCATATCCCCATGGCTTACACCCATCTGAATGTATCGATACACATATAGGGCTCAAAAACATTCAACTGTATTTATATGGTTGACTAAGTAAAGTTGTTGGAAAAAATAAATGTTGATAGGTCACTGTTGTGTGTACCCCATGAAAGGTACTTAGGTATGCCATGCAACTTACTCCAACAAATAACATCAGATTATACAGTATTTTCAAAATTGCAAGATGTTCCTTTAGTTTTTCTTCTACTTCTTCATAGTTTAAAATACTTGGATTTTTTTTTTTACATTTAGTTTTACACAGACAAGATTTTTATAGTAGTACATACTGTACAAAAAAGCTCTGATACTGCATTCGCTCTGTTTCTTCTACTAAATAAAAGGAAAAAGAGAACATTATGTCTTTGCATATTAAGGGAATCATTCAGAGGCTAAGGATATAAACCATATACATGTTGGTACAGAATATTTTTGGATATTTCCTTTGGGAAAATATTTAATTGGGGGAAGAAAAAAAAATACACCTTTTGAGGGCTTTTTCATTTACAGGCAATATTACAATGAAGTCAGAATTGTATGAAATTGGTTAGATCTTTCTGAGCCTAACATATCAAGGTAAAAATTACATACATATTTTTAATTCTGAGTTTCTTCCTAATTTTGGTTTTGCCTTTAGTATTTCAAAAGTTAAAATTACTTTTCACACATTCTGTGGAGCACACATTACTTGACCTTTTTAAGTTTTTATCTGTACACCATCGAAGATGTTACTCCTCTTTTGCCATAAAATCATTTTTTTTTCTGGTATGCAGACTGGGATCTTTAATAAATATCTTAAAATAAATTATGCTAGTGGCCCTGGCCTATGGTTGATATTCCAGTAGTTATTAGGAATGAATACTGAAGAAATACAGTAGTTAAAACTGTCTAATGTTCAGAAGCAGCAACTGCATCCTGAGCGTGAAATTCTACTCTTAAATGTATGTTTGTGGATATAAAAGCAGAAGCAGTGAATTCATAAACAAATAGATTAAAGCAAAGTAAATTATTGTAGATGGCTTTCCTGGCAACAGTGAAAGTTGTTAATGTGTCAATGTCTAGAATAACAGACTGCACAGCAAATCTGAGTTGCTTTTGAGAATAAGTGTAAAACCAGAGTAAACTGAGTAGGTCAACAAAGATTAAAATGTTCCTGAACTGTAATAATGGTAAAAGAAATAACAAGGAGAACACAGAAAAAGAAATACAGAAGAAGAAAATGGCAAAGATCTTACTAAAACTTCCGGTAAATGACTGGATGCTCATAACAAATGAGGATTACAGCAGCATCGTATTTGTACAAAGGATAATTTCAAAGCTCATGCTGGCTTATTTGAGAAAATCAAGAATGAGCTTTAAGAAACAAAATAGACACAATTATATTTTATGGCAATAGGCTAGTAGATAATACAGATGGGGGTGGTTATAGTACAGAAATAGATAATTTTACCATGTAAAGCTTTTTCTGCAGGACTGCAGTGAGAGGAACAATATGTGTCAGAATTAAAAACACTTAACGTCCAGCTTCATCTGCAGTGCAATTACAGGTAGTCCCCACAATGTAATATGTTTAGGTCCAGAGGATGTTTAGGCAACTTCATTTACATCTGAAGACAGAGGCAAGGAAAGATGCTTGGCTTCTTTAAGGTTCCTTTTGCAAGAGAGTGGAGTAGGGTTTGATTTTATTTTCTTTAAATAACATACAGAATAATTGTGAAGGCTTTTCCCCAGGTTGTTACCATATGATAATATTAGTGTTGTAGTAAGAAAGTATAGAGGTCAGATGAGCAAGAACAGCGCTTGACTGTTTTTCCATTATCTTGCATGTGTTACATGCGACATGGGCAAGTTATGAAAGCTTAGTATTTGTTTGCTAATATTTGTGTAATTTCTGTCTCTTCCAAAAGCATGATACAGACTATTACTAAAACAGCTTGTAGTCTTATCAAGAGAAACATTCAACATTAGCCAAACCCATGTCTTCAAAGAATATTTGCTAGAAAGAGATAAAGGAAGTTATAGCCTACCCCTCAGATATTTTAAACCATTTTAGAAAACAGTTAAACTGTTAATCATATCATCAGGTAAGTAACTTCAGTAGAGTTTATATGTTCAAATGGTTTCTGCTAATTCATTTTATTGCAGGCTGTGTACATTTCTTGTAGTATTGTGTGTGTGTGTGCATTTCAATAATAATTTAAAATAAGTATTAAGAAAGGTGCTTTGATTTTTATATTGTTTACATTTTATTGCAGGTGGAAATCTCACAGGAGCAATATTTAACCCAGCATTGGCTTTTTCATTACATGCAAATTGTTTCTATGACAAATTTTTGAGTTACTCACTAGTATATTGGATAGCACCATCTATAGGTAAGTTCTTAATACTTTATGTATTTAAGTGTTATTTAGTACATGGTTCCAAAAAATGGCTATTCTTTATTTGATAGTGTGTTCATGTTCTGTCTTAAATAAAGTCCAGAAAAGAGTCAATTATAACATAAGTGTAGAAGTCATTCAGAATCGTGGTTTTGTGTTGCAAATGTAAGCTACATGTTTTAAACTTGTTTAATGCTCTATGTAGAACACCTGTAACAGACTGTTTTGTGAATCTAATACTGAGATTTAAACAACAGTTTTATTCACAAAATAGTATCTACTGTATAGATCAGGAAACAACCATATTAAGTTTTTTTTAGTTTAGATGTCCGGTTCAAAGTGTAAGTAGTTTTGGGATACTTTGACCAAGATATAATGTACCTACCAAAAATACACAACAGCACAATTCTAAATGGAAAAAGGTTAGTGTTTAGGTGAGGGTTAACCAGTTAGTTATAAACCAACAGCTATTTACTTAGGAGCATGATCATTTCGAAGCTGCCTGTTGTTTGGGTCTTTATGCCTTGGTATTAAAATCCAGCTTGTTTGAGGTATGCTGCATATTCTCAAACCGACCAAAGGCACACTTGTAGATTCTAGAATATTAAAAAGGAGAGGAGGCTACCTGAAAGTAAATAATGATTAAGTTCAAAATAGAAACATAATAGTTAGCATTCAGTTTCTGAGACAACTGCTTTGTGACAATATATGAGAACGTGAGAATGATTAATTAAAAAAACCAAACCCACAGGAATTAGGACAAATGCTTAAAATATGCTTTCTCAGTTATTACTATTATAATATCAGATCTTTTTTTATCTCCATAATGTGTAAACTTTGCAGTTCCCATTCTACATTTTTGCCCCAATCACTGTTAGAAACAATCTGTTCTTAGTTTAAGAATGGGCACTATTAGTAACTGGAATTTTTCTAACTTAAATTACGGTTTTAATTTTGAAGCTATGGATTTTTAACTTCTAGTTATGTGGAGCGTTTTCATCTGCACGCAATACTTCATGCTGTTGATTGTTTACAGTTAGTCCATATAAATCTTGAGCCTTCTGCTTAGAGGGTATATAAAGAAGCAGTCAACTAATCCCAAGTACTTTCATGTCTGTTAATGCTATTAGAAGGTACAACAGTGGTAGTGGAAAGAAGACGGGCTGTGAAACACGCTGAGGAAACATCTCATAGGGCTGCAGTTATTACAAGTGACTTCTTTGAGTCCATGTCTGTGCATGTTCTACTTACAGAGACTCTCAGTCAAAAATGGAGACAGAATTTTTAGTCAAACTAAAATTCACTTTAATACAATTTTGTTAAATTAGACTTCCAAACAGGATGAATGAA
This sequence comes from Elanus axillaris, assembly GCA_026212715.1. Classification (NCBI taxonomy): domain Eukaryota; kingdom Metazoa; phylum Chordata; class Aves; order Accipitriformes; family Accipitridae; genus Elanus; species Elanus axillaris. The sequence goes on along the minus strand of JANZLQ010000027.1, from coordinate 22,933,564 downwards.
CAATAGAATAAGCTTGATAAAACCCCACGCACCGTTCCAGTTAGTAGCTAATGAAATATCTTCAGCAAAGCTAGGACTTAGCAGAACATATGCTATTCCTTAGAATTCACATTTACCTTTCTGCTATATTAACTGATTTCAGCCTGATACCCATTTTGAGATTGTCTGGGTTGTAAGTACTTGGGCTTTAATATTTTGACAAGGGATCTAAAGAAATAGGAGGCAGAACATGTTTCAGAAGAAACACCATGTTCTACTTAGTAGGATGCATCCTGCACAACTGCTTTGCAGAAAGCCTTCAGGTGATTTCATCTTGAGTAAGAAAATTAACAGAAGTTAACACAAATGGAACCATGACTTGAGGAATTTAGAATGCGGTTAGGGAGTAATGTTTTATTTCTGTGAAAATTCATAAACAGCACTTTATCATTAATTAACATATAGAAAATACATACAGAATGTATTGAATGCTGTCTCCTAATTTATAAGGGAAAGGAACTCCAGACCAAGCAGTTGTAAAGATGTGAATACTCAGGACACATCACTTTTTGTAGTGTCACTACTGTAGCCAAACATTTAGTTACAGATCTCAGGTTTGTGGGTCACCTGAAGGGCTGAGTAGTCCATTGGTAATATAGTTACCTCATTACAAAACAAGGGAGCTTCACGGATACATACAGACCATATCTTATAAACCAAGAGTTGTAAGCAAATGTAAGGTGTTGGAGGTGGAAGTATAGAGGAGATAGTTGTATTTGAGAACTGAATTGAATACAGGAGTGCACATCTACAAATTTATCATGAAATTTTTCTGACACTTTTTGAAAGTAAGAAAATAATAGGAATAGATTTTTTTCTTTCAAAATTGCACCAAATGATGAGGCATCTAGGAAAATGACCTGTTATGATGACAAAGTTGTGAAAAGAACCTTTAAGCAGAATCATAAATGTAGATGAAGAGGGAAAGGTTATTTTAAATTTAGTTGTAAAAATTATTTTCAGAATCCCTGCGTCAGCAGAAATACTTTCATACTTCCTAGATACTGGCAGAGTCATAGTGATATGCTTATTTGATATCACACTTTTCACAGCATCAGCATCTTGGATAGTTAAATTTGTTCTTATTTTGAGTTCTTTTAGGAGTCCAGGGGGTTTTGTGATTTGCTGAATCACAGACTGGCATACCATGAAACTTCAAATTGCCTGTGCAAAGTGCTCATTTATGGGCATAGCAAATACACATGAGAACAAGGAGACTGAGACCATTCAGTATATAATGGATGCCCTGATCTAGCCGTAAGGAAGTTCTTAACCACCAACTTTAAAACAATTTACTTAGAAAGGACACTTAGAACAAGAGGAAGATTATCACCTTCACAAGAAGAAGAGAAAGTCGTCTTTTAGGATAAACAAATCTACTGGTGGTTTGTGGTCTTTCATGAATATAATCCTGGAACTGTAGTTAAGAATTCATTTTTCAAAATGGCTTCACTGGTGCTTTGGTGAAGGTGATTGTCCAGTAGCACCAAACCAGCTAATTCCTGGAGTAAATACAGATGTCAACAAGTGTTTATGACTTAGCATAGGCAGGCCCAAATTCTGGCCTGTGAACATAGAAGCAGTAAGTACCAGTAGAACAAAGATAGTTTCTGTTTTACTGCCAAAGGAATTCATGTTAGTTTTTCAGGCATGATTATACCATTAGTAATAATGGGGACGGAGCTAATACTTCTCTTTCAGTACTAACGCCAGGGCATCTATGAATGGAAAAGTTGGTGACAACAGGACATGAGGGCAATAAAATGAGATGTTTCTTCCTAGACAGGTGACAGCTTAGCATCCTGACAGTTTTCTAACACTATAAAACCAGAATGAATGCCCACTTCTTTAGATTAGTTTTACCAGAAAGACTAATACTATTCCTTAGAAGAAAAAGATTTTTCACCATCAGGAAAGTCCCACAGAAGTCGCTTAGCAGTAGCTATAAATGGAGGAGGTAAGCAAGGAAGGCTATAGGTGAAACTTTTACCTTTCTGCTCAGAGGAGAGGGTATTCAGAGGTTTCCATCAAGTTCAGTACATTTAAGCGTGGAGCTTAGCAAAGAAACAAGAATTGCAAGTTCACATGCAGGAGGGTTTCAACAAACAACTGGCAGAAGTCTTCTACCCCCAGATCCTGCTCCTCCTAGGAGTTTCCAGCTATGCAGGCATCATCTGACAGAGCAAAACTCTTACACATTGAGTGAATGCAATCCAGGAAGTTCTTAGAAAACTGTCACTAATCGAGTCTAATTCAAATATGAAAGGGCCAGTGAGTGGTAATCCTGTACTTGACCTGCTTACAAACAGAAGAATGGGTGGTGAATGTGGCCACTTGGGTTGTAGTCCTCACAAGAGTTCAGGGTCCAGAGGAAGACAGGGAATGTAAATAGCAGAGCTGTTCAGACTTTGGACTTCAGAACAAAATTCTGCTTACTTAGATAATGGCTTATACAGATCAGAATTAACATGAAATATCCAAAGAAAAACAAGATTATCAACTCATAAGGATCACTTGCATGGTCTGTTGAAGTTTTCTTTGTGAAAAAGACTTTGCAGAAAGTACTGACTGCCTCTAGCCCCTTCAACAGAAAATTCCGTTTTTCTGCAATTGCTGCAGTATTGCATGCTAGACACTCAAATACTTGAACATAATGTGTATTTTCAATACCAGTACTGTGTCTTTCTCAAATACATTTAAATAAAGGTCCTTTCTGTAATTTCTCTTTTCAGGTACAGTACTCGTGGCTTTCATATGGGATGAAATCCTTCCTCGGATATCCTGAGACATCAAATTTTGAAATCTAGCAGTACTACATTAAAAAAATACTTTCATCATCTGCAGACATGAAGCTTTCAGAAAGCTGTTGACATCGACTGCCCCACCACCTTTCAGTTGTACTTTCAGATTTCACGTTTGAAATGTGACTTACAACTTTGTATTCAACTACTTATTTTGTAATAGCATAGTGGGATTTTGAGAATATCTGCCAACATTTTCAGTTAAGTCATATGAATGTGAAGGACTGTTAAACATTGAAACTTTTTCACTTTAGCCATAAGTGCCATTTGCTGACCTTTATTACAACAGCATGCAAAACTGATTTTAAAGAAATACCCAGTCCTTTCAAGGTTTGATTTTATTGGATTTCTTCCCATAGAAGGCACCTGCAAAAAAGGAGCTGAAGATTTTATGCTTAGATTGACCTCACCATATTCCTACTTGCAATATACGTACCTCTGAGAGGAAGAAAGGCTACACTACTCCCTAGAAGAGTCTCCACAGCTCTATTCTAGAGATACCCTACACCAAAATTAAGTCTGTAGGACCAGTCTTGTTCTAATAATACTCAAGTGCAGGTAAGTAACCCCTCGATACCTTACAAGAAGGCTCTGACCCATCCTGTCCCACTATAGTCTGAATGTTTATCTTGGTTGCAAAGAGCGGTAATAAAGTACCATCAAATTCTGTGGACACACACATAAAAGGGCATTTTTGGCAAACCAAACCACCCCCTCGCACTTTATCAGAGATTACTGCTGCCTCTTCACATAGTAAGAGAGACACAGTATATAGGGATGAATCATGTGGTACTTATTTTTTCTTGATTTTATGTAATTCTTACCAGATATTTTTCTTGAAATAAAGGAATTTGCAATATAAGAGAACAAATAAAAGAGCTAAAACCACAGGAAAGCTACATACGCAAACTGGCACAAACATGCCCTTTATAGACTCAGCTGAGGAGACCACCACCAGTAGGTACCATCCTCTGAAGTTCTGTTTCTAGCACAAGGTTTCTTCTGGATTATCGTAATTTTTATATATGCCAAAATATATTTTTTTCAAAATTAGACTAAATTCAGTTTTTCACTTTATAGTTACTAGGTTTGAAAGGAGAGATGGTTAACAAGTTCTACAAATACCTCAGTTCATTACCCAAGTCACCCTGCAGACCATATTCTAAGAGAAAGGGAGGGAATCCAGACAGGGTTTTTTTCACAGTAAAATTATGAACCAAGTCTTAAAGAGCTACTGTTCTCAGCTGTCTTTTTTGCAAGAGTTTGGGAAGTAAATATTTTCATGTAATTTCTTGTTGCAATAAAATCTTTCCTCGTTTTGATTTTCCAGGGTACCTTTAAGATTATATTGCAAAATGAAATCAACTGTTTGAACATGCTTTTCATAGAAAAGAGTCTTATCCATGACCCTATATTCAGTCATTAAAATAAAAAAAAATATAGCCTGCTAATACACTGAAGAGAACTAGAAATGCTGGGTTATCATTCAGCAGCTCTTTGATACTGGTGCGAGTAGGCCAACTAAATTAAACTTACCTGTGGTAAAACTCTTCACGGCAAGGACTACACACCACCACGCTGTCAGCCTGGTAAGATGTCATCCTTCAGTTGGCTTTACATTTATCTGCTAATTTATAACTCGGCCACAGAGGGCTGCCAGAGCAGAAACCCGATACATGAGACCTCTAAAAAACATGTAATTTTACACCACATACTGCTTCTAAAACATGTTTTGGAAGCCTTCTACCTGTCACTTTCTTGTTTTACTGCTTTTTATCCCTTTTACCTATTTTTAAAGTGATCCATACCTTACAGATATTTTTTTTTTTCCTTCCCTGGGACTTTGCCTTTACTGGTGTACTCAAGCCCAGGTTTTTTTGCCTCATTTCTTACAGAAATGAGCCTTACATGATGAACTGTTTTGCATATCTCCTTTGGAGCCCACGAAGCTTACATGGTAAAGGACTCAAAAATAAACCTCAAAAAGTACAAAACCAGGCAGCCAGGGAAAAGAGAAAGCAGATACAAACCTGCAGGCGGAGAAGATTTGTTAGATGAGAGGCCCCACTTCCACGTCATTTTTGACATGCTGCAGAAGCAAAGTCCATAAAGCAAAGAGGTCAGATCTGGCTTCTGTAGTCTACACTGCTTATTCTGGCATAACATATAGTTTAAAAAAAATTGGTAAAAGTCTGAGTGATTAACAAGCAATTGCTCTATTTATAACCACTAGAAGTAGAATTTTAAAAGAAAAAAATCACTCAGAAATAGACACGCCTCAAGTTGACTAAATTAAGGCAAAACAAAAGCAAAAAAAAAAGCAGAAAGAATGAAAAATAAAACCCAAGTTACAAACCGAACAATTTAACTATTTTTGGTAGTACAGAAAAAAGTATTTTATATTCAAAGTAGTGAATGCTGATGAAGTATAAGTGTTCCCAGAACACTTACACATAATTTAAATACAAAGTTTTATTAAAAGTAAAACTTGTAAATCCACACAAGACACTTCTCAACACCACCTTCAGGGCTCATCTAGGTTTGTTTCTGCCTGACTGAAATTAATCTTAGTCCATTGATTTGACTGGAAGCACCATAAAATGTCTGCTCCTGCAGCTCTGCATCAATACAACACAGACTCTCCTTTCTGGAGCTTCCTACTGCTCAGACATAGCCTGAGAGTACTGAGAAGAGCTGCATATAGTCCAGCTGCCCTGTAAGGTAACTATGCCCATCTGCCAGGATATGTAACAGGGAGTCTGCACTTTAATATGAAAAACAACAGAAAGACCAAACTCCAACAACTAAGATATACACCAGAAAAAAAAAATATCCAAAGGCAGTTTTAACCATGAACAGTGATTTAGAATTGTATGAGCTTTCTTTCCTAGATTACGGTGTTGGTAGAGTTCTAGTACTCCTTAACTGTCCTGAAATATCACCACCTGAACATTCTCCAAATCCCAGTGCAAAAATTAAAGCATCACTCTGTACCCTGCTTTGTTACTCTGTATCCCTAACAAAAAACATGCATGCATTTACATAAATATATAATGTATACAAAGTGCCTAGGAAAGACACTCTAGTAGAATGTCTTGTTGCATAACATGCTCAATACTTCATTTATTCAGCAATGTCAATAGTGCACAAGACTTAAATAATCACTAATTTGACTGGCATTCCTAATGAATATTCAACAGAGTGGTTATAATTTTCACATACCTTGAAACCAAACCACATCCCAATGTGCTTAGCAGGGCAGGACCACTCAATACAATTCCAAGAGTGTAGGGCTGGTAAAGAAAACTTTTCATATACCAACATAATAATACTGAAAAAACCCACAAGTCAACTTCCAAATCAACTGAAAGTGGAAAAACATTTAGTATCAGACTTTCATCTGAATACTGGGGCGGGGGGGAGGGGACCCTAAAATTGCTGCTGTTGCCCTATGGCAAAAACGCCACCACGCAGAGATGAAACAATAAAAGCTCCAGTGGGACTAAACTCTTGGCAATCTAAAGTTGGGTTCCTAAATTTGGGATGTGTCAGACTGCTTGTACCCTACAGGCACACTCTGCAAATGTTCTGCCCTTTTATTCTCACATCTAGGTAAATGACAAAAATGGCTTCACTGGACTTTGTTACAGAAGAGAGTGCTAAAACTCAAGGGACCTCAGCTCAGAGTTGCCAGCTGCTTGCTGAAGGACTGAGAACTGCAACACAGAGTTGGTTGTGAGATACAAAAAATCTTAGTTTATTTAACAATGTTGTTAACATTTAATACAAAGACACAAACCAGTTCTCTTTTTCAGGACTTTACGGACTGTATTCCATCTCCCCTACCACCCAAACTCTGCTCTGAGAGAAATGAAAGGGATAGCACTGAACTGATAAAGCCAGTTACCTGAGGGCATTAAATTTAGCTTTGCTTTCAACCCTTGGCCAACCCTGTTTCCTTTTAGTCAAACATTGTAACATTTCTATTTCCATTCTACTCCACCGATGCAATGAACAGGTACAAAAATACAGAAAATTCTAGGACAATCTACATTTCTGTTCTACTTACAGTTTTATTTCTGAAGTCCTAGAATTCCTACAAAGGCCCTTTTGAAATGACCCCTGATTAGCCCCTTTCAAGTGTTAGATGCAAGAGGTTTTACTGTTTTTTGTTTTGTTTTTTTTAAAATAACCCCATAGTGGTCACAAATGTCAAACCCTGTTTTAAACATCTATAAAAGCATTTATAGACCTAGATGTCTAAGCTTAGGTCATTAAAAGAAAGGTTAACTCCCGATAGTCACTGCAATGCCTTCAGTTTTACAGCTTATTCTGGAAGTGCCACAAGAGGAATCTGAAAGATAGAAGACACCAAGTTTACATAATTGGCATTAAAATAAAAGGTTATTAATCTTTACAAAGCAATAGCTATCTGTTATTTGCAGTCAGAGGACAGAATTTCACTGCAAACCTACTAATTTTCAGAAGGGCTGAGCATCTTTGCCTTTGGCAGCAGCTCTAAGCTCAGTTCAGCTAAGGACAGCATGCGCTTACAATACACAGTTGTAAGTCTGTGCCCTGCAAGACTCCACACACAGACACACCAGTTGCTTCAGAACAATTACTGCAGCCTCATGATGCGACAGACAAAACACCGCTTATTACAGGACCAGTGGAAATGTCCCACATCAACTGTCAGCAACTCTTCCAGGAGCTTCAGCGGTCAACTGTCGCATCTCGTTTGGGTAATGAGCAGTAACATGCAAAATGACATCCCACAAGGGGATCGCTTTAGAGGTAGGGCGGCGCATTGCTCTCTAAAGGATCACCAAAAAGATGTTCTTGTAGGTCATTTTTAGAGTCCTGAGAAGATCACAGCATGCTCTCTGTCTGCCCCTATTTTCAGAGTGTAGAACCAAGCTGCCCTCATGCTCAAACTTATCAGCAGGGTGATGAGCACAGACCTGAAAGAGCTGTTCTTGTCACTTTGCACCTTCAGCTGTTTATTGCTGCCATATATCCTAGGTTTTTGAACTGACTTAAGCTACATCGATGCACTCAGGCTAGTGGTTACTTCAAAAGGCCCATCACACTCTCAGCTCCCGAACTGCTACCTGGAGTGACGTCATTGCAACACTTGACACTGCATGTGCAGATCGCTTCTTCTGCCCTGACAGGGATCAGCTCCTCAGCTCTGATCAGCACAAGCAGAAGGACAGGAAGACTCCCTTATCCAGTCACCTCTCGCAGCATTAATCTCCCACAGCCACCTACTGCACCACGGAAGGCACGGACTAAACAGCATGAAGAATTCCACTGACCAAAACTACTTCTTACAGGGTGTATTTTGCGCTTTGCTAGAAGATCAGTCAACACCAATTCCACCAGCACTTTCAGGCTCCTTAGAGATCTGCTACCCGTCACTAACTCTCTTTAATCCTGCTCAAGTTTAAACCAGGACAACAAGCATTCAAATTTGAGATTTCAACAGCACAATTTGATTTTTTTAATTTTTTTTTATAGACCATGGACCAACATCATCTTGGAGATGGAATCATCAGAGCCAAGCTTTCCATTCACTAACTAAAAAGGCCTTCATCTACAGCTAAAGAGTCTTCCTTAATTTTAAAATGTGTCCTTTATAAAGTAAGATAACTGTCCAGCAGTGGGGCAACCAGCATCCAGACTTTTTTCATAGAAAAGTACTGCAAATTCTTTCCTAGGGTAGGAAGTATGACTGAAGAAGAGTTTGAGCTCTGACACCAAACAATATGTCATCTTCTTATTTGCAGCCATTTCCTCCCCTGCCCCATTCCTTTTTTCTCCAGCAAGCTTTTGGCTGTTTGTCCCACACCTGTTTTCTCTGGCATTTCAAGTGAGATGGTTTTGCGCTCACTTCAAGGCAAGAGCTGGCAGTCTCACTTCTGAATGAGGCAGAACTGGAACGACACACCACCGCTTGTAGCAGTACGTGCAAACTGTGCGCTAGCAGGCACTGCTGAAGCAGGGGTGGAATCACAACCCCGCTGTGCCTGTGCGTCTCCACAAACACAGTCCAAAAATAAGCTAATCTTCCTCTCCCACCCAGCGCCAGCGAGGAAACACTGGCACATCCTGTAATGCCACTAACAGCAGAAAAGCAGTACAGGTCATGGTAGGCAAGAGGGCACACTGGCACAACCACCTAAGCAGGGTGGTGTCTCCAAGTTGTGCACTTCTGACAACTCCATCCAAATTGCTTGTTAACTTTACCAGGAACTGTTCCTGCTCCGCTTACAATGAAGGAAGAGACGGACTTGCAGCGCCGTGAAGTGTTCTTTCCCCTTGAAAGGCCTGGGAAACCCTGCACACTAAGGGCGAAATAACAAATACTAAGGAGACTTACTTCCCAGCAATAGATGCTGATGTACAAACGCTGCAGCCAAGAGCCTTTAAGATCAGACCATTCTTAAATCTACTAAAGGGCTGACCCATCTTCCAGACACGTCCATGGAGGTTACCTGCACAGCATGATGGTTTATGCCAATACACAATTTTGGACAGATCATTGAACATCTTTCCATGCTTGTGATAACTACAGCTACCTTTTCATTCTCTAAATCACCATCATCCTGGTATCACAAGATACTGCCTGTAGGAGATCTGGGATCATTTCCCTTACACAAATGAGAGATGGAAGGCTGTACAGGACCAAAAAGTATTGGTGTTGGAAGACAGAAGAACTTACAGCAGCATACCTCCTCCTCAGTGATCGACTTCTGCGTCTTCAAACTGCCCCGCAACTACTGGTGCTATGTCCACCTCCATCCCATCTGAAAAATTAACAGCCAACGCTATGTAAGGCTCGCAAGTGGATGATGCTGTCACACGAAAGACAGCGAGTGCCCTCTGTTGACAAGAGGTGGCCAGAGCAGAAAAATCCTTTGCTGAAATTCTGAAAGCGGCCCAAGGGAACTGATGCACTCAAGTTTGTGGGTTTTGTTCCAGCTCTATCAGTCAGTCACTTAAAGACGTCACCACTTCCTACAACCTCATCTCACCCTGTCTTATTAAAAGACTTCAATAATATAAACTATTTCATTTTTAAATGATGTTTTGGTGTATCAAATGGCATGATTCCTTTCAATAGCTTTAATTCTGTTCTAACAGAAAGAGGCTGGATCCTGTTATGAAATCACTTTCAGCAATCATCAAGTTCAAATAAGGAACAACTGCTCTATGCTACAACATTGAAAAATAACAGAATTCTGAAACTGAGCAGCCCTGGGGATATTAATAATTGTAGCAAACCAAGAAGCAGTACTGTAGCAAATAAGATTAGGAAGGCAAATAAAACTGATGAAGATGGCTTTGAGGCACGTGACATACTCGCTGTTCAATTTATTGTAATTTTCAAAATTTTGGGGTTCAGAAACCTGACAAAATTTTCAAATGAAGGGCACTGCTAAGACCACAGTATATCACCTAAGGTTATCTTTACATTATATAAATTTATTCAAAGTTGTGGAAAAAGAGAACCTGTAAACAAATGACAAAAATAGATTAAAAAATCATCCATGTAGATGAGAACAGGTTGGTTATTATTCTGTTGACTATTCTAGGCAAGCTGATAGCTAGAAATCCACAACTGCTGCATCATTTTTTATCCTTCAAAAACGTCAGTCTGTACTAAAACACTGCGATTTATATTAAAAAAAAAAAAAAGAAGCAATACTACTAAACTACTTCGCTGTTCTCCCAGGTAATGTATTTCTCCAGTGCAGAAAAGGTAAAATTTGAAAGACTGGCTTTTTTCCCCAACAAAAAGAAAACTTACTCATTAAATACACATTTGAACACTCAGTAGCATTAAGAGACAGCATCCTTTAGAAAAGCAGAAATTTAATTTTTTTTAAATCCTAAATCAACTTCACCCTACAACTATTCCAGGAAATCATACCAGTAAGAATCAAGAATTCTTAATGCAGTGGTCCTCGTTCTTTAACACAGCAGCCCTCAATCCACAGCAGGCAACACACTGCCCATAGGGCCACAGGCATTTTTATAACCTGTGCTTGTGAACCAAGATAAAACTGCTGGTGACGCACACAGTGTGGTGAGGTACCACCCACAGCATGGTGCTTCCTCAGTCCTGGTGTTGATGGATTAGCCAGACTGGAAAACCACTGCTTTGATTTATTCTTTAGTAAAACAAAAGCAATTCTTACCTTCAAACTCCCTTATCGAGTCTTCTGTTCTCACTCCAGCCATGTTGTACTGACTGCTGACAGACTGGGCTAACATGCCTTCTAACCTCTCCAGAGTTGCCTGACCTTCTGCAGTTAAATGCGACAATCCTTCTTCATAAGTGTAAAAGGTTGGGATGTCACCTTGTTCTAGCTCTGCAAAAACAAGTTTATATTTATCAGACCTCAGTTTAGGAGCCTACACCAAGCAGGAGTGGAGGAACAGGACAACAGCTAAGCAAGTTATGCTCAAATTAACTGACTGAGATTAAAAGGCTGCTTACATCAGTTACAGAATATATACCATGATGTGAATTGACCACACCACAGTATGGGCACTGAACTTGTGCTGGTGCATCCACCGGGAAAAGGAAAGGCAGATATTTGTGTCTTGGGGCTTTCGAGAATGAGAAAAATGTTTTTTTGCCAAATTCCAGTGGTTTATGACAGCTAAACTACAGATTTTCTGCAGGTTTCTGAGTTTTTATACTGTCCCTGTGGCAAAAAGAATGTTTTGGCAAGGTGCGTAATAAACAAGGAACTTCTAAATAGACAAACCATTCTTATGACAGATACGAGGTACCCAAGCACTGGCAGGTATTTCAAAAGAAACAACTGATACGAACCGTGGGCCTCAACATCGTACTCCTCCCCTTCATAATCATTGTCTGAATCTTCATCATCTGGGTCTGGGTGCAGAGCCTGGCATTCACACATCGCTGAAAACATGGCCTCCACTGCAGGAACACAAATGAACACAAACCTCCCTCATTTCTCCACCAATACCCCACAACAATAGGAAAGAAATCCTGGACCAAGTGACCAGAGAGATTGAGAATATCCCTTTACCAGAACCACCACTGAATTCATATTTGAAAACATCATCCAAGCAGCCATGCAAGAAACAAATCAGGTTTCCTAGATGCAGCCTGGTGCTTTATCCTCTTAACAGCACTTTTTCCATTATTTCATTGATGGTAGAGGCTTCTCTCTGGACAATTCAGTCTGCGGTTACCCACTACATGACTCCTTGCAGCATCTAATACATAAGATTCTCAAAATTTGTATCTAACTGTAAGCTCCATGCTAGACAGGATATGATTGCTTTCCAGCAGTAGTGTCAGGACATTAGCATGTTCCTAATGAAACTGTCACTGACTCAAATACCACTGAATTTGTAGTTAAAAAGATGTTTCCCATACACATTCTCTGCAAATGTATATAGATAAGATTATCTGTGTCATGTATTTACATTTAAAAGTCTCTATTTTAAAGCACTGTAATTTTCCCTGAGAAGCACTGCTTGAAATATTCCAGCTTCATGCAAGATAAAACAATTTGCTTTGTTCTTTTCAGCACACAGAAATCAATAATTAAAGAAGGAAACTAAAGGATCACATCATTTACATCTCTATACCCCAGTGTCTCCCACATAATAGCCAGGACTTCAAGCTAAAACCAGATTTCCTTCTTCACTTACACGCTGATTTGTCGCTAGGTACAAATCTGAATTCTGCAATTGGTTCAACATCATCATCACTGTCTTCCTCCTCCTCCCCTTCAGCCATGGAAGCCTCTTTTGTCTCCTCTTCTTCAGGAAATTGAAAGATTTAAGAGAAACATGTTTATTTTGTCCAAAAAAAGACATGTTTGTTTATTCTTTCAGGAACACACACGTAATCAAATGAGAAACTGGACACAACCTGAGAGAGGCACAAGCCAACCTGCTCCCATCCACATTACGGATATATGGGGTCCTCTCGCAGCACCTCAACAACACTTGCAATGTGCACAAAACCTTCTCTATTCATAGTTTTAGGACTTCGGATTTCTGTAATGTTCGCATGATGTATCCATGTACTTCAAGAAAACTGCCTGATTCTTATTAAAAACAGCTGTGGTCAAGAAAAAAAAAAACCAAAACCAGTTCACAATCATTATCATTTATTTGCACAATGCCATATATGTATTTTTTAAATCGCATTAATTTTACAGATCCTTAACAGTACTGTCATGAAATCAACTCACTTCCAGTGTGGCCTCTCATAGAGGATTGTGACATTTACAGAAGATCTCTATTCAATTTCTGAGTTTCCTAGCCAGCCAGCAAAGACATCAGATGTAGAAGGTACACCCAGAGCCAGTGACAACTGTGGGCAAAACCATGCTCCCTGACTTCTCTGCATTGCATACACGAATAAGTCAGCAACAAGGTGACGTTTTACTTTCTGTAAATACAAAAACCACAGAGATGATGGCTACGGTTCATCACTTTGTGGCTGCGGACACTGCGCTGACAGCCTCAGAACTGCATAATTGTTTTCTACAGAAAGAGAGGAATACAGTTAAGGCTGTTCCACTGAGAGTAGCTTTTATCACATACAAAATTGGCACCACCAAGAATATTAAGAAGCCAAGAAGCTGCCAGCCAGCTGCCCCCAAAAAATGAAGTGTCCAAGGAAGCTACCCAATTCTTTTCCAACTGACACCCGCAGGCACAGCTTATTAGTGCTGAGTCCAGCTCTTTGTTTTCAATGAAGTCAACCTCTGACTGCCTTTTTCTAAAAAAGGGGCGAGGATAAGGCACAAATACACAGAGAGCACAACAAAAACTTTCAGAGGAAGAACAAAATGTACCCTGCCCAACTAAGAATGAAGACTCCTGCAGCCAAAGAAGTGGAGAGGTTTGGGTTTAACACTATTCAGCAGTTAAAACTGCAGGCCAGGGGTAGACATGAAAACTAAAATATACTTGTGTAGAAGATTTACTGTAGCCAGATTTCATATATTAAACAAAAAAAAAAAGCCACCCACAAAAAACCTCCACAGAAATCAGTCTATTAAAGATTTATAGATAAGAACTATCACAGGATATCTGTATTTTCAATCAACACTATCAGAATGAATTAAAAACTGGAAACAATATCTTACTTCAGACTAGGCTCAGTTTACTTCAAAATAAACACAGTTAAAGGAAAATGAGGAAGAAGAACCAAGAGGTTTACATACATGTCCTCTTATTATTTGTAGTGATACAACTGTCAGAGAACATAAGTGACATAAAAAAGGAAATAATGGAAGAGTATTAATAGCTTAAAAATGCCTCTGCCTACTCAGTATTGTCAGTACTTTCAATATATAGACTATTTAAAGAAAAATTAAATGCCAGATTTTAACCTTTAACTACAAGGACTCGTAGGCATGAAGGGGAAAGGAGACCTGCTCAAGACTTCACGCTTGTTACTCTTCAACTGAGATGGCAGTTTATGACACACTTAAAATATTAAAAGTTCTGCCAGAAGAAAAAAAATGATACACCAAAAAAATAGAAAATCTGTGTACAAACAATGAAACTGAAACCTTGTTTTCTCCAGGTCAAAGCAAGAATGGTCAAATGTTGCGTTTTGTGGGAAATCTACACAGATCCATTAAGCCTGGTGACATGAGCTATTGTCTTTTTTTTTTTTATTTGAAGCAAACTGTGGGAGAAAATGAATGAAAGCTTGCAGGCAAATGTGAAACAGCAGGAATTCATAAAGCCTGGAGAGGGTAGCAACATTAACATAAATTCAATAAAGCAAAAACACCACCTAAGCTGGAATCACAGGGAGACTGCAGAGGAACCAAATTATTTCAAATTAGTATAACAGAGTAGAGAACCGATTTTCAGTGGTTCCAGCTATACATAGTCACATGCTGAGTGCAGAACAGTACAGAAGTGACTCTAAACAAGGGCAAAGCTGAATTTTCAAAATAACTATCCTTCAGGGTAATGAAAACAAAAATACAAACTATTACTTGAATGAAGGATATTTTTAAACCCAAAATTTACTCTTTTTGAAGAAATCATAACGCTCAGGACTGCGTGGGAACACTAAGCAACGCTCCGGGCATACCTTCGAATTTGGCATTCACCATGACGTACAAGTGCTCCCACGGGTAGGCGTTCAGGTCCCTGGAGACAGCATGTAAACTTATGGTGGGATAATCCAAGGAGAAGCCAACTCCAGAGTTTTCTAGCCAAGACAGGCGACTAACAAGGAGGGGATTAAAAAGAAAAAAGAGTCAAGTTAGAAACTAACAGAAGAATCTAAGGCACCTGACTCATTCCTGCAGAAAAGCAAACCAACCCCAAAAATGTGAGTAATTCTGGACAAGGCACTTACCCCATTCTCAGGTAATGCACGGTCCTGGACCAGCCCTAACAGGACCTTGCAATGGCATTAACTGACGACTGAGGCAGAAGAAACATTTTCTTAAAGAACGTGAAGCTGAGCACCCTAAACACATTTGCACAAAACCCTGAATTTCCCTTCCTAGCTCTTAAGTTTTCTCCTCCCTGTAGATATCTCTTATCCCAAAGATAACTAGAGAGGCTCCAGAGTGTGATTTATAACTCAAACAAATGTCCTGTGTTTTTTTCAAGATAAAGAGAACACTGAAAGGAAGTCACTATGGTAATTTCTGGAGTATTATAGATCTGATGTGGGTATAGCCTCTATGTAGAAAAACAACCAGTTCTGTGATCAGCAGAGCTAACAAAGCTAGGTTATGTTTTTCCCCCCTCTCACAACTTATGTGCTGTAACCTCTGCTTTCGCCCATTTTCGCTCTCATCCGTAACCACAAAAAGGGACAGCACAGGTTGTAGCCACTGGGCTGCTACCTCCTTCATATCAGAAAGACCAATGTCTTTTGAGCAGACGAGAAATCAAACTCAAGCTAGTTTTGGATGTCCATGATCAGCGAGGTCACACAGTGAACAGAAATACCAAGGGGCAGAAAGTGAGACCTCTACTGTGTATAAAACTCGGTGTTCACAAGTTTTTGAGGAGGGACAAAACCAACACAGAGGTCACAGAAGACTCCTCACCTCGGGAAATCAGGCTGAGAGCAAGAGCTAGCGAAGTGGGAGTGAGGAATTTCTTTCCTAGCCTCGATCAGCTAGTTCCCAATGTTGACAGCTGTTGACATAGAGTCAGTACAAGGATCCAAAGCTGCATTGTCCTCCCAGCTGCCTGGTTCTCCCACAGCACGGCACTCCTGCAAACGCTGGCATTTTCTATTCATTACCAGCAAGTGACTCTGGTAAAAGCTCTGCAACGCGCTCAAAACACGTTGGGAGGAAGCTGGCAGACTTGCATGTGCCTCACAAAAATCTATTGAAAGCAAGTTACAAGGAAACTCAACATTATACATGCTGAGAGCAGATGCTGTGCAAACAGAAGCCCTTGTATTTGCAAACAAACAGCTAAACAAAACAGTAAGTGACATTCCAGAGAGATTCCTCTCCAAGAGAAATGCAATGTCACTAACAGGTTCAGGTGGGGCAAAAGCCCCTCAAATAGTATCACCCATTTTATAAACGCTTCATAGCCTTAAGGTTTTAAAAGACAATTAACTCTTCAGTGCACATTTTAGATGGTGCTTTCATTCCAACAACACTCTTTGGCTGCAGAAATATATTCTATTTAGAATACTCTTTCACGGTTAAAGAAAAGTACATTGCCTTAGCCAACAAGTTGTCTTCCTGAACCGTACAATGCAGGAAGGATTTCTAGAAAGCTCTAAAGAACTACAGTAACACCTTCCAAAATAACCAAACTCATTTCTGCCCAGTAAGGACGTGGAGTGTCCATGTGATTAATGCGATACAAGAGACTTCCCAGAACGGCAGGACTTAGTAACAGCAGAAAAACCAACAGCCCTCTCCGCTCCCCGCTGCCACTCGTGTTTTTAACGTGCCGGCCAGCCGGGCTGCTCCCTCTTGCCTCGTTTAAAAGACGCGGGAGTAGTAGGGACATCCCCCCACACACACCCCCACGAGGGCTGGCGCCTCACAGCCCTCTCCCAACACGACGGCTCCCCTTATCCAAGCTCCCCACATCCCCCTTCGCGGGGGGGGGGGAGGACTCCCACAATCATCTCAGGGGACAGAGACCCTCAGAGGGCCGCCCCAGCACCCCGAGGCCTCTGCGGGGGCCCCGACAACCGTAACACCCCCCCCCCGTACACACACACCTCTCGGCGATGTAGAGCGTGCCGGCACCCAAGGTTCGCCCCGCCAGCACCGCTTCCGTATCGGGCTGCTGGTGGCGAACGCCCTCGGCCGGCGGCGGGAACCGCTTGAGGAAACTCATGGCGACGCCGCCGCCTCCCTCCTCCACCATCTCCTCCTCCTCCTCCCTCCGCGGCCGACGGAAGCGGAAACGCGCCTCTATGACCACCGGAAGCGGATATCCTCTTCTTGCCGGACCTCTCTAGGCACGTCTCGATGGTGCGGGCGGGGGCCTGTGACCGCGCCACCGCCATGTTGTGAGCCGTTCCCGCCCCGGGGCGGCCGTGAGGCACCAGGAGGCTCCCGGGAAGGTTGTCGTTCTCCCTGAAGTAATTTCCCACTCGTCATCGACCCGCGGGACAGGGGACGGTGTTTCACCCCGAAACGTCTCCGTGGTCCTGAGGGCGAGTGGCGGTGTACTTCTAGAGTGATGCTGTCTGTGTTCCAGAAGCATCTGTCTCTGGCAGTTTTTGACTAAAATTTTCATTGTCTGGGAAAGAGAAAGCAAAGAGAAGCGGTGAGGTGATCGCTGACAGTACCACCCGATGACAGCTGAATGAGCAGCTTACGTACGTATTTTGGCCTGTAAATCTCCGTTGGACAGGTGACAAAGGGAAAAACAAAACAGCAGCTTTTCAGTGACCATTATCGGGTGCTGGAAAGGGAATTTTAGGTGGATGGCCAACACCCAGTGCCTGATAGGTACGCACAGAGAAGAAAAAGAAAGTCGCAAGCACCTGAATTCCTTAAAGGACATCCAGTTGATTTCTCTCAGCAGTGATGAATTTTGGCATCAGGAGCCTGATACTACCACAGTACGTATCTGGTGAGCTGCCATCAGGGAACTGGGGATAGTCTTGTGCGACAGTGGACTGCGGTGATGGGAAGGCTGCCATCCCCTCACAAGTACTGGCCCTGCTTCTTCCGTTGGATTTAAACCATTTCTGCAGCAAGTTTCTCTTACAACACATGCTTCTGCAGTGAGAAACAGGGATTACACCAGAACAGGGCGAGTAAATAAATGGTAACATTCAGTCTACACCAGTGAAGTACATCTCTGTCAGGGGATGTTCCTGATAACTCCATCAGTGAGGAGCATCACTGCAAACATCTCTTCTCCCTGACTTCTCAGTCTGGCACATGCCATAGCAACATACTCACCAAGAGCCCATGCAGTGGTTACCTTGTCGTGGTTTTTAATCTTCTGTTGTGGTTTAACCCCAGCCAGCAACTAAGCACCATGCAGCCGCTCACTAACTGCCCCCGACCCCGTGGGATGGGTGAGAGAATCAGAAGGATAAAGGTAAAACTCATGGGTTGAGATAAGAAAGTTTAATAGAAAAGAAAGGAAGAAACTAATAATAGTAACAATAATAAAATGACAATAATAATAATAAAGACTGGAATATACAGAACAAGTGATGCACAACATAATTGCTCACCACTCACTGACCGATGCCCAGTTAGTTCCTGAGCAGTGACCACCCCTCCAGGCCAACTCCCCCCCCAGTTTATATACTGGACATGACAACACATGGTATGGAATATCCCTCTGGCCAGTTTGGGTCAGCTGCCCTGGCTGTGTTGCCTCCCAACTCCTTGTGCCCCTCCAGTCTTCTTGCTTGCTGGGCATGAGAAGCTGAAAAATACTTGACTTAGTCTAAACATTACTTAGCAACAACTGAAAACATCAGTGTGTTATCAACATTCTTCTCATACTGAACCCAAAGCATAACACTATCCCAGCTACTAGACAGAAAATTAACTCTATCCCAGCTGAAACCAGGACATCTTCCCTTTCAATAGTTTGAATTTACATTTACCTACCTGTGTGCAAACCCAGGTTCTCACAAACACAAACTGATTATTAACAGAATTAGGTGTCCATCTTTCCCTTCTCCAGACTTCCCTAGTAATGGTCTTGGATAGCAAAAAGCCAAAGCAGCACATTCTGGAAAAATAAATGTGTGAAGAAACAAGGGGAACAAGAACATAACGTGGTTCTTTTAGGCTGAGCTTTCTAAAATGTTTTGGAAAGCTCCTCAGCCACACCTATCCATTTTGGATTCTAATTATGCAAATATTATTCACACAAATAGCCACCCTGACCGAAATCAAAGCAAATTCCACAATGAGGTGATATTTAAACAACACTGAAATAGCTTGGGAAAAAAAAAAAAAAGGAGATGAGGAAAAGGAAGTTTCTCGACTATCTTCAAGTTTGCCTCGCCAAGACAAGTGCTTATCTGGAAACAACATTCTACGATTCTTCCATGAATACAGATCAGACAGCAGCTGTTGGTGGGAAGAGATGCAAGTATTTGGAAACACGCATTCACCACACTTAGTGGGTATAGATCAGTATTCCTGCTCGTGTCCATCCCGTTACCTAACATGGCTGTCCATCTCAGCCATGGAGAGCTCTCACCACCTCTGTAGGTAGCTGGAAATCACATGACGACTCCTTTAGATTGTTTTAAATTAAAATTTCTGAGTGTTTGAAGTTGAATTAAGCCAGTGCAGTGGAGCAACACAGAGTCCTCTTCTCCTCCTGCACACAAATGCGAGTCTTTCTTGTGTCACATACCACTCTTCCTAAAGAAGATGGGGGAAAAAAGATGGTTTTAAGCCTGGGGTGGGAAGTTGTTTTGAGGCCGAGGTGTTAGGGGGAAGTAGAAATCCACATCTTCCTCATTTACAAGATACAGACACTTCGTACCCCAGTACTGAGTGTTGCATCTAACAGAACTTTAGAGTGGATAGGCAGACATTTCCTGCAAGTTCACAAACCAAACAGAATAGTGCTATTTGAAAGCTCTTTTTTTCCTCAGCTGTAAGAGCTTTAAAAAGTGAGTTAGGATCCACTCACACAACAGTGCCTGAACCTTGGATGTCTGAGAGTGATTTAAGTTGACCAGAGCTATGTTCAGGGGCAAGGAAGAGCAGCAGGTACCTTCACAGGGTTGAGTCATGGGACAGAAGGTAGGACTCACCACCCAAGGGTGCATGCTTCCTCTCTGCTGACTACACAGCACTGTGTGCTATAAGGTGGACAGTTCAGACTTTAAACATCCAGAAACCCTCAAAAATGCACGTGTAAAATTTTGGCATTGCATTTGGAGCAAGAGGATGGATTTTACAGCAATTTCTATTCACTACAAGAACATGCAGTAGGTTGACTAACCACAGACACATTCAAAGAAAAAAAAGATTGACAGGCTTTGGTGATTCACATGGAGGGAAGCCACTCTTTTCTTCGATTTACTTCTCTCCCTGACTTTTTCCTGTTAAAAGTCCTAAAACATCATCAATTTCCATTGCCATAGCCACGTCTCAGAACATCTACATCATCAGTGCTTCTCTGCAGGCTTCTGTCTAGTGGTTCTACACATCTCAGCCTGAACAGATGGACCTAGCTCCTCTCTGATCAGCACCACGTGGAAACCTCACAGATGTGTGCTGGAACAGCCTAGCTGGATGCGGTGCCCGCCACAAGTATGACCCTTGCAAACAAGTACTGCTAACAACTAGGCAGATTTTATCCCTAGCTGTAAGAATTCGCCACTAATTTAGCCATTACACAACTCCAACAGCTGACAAAATCATTATTGTAGCATAAGGCAAGCACTGAACCCTGTTCAAGCTACTGGGTTTTGTCAAGTGACTGCAACACCACTATGAAATTGGATATAGAAATTATGTAGAAGGCAGAACACAGGCAGAAAATCATCAGAACTGCAAATATAAATCCATCAGGTCTTCCCCACTATCAGCCAGAGCTGGTCAAAGAAAGAAAAACTCTTGTCAATTGAGCTGCCGTAACAAATCCACAGAAAACATGAGTTCTCCATTCCCGTCACAGGCAGTGGCACTGTCGCGGGCTGGAACAATACGCAGCAGTCGTTACTCAGTGCTTATTTTAAAAGTAAGAAAGAAATGTATGTGCATGTGTGATGACCATTAAAAAGCACTTGTTTCTTCAATACACATTATACTATGTACATAAGTTATTTCAATTTTTTTATTATGACAATTTACATGTCATATTTATATGAAAGAAATGACAGTAGATATTATAACAAAAACATTATGAAAGAAAAGTTACACAATTAGGCCTACAAGCTATAAAATGGCTTCAGGCCCAGCTTATACACAAAGAGTTCTGACCAGACTGTAGTGAGAGACAACGCTGAACAATTCATTAACAAAAATATTGGCACCAGCCTTAACATTTTTTTTTACTTCATTTACAAGGAATACAGTATTTAAACAGTTGTGTACTGCAAATCTAAAAACATTAGCTGTTAATAAACTGCAGTTAACCCTTTGAGCACTGAGGCCACCATGACTTCCATTTAAAAAAGTTTTAATGCATCATGTTTTACAAGCACGTTGATATTACTGGTGGAGGGGGGAAAGACAGTGAAAGCACCACCCGATTTATGTGCAACAAGAACAACACTTCCAGTTTTTTCAACGTATCTCCCCCCCGCCCGCCCCCCCCCACACACACAGTGTGTGTCCCCTCAGTCCTTTCCCTTTGACATTGTAGCAAGTCATGACTGAAGAGAGACTGAAAAATCAAGGTTCAGGACTCCAGAAACGCAAGGGTTAAACTCTACATAAAGAGCTCAGCTTGTGGAACTTTACCATGTTAACTCTTTAGAGAAAGAAAACAAAAATGAGGCCAACTGTGAATGAGATAATTTTTAAGGAACTCAAGGTTTCTTTGCAAACATATAAACAGCACACAGGAGTAAGACAAAACTGTATTTCATGTAAGTATATCTTAAATTTTAAGAGACCTATCTGGCAGGTTTGATCTAATTCTCAGAGAATATTGGAGGATAACCATTCTGCTAGCAAGTAACCTGTTCTGTGTTACCTGGGACACTGAACATACCCGATGTTTGTCTAACGTACAGGACCTGCGCCTATGTGAGAACCATCGCGCATACCGAGAACGGTGGTGATGCCGCACTGCTGAATGGGTCACATACCATCTCCTGGCTGCTGCAGGAGGGCTGTGAAACACAGGTAGGAACTAGCAACCGCATTGGCATCAACAACAAATCATTTTAATGCAAGTTAGGGGGAGGAGTACCATTTTAATGAATAGAGTATAGGAATAAGATACTATACAAGATTTTAGAGTCCATATAAGGAGTATGAAATGGAAAACTAAACAAGGCTTACAGCTTTATGATTTGATTTCCTTTTCTACCACTAACTGGAGTAGCAGATTAGTATCTATTAAGGACTTTTAACTGCTCTAACTAAATGGTGCACGGGTAACTAGGCCTATCATATGTTTTAGTAGAAGGACTCTATCCCCACAGAATCATTTAAGTCAAGTTCTGACAGACTAATCTAAGTTTAGTTGTGTGGGACACAGGAACAAACAACAAAGCAAACTGTGCGGACTCCAACCGACGTCCCCAGAGGCAAACATTGTCGTAATACTCCATGGACTGATCCTAATTTTCTCCACATCCACATTGTGCTGATGGAACATCACCGATTCCCTCAAGGAAGGAGACCTCAAGTAACTTTTCCTGTTACTTTGAAGGTCAGAATGAGACAAGGAGGGTATTGGGATGATTCTCCTAAATGGAGACCTTCCATTGGAAATACAGTCTTTAAAAGGCGATTCAGAAGTAGTTCTTAGTTAGGCCTGTCCAAGACTTGTCTTGCAAATGGCATAGGTTTGCATACGCATTTTTCCATTCTGCTTCCCTCCATCCATTCCCCATCTCCTGCTGTTATTTGAACAAGCATTCAAACAGCAAGAGAAAGTAACTCTGTCTGCACCTGGGGAACCAGTGAGACTGACTATACACAAAGTGCTGCAAAGTGCACAAAGTAAACCAACTGAACGAACAGAGCAACTCTTATCGTTCAGTTCTCGTTAGTAACCTTTGGGGTTATATGTAGCAATAGTAGATATATCTGCAGACAAATGCCTTCATTAAGCACGTGTCCCCTCTAACTGCTATATTGTCCCCTCTCCTGCTCCTCAGCTCAGGTGTGGGGTGCCAGCATTTACAAAATGATAGTCAAAAACCCAAGTTGTAGGACTTCCTTTTAATTGCAGTTAAATCTGGAGCCTTTACACCACATATTCAATTATAAAAACTTCTTATCTACTTTAGAGTGTTCTATTCTTTCCCCCAGAAGCTGTACACAATCTTTTTTTTTAAGTGTCATACTAAGCAATATACATCTTTTGCAATATACAAAATAAGTTAAATTACTCTGAAGCATTGGGACAATCAATTCCCAAGCACATGTTTTTGCTGTTTGGAACTATCTCAGTTAGTTACACCTAATCTAAAATAAGAGCTTGTAAGTGATACATGTTTTCAGAAATTATTAATAATCTTTGATACCCCAGCTGCTGGGTGTCCAGCTTCAGAAATAATTTTCAGTTGATAAATACTTCTGAAGCCAGAGCTCTCTGCTAGGTCTCAGACTGGGTACTCAACTGTAAAGCACCAAAAATTAGTCATATAAAATTTTTTCTTCTATCAGTATATACTGAAAAAAAAATAAGGATCCTTTCTGTTGGATTTTTTTATTTTCTGCCTTCCAACATTTAAAGTGAGATATAGTCCCTACCCCAGCTGTTAGGGAAGGGGAAGAAGAAGAGACTATCAGGAAATGTGGGCTTGATCCTGCAAATCAGACAGTCCTAAATGCTTCTGTAGAAGTTTTAAGCACTTAAGGAATTCCAGAATTGCGCTCCTTCACATGAATTGCTGGAGTTTCCCCCGCCATATTCAACACAATTTTTTTCAGAAAGTTACTGGTTTGGTTAAAGATATTTGATCTTTTTTTAAAATATATTTATATATGTAAGGGTTTTATATACCCAGTGAATTGGAAGCATACGTCAAATGTAAATACGTATCTAGGGTGCACGCTGCACATTATATCCATATTACAAGCCTGTGAATAGTAGTCACTGCACATGTACCAAAACCAATTTTCAAGGCCTATATATTGCCATTTTGAACTAGATGATACAAATCTCTTCATCAGACCAGTTCTGGGGGCTGGCATTACTGCCATAATTTATTTCAATTACTGTGTACAAAGTGAATTTAAAAAAGCAGGTGCCATAAAAATTCCTCATTTACTTTTCCTAAGAGAAGTTTGTGAAAATGTGTAATTTGAAACAATTATATGAAAGCTTAGACCAGGCCTTCCTATTGAAAAGCATTGTAAACAAAGTTGTAAGCACCTGAAAACAGGTATAAAATGGACACCCTGACAGTGAACTATTAAAATTATTAAACAGTTGCAGGATCTGGATACCAATGTAGTTCAAATGATAGATGTGAAGACAAATCAGAACAAGTGTACCACTGCCATACAATTTTTCTTTTGTGAACATACAGGTTTTTTCCCCTTGAGGTTCTTTGAGTAAGGTCTCTCACCAAGAGTTCAGACAGAGCAATTCAAAACCAGAAGTGAACAGAGAACAAGTCCAACTAAGTCATTAGCTCCCGCTATATGAAGAGTAACTGAGACACTTTAATACAAAGAAATCTTGAAGGTGACATACTTCATAAATGAGCAATTTAGAAAAAAAGCATCTGTTTCTCTCAAGTGCTGTTAGAACAATTTTTACATAAAAAAAAATCAAGAAGATGCAGTAATTTTATAATATAATTCAAGATGTACAAAGTCAAACTATCAGAGTTGATCTTCCTACAAGATTTCAACACTAAGGGTTTTTTTTGTAGTTTGGTGATGTCATTTTCCATTTTTAAATGAAGAATATGCTCAGGTTTAGAAGACTCAATAACTAGAAGACAGCAACTGTGGTAAAACAAAGTTCTTAATTCAACCACCCTTCTGGTTAGATTAACGCATCAGATTAATTAATTACAGAGCAGACCTACTGTGTACTTTGTGTTGCTGATAGTCACCCGAGCTGCATGCAAGAAAACAAACAGGCATCATTTATCTTGGTGACACAAAAAAAGTCCATTCCTCCACTTGATTTATGGGTTCTTCCCCTCACTGATGCTACTTAGAAGTCAATTCACTTTCTTCCTAATCAGTTATACTCTGAAGAGTTTGGAGTTAAAAAAGACAAGGCTTTTGGTAACAACCTGTGTGGAATAAACAAGAGGTTGTTGAATAAATGCTTTGTATGTTCAGCCAATAGCTGCTTGCTCTTGAACTTTTAAATCCATTATGTGAAAAAAATCCCTGGCCAGTTTTCACTGTTTCTCATATGGTTTGAGCTTTCTGTTAGTCCAAAGCCACACTTGAAGATCACCATTCAAAGACATTTAACTTCTGATCTCACTATGAGTACAGAAGACCACAAGACTGTAAGAACACCAGGAGGACATTTCCACTCTGGAATCACATATACATACTATAACAGCATGAACCCTGTGTGGCAGTCAGCTAGCCTCATGTCAGAAAATGTCATCTTTCCAAACAGGAGACTGTACATTTTCTACCAAGCAGGAAGCCTTAGAAATGAGAGAAATACAAGTTTGAAAATATAAGACTTTCTAGGGCATTTTTTGCAGTTTTTACTTGCACAACATTTCCACTGGTCTAAGGGGGAACTCTGGATTCCGGGGGATGAAGCTGTCTCAGGTACCAAAGGTGACTTCTTAGCAGACAGAAAAGTTGTTTTGGAAAAGTGACCTATAGAAAGTGAAACTTGGTAATAACTTGTCATTCCGCATTTTTAAAATGCGACGCTCCTGATGTAAGCTTCAGTGCTCCAATTCTGCTCCCTGGTCTTTCCTGCTTTTACATCACTCCCTAACTCAGTACTGTTTTTTCCTGGTTGGTATATTCAGTATTGTAACTCTTTTCTATTTTCCTACATTTACAATTACTTCCCCACTAAGTATTTAACATTTGGGGATGACTGCAAGCAAGAGTGTTTGCTACAGCACTGATCCAATACTAAAAGGCTCCATCAGGCAGCAAAAAGGATTATGGCGCTGCCAAAACAAATGAGAAACCATCGGTTGCACAGTGTTGCTGCAGGTGAACCAGACAGTTTCCACTGCAAGTATGAAAAATGCTCAGCAATTATTAACATTGAAAAGTGGAAGCCATATGTTCTTGCTTGTTTTAAAACACAAGTATATTAGAAATGCAGAAGCACTACATTTACACATCACCTAAGCAAAGAAAAACACTAGAGTAGCTTAAAAAGCTACATATACTTTTAAGAACATTCTAAACTTCTGTGGCTTTTCACTACCCTGTTTTAATGCCTGCTCAGGGAAACTGTTAATAGATATCATCAGGAAGGTGGAAAAATATTTAATCTTCAATGGAATTATGGTTCTCATTTAGAAAGACTGATTTCTCATTTTTTAAAATTACAAGCTTGCTTAGTGCAGCAGTTAATGTGCAAGTTCCATCTTTCTGTGTCTCTGCTGATTCTAGTTTTATAGCTGGGTATGTGCACTGCTAGAACCCAAATGAGTAAGAGTCATGGAGTGGTTCTGATAGAACTTGTGGAGAAAGAGGTGGGGAAATAAAAACAAGTCTTTCAAGGCCAGAAGGTAGGTAATTTTTGGAACTAGGTTTTCTAGAGAGGTATTTAATAAAGGCCTAATGCCAGTTTTATTACAAGAAAACAGAAGTGCTTTATGACTGACTAGTAAATACAATAAAATGGAAGGGAATCAGGTGGGGCAGGAAAGGAGAACTCACTCCTTGGTGGCAGCAGCAGTTTTGGTGCATCCATTGCCGGCAATGGACATAAACACCAGTCAAAACCCCAAATCTCAGAGCAAAAGGATTAATAGAAGTGACCTTTTTGGATTTCAATGTTTGGCAGATCTGTTTGAGCTGTCTGTGTGCTACAACATGGACAAATGCTACAGCCTGCATCTTAATTCAGAGTAAAGAGAAAACTGAATGCTACCCAAAGCAAATTTCAGCTCTGCTCTTTATGCGCCCCGTGTTATGTTTTTTTTTTTTTCTTTTCTTCTGTTTTCTTTTCTCCCCCCCCTTGAATAAAAGCACATATCACTTCATGCCCACTCAAAAGTTGATGAGATGTCTTGGAGTCAAGCGTTTTCTCTCAGAAATACTGCCTTCTTGAAATCAGTTGGTCACATGACAATTATTAAAATGTATTTTAAGAAAATTCTAATGGCCAAAGGCCAACACTACATTCAAAACCTGCTAATACATCCAGGCAGATAAGTAAAATCAAAACAAAAACACACACAAACCCCAAACAGAAAACCTCCAAAAGGAAAACTGTTCCATTTGTTTACTTCAATTTGAAGTAGATATTAAGGACATGAATGGACCAGTCACGGTTTATTTGAAAATCCCTCAATCCTCTGATGCACTGTCATTCTGTGGTCAATGCCATTTATACAAATGTATTTCATTCAGAGTACTCCAACAGATGGTGAAACTCGAGTGGCCGGGCAGCTACTGCAGGATTCTTTTGTCTGTAAAAGTCTGCAGCATGTCAAGATGCCATCCAACTTACAGACTAACTTCACATCCATATGTCCTCCCACTAGACACTGTGCATCGAAGCCCATCTGATGAACTATGTATGAGATAGCTTTATAAATTCATGGCTAGCGTGTTTTGACTCTCAAAAACGTCATTACAGTACACTTTACTGTACAAACACTTTAAAGGATGTTTATTAGGAAAGTCTGCAAGTCATAATGGATAGTAGAGTTCTTGCTTATGGTACCTTCTTGGCCTCTAATAATTCTGTCTGCCTCCAGTATCAAAATCAAACTGCTTCCATGAAGGTGATTACTAAAATGAGCTATGGTATGTTAACCTACAACTCACAAAATGCGACAGTACAGACATTAATTTTTTTTAACTGTCTGTTAAGTTGTAATCTAAGTTGTGAACATTTAAATATAATATATATCTCATATGAAAAAGCTAAAGCACAAGTGCTTCTGCACCCCTCCACCCCCACCCCTTGAGCCAAACCCACCCCAGGTCCTGTTTGGGCCCTGATCGATTTGGAATGCTTTCTTAGGCCACCCATTTCCACAAATTTGTATGCACTCAGGAAATATAAAGTCAAAAATATACAAATCTCTTGTTGTTATAAGGTTTTTTGTGAGTGAAATTACCCAGGACCATGTACTTGGAAGGAGAAGGGGGGGTAAGAGAGGGAATTTACAGCAATTCATCTTCAAAGTTCAAAACTGGTCACTTCACAGAAAGACTGCAGGACTGGTGAAATTCTTGCTTCTAAAAAGTGATACTGTAGTGGAGAATTTTCTAGGAAAAATAAAACAGCTTTTAATAACTGGCCCGCTGGTATGAGCTACCGTGGAATAAATTAGCACAAAAATGGAAGTCTTATAACTGTTCACTGTTACAGACGTAATCAACAAGGTCAGTCACTCTCAAAAGTTCGTCTTCATCTTCCTCCGGCCCTACTGCTTCCTGCCCGCTCCCTGTCCCATTGGGCGCCAGGCTGGCGCTGGCTGTGCTGTCCTTGGCGGCCTGGGTCTTCTCGCTTGGCTTGCCAATCAAGTTCTCAATGGTTTTACCTGGGCTCTGTCCATTGGTGGAAGGCAAGTCCACCAGACTGTAGTCCAAAGGGCTCTCTACTTTCCCTACATTATCAAAGTCATCTTCGTCATCGCTTTCTATCCGGTAGCAGTGCTTCTTGGTATTGTCTTGAGGAGCCTGTGGTGCTGGCAGCTTATTTGCAGGAGTGGGGTTTTCTGCGTCATCATTAGCATTTTCGCAGTTATCTTCATCGTCTGTTTCGATTCGATTCAGCCGTTTGCGGACAGGCCTCCCTTCGTCTTCCTCATCCTCTCCTCCTTCCTCAGAGTAGTCATCTGTACTTCGCCGACGTTTTCGAATCAGTCGCTTTGACTCCTTTGTGGACTCATCATCTTCAGAGTTCTTAGATGTGTAGCTCTCTGGAATAAGCAGCAGACTTAAAGCCATTAGCAAATCTGAGTGTAACCAAAACAATTATACTTTTTTTATTTTTCATCTTTCACACTCATTAAAAAGCCATCTCTCTCTCTCACCACACGCATTTCTGTCTCCTTCCCCAGGTTCCCCAACCATGTCAAAACACTTGCATTCTTTTTACTTTTTTAATAAACCGCTCAAGTAGCAAAGACCAACAATTTGTTGATATGCTGCTTCCAGTCTGAGGAGTACCAGAAGCTTTGGAGGCAGGTGTATTCCCCCCCCTAGAAGTGGTAACTGCATGCCAGGAATAACACAGAACTGTATCCCTAATTTCACGCCACCTGCTTTACAACCTTCCAGAAACTGAGAGCCCAAATAATGGCTGCACTACCATAAAAAGATATATATAGATATGTATATGTGTATATATATATATATCCAGACACACACAACTGTATCACACCCCTGCCACCCCCAAATCTATATACAACTTCTTCCACAGCATACGAACACTGCCTAAGTGTCATCTGAAGTTTGCTGCCCTTTAATGGGAGGTCTTTTTTTTTTTTTGGCAAACTGGAATATTGCCTACACACTGACAGCCTTTGCTTAGGTGAGGAAAGACAGAGACTGAAAAATCAAATGGCAAACACCATTTGCTGTCTCCTTGTGATTTCCACAGAGCAAAGACACCATCAATCAGGCACTGTTTAAAGTCACAAGTGCAGGCAGCAAAAAACTATATATTGTACTTCTGACAACAGACTGTACTGAAGTACAAAATCAAGTTTTTGAGATACTGTACTTGTTTCCCTTCATCTAAGAGGATCCTCTAACTCTCTGTAAACTCAGGCCAGCACTTCCAAAACTTACCCGCAAATCAGAGGCGCTCAGCCTGTCAAGTGCAGCTGGTTTTCCAAGGAAGCCTGGCATCCATTGCAACCTGTACCGCTCAGCGTCTCTGAAAGCCGGAGCTAAGGTCTCATAAGCTGGGCGCTCAGAACGCAAAGCACCCAAAGTCAGTGGTTGCTTTTGTAAAAGGTAATTTTACACCAAAATGCAAACCATTCGCTCATGGTGTGACTGAGATTACTGAGAGCAGGCTTCCTCTGTACTTATCACAGCTCCTTTGAACAGGAGATTGAATGAGTCTTAATCACCAGCACAAATATGATCAGGGCACCAGAAGTAACACTCTTTCTCCTACAAAAGGGAATCTCTAACAGCTTGTGGGACAAAGCTTTGTGGCCTCTCAACAGAAAAGTAGCAAAACAGTTACATTAGTGCCAATTTTGGAATCCCATACACAGTAAATTCAGACAATGACTTTTGAGGAGTGACTGTAACAGTGGATCATAAAGTACCAGTGAACTGTTTCAGAAGGAAACAGTTTCTGAGAAACATCAAGGAACTCTAGAAAGAAAACTCTCCAAAATATCCAAATTATATACAGTTTTCTGTTCATGCTAATGCTGACATGTACCAGCTCCTGCAAATGGTGGACTGTTTATTTTACCTTCACTATCTGAAGTGGAGAGCCTGCGTTTATGAACTCTTCTTAACTCCTTCCCATATCTGACACTTTTCTGTGAGCCATCACTTTCTGAATCTTCCTTATAATTAACTTGTCTCTTCTGATTCCGTCTCGATCTTCTCCTCCTAGTTTCCAGGTAATCGTCATCACTGTAATCTGTGTAATCACCACTCTCTGTACAAATAAAACAGGGATATGCGTTATTCCATTAAAGAAAAACTGCACAATTTAGACAAGCTTTAGACCAGCACCAATAAAATCATAAGCTCTTCCAGCACAGGAGAGTCTCAAGCATCGTGCCTTGTTACCCTGACCCGTTCCAGGCTCATGCATCAGTTCCCCCATTCATCGCCAGCACAGAATTGCTTGATTTTAAAATCTTCTCACAAACCCTCTTCCAGCCTCCCCCAAACTCTTCCAGAAGAAGGTTTCCTTCCAGTGTTTTTGTTCCCTCAGCTCTACTTGTGCCAAAGATGCCTCCTCTACAATTACTGACAGCTGAAACAACATTACTGAATTGGAGTTGATAATGCACATTACCACTGACACTGGAAAGTCCTTTATTTTTTAAAATCTAAATAAACTGTGCACTACTTGAAAACTTTTAAGAATAGGTAGATGAAAAAGCACTGACAGGATGAAACTCTAGGTAAGATCTGAGTTACAGAATTTAAATTAACAACAAAAATCAGTCTCACCTGCTTGTAAGTTTGCTTAAAACAGAAACTGTGTAGAAGAAACTTACCATCATTCAGTTCTTCGTGCACCAGTCTACTGCAGCTACTGTCTTTAAGAATTAGATTTAGTTACATCAGCAGAAAATAGCCTTCAATCAACTTTAGCTGCTTTTGCACTGAGCTGTGCCAAAACAATTACCCCAAGATACATTTCTATACATGTCACATACTGTTCCTAAGTTAGTGATTGACATTAATCACAGATCAAAGTGGTATCCTCTTTACTTCCTAAAACATTAGAGAAAGAATCAGAGCAAGTCAACATGAACAACCACCTTCAGAAAGAAACTCCATCTCTGGAGACTGAAAACAAAGCCACTCGTGGGGTACCTTATTTCCTTAGCTCAAAATAGGCTTAAAGCAGGATCCTGAGGGATACTAATGGGGATGAAAGAGAGAAACACATAGTTAAGACTATACTTAGATATATATGGAATGATACTGGAATCAGCTGATTTTATCACAGATGGGTGTCCACCAGGAAACAAATAGTTGCTCCTGTGCATTACAGAATAGATGAACAATCTCTTTAGACCTCTGCCGGCATCTTCATTGATAACAGCTTACAATTAGTGCAATGATGCAGTCAGGACAAGGAGACAGCAACTACTTTAAGTGCATATAGCTATCTTCACCTGTCCACGCATGAGCCCTCCTTTTGGAAACTAGTACTTCAAAGCAACTTACTCCAACATGTTCATCATCTATATTCTAGAGAGAAAGATAAAACACTGGAAAGGTAACACACACTGGAATAGTTAATGCTCCAGCATACTTAGTACCTTAAATTCATAATAAAAATAAGTAAAAGCAAGTGCTTGTGTATCTGGCACTTTCTAGGACTGGGTCTCAAATGAAGCAGAAACAGGAGGAGAGCCTTCCGAGAAAGATGTGAAACATGAAAAGGTTTAAGTATTGCAGAGGTATTACTCTCACACCTGAAACTGTGCAAACAGAAAACAAACTGGTTGAAGGACAAGTAGAATAACGTGAAATACTAGGCTCTCCTGTGATGCAAAGAGTCTTCAGTTACTAGAGATCAAAAGGATAATTGTAGAAGAGAGGGATTCAAGGTGTTATCACTTGCTTTCAAGCCTGCCAGAGAACACAGAATGCCATACAACTGAAGGAATTTTCTTCCATACAAAGTGAGGGAAAATGTTTCTTTCAGAAGCTTTTTCAAAGGTATTTGGAAGGTCTTCAAGAAGCTATGAAGAAGCACATTTTTGCCTCCATCCTTTCTCTTCCCTACAATCATGTGCCAAACAGGAAGGTACAGGGTGGCTGAAACTATCCACAAAGGTGGCCTTTTGAATCATAGCATAAGCATTCATTTAAATACATAATTACTTAAAATGCCAAGAACCTAGTACTCAATA
Source organism: Elanus axillaris (assembly GCA_026212715.1). NCBI lineage: Eukaryota > Metazoa > Chordata > Aves > Accipitriformes > Accipitridae > Elanus > Elanus axillaris. The sequence continues at coordinate 22,900,870 of JANZLQ010000027.1, read as the reverse complement.
CCAGTTTCCTGCAGAATAAGTAGCAATCTGCTTTACAGCAGAGATGACATCTGACTTGACCAAAGCAAGTGAACACATTAGTGTCAGTCATGACAGGAAACCGAGACTTCCACTATTCCTCTCTCCAGTAGAGTTTTAAATAGATCTAAGACTTCTTATACTCACCAGATTCTCTGCTTGAATTGTCCTCAGAATCTTCATCTTCATCATCTTCAGAATATTTTTTCTTGACTGTTTTCCTTCGTAACCGCCTGCTTTGCCTCATGGGCCTGGAGAGGTGTCGTCTGGATATGCGGGCACAGAACTCTGAATCACTGTCTTCGTTTGAGGGTGGGTCATCTTCACTTTCATCCAGATTTTCCTCTGATATAACAAACTCGTCCTGAGATCTGTTCAAAGAGACAACACAGACAACAGAGATAGATATTGGAAACAAAGGATCGAAACAGATACATGCAAAACAAGCACTGTCTTACACAAAACCCGCATAGACCTTATAGTAATAACACAGAGCAATGATCCAGAGGAGCAAGCTGCCATCACTGACATTAGGTTTCAGTTGTATACTTGGGATATAGCTTTACACAGCAGATTAGAACAGCAGGTGACTATAAACACAGCGTCAAACTGAGACTGCAAGTGACATTTACACAGGACAGATTCTGGAGTGTTCATATAGTACACTGCAATGTAATGTCTGCATAGCAATAACTATGGATGAGCATCCCCCCCCGTGGAGGGGAAAAAACCCACCCACCACCTTCTAGCAGAGATGACCTCCCTTTCACTAACCAAGCATCGTCCTATGCAATTTCTGAGAATTAGACTATCATGCCGTAACACAAAACTATTGCTCTCATGCAAAACATGTATCTCACAAACTTAGCAGCTTGTAATACTCATGTCATTTCAAAAGTGAGCCAATGCTTTTTTTAAAAACAGTTGAACACTGAAGATACACAGTCACTTGCATCTGGCTGCCAGCTGAATGTAAATTCCAGTATAACATCCAGAAGGCATTCAGCAGAGGATGGAGATGAAAATCCACGACCACACTTTAACAGATCAATGCACTATTAATTGCGTGAGATTTACGCAAGCCACACTCTTTGATTGGAAATTTCCAACACATTTAGCTCAACTGTAATGTCCTCAGCATGGTCACAGGTGAAAAACAAAGCTCAAAATTTGCATCTGTGTTGTATAGATTATCCATAAGCTTAGTAAATTGACTCAGTGACTGGTGTAAAGCTTTAAATGTTGATGGTAAAGAGCCTAGACCTCATGCTTCATTATATTTCTTCATTGAGGCATAAAGGACGTCTAAAATTATTATTACATTTTTTTAACGTTAGGAATTCCCCAGACTAAACAATGAGAAATTCCAAGGACAGAGAGTTTTAGTTAGCCAGAGCAATACTCATTTATTGTTTTAAGCTTCACATGATACGTATCTGGTTTTTACAGTATAAACCACTTCTTTGGCTGTTTCGAAACTCTATCTCCTAGAGAGCAGAAATCCAGAATTGACTTCAGAACCTGCATGTCAAGTTATGTATGCTCTAAATAGGGACATTTTACTTTTCAAATTTCTAAATGACACTCAGGCCCAATAAAAATCCCACAAAATAGGACATATTTTCAAAAGGAAACAACCAGCCCCATTTTAGCTACATCTTTGTTAAGGATTTCTGCTAGAAACTCACATCAGCCAGAAAACTGAGCCCATGTGGCTCCCTCACTAACAGAACCATTTACAGAACCCCACAATGTGCCCTCAAACACACCAGTAACATTTCCAGAACATGTTTTGATTAAAATACAGATTGGATGATTTCAGCGCATGGATCCGGAGTGCAGTTTTTCCAGTAGGATGACGTTCCCCTAAGCCAACAGAACTTTTGCTGGCACCATGCAGTGCTGTTCCAGCACTGGGCACATGCTTCTAATGATCGTTTCAGGGGCACTGCAGAGTCACAGAAGCCGGTAGAGGTCTGTGACTTGTGGTGGAAGTTAAATTGCAGACCTACCCATCACTGATCTTGAATTCATCCTCACTCTCTTCTTCATCCAGATTACTGTCACTATCCAAGTCATTTAGTCGCCGTCGTTTCTTGCGCCGTGCTGCAGCAGCCCTTTGTGGTCGCTTGTTTTCTTTCCTTTCTTCCTCTAGGATTGTGGAAATGTCTTTTCCACGGTGACCTGTGATATTAGACATGTCTTTGCCTCTGCCAATGCCTGAATTTAGTGATATAAATGGTAAAAAAGAACAAGTTTATTTTTTGTTTAACTTTATACATATTTTTCTTCCACGCCTCTAGCTTCAGTTTATTTTCTGCAAAGCAGAATATTTTCTTTTGTCATGCAAGACTGTGGCTGGAGTCTTGTTCCTGACACACATCACCCCAGCTGTGGTCCCTTGGGAATACTGAGGTCTGTGCAGAAGACAGCGGCTAAGTGTTGGCATTCTGATACTCTGCCCAAACCTACATTATTACCAATGCTAGTACCTTCTGAGTAGAGTAGATACCAGAAAATGCATTTTCTTTATAGTGATGAATATCCTCCTTGGGAGATGAAGTGTTTAAGTTTTTGTTTGGCCAGGGAGTGGAGTTTCTGAAAAGCTGTTTTTACTGTTGAGACTTAGTTATGTTTATTATATGGGTCTTGTGTTACAGAGCCACAGACATCGGATTTTCAGATTGTCTATATACATCCACCAAGCTTCTGAAAACTGGTGCCTTTACAGAAATGCCACTCGCCAAACAACTGAGGGATAACATTTCACTGTGGTTTTCTCCAAACAAATTAATGTGACGCAGAAGTACGAATCCATCTACATCTCTCAGATACTGTTGAAGATCTCTCTTTTGGTCCCCTGTGTTGCCTTAACAGGCAACAAAGAACATAATTTCACTTTATTTACGTTCAACTGAGAAGTGCTTATAGATCTGGATTAATACTTTTAAGACAACTTTGTAGACCCAGTCCTTCTAGGGGGTCCAACTGCAGACAACTTTATGAGCCCAATTTTTACAGGGGTCAAATGTCAATAGCGCTAGCTGCTATTCCAATCTCAAATCCAAAACTCAGCAAATGAATTACCAAATACTTTTTGGCCTATTTTGGCAGCCTGGGATGGCCATTCCCAAGGGAAATTATTTCACTTGATTCCAAAAATACAGCAGTAAAAACTGTAAACTACAAAGTTTAAGGGAGAGGATTATATTTGTTGCTTCTCCTATCAAAGAAAATTTGGTCTCAACCTTCTTATCAACATTGCAATGAAAAACAAGTATCAGAAACATACCTCCTCCATCAGCCTCCTTGATATCATCTTCAATTGCCTCATCAATTGCCTCATCAAATTCATCAAACCTAAAAGTAACAGCTTTCATTTACCACTTTGAAGTGAACCCTAATTAAATTATATTATGAAAACATACCTCAAAATCTAAACTGCTCTAAAAAAATCACACATCACAGACAATGGGCTGGATGTATAATAAATTAGCAAAGATAATGGGCCAAATCGATGATAAAATAGCCATTTTTTAAAAGGTGTGTTTCTTTTTTCTACTTGCGAGCACATTATTTATCATTGCCTGGCTGTCTTACTATTGATTTATGTGAACAGAAAACCACTTCCATTTTACATGACATACCACTGAATTTAATAATATATATAATTCGAAAGTTCTCTAAGACGATTATCAGTGGCATTTATCACATAAAGTATTAGTCATTTTTTCCACACCTTTTATTAGATGACATACACACCACCAATCTGCAAAACAGGCTTTCTGAAGAACACCTATTAAATTCAAAGTAAAATTATTCATCCTGTCTAAATTTCCCTTGCAAACATTTCAGATAGCTTCTTTCTCCTCTTAAAGCTCAACGGTAATTATACTTTATGGATCTGCAACATCCTAAGCTGAACAGAAAAAACATACTGTATGCAGTTCTTTGTAATTATATACAAATAAGCTATAATGTAATGTTACATAACTTGAAAGGACAAACAAAAGCAGAATATTTGAGTACGTTTGTCCTGCAGCAGCTTTTATAAAACTGCATAAATCTCTGCATGCTGAGTAACTCATTTAAAGGGAACAGCAAATGGAGGTAAAGGATCCAGTCATTTTACACAGAGGACTTCAGTTTGTTTCTTCAGTCATGAATTCAAATCTCATAAAAAAGGATTGTTACCTGTAGCACCAATTAGATGCCTTGAAATATAACATGCAAAAGTACAAATTTTATTACCTATACAGGAAAGATATTTTATTTAGAAGCAAGTTTTACTTCTCATTTAAAAAAAAAAAAATTTTCTGGTTTTTTTTTTGATACAAACAATTGGACAATACTTTCATTAAAGATTCGTTTCTCAGTCACAAAAGAAAGATTACAGTTATATTTCACTTTGTCCTCCATAGTAACCTCCAGCAGAACAAGAAAAGAATAGATCTAATATTACTCTGTATTCCAACAGTAAGCATAAACCACTTTCTTCTTTAAAAATAAGGTGATGGATTTCCAATCTCTTCTATTCCCTAACAACAACTGCATGTCACGTTCAAGGCAGCTTTACACAGCAAGGAAGTAACTCTAAAATTATTCCATCAATGAGATTATTTCCACATTACTCAAACACCATTCTCCTTCCAGACTGCTAAAAAAAAGTACCCCTCAAAATGTAAGAAATCACTTAATGCTTTCAAATTACTTCTACCAAATAACCTGAGCTCAAACATGAGCTGACAGCTGCTCGTCCATTAGGTATAATGGAACATAATTTCTTCTGCTGCTGCTTTATTCATAATGCCGATTTTGCTAACCTGCTCACGAGAGGACTCAACAGATGACTCGGGTGATATGAAGGGATTATGTATCTTTAGAGAACCAGAATGCTAAACAAAACAGATTTGTCTGTAAGTGGAATAAGACATTTAGCATTTATTTTCCCCTGCTGAAGGAAAGCATACACAATTCCTAGTGACACTAGCAGAACTTTACTGCAGACATATACATTTGAAGTGACACATTGACACATGTAATATTTTCACCAGCTCAAAGTTATGTGTATGATGGAGTCTGTTAGAAAGACTATCATTTTGTATCAGAAGATTATTTTTTTCCAGAACAACATTACATGAAACATTATTTCCAATAAAAGTTATTGTCTTTGCACAACATGTGTCCTGCTGAAGTCATGCCAGATTCCCTACAGGCAAGCGTTTTTTTCTCCTGGTCAAATGCTGCCTGACCCATCATGAACATAATAGCAAATCTATATAATCTTGCCTGTGGCATAATGTTCCTTACAGAAATACTTAATTTCCCAAAGCAGCAATGGCATTTTCATTAGTGTGACTTCTGCTGTTAATTTAAAAAGTTACTGAAAACAACAGCAAAGCAAGGTCAGACTGAGTTTTCTGAACAGGCTGGAAAACTCAGTACATACAAATGCCATGCCTCTCCTCAACAGCAAAATGAGAATGACTAAGAGTTTAATCGTAGCTATTGTTGGAAGGTTTTGAATGTTGTAATGTTCTAATTTTTGATGATAAAGGTCTACACAGAGCAAGTACAGGAAAGGTAAAACTTTTTTTTTTTTAATATTCCTAATGCAGCTGGGACAAAAAATCCACAAGCTCTCAGGCCACCACATTCTCCTCTAATCCCAAAAGGCAGCATACTTGCCTGTTGAGCTGAAGAAGATATGAAGCATCTCAAGGTATTATTTAAAAAATAGTTTATAAAACACCTTGGTAATACACCGAGAACAAGAGATAATAGTAAGATCATGCTGAATTTTGGAAACGTTAGTGACCTGTTCTACTTTCAGAATGCACAGAGTATAAATATCTTGGAACTTTTATTTAACTAATTGCACTTTTATCACAATTTCTCTAAAGAGTTACAGACCATTTTTAGATGTACTCTCTCATAATAGCATTTTAAGTTTCATGCCCCTTTCATGTAAAGAAGCCGCAAAGGGGCAGGGAGGGGGGAGAGGAATTTAAGGCCTTTAGACACAAGCATAAGTCTCCCTTTCAACAGAAAGGAGAGGTATGATTCACCTGCTTTAACTTACTCCAGAAACTGCGGTAACACCAAAACCTTCTCCAGTATTTCTGAACAAAGTACCATATACATTTTACTTTTTTTAGTACTTTTTTGCATCTTCCCTTCATTATACCATCTCGTATGCTTTTACAACTATCAAGCATAACCAGTATTCAGAGAAAAGAAAAAAAGACATTTTAGTTGGGCCTCCTTTAAATGTAGAAGTGTGCATGAGAAGTGGTGGGTTGCTTGAGAAAGAAAACAACAGTATGACTTTTCTTTGTTTTACAAGCTATTTAAACAAGCTGCTGACCTGTAGCTTATGCACTTTCGGGTTCTGGTAGACCTCCTTTCAAGCAGCTTTGATTTGGGCTTTTTGGAATCTTTCTTCTTTTCTTCCTGACCTTCAGGTATTTCTGGTTCCTGTTAACATAAGGCAGAAGTGTCAAAAAGCTTTATCTGCCCCCTCCCTCCACACTCATTATGACTGAACTCTTACGATACAGATACTCCTATGATCTAGAAAGCTCATATTCCCAACACAAAACATTTGGGCTTCTAATATAATGACTTGTTACAGCAGAGTTCATGTGAACACTTGCACATATTGCCCTTACTGGCTACATAATTTCACAAATACAGAGTTTAAAGGTTCAGGCTACTGTATCATTGTGTTTATACTACAACACTGATACAGGTGATACTCCCAGGATTAGTAAATGCAGCAGCTGAACAAACTGTTGCTAGCATGTCTACATACAGAGCATAGGGACACCTCTACATGGTGCAGTTTCAAGAGAGTTCTACGCAGGTTAATTTGATGATATTATTTCCAAGTTACTAATTTAAAAAAAAAATCTGCCCCCAGGCTGAATTTTTCAAATATTTGCTTCCAGCCAGGGACTCTTTTGCAAGTTTGTAAAATCTTATCATTTTCCTGTTATCCAGAGACAGAAGGAGAAAGTTGGCTTTATCACAGTCAGAGTGGAAAGTCTATGCTTAAAACAAACAAAAGTTTCATTTTAAATTCTCATACAAGAAACAGATTATATAATTTCAGACAAAGGCATTTGGCTAAGACTTCAAAAGGATCACTTTAAAATATATTTAAGAAGTGAGAAGAGGCTGTTCTCCACATGAATAAAAACATTTTTCCTCTTCTGTAAAGGGAAACCTTATAAAAGCATCTGTTAATAAAACACTACACGTTTATAGTTTTTAACCACATGTGACTTCAATATACATTTGTCAGAGGCAAATACCATCCTTCTAAGAGATACTACATAGTCCCTCTGAATCATAAGCCAGAAACATTTGTTTCCATCAGTTCCAAAGGAAAGCTATGACAATTAGCTCAGACCTAGACAACTATACAGCAGGCACCAGAGTTAAATAAACTGAATCCCACCTTTATAAACTACAGAACAGTAAAGCTCTCAAAACCCAACTGTAATGGGTAGGGAAGTGATTCTGCGATCCTTCACTGAGAGAGGACTCTGTTGTGGCACCAGCTGGCTCTAATAAACACAATAAAGCTCCCTTGGTTTCCTGCTAAATTCAATCTCAGTCTAAAACAAAGGGTCTAGAATTACTTCTGACCTCCATATAGATTGATTTTTCTTTCCAAGATCCTACTAGCACTTCTAACACACCACTGAGAAACTTATTCCCTGAGAAGTTTGGAAAATAAAACAATACAACAACATAGACACAGTAGCTTACCTGAGGTGGAATGATGTTCTCAATACTGATACCCACATACACCAATCGCTCTTTTCTTTAGGAGAGAAAAAATAATGAAAATAAGCTTACAGAAAGACTGCAGATATCTAAATTAATGCTGCAATTAGCACCATTTAAAGCTCTTACTATCGCTAGGCAGAAGCATCCCAAGAGGATGTTCCAACTGGAAACAGTTATTTTAGTTGGAATTGTGTTAAATCTCATACGATTACATTTTCCTGCATGCATAATTTAAGAGCTTTCCAAAGAGTTCTGACAAAAAGCAGTACTTGATGATTGCGGGCACCACAGAAATGATTGAATTGGGGTGTGAAATGCAATTGAAAAACAACTGAAAAATAATAATGTTGTGATCAAGATTACACTGTCACATCCATAACTATCACCAACTTTGAAGGTGCTGAAAGATAAAATGAGAATTAAAAATCACACTGAACTGGAAAAATTATGTAAAGATGGGATGCAATCCAAAATGGACAACTGCCAGATTTTAGACCTGGGCAGGAACAAACAACTCTAGAAACACCAGGGAACAAATGACTGCCTAGGTAGCAATTCTTTGCCAGAGGAGAACAGCATGAAAAAAAGATCATCAAAGCTGCTGCGGACACAACTCTGATGACAGACGGATGTGTGAACAGGAGAACAGCCTACAGGGCAACTGAAGGAAGCCTGACACAGTAGCCAGCCCTGTTCACGCCGAGCTGGAGTACTTGGTGCCATCTGGGCACCACACATACTTCAAGAAAGATGCAATCCTGCTGCAGAGTTCAGAGTTAGCCAGTAGGCATTACTGGAGGGCAGCAGACATGCCTTGTTGAGAAAGACTGAAAAAATAGGACAGATTGGTCTGGAGAACACTAGACCAAAGATGGGAGAAAGAATAGTACTCAAATACAGGAACGACTCTTGTAAGGTGATGTAGGCTGTCCTCCTTGTCCACAGTACATTACAGGATTAAATCAAAGTAAGTAAAATTAAGTTTAAACTTAGCTTGCCTCAACACTAGCATCCTGTATCATCTGAATTGCCCTGGGCACAACTCTGGCTCCTGAAGGACACAAGTCTCCCATAGGTATCATCTTATCTGTCAGGCCCAACTAGACATGTCTTGGATATCCTAGCATCTCACAAACAGCACTGGGTGCTGATCTTCAGGGTACTAAATTGAGCTTTCAAAAAAGCAGTTTGCCAGGAAGAATAGCCAGGTACTAAAACAGACCAGGACAGGTAACCAAACTACCATCACCATAGGTCCCTACTACCCTTTATCTAGGAAAACAAAGGATAATTTAAACAAAGGAAGATACGAAAGAAAGTTGGTGGCATTTATTGGGCTCTGCAAGGCCTTTAAAAGCAAGCCACATTACAGATTTTAAAATTATTTTGCACAACAGTATTTTAGACCATACACTCTGAAGAACAATCCTGCGGGGGGAGCAAGGTATGAACTAGACATTTGACAGCAGGCCTCCAACTTCCAGGACCTAGTGAAACACCATTACAGGTGACATGAAATCATGCAAAAACCAGTGCTAACCTCTTCGGGGCTTCTGACCTAAAGAGTCTCAATCAACCAGAATCAGACTTCTAAAGTTACAGTGAGTGGTTTCATGAGCAAATGTCCCGTTACACTTGAGTCGCAACAGGATGTGTCATGTACACAAGTCATCTAGACCTGTACACAAACTCCCAAGATGCATATTAATTTTAGATAAGTTTACTTCACATGTGCATGATTTTTGCAAATAGAGGCATCTATGTGTAAAAATTTGTTTCCAATACTTTCATTATTTTCTAAAGATTCTAAGTAAACTTTAACACTCTTCTGATTAGCCTTCTGCACTATACATTTTTATCCAAATAACCTCCTGGAGAACTCTTTACTGAAAGAATCTAGCATAATGTTATTTTCCTAAATAACATGAACAAGCACAGCTCCTAAAGTAATAGTGACAAAGAGTAAAAATGAAATTTAGGTTGTTTTATGGCCAGAGAGACCATGAACTCTGACAACTTGGTATCTAAATTGAAGTTTCTGGTTGTGTATAAAAGTAATTGGTTTTGTCTCCTAATGTCAGTTCTCCAAACTGATAGATAAAAGGAAATCTTCATCCGAGCACCCCAAGATTAGTTGGATGAGAAAGAATTTTGTCATACACTATGCAAAATCACTATGCTCTTGGACATGAACTAAAAGAGCACCTTAAGGCAAGGAATACAACTGCTAAAATGAAAAAGGAGCTAGAAATGTAAACATTTTAGTATTCAGCAAGTGTCTTTGATAGTTTCCTCCACTTCTCATTTCTTGTCATACAAAACATCAAGAGAGATGAGAAGAATTCAGCTGTTTTTAAACATGATCAGTGAAGCTTTTAAGATCTGCTTTTCTTCTCCCTGGCTTGAGTACACTCTGCTTAAGAAATCAGCAAATGAAACAAGCCAATCCTGCTGAGGTAAAAGTCTTCAAATGAAATGCAAAGTGAAGTAACAAATGCACTCCTTATTACTGTGTAGCACACTGAAGGGCAACACTATACCCAACACTTTAAATGTTTGAACTAACAGGTCTCCAAGGACGGGTGCAGATAAACAGTGGCTGGTTGTTAACTCTTCCTAGACAAATCCAGAAAACATTTTCTCTCATGTAAGCAGCTGCAAAAGTTGCTACAGGGAAGTCATGAAAGTGTGCATGAAAGGAAGTACTCCACCTGATATGGCCTGGGAGAAGTAGACAAGTAGTCACTAGAGGGATATTCTATAAAGAACTCTGAGTTTCTCACATGAACTAAAAGAAGCATCCATAAAAGCTTTAATGTCCGCTCCCCTCTAGCTGGTGGTAGGAGACGATTATAGAAGTTAGCATGTATACAAGAAACCTGGAATTCAGCCAGCTTGTTGCAGTAGCACCTTGAATTCATGAACACAAAAAAAAAAAATTAAAAAAAAAAAGGTATCACTTTGATCTATGTATTTGTAAATCAATGTGAAACCAAGTTTTCATTAAAAAAAGTTCTGTGACAAAAACGCTTTGGGGATGCGTAAGAATATAGCTGAGCAGCTGAATCAATTTCAGTCAGGTTCCTGAAAGCTAGAGAATAATTGAAAGAGCACAACAGTACCACTAGTTCAAAAAGCATGATAATAACACTGGTTCAAAGAATCTATTAAGTGTGTGTGCCCATGATGAGAAGGTTGGTTTTCTTCTCTTTGCCAAAAAGACTGACAACACGTACTGTGACTTTGCAGAAACATTACATTAAAATTATGCCTGTGCCCCAAACAACCAACCTGCTTTAACTTTCACATTGAGCTGTAATAAGAACTGTAATTTCTTCTAGCGTTATAATTCTTCAGCCTTTTTACCTCACAATTTGCTACAACATACCACCATTAAACTGAAAGATTTCAATATTCAACTATTGTATCATGAAATCTTTTATAACCCAGGCTCCCTTCTCTTTTTAAGAGACTTTTTAAAAAAAAGAAATAAAAAAAATTGATCTTATGACATACAATAGAAAACATCAGGTTCATTTGGTATGAGCATCAGATTGTAAAATGGTTGTTAAACATCTGTTTCAGACACTGAAAACTGTTATGACATCAATTGTACACTCTCCTGTAACCACTAAAAGATCGTATTTTTATGCAACACTAGTGATTTCAAGAAAGCAAGACAGACTGGGAAAAGCTTGCATTCCATGTAATGTTTGCCAGCAGAGTATTTACCAAAGTAGGTCCAAAAATATTGTTCGCTAGTAATGAGTCTTCTCACCATAAAGCAGAGCAGCAGACACAGTTCCTTTGTGTCCCATGCTCCTGCACAGATGGAGGCTGTGTGTAAGCTGAGCTCACTCAAAAATAGCTAATAGTTTCGTTCCCAAAGCTACAAATTCACTATAAATTGGCAAACCATGGATAATTTTACCACAGTGTGATCTAGGTCCACTCTGAGCAGAAGTAGCGATGTTAGGAACAGTCGGTACCCGATCTGTCACTATCATTGCTGCTGCCGCAGCAGCAGTAACAAACAGGAGATTTGAAGGAAGCTGAAAACAGACATGAATTGTGCTCTGCTTTTCCCAGCACCAAATCACTACATGCAATGTGGTATTACAGTACCTGCTACAAATATAAACCTGCTCAATTACCTTCCTTAAAAGGATCTCACCTTCTGGTGAAATTTGCCTTTTAAGATACAACTCATGCAAAGTTTTGTTTAATAATGCATACAGATGTTATTAAATTTTGCAAAGTACTCAGTATGTCCTAAAAGGTATAAATTATGCAGACTGTGTTTCATGTCCCTCATTTTCAGGTCCGAAAACTGCAGATAGGATGTTCCAGATATTAAGGATGTTGTTCATAAATGCAGTAAATCAGTTTGCACTTAGTCTTTGGTAATGGCAGGAACGGGCACAAAATTTCATTCCAAGTCATAATTTAGCTGACCCACTGCACTACAGCAATTGCATAATCATGTAAATTTGACAAGATCTAACAGAATCTAAAGCAAGAGAACTCAAAACCCGTATTAATCTGGATGACTTTTGTAACAGAGTCAGGACTTAACCTTGCTTACAGCAGGAACTCTACACATGGCTGACAGTATTACTAACACATGCAGCTGAACCAGTGCTAAAAACCATTTAACTACTGGTACAGGAAAGCCAAATTTGTGTTCAAGCACCTTAACCAAAGTTTAATACAAATGTATTTGCTTATCTTTTCCAACTATTGGACTTTTTCTCCCTTCTTGCAAACTCTCCCAGAACTGCGCCACCAAAAATCAGTGGGAAGTCAAAACTGGTCTTACCAATTCCCAGTCTTGTTGCTACTCTCCTCCCCAGTCCCCAGTTATTTCAATGCTTGTTCAGTTATTACTACTCCTCTGCATAGCAGCTTGCTGTGAACGCAACCAAACAGTAGTACCTGCGTTCTGCACGCTCCTTCTTTTTTAAGACAACATCCAGATCTTGTAATTGTTCTTCTAATTTCTCACAGAGTAATTTCTAAGGGAATGAAACACAATATTAGTTTCTTTCATAACCAACTATTTTCATTTCGAACTAAAGTTCAGACACTTCATTCACTATTTCTATATTTATCTAGAAGAAGGGCAACTGCCTTGCTACACTGGAGGCTCCTCGTCAATGGACAAGACTTTACAATACAGGCTGTCTTCCTGAAACACATGTGCTTCACCATGAACTGCTAAAGAGATGCATCCTCCCAGTAACTGGCATTTACTGTAGGAAGCAATATGCCTAAAGCAAGTATTAAAGATGTTTAGAATAAACATACTTCTAAATTAGTACCACATTTTTGATGGTATTTACAACCTTGCCTCAGAGAAACCCAAGGATTTCATAGGCATACATAATATACATACACAAAGCTGAGTGTGTACACACAGTGATACGTGTTTGTCCTTAATCTTTGGAGAACACGTGTTTCTGTGGACACCACAGCAAAAAGCAGAGATACACTTTAGGATTATTTTCTTACCAAATGTTCCATATCTTAGAACACCACTTAATACTCAAGGACCCATACGTAATAAAAATGACTTTTTATGGAAAAATTGTGCCTTATTCCCTGTTAATGCCCTCATCTTACTATTTCCAAGGATGGTATTCACATTTTTACAAATCTGTCATTTTCCATATTGAAAATTACTAAACTGCAACAGAGCAAGTAGATGCTGTAACTACAAGCTGCAATCCCAATTCCTGTAAAGAAAGCATTTTTACATATTCAAGATCATCACTACTTAAAAATACTCCTCAGAAGACAACTAAAAACCAATAGCTATTTTTTTTGCAGAGCAACAGCCCTTTTGGCAAAGAATTTTCCTAAAAGCAAGGAAGGGGTTTGGAATCAGGCAGATTATTCTGAAAATGCACATAAATGGTTCCCCATTAATATAACAAGAACAATATCACGCACTCTCTGGCTTATCCTCCCCAAGTACCATCCCTGCAAATCTTGCTATTTTATATGTACATTAAATGAAACTGGACACATGCACTGATTTTTTTTTTCCCCAGAAGCAGCTGCTAATCTTCAAAAAAAGTATTCAAACTTGTCTGTTACGTGGTAAGGACAACTCTGGCTTTCCCAGCAGAGGCAAACTGTACCGTGAGACTCATTAGAAATAGCAGCTTTCTCTAACCAGCTTCTGACTAAATGCCTCTGAAGAAGGAACAGCACTTCAGAAACAGCTGCTTGCTTTGGCCACCAATCCATCCCTCGCTGCCTACTGCTTGCCCCTTCAGCATGGTAACATGATGTTTCTTTTAAGAAAAATTAAGAGATTATATTTTTAATACTACATTAATCTTGAGGTAATTTAACCAAAGATGGAAGAAGACCAATGTGGTTGGAGATTCCTATCTACACGTCAGCAACACACAGTCCATCATCACTAGCAGAAAAAAGAAAGGGAAAGGAAAACCACTTTGCAAAACTCAGTTTCACTAATGGACAAGAGGGAAGATCAGCATTCCTACCATTCATCACAGTCTATTTTTTAACAGAAAGAAGATAGAAGAAAGAACTCATTAAACTTCCAGCAAATCTCTGCAACCACAAGCAAAGCTAACAAGGAGAACAGTGAAGTCAAATAGGAACCATACATGCTGGCAGGGTGGGCAGAACCACTCTCCGTCAGGGATTATCATCAAAGGAGGGCGAAGGCAGGCTGTGTGGTATCCACTGTCACAAGAGTCACACAACAAAATCTGTGGAAACAAAATGAATCATGAGCATCTTTTGGCATTCACAACATGTAACAAGCTCCAGAACTATTCCCCCAGCCAACACAGAAGCGCTTTATAAATACTTCGGATTGTGCCAAAAGCAAAAAAAACCTGTATCACTTATCACTAGATGTTTCCAGGGCTAGGGATGGTTTTTATGGGGAAGTTTATGTACCACAGTTTTCCATTTTAATACCAGATTTCCTCTTACTCTGTGTTCTCAGTAGTACTAAGTACACTTAGTACTACCAGACTACACAGATAGTGTGCCCATAGTGTGGAATCTGGTAATGCTTTCCAGATCCTGGACTAAGTGGAAAACTCCATCTGGACAAGATGCGCTGTGAGCTGTCTTCCCTGTGCACTCAAGTCCACATGAGGAAACCTGGCCATTTCCTCAGTCATGATGATTTTATGTCCTGGACAGCAGAGACAAAGACTCACAGACTTTTAAGGGCATACAGAACTAGGCAATTATTAGAGTTCACTTAGCTGGGTAAAACTTGAGATATCCCTTTCCATTAAAACTGAGGAACAAAGCAGGAACACAGCTGTGTGAGTATCCACTGTAATATTTATCTCTAACATCCCAAAGGTCAAACTTTGTCTCAACTATGCAAGGATATCTGTCACACACCTGGGAGTATGCTTATTTTGTGGATTCATAGCAGGACTGCACATTATGGTTTCCCAGATAAACAGAGGAACTCATGATGATATCTACCACTGATGAATAAGAACCATAAACATTAGAAATAGTGAAAGTTCGCTGTGCTCTTTCTGTATGGGATTTTGCTGTCCCCAGTCCTCAGGGTGTGCAGCTATATCCACCGAGGATGACTGTAGCTGTGACTATGTCACAGGACACTGGAAAGCATACATTACACTGCTGGGGTGGTTTTCTTAATGTTCTCTCCTCTGTATTCATTGAGATTGCAAGCACAACCTCAAAGCCTTACCCAGATTAATTCTCGGTGGAGTAAGTTGCGTTATGCCTCATAAAAGAAGACATTTCAGAGGTGGTAAACAGAAGAAATAACTTCCTTCCCTCCTTATTAAAGGTAAACTCATCTACTGTCATGAGTTCACCACCTAAAACCCAGAGAGTATTCTCCTATGTACAGTCACCCCAAAGGATGATATGCCTTCAGATACCACCAAAGTCAATCCACCAAATCTGACAGCCAACAGAAGCTTTCCCCCAAAGCCTACCAGCTCAGGGTGATTGGGAAGGCCACACTTCTTGCACGGCTCATCATCATCAGCAGGTGCAGCTTCTTCTTCCTCCTCTTCTTCCTCTTCCTCCTCATCATCCGAGTTTTTTTCACTCTCCGAGTCCTCACTTTCTTCATTACTTGAGTATTTCCACCTGCCACGTGTTCGTGTACCCGTCCACCGAACCTTGCTTCTCTATGAGACATACCATTTCAAAGAGAAAACACAAAGGAAGCTCACAGAGTTTCTTCCTAGATCTTAAAAAATGTTTGTCTCTACAGTGAAGTGATTAATTTCAATCAGAAGAGCTGCAGTAAATTTACAATGGAGCATTTCAACGAACAGATTGTCTTTCAAAGAGGCCTAAAATGCAACAGGATAATATAAAGAAAAATTCATACCAACCTGCAGAAAGAAATTTTCAAGTAAGATTTAAAGTTGGAAGACAAATTTGGCACTCAGCCCCTTTTTTCTATTTTGACAAGGTAAAGTTGCTTGTGAACATGATAATCTACATTTAAACTTTCTCACTTTTTAATGGTTGCTTTCCTCAATCCAAAGAGAATTTTCTCCCCCCGCCCCTTGCCCCACACAGTTTATGTCTTTTATTTCACTTTAGGAAACATGTTTGCACTCTAACAAGTATATAAACTTAGAGAGAGGCACCAGAAATACTTTAGATGAGCATACTTTTCTGAAATAAAATCACTGCATCTTTTAAGTGCATAACTTATATCTAGGTATTCTTTCACATTTATACTTTTCCATTATTTTTCTTAAGTGAAAACTGATTCAGCTGATGCTTCTCTTTTACTAATCAAAGGAGCATCTACCCCTATCATATTTAGTATTGTATTTTGAATGAAAAACAGATTTCAATTAAAATTCAGAATGTTGTTTTGAGTTAGTGAAAACTACTTCCCACAATTTGGTTATTTTACATTTAAAGCAACATACGAAACAGAAGAAAGTTTTCTTCCCATTAAGTGACTTTAATAACTGACTTGACTTCTCTCACAACTCTTCCCACCCCACCGCCCCGACACTGAAAAAGAAAAATAACTTATCTAGCTTTTTCAACTCAAAACAATTTTTCAGTTTTGACTAAACTACTCACTGACCTGAATGAGCTGAATAAACGAAAACATTCCATTTCTCCTGCACAATGGACTCATACCAAAGCAGTATTTGTTGTATTAGTAAAATTTTGTTTCAGGTTCTTAACATTAATTTCTACTTCTTTACAGACTTTACTGTTCACTAAACTTTAGCAGCAAATGTACTTTAAATCCATGATCATATTAGTTTAGACTTCAGGCTTCGTCATATGTCATACCTATTTTTTAAAGACCCTTCTTTAAAAGAAAACAAATATAAAATAGCCTATTAAAGATTTGGGTATTTTTCATCTTGATGAAATGACAGAAGCTCACTAGTTTCAAACTTCTTCCTCTTCCATATTTATATTAATATCTCTCTAAAAAAGCAAGCATCTATAGATCTTATCTCTCACAAAAAGAGTACTGTTGACTACAGCAACAGTACTTCAAAATTAAAACTACTTGTAGGACTTACAATCACTGTTAGTTGCATTTATTTTCTTTTTTAATGAAAACCTTTAAATGAAGATTTTTCATTTCTTTATGTGTATGACAATTTTTCAGTATAGATATTATCATTCACTGAAAAATCAACTGTTCATTTTATGAAGGTTATTCAACATAGCACTATGTGAAAGTAACTTGTCAAGTGAATGTCTTGGTAAAACTACCAATTACAAAATTGGTAAGAAAATGTGCAGCAGTGGAAAACTAATAGGGTTTCAAGTTGATATAAAGAGAGTGCACTTAATACAGACTCTCTACTCCTTGTTTCTCTTTTGTACTCCATATCCAGAAAAATGGAAGATAAATTAATAAAAGGCGTTTATAATTACATACTTAGAAGCACACTACACATGTATAACTTTGTTACATTTACCTGACATACTTTTAAGATCTATGCTGCGTACGCAAAATTTTATCACGAAAAAAAAAGACACCTCCACCCAAAGTAAAATGTACATCCCACGTATTAGAAAAACTAAATTATATCATGAACTCACCACAACAATAACTAGAAACAGAGGTCATAATATTTTTATTCTTCACCATTTGTTGGTTCCTTTTTGGCTTACGATCATCCTGACCAACCAGACACCAACAAGTATCCATCTAGTAAATCCAGAGGAGCTAGAAGTCTCCATTCAGCCACTCAGCCAGACTGACTCAGGTCTGATCATTTCAGTTTTTAGAAGAATTCATTCCGGTTGACTTGGTCTACTTAGTTTAGGTTAAGTGACAGATTTTATAAACTGGTAAGTCAACAGATATTAGCACTCTCTTAGGGGGTGTTTTTAAATTGGTTGAGTCCACTAACTGGATTGCAAAGCTAGTTTCTTGCAAAAGCTGACCAAAGGAACATAATCCTCAATATTCCTATGTAAGTGCATATTCTCCTTATAGATAAGACTGCGGGTATTCTTTATTCCCGGGTAATAAAACTGTATTACCTTGTTAACCTTAGAATTTGACTCCTTCTCTTGTTTTTTTGCATCTTCTTTTCGTTCTGGTTTTTGTGTCACTGCAGGCTTCTCCTCTTCCTCTTCAGGTCGTTTTTTGTCAGGTTTCTGATCCCGAGTCTCCACAACTTTTGGAGTAGGCTTGGATATTCTTGGAGATCGCCTTAATGTGCGGCCAATGCTGACCTCTTCTGGCGGTGTTTCTGTCTTTCTCTTCCGACTGGAGATCCTGATTGTTAATTTAATTCCTTCTTTCTGTCTTTCAGAAGTTATTTCTTTATTATCTGTTGCACAGCTTTCTTCTTCAGAAACTAGCTTATATTTAAATTTGCTTTTAGGTACTGAAGATTCCTTTTTACTCTCTGAGGAGTCCTCTAGGTTAGAAGCATGGGCATCATCTAATCTATCTGGCTCTGTCTTGGCAGCTTCTGGCTCTTCCTCTTGTTTTTCAGGACTGGATTTTTCTCCTACATTGCTCTCCTCGGGCAGAGCCATTTTACTATCAGAGCCCTCATTTTCCAAAGCAGGTTTCTCTACAGTAACGGGAGAAGTAGATGCAGGGAGTATCTCAGCAGCTTTTGGTGAATCAGGTTTCTCCTCAGACTCACCTTTACTTTTCAAAGTCTCTTCATCAGCCAGTGCAAGCTTGGGCAGTTCTGCGGGAGAAGATGCATTTGTGGACTTCTCTAAACATTCTTTGGGTGGTGGTAGTCTGTCCTTCTTCATTTTCATGGCTAGTTTCTCTTCAGTTGTTTTGGCATAGTCTTCAGAGCTTGAAGACTCTTCCACTACCATTTCAGTACTTGTGCTGTCAAGTGACTCTTTTTCCACAGGACTAGATTCCTCCTTTAAAGGCACTTTCTGATTAGAAACCTCAGAGACCATAGCCCCTATTTCTTTCACCACAGTTACTGCATTTTTCTCAATCTCGCATGCTTTTATAATTTTACTAACAGAGTCTGGTACCTTTTCCCCAGTTTTTCCATTTCTCTCTTTTAACGAGCTGCTGTCTTCCTTTGTGCTAGCAGAGTGTTCTGACTTATTATTTTGTATGACACTTGGGGTTATTTTTTCACAGCTAACCTCTCCATTTACTAGCACTTTCCCATCAGAACATAAAGCAGTAATTGTAGGGACTCTCTTAAAAGCTTCTTCTTCTGGTTTCCCTTCTTCCTTCAAGACATCCTTTGTTGGAGTAACACATTTACATAGAGGCCCCTTTATTGGGCTGTCATAGTCATCCGTCAGCTTGATCTCTCGCTTTTTAAGTGGTATTTTGGCCTGCTGGTCATTTTTAAGTTTCTCACTTTCTTCCACAGATTTTTCCACAATTTCTTGGGGAGTTTTGGCATTAACACAAAATTCTAACCTCTCTGGCTCATTAACTGCTATTTTGTCCGTACAACTTTTTACTTCTTTTAAGTCTTTTGGTTCTATTTTGTTATCCTTCACCTCTACTTTAACAGGCTTGACGTTTTCCTTAAAGGAGTCACTTTCTTCTTTGACAATTTGCTTTTCTTCATTGTATTCTGAAGGTTTCTCTAATTTTACTATTACTGGCAATTTTATAATTTCTTTTTCTTCCACTTTCTCAACTTTCAGCATATTTTCATCATCTTTGACCACAGGAAGGCTTTCCAATTCCATTGACTGTTCCTCTACCTCCTCTTTCTCTTCTTTGATTTTTAATTGATTTTCTGTTGACAGAGAAAAACAACTATGAAACCAGGGGACCTACAGGATTACAAAAAGCTTCCATCAAAACAAAGGCATACCTAAAAAAACCAACAACCCCAAGTCCCCCGCAAATGAATCTTCTCTCATGCCATTATTAGGAGTCCAGCTTATCTAATACTGACATTAAATGAGTGGGTTGCCAATTTTTAGCTATAGAATCACAGTTCAGCTTAATTATATACCAACATAAGCCTAAACTTCAGAAGCTAGCAGCAGAATTCTAGATTCATCCTTCTTTACACAGGCATCACAGCCCCTTCTTTAGTAGTACCACACCATTTTCAGAGAATACATAAAACCTAAGCAGAGAGTGCACAAAGCATCAACTTGAAGTCTCACTTGAGTTTCTGATTTATTTCACAAACCAGAACACGGTATAAGATTCCATGGTCAAGTGAAAATTCCACAGAAATGAGTCCCCTGTTTGTAGACGTTTTTATTTCAAGAAATTCTTAACTATTGAATTCCAATGGTTCAGAGAAAACAGAAGACATTCAACATTATAGCTTATGGCAAAATTCATTTAGAGTCTCTGGAAAATGACTTCATCTCCTATGTACTACCAAAACACAAATAACAGACAATATTCTACATTCACTGTATCTGACATTTCTAAAACAAGAACAGTGAGTAGTAATATATCCCAGAAAAACCTGTAAGGCTTAAAGTGCAGTTCTAGCACTCAGAAGAAACCATGTATTTATTTTGTTACTATGTACTTAAGCCTATTATTTATCACTACCACAGCCTCTTAACGTCTCTCTTTTTTAAATTTTAGCATACTTTTTGAGTCAGCTAGGGATAGAACTAATTAGAAAAAGCAAATATAATAGCACTACATACACTGTAACAGCATCTTCTACCATCGGGAAGATGTTATTGCAAGGGTGTTACAACTCCAAACAAAAAAAGGATTTCTTTCTTCTACCTCACCCCTCTCCCTCCACGCCAGTGTGATTTTTTTTCCATGATGAGAGCTTCCCAAAGTGGTTAGAAATATACAGCAGAAAGTACATGACACCTAACTTAGTAAGACTAAAGAAAATAAGCATTTTCAGAAAAGAAAAGAGCAGTGAGGAAGAATTCATACATTTTATAATATTTTCAAATACAAAGCATGTATCCAAGTAAGTCTGCAGTGAAAGATGCATCTCTAGGGCACCAGAAGCAGTAACTTTTTGAAGGCTCAAGGCTGTTTTTTTTTCCCCTTCACAGAAATGGTCCCCACTCTGAGCCCTTGTAACACAAAAGCTGCCTCTTTAAAGAGATTTGTCTATAACAATGAGAACGAGATTTTTTCGGTGTCCGAATTCTTCTGCCCTCCCTTCACTTCCTTCTGTCTAAGCTTTGTTCAATCATTTCTTCCCTTCACCTACTGCTTTCTCCCCAACTTCAACTAGGATCACCAGAATCCCAAAACTTCTCTATACAGAAAATCAACAGTTGTTCTATAGTTTAACTCCCCAAACTGCTCATAAAGCATTTCATACATATGGAATGACTCAGTCAATGCACAAGTTGCCTTAACACTATTCGAGTAAATCAGGTTAGTAAAAAACATGTAAGCATTGGTTCAGTTTACCTTATTTTTGTATGAACTAATTTAATGCTATTTGGGAAGTGGCCAAAGCAAACAGGCATCAGGTCCT
The DNA here is from genome assembly GCA_026212715.1 of Elanus axillaris. NCBI lineage: Eukaryota > Metazoa > Chordata > Aves > Accipitriformes > Accipitridae > Elanus > Elanus axillaris. Next base: position 22,879,130 of record JANZLQ010000027.1, on the reverse strand, counting down.
CCAGTATGTTTTCACTGTACCTTAGAAGGGCTTTGAGGAAGAATTACTTGAGCTTCTCAACTGAAAGGCTGTAAGTAATGCTCTGTGAATACACTGACTGCACTGAAATCACTGCACGTGTAAATAATTTCATTATTCATTACATACATGGGACTAGTGCCTAGGGGTGATTTTGCATCAATGCACAGCCTAATGCAAGTACTGACCCAGGTGAGTGTGCCATAGGATCTGGGGAATTATTTACAGCGGGGACATTCATTAAAACGTTTTCAAATGGCTTCTTCTGAATTCAATGTAAAGTATCTGATGCAGAGATCTCGATTAGATGATTTAAGCTGGCTTGACCAATTTTTAGTAGACAAAGGCAAGATCAGTACGTGGAATTAATTCCACCACATTATGTTGTCACTTAAATGCACAGTTAGATACTGGAAATGCCTTAGACTGAAAGACTATTGTGTTGGTGTTTGTTGCAATTTACTGCAATTTCTACAGTAGTCTTTTAATGCTTTCACAACTACTCAAATTTGAGCTAAATGTTTATTTCTTCTGTTCTACACTGTTGCAAAGAATGATAATATAATAGCAAGTCTTTCTCCTTGATACTCAGAACCAAGACAGGCCTTAGCTAATTCCATATATCAAATTAACTTAAACGGGTTTGAAGGAACACATACTAACACACTGGAATCCTTAAATCTTGTTTCTGATTGTGAAAATATTTTCCTATATTTTAACAAAGTGGTAATACCAGGTAGTAACTGGGGTAACATTGCTTGGGATAACAAGCTTTGATCAGATTCTTATAATGTAAAATACTTCAGGCTAACTGATACTTAGTAAAACCAATGCACAAACCAACAAGTCAGGCAAGTTATGAAATATGTGCAATGACATGATAATAAGGAAGGAAGAAAGTCTCTTTGTTAATAACAACAATACAGTGGAAGCAGCTAAGGACCATGTCATTTCTAAAACATTTTGGTATTTTAAATTGTTTTAATTTAAACTCATGTCTTCTTGAAAAATCATCTCAATTGTGAAACGTTTGAGGAAGTAACCTATTTTTTTTTTGATTCAAACTCAAAAGCAAAAAATAAACAAGACACCCAATACTGTATTGATTTCAATCATGGCATTGCACAAACAGATTTTTTTCTTTTTAAAATTTTAATGTAGCTAGAACAGGAAAAGTTTGGCAACAGTTGAGTGCCCCACAAAAACGTACAATGATGAGCATTTACAGTATTATACAATATGTACAGCAAAAATAAAATTACTTAGAAAATAATTTTATACACAGCTCTCTTATAAACTCTTGAGCCTAAATATGCACTAAAAAAACTCCAAAAATATTTATCAAAGTATTCAATATTTACTTGATTTACTTTGAACAGAAACATTTTTTGTGTTTGTGGTTTTTTGTTTGTTTGTTTGGTTTTTTTAAGGTCTTTATCTAACACAGTAACTTTTCATGAAGTGGAAAATTCTAACATTGCCACAGCACAACATTTAAAATTTGAGAAAAGAAGGCAGAAAACCTTGTGCAGATGCTTCTTCACCCTTTTTGGTGTCTTCATCTTCTATACTTGGGCTTTCACGTGACAAATTCTCCTGCTGAGAATTGTTGTTTTTCAAGAGGGCAGGATCAATTTGTGCTTTCAAGAGCTCAAGGGTCTCAGCAAGCTCATTGCGGTTTCTAGATGACAGAAGAAAAAATATACTGTCTGATAACCCACTTACTCACCCCAAAGGGATTAATAAAAAAAATAATCAAGAAACACCATCTGCTTAAATGAACGCTGCCCTGAAAACCTTATATACAAGCATAGTGAAATGCCTGTCCCACTGGAGCTGCTGCAACTTTGCAGCCTGAAAGCTTCCAATTTATCCATACAAAAATAAAATCACTTTTTGGAAGGACCCTATCTATCTCAACTCAAGTCCTGGATCCAAGCTGCTACTATTATTCTTTTTATTATCCCCTTACCAATCCTCACTGATTTTTCTTTGAAATTTCTTTTTTCTCTCAGCAGAGAGGAAGTTGTAGTTTTCAGCTCAGGTACCAAAGAAGCAACCACATCATTTAAGCGCAATTTTCAAAAGCAACTAAGTAATTTAGATACTTTGTGCAAGTACCCACCCTAAGCATGTGTAGCAAACAATACAAAGTTGTCTAGAGAGCTCCAGCTACTCAAGTTACGATAGCAAGAAAATGTTCATGCATCTCTGTGCATGCAAATCTCTGTGCACTGTAACTCCTTATTTAAGCTGGACATCTAACTATAAAAACCAACACCTTAATGCATAATGAATTTGAGTGATGATTAAGCAGTCATTGTTTTTGTAACAGACTATAATAATAAGACTCTCACATTTGCCTTTTCAAAGTCAACATTGAGCAATTCATTTTTCACAGGTTTACAGAACAAAAGGGAGCCTGGAAGTGCAACAGCCCTGAGGTGTGGAATCTCATGGGTTTAAAACCATTTCAGATTTTACAATGCATTACTGTGTTTTTCTGCTGTGAGTGTGAAGTGTCAGAACTTTCCCAGCAGAACCCTGATTTCTTCTGCTTTTGGCATTGATCTCTGGAGTCTATAATGTATGGAGAGAGACAAACACCGCTCAGCTCTTGATTGGTTTGTTTAGATACATTTACTTTATTTGCCCACAACAGCTGTCTAAATTTCACTGGTAGTAATGCTTATCATTTTATGGCCCATTGACAGTGGTTTAAACGGTTTTGTATGACTCCCTTGGTTACTAAAGTTATGGATATGTAAATAAGCTGCAGATATAAAAATTAAAATTTACAAACAGAAAACAACCCCGTCATCTGACTTTTTTTAGATCTATTTTTATATCTCTATGTACTTCTTAAGTCAGAATTGATACTGCTGAGTCCAGTTCAAAATCCAGTTGGAATTCATCCAATTAAAAAAGTTTACATGAAGATGAACTAAAAATGCATAACTAGTAGATATGGAACAAATTTCAAGCTAATTCTTTTTCCAGTTAGAAAGATTCCATATACTTTGCATAGTAGGAAAATGAAAAAAAAAAAAAAAAGTAACAAGAATCACAAAAAAACATAAATCTGAAGCTAAAATAACACTGAAGTATTAACAGACCAATCTGCAGCAACTGAGACCCAGAGGCACTGAGTCACATACGCATCAGTCTGCATCAACATCAGCCACCTCATCTTCAGTGATCTACGAGCTGAATTCTACTCCAGAAGATTTTTCATGCCTATTTGTCAACAGTTTTGTAGTCCCATGAAGTTAAAATTGCAATGTAATTCCCCCAAGAACAAAACTGTCCACTTGTAATTTTCTTAATAGAGCAGAAGTTAAAGAAGCAAGAGTCCCCCTCCATTTCCTAAGGCATTTAGCTGGCCAGTGAGCAATATGGAGCCATCGTCCTCAAGAGAGTCTTCTCTTGGTACCCTTTCCATATATCCATTGTAGCTTGATTAAGCAGAAAACAAATTACACATTGGCTATTACCAACAAATCAGTGAGTTATTTCTGTATTGTGTAGTTTTTCACTAAAACATACATGCGAATGCAGAAAATTCGACTGTCTTGAATCCTGATCTGTGAGAAGTACAGATGTATTGAAATAAATTTCTAAGCCTCAGTCACAAATAGCTAAAAACCCCTACAAAGAAAGAAAAAAAAAAAGGGTGAAAAAAAAAAGAATACCTAACAATGCATTTCCACGTGGATCCATCCTGGTCATCCTGTTCTTCTATGTACATCCTGACGTTATGCTCTTGATCAAGCTGATACCAATACATCAGGCCATCCTTGTCTCGACCAATGGGCTGAAGACGCATGGCATCGGCATCCTCCTCATTAATTATATTCTTAAACTTTAGATTGTCATCAAACTGACATTCACAGAGATACTGAAAAAGTGATAAAGTAGAAAGACTATTAAAATATCAAAATACAAACAAATAAGAAAACCAGCTTATTTCCTTTCACTGTAATTTGGAACTTCTTTTTAGGCCTCCCTCTATTGGATCTGTAAGTTAGCCATAGCTATCAGGTTTCTTCCCAGACCATCTTGTTTTTAAATGAGACAAGTTTTTGGTTTGTGGTTTTTGTTGTTTTTTTTTTTTTTTCCTGGCCAGCTTAGAAAGTTTGGGTTTTTTTTTTAACATAGTACAAATGATGTCATTCTACAATAAAACACATACATAACTTGGAACCAACCCCAACAGTTTTTTCAAGACTTGAAAAGATGAGGTCCTATCTCTGCCTTTGGAATTCAGCAAGCTAATAAACATTTTAAAAAGTGTAGTGCACAGGCAAATAGCTGCTGACAAAACAGTAAGTACAAATGAATTTTTATACAAAGTGTGAAAAATATGCGAAGTGTTACATTCAGTTTGGGCCCATCCTACTACAATTAATACTACGTCTGGAACAAGATCACCTCTACATTTAGTGTATCTACTTATAGTTCAGTCAAGCTAAACTTGCAATATGTTCAAGTGAGTGAGAAAGCCAAATCTCCAAGATAGTTAAGCAAGTGAGGAAAAAGTAATTTAGAAACTTGTTTGATGAATGTGTACCTTCAGAATCCCCAGCTTGCATTCAACACTCATTTCTAGGTAGCCCTTTTTTTCCATCTCCCAAGCCCAAGTGCTGTTGAATTCTTGGCATATCTGTCACAAACAAAATAGTAAGATTGCTAGGGTTAGTGGTTAAAAGCAACTTTAAACTTTTATATTAATAGTACCTCACTTCAGTTACAATTATACATGATCGCTTCAGGACTGCAGGTCAGAAAGCCTCACACAAAAATAAAAAAATAGAACTGGGGTAGGTTGGTAAGCTCTGGCAAATCTCCATAGAAGAGCAGATCACCGAGGCCCTGATCACCACTGACTTCTCCAAACCTCTTAAATTAGACAGCACAATTCTGAACTGGGAAGGTATTCTTGTCTTTGCTGTGCAAAATCTCCCATTTTGCAACTTCTGACTTGTCTATTCAGAACAAAATCTCTTAAGTAGATGTGATTTCTTATTACATGCCCTTACAGCATTTTGCATGTAAGCTGCCAAGCTCTCTTGGGGCCCCATAAGTCCTACAACTGTACTGCAGATAATAAATGCAACTGATACTCCCTCCACGCTGTGCAATTGTCTTGGGCTTCAAGCTGCTTGACAAATATTTTAAAATATTGTAAGTTTAGCCAGTTTCAATTTACTTAAAGCAAATAAATTCAATGACACCAATATAGGGGGAAAAATGAACACAAAATAGTGGCAGTAGGGATAAATAGATTGAGTCAGCGGGAGCTCCAATAATGGTGGAGAAGGAATTCCCTCTCCTCCTAAACAATTCAGACATGCTTAAGACAACTCTCATGAACAGAGAAGAGCTGCTTATCAGTTGAGGACACATGGTGGGATCTCCAATTGGTGAGACTATCCTAGTGGAAATACCCATTAGAAGGAGGCAAAAGCTAATCATAGCTACATCTCCAGTCAGGATTACTTTGAAGTGCCAGTGTTGAATCACAACTGTCCAAATTAGCACACGAGGTACTGCTGCGCTTCAAGGTACTGCAAGGAAGCAAAGCCCTGCTGAACGGGCTCAATCAAACAGTGTAGTCTCTCAATCACCAAATAATTACTAAGCTCAAGATACAGTCACTAAACTACTTGGAAACCTATAAATCACATCTGAAAGCAGCTTTCGCTGGAAACAGCAGCAAAAATAACCCTAAATGTCACCCACCAGAAGTACTGATCAGCTGATTCATGTTGTAAAGCTCCACGTGGGCTACAACCAAGAAAGGGGCCGCTACCCCTCCTCTGTCCCCATGGCCGTGCTACCTACCCTCTGCTATCCCTAGTACGGACACCAGTTAAGTGACCCAAGGGCAAGCCTGCAATTAGATCAGCTCAGCCACACCATAAATCACAGTCTGACCTTAAACATGACCTACAGAGAATGGTGAGGAGTGCTCTCTGGTCACAATGAATCCTGCTGGAGAGCAGTTCTTCCTGCTCCGAGGCTAAGGAACATTACACAGGTACTTCTCTGATGCAAAGCCAAAGCTCACAGTGAAAGACAATCACTGCTCACTGAAAAAACAAGGTTACTCTGCTTTCTCTCTCATTTTCAACCATGTAATGTGAAGAATGCTGGGAAACTGTATATCAAAACGCTTGCTAAGGGCATGTGCCAGTCACTGTTCATTACTTACTCATTAAGTATGAAAGCAATAATGAGAAGTTTCATGTGCTGCAGAAGTGTATGATTGTCAAAGCAAAAGATCAGAAACATTAGAGCTGATGAAGCATCTGTTCAAACTGAAATGACTACATTTTGACAATTAAAACCAGATGATCGTCCTTTCTCCTGACAAGTACTGTCACAACCCTGAACTACAGATCTCATTGATTCAAGCTCTGCTGAAATGTTAAGTCTCTGCCTTCATAGAGAAGTTTCACACCGATCAAAAACCTGCTGCTTGCGGGAGCAGCTGTTTTCTGCATGCTAAAGAGCAGTCAGCACCTTCCCATCCTGCAAAAGAGACACTGAAATATAACTCTCTCAATATTTCCAAAGCAGCTACGATGGCATCCGACACTTACTATTACCATGCTCCAAACGTTCTCTTTATACAATGAAAACAGGAAGGTGAAAGACACAGCAGAGGAGTCTGCTTGGGTAGGACTATAGGCACCTGACTTCTAACAATCAGAAAAGTGTGTTTGGAACGTGCCGATTTCAGGATTGAAGGTTCCAGATGGACCAGTCCAGAGAAATCTTATCTGTATAAAAACGCAAAGTATGTTTAACAATAGTCAGGTAAAGCATTTTGCCAGAAGACAGTACAATCTGAATTAACTGAGCTACGCGTTTCTCAAAAAACAGCTAAGCTGGACAGTTCCTCTTAGTCGTTAAAACACTTAGGACAAGCCATTTCTTTACCTCAGTCATACATGACCGTATACATTCCTTGCGCAGAGGAGAAAAGTCAGATTCCTGGAGCCCTATAGCCATTTTCTTCCAAAAACAGACTAGTGTGTATGCTGGTGAGCCAACTTGGGTGGCTCATCATCGGAAGAGGGAAGGGAAAGAACTCTCAACTGCCACGTTCACTTCCTATCCCAAAATATATTCATCTGTCAAAATACCAACCACAGCTCAGAGACAATTATTTATGACGCTCTTTATAAGCATGGCAGTCAAATAAAGCATATCTTTATCTACCATAAACCGTTGGTATATAAACAAAACATTAATAATTATATGCAAGCATAAATATTAAGAGCATTAAGTTTGTATGTCCTCCACTTAAAGTTTCCTCCTAAATAAGAAAAGAAAATGTCACATCTAGAATGTATCAAACCCTGTTTTATCAAAGCAGCACACTAGTAGTTTCTAACAAAGGAAAAACAGGCCAACACTGCCTCTTATGAGTATGTCAATAGCATGTCGAACAACACTGCTGGTATCTAGGAAGAATGGTCTCAATGATTCCACACCTTTTCAGTTTTTCCTGGCTTTTGTATCATTTCCCAATACTCTTTGTTGTTTTTCTAAATTAATTATAGCCCTTTGAAATGGGGACAATATTACCATACCTCTCTAATTAGTTATATTCAAATTCCTTTGTTCTTCAAGATTCCTTTGAACCACTGGCTAGAATAAGCTTCAAGTCAACTCTGGAGACTGTTAAATTTTAAGTAGAATTTATCACCATTTACTTGGTCTTAACAGGGGTGCATGGGAGGGTTTCCTTACCACTTTTCCATCCTTTCAATGCCTGCTGAAGGCAGATTTTCCAAACTACACCCTCATAAATTTGTTTTCTCCCTCTGCTTTGTGCTTACCACATGTGGTAAGTGGCTTCAGTGGGGTACATAAGTTGACTAGTCAGAGTTGGGTTTTCTCAGCTTGCTGCAATGGCTTTTTGTTATATTAAGGAATTCAACACAATTCGGTAATCACAGTACTTCGTAATATATAAAGTACACAAAAGTTACATAAATTATTACACTGTTATTTTAAAACATCATCATAAACACTTCACAACTGGTTAAGAGGTTAGATTTAACCTAAGGCCCTTCAGCAGGTTATTTCCTGACATACTCCCAGTCCCAAAAACATCATCTTAAGACCACACAAACCTCAAGTCAAATCCCTGACTCTGTAAAGCTTATAGATGGCACTTAAGGGGGCAAACTGCAACTGGATTTGCTAAGTACTATTATTTGTTATCGCTGCTATTACCATAATGCTGTATTTCTAAGTAAGATACAATCATGGCTGTACAGATAATACCAAGACTACATTTGTGTAGATTAGAAGACATGTGGAACAAATCCAGAGGGGAAACGCTAACCTACTGATTTTGAATATATGTATATTTTTGTTTTCTGAAACAGAGTAAATTCTCTGAATTGAAAACTACTTGCATGTAAAGTGTGAACAATGGCAGAGCCGCAATTAAAATACCAATACAGAATTATGTAAAACAGTGGGATGCTGTATTTTTACTGATGCATAACTACATTTTCATCTTAGCTGTGCCATTTGGAGCACACAGATATAAATCACTGCAATACTTTATTATTGTAGCATGCTGTAAGAACTCCGCGTGGTTAGTCCCTGTATGAATACCAACCAAATCACAATAATTAAATTATATCCAGACAACTGATACACAAATGAATCGCTACTGTGCATATCTCTCTGCTCAATTTAGCCCTTTCGGAGGCTACTAAATCTCCTTCTTTATTTAGGGTCTTAATGCTCAAAAAAGTATTTTATTACCATGTATGAAGGTGCACACCCTTTTACAAGCAGAAGATATTGTTTGTTTTCAGAGGTTTGGGTTTTTTTTGTTGGGGTTTTTTTTGGTTTGTTTGGGGTTTTTTGGGGTTTGGTTTTTTTTGGTTGGTTTTTTTTTTTTTTTTTTTTTTTTTTTTTCACACAAGCCTAGGCAGACTGAAAGTTCAGCTGGGATCTTATGCAACTAAAGTCTGGGCACGCACACTGATGTTGGCCACAAGACAGCCCAAGGCTCACTATAATTCATACCAGGGATTGCTGACACAACAGCTCATCGTAATGATATTCCAGCATCACAGAATAATACAACGTGCATATTGTACCTTGATCAAATATTTTTCCCATCTGTCTGCTGTGACAGACTTCCCAATCTTTCTCATCAGTTTCAAGTGAAGCTCCACCAATTCTTTTGGAACTGCAGTATTGAGAGAGAGAGAGAGAAAACAAAAAAAGAAAAAAGTTATGAAGACCAGTGCAAACATACTTCAACGCTAAACACTGATAACACTGAAACACTATGACAAACTGAGACATTTTAACAAAATGTAGTAACGTAAAAGTCTGCTGAAGAGCAGCCCCGCAAACGAGAGATGGAGGAAGGTCAATTTAATTGCATGGGTCTTTTTGTTTACTTTTACATCTACTATGTTCACTGCCCTTCCTTAAACTCAGGGAAACAGACCTCAGTGATAAATATATTAAAATTTTGGCAGCATCAAAACAACAACTGGACAGGAACCATGCCAGTCAAACACCTACAAAAATACTACTGCAAGCAGCAAGCACACCTGCAGCTGCCTCCAAAAACCCCAAAGCCGTCCTGGAATATCACTGAGTCCAAACTATTTTTGGCTGGGTGCATGGTATGGGATAAATGTTCCAGAAACTTTGTCCTTACAGATGCAGCTTTGCTATATGCTTACTCTCTTTTGTACTGGAGGGACAGAAAGGGACTTGAGATCTGCAGCTTGAGGGATGGAGGCCAGAACTGCTGCTGGGTTCAGCTGCACCAGTGTGCAGAATCAAAGCTTTCCAACCCAATTTTACTTATCTCTCAGTGTACACTCCTCAGATAAAATTTCAACATCTCGTCTTAGCTCCTGTGACTTATAAATCAATCTGGCACCACCAAGTGGCAACTCTGCAGAACATCAGTTTTATAAGCTAAAGAGTAGTATGTAACTTTTTCAAAATATGTAACTGATAACATATTAATGCAACTCTACACACCCAGTGATGTGAGCTTTCTTATTTGTAATCTCTCAAGAAAAAACTTAGACATGAAATTTTCAAGTATTTTTATTTCTCTACTCTTTGCATACAATTTTCTGAAAGCATTTTCATTACTCCATGCACACACACACTTTAGAAGTTTAAAACCCAAGAACTTTTATGATCATAATTTATGATTACACTTTTTCTGCAGGTGCAGCAGCATTACTTGACACAGGATAAACAGCTGTGATACCAAATGTGTTTGTTCTAAACTAGACATTACTGAGATGCTATTTCTATTACTGATCTATACAGTATTTGAGTGTCTGTGAATCTTTTCAATATTTAACTTGAATTCACCTAATTGATACTTGTCTTTCAATCAAATGCATCTATTCTCAGGTGAACACATTGAGTTGGCAAAACATCAGTTTGGTGGAAATGCTTGTGTCATTTCAGAAGTAAATCATCACTGCTGGTTTGCAGCCAGAAATTTAATACACAAGCTCCTTCAATAAATACACAAAAGTACCAGCCTGGTACCCAAAAAGAGACCTCCTTTCAATGCAGATAATTCATAAGCAACTCAAAACTAGCCCTGACTTTTTCTCTTCTATTCTGTTTATATTATTTCCATGACATATTGAAGATACATAGCACATCTCCTTGGTTTTTCTGAAAATTGATGCATTAAACTAACACATATTTTAAAAGGAACAAGATCAAAGGTCTTAACCCTGATAGGTGCCGAGCACTTGGCATGAACAAAATTAAGCACAAAGCACTTTATACACATGAGCAATTCTATCAAAGTCAACCCATACAATTAAACCTCAGCTTGTGTTTGTGTGACATGGAACTGAGCCGAGTATTCAAAATCTTGCTAGATCAAAGCTTTTGTTCTGCATGTTTTGTTTGTTTGTTTGGTTTTAATCAGATATCTTTTTAATGGGTACATACTGATTGGAAAAGTAGCATAGGTGATGTTTCGAACAATCAAAAACCCCAGCCACCACAAAAACCTTTGCTAGAGTGTTAGTCTTAGAAGAAATGGAGAATGTTAAAAATTCAAAAATTGGAAAGTAATTTTGCACACCCTTGGTCAGCACTTACTGGGATTTGTGTTAGTACCTATAGAAACCTCATTTCTTTTCTCAGATTCCAGCATTTCAGCTCTTGCACTTCTAGGATCTTGATGATGTATTGATGCGGTTATTTTCACAAACTTCACAAAACACTGCAAATCCATTCTCTGTTTATTTCTTGCCCTTTCAAGACGTTTTTCATGTATCATAACAATATGAATGACTGGATCTCTAGGCTGGCTTTTCGCCAGTTTCCTAGTAAGCACTTAGAGGAATCATACACTATCCTCCTTGTTCTAAGGAACGAAGTGGGAGTTTTGGAGAAGAAAACTGATATCCAGTTTGCAGGCAGAAGCTAGGGAGTGTGTGAAGTGCAGGTGAACCAGCCAGGGTGCCTGAATCACAGCAGGAGCAGAAAACTATGAGACTGAGAAATAAATTCTGTATTGAAACCAAAGTAACTGTAAATAATATATGGCTCACATGCAGCAGTGTACACCTGGCCCAGAAACACCTACCATCCCTCCTTGAGCTGGAAGGCTAAAGAGTGGTGGTGAAAAAATCTCTCCTTTCCCAGAACACTTATTTGGCAAGGAGGAGAAGTGCACTAGCAAACAAGACTAACATTTCAGTTGTCTCAGAGATGCACCGAACCTGCCTAACTTCAAATTAACTTACTTTTGTTCAGAATACAGAGAGAATTCTTGACAAGAGTTCACTGAAGTGGGACACCAATAAGGATCATTTTTATAACACTTTTCTAATCCTACTTCTAACACGCCGAACATAATGAACATGAGATGTAATTACTTTTGGGTTGTGGTGGTGTTGGGTTTTTTAAAAATAACAACGGTAGACTATAATCTCCTTTGTAAAATATAATCTCCATTCAAATGGGACCTGCATCACTCATTTCAGGAACTCATACAATAACCTAATTAACGTTTTGCATTTTTAAAAATTTCACATAAGGGAAGGAACAATACATAGCATCTTTCATGCATAATAGCCATTCTGCAGAAGGATTTGACCAAAAAACTGTGAAGGAACATACACACACACACACAAATCTGAATGATATTCTCAAATTTTTATGAAACACTGAAAAGTAATATAGTAGCTCTCTAAAACTTTCACAGAATGCACTTAAGTGGTAAAGAAAACACCAGGACTCTGTGCACAGGGCAAATAAAAATTGTACAGCACTAAAAGAAAAACTGTTTCAAAGTATCGAGTATAATTAAATTGTGGTGCCATCTGCTAGATATTCAAAAATACAGATTTTTCATAGGAAGAAGCTGTGAGTCAGAAAGAATGAGTCACTGTATATACAATTATAGGGCTTCTGGTGGAGTTTAGCCAATTTGTTAAGTCCTGCACTTTCCTGGAGGGCAGGCTCTTGTCTGGACCTCATACAATATACTTTGAACACTGTTCTATCTACTCCAGCATTTCAGGGAACATCCTATACATCAGTCACACATTTCCAATGAATTTGGGAAAGCCAGAAAATTGAAACAGAAGAGGAAAAAGCACGAACACATGGAAACCCCATCATCTGGTTAGAAAAGCTGTAACTTTCAAACACCTGTGCAACTGCGGATTAAAGGCCTGGCTGTGGGTACCCATTAACACCTTCCCATATAACCATAACCCCATCTTGCCTCTACTTATTTTCCCTGCCAAAATGAATATGCTCACAGGTGAAAACCCACCTAAACAGAACCAAAAAAAAGGAGGAAAAAAGAAAACGTAGATGACAGACAAAGCCCTGGATGTAGAGGGAGGATAATGGGAACTTGTTATTCAGAAAATTATTAAAAATGAAAAACTTTCGTTATCAGAGCAGAGCTGAAGTGCTGGACAAAAAGGGGAAGATCAGAACCATGATGTACGCAGAATCCCCGGTACTAAAGTGAATTGCAAAGCCTATGCTTCCTCTCCTCCTCCAGGGATAAGGGAAAAGCACACTGAACCCCTTGTGCTGTGAGGACTTAGGGGGAAGGGAATGAGAAGTAACATTTTGGGATGCAAAGACTGCTGGCAGCTTTCACGCTTCACGAACACAAACAAGTCTTCCCAGTTACACTAGTAAAACCTAAATTCTTGCAAATGGAAGAAAAAAAGTGACTCATAAGATATACAGGACAAATACTTCCGTTAACAGTTTGCTCTTTTTCACCTTTCTCCCTTGACCAAAATTACCTATGCACGCTGTGACTTCACTGTCAAATAAAACCATGTTTAGCAGGTAGACAGCTGAGATCAATGGGGTAATTAATAATCTCCCACCTCCCCTTCTTTTCTACTGAGGGAAGCTAGCTTACAGTAACGTATACAAAAATGACATGTATTTGCTACTGGTACCCTGCGCAATGAGTTTAATGGCAAGCAAATACAAGCTAGCATCCACCATGTTCAGCTCCCTCTGCCGTCAGTGCTGGAGGGAACCGTACCAGAGGTACATGCAGAGGCAAAAGCATCCGCTCAGACACTGGCGAAGAGTTACTATGTGGTCAATTTACCTCTTAGCCCACCACACACTAACCATGCACTTAATTCCATTTAGAGACAAGCCCTTACGCACAAATTTGCTTAAAACCAGTCGGTTGCATCCCTTACAAAAGGCACAAGAGTACCCAATAGACAAGTGATCACATTTCTAATATCTTTAATATTCACCTCCATTTTTCTGTGCAAGTCTGAAGTCCCATGAGCAGTCTGAGGCAGCAAACACTTTGTCTTCTAGCTTAGTTTCAACCAAAGACAAGATCCTCATCTGGTTCATTAAATAGCTAGCAAAACACTTGGGAAAAGAAAGGGGATAGGATCTCCTTCAGAAGCAGTGCTGGTTTATGGCAACATCAATATTCTTCTCTAGGAACTATCTAACTTGTTTCTTATCTCAACTCTTAGTATAAGGAAAATGGGAGATCTCTAAGTTGGGATGTGTTATTAAGAAGTTTATAGACCATAGAGAAAAATGATGGCCTTGGTACGAACTTGGCAAGATAAATAAGTGGAAGGACAAAACCTCTAGTATGAACCAGGCAAGAAGTTGCAGTGAACCTCTGACAAATAACTGCGATAATACAGAGCCCCATACTCATACAGCAAGCTTGGCATAAAAAAAAATTTGAAGCATTTGACCTCTACAGTGTTTCCCAACATGAAAAAGCAGTAGTTCCTATTTCAAAGAACAATCTAAAGATCTTATTTTCTAGCTGAGTCACTTGATGAGTATTATCATCCTACCAAGTTGTATGCCCATAAAAAAAGACACACAGT
>JANZLQ010000027.1:22847380-22864613 GCA_026212715.1 Elanus axillaris | reverse complement strand
GGGGGGGGGAAATGTAACCGCTCTGCCTCCCGAGTGAATGAAAAGAGCAATCAAACATGCTGTAATTAAACCGAAGATCAAAACAGAAAGAACAAGTCACCGAGTAGCAGTTTTATATCCTGTTCCTAGAAAGATTTTTGGCACGCATTAAAAACAAACAAACCACACTCACATTTAAATGACATTGTCATCCTAGGAAAGTACTTTGGAATCTGGATCCTCAGCAGCTAGATCATTTTAGCACAAATATCAGAGTACCTTTGTATCTCTTATCTGTGCAAATACCTATTAGAAGACTGTCAGCTTGCCTGGACTATTCAGAGCACACACTGCTCTAACATTCAGCAAAGTTAAGATTTTTATCTTGCCAATAAATCCCCTCCCAGCCATCTCCATGCAAGGATCCCAGCCCACCACCTCTTTCACGGCTGCCTCAGGATGAACAGTCACCAACTTGGACAGTGCTTTCAAGTGGGACCAAAAAAGCCTTTTCCACTCCCAGTTTTTTTAGTAAGTTGTGTCACTAGCCTAACAGACCTTGCTACTGACTCCACTGCATAAATCCTCACTGCAACCGGGATGTGACCTTAAAAAGCAGCTCTAATTTTAGCTATGAGATTATTTTCAAATATTTAGAAATTATCATATGTCAAAACTGTTATTGAGCACTCTTCCCTCCTTTCTTTTTTTTATTCTACCCTCTTCCATTGCCCACAAATCAATCTGATTATGCTGTGCTCTCTAATGCCCACACTACCATCAGTCACCTTCTCACTATACCTGAAACTGAGATTAAAAAAAAAAAATCATATGCATTGTTGTCTGTTGAACTCTTGAAGCTGGAGCTAAAGACCATACTGACCTAAACAAAATCCCTACATAGAAATTCAGCTGTTTTTCAGCAGCCCTTTAGCAGTTATAGGATGGTTTAATTTTTCACCTAATAGATGGTTTAATTTTTCACCTAAATGACAAGTCCTCTGTTTTATTCTCTGGCTATTAAGTTCCTAGCAATGTTGGGATTTTTTAAGCTAATATATTAAGCAACAGCAGAAAGGTTAACAAAAGCAAGACTGATGTTAGAATAAAGCATAAAATTTAGGAAGGAAAGCATGCTGTACTGGGCAATGAAAAAGAAATTGAGGTGGAAAAAAGAAGAAAGGAAAATTACTTTGAAAACAATGCAGGAAAAAATAGCACATGATCTATTTTAGAAACTGGAAATAGCCCAGGAAAGGAAAGACAGCAAATAAAAGCCCAGTTTACTGCGTCAAAAAATGTACTGAATAAAAAACGGGCTCCAGTCCACAAACTCCGGACACACGAACAGCGAGTGAGAAAAATCAGGCTGTGGCAGCAATGTGCAAACAAGCAGACTGCACCGAAAAACAGGTACTGAGAACATCTGAAATTTTAACACATTGCCATTGTTCACAGTTAAACCACATACAGTGACCACACCATGCACTTCAACTATCTAAGAGCATTTGACATTGATTCTTAATGCACGCGTATGCAAGCACTTGACTCAAACTGCTGGGACCACAGCCTATAAAAGCAAAGACACAACTGCACAAGTATCTTTCATTCTGGCTAGTAAAAATCAGGAAATAAGATCTTCTAAAACAACTCTGGCATTTTTCTTGCCTGCTGAGGCATCTCAGTCTCCAATATAATTGTAATAATTATCCAATACTTTTAGACTATGAGCAGAAAAGCCTTAGCACTGAACTGAGAGAGTTGGGGTTGTTCAGCCTGGAGAAGAGAAGGCTTTGGGGAGACCTTATAGCAGCCTTCAAGTACCTAAAGGGGGGCTACAGGAAAGATGGGGTGGGACTCTTAACAGGGAGTATAGTGATAGGATGAGGGATAATAGCTTTAAACTGAAAGAGAGGAGATTTAGATCAGATGGAAGGAGGAAATTCTTAACTATGAGGGTGGTGAGGCACTGGCCCAGGTTGCCCAGAGAGGCTGTGGCTGCCCCATCCCTGGCAGTGTTCCAGGCCAGGCTGGATGGGGCTTGGAGCAACCTGGTCTGGTGGAAGGTGTCCCTGCCCATGGCAGGTGGGTTGGAACTAGATGGTCTTCAAGGTCCCTTCCAGCCCAAACCACCCTGTGATTCTATGATTCTTAAATAAAGAGTAGGTGTGACAAAGGTGAAAGATAATCACAAAGATTACGCTTTAGCAGTGGATTCTGGAGTGCTTCACAGCTCCTCAGTGCAAGTATGCACCCACACAGCCTCCTGATACACTGGGTAAGTCCACTTTGGAGAGATTTTAGTGGCTTTTAGTAGTTTTTTCACTGGAAGAAGAGCCAGGCTGGGAAGAGCTGCAGTGGATGGCATCAGCATGCCCAGTTTGGGCACTGGGAGCTAGCCTTTGGAGCGTGTTGCAGAATACACTTACCCACACTGCAGAGATCTAACATATAAGGTGCCCCTTTTTGACTACGTTAGGCACCAAGGTGTCTTACAGAAAATACAAGCCAAGTTAGGAGCCCTAGTAAAAAAAAGAGGGTTGATCAGATGGGATTCTTCAGCTCTACAACAGGAAATGCTGAAGTGGCATCTATTCAGAAACACAACCCCTCTCTGGAAAGAAAGATCAGTAGCAAAACAAAGACTGACATCCAGATCTCAGTCTGGACTGAGGCATCTGCTGGCCATTACCGTAATGGAAGTTCACACTTACCAGAAAGGACATAAACAAAGAAGTTGAGATGGCAACGTTTACCTTTTGATCTAACACTACATAGTTATGCAGTCACTCAAGAAATGTTAAACTGAATTCATTCACTCTCAGAAGATTCAAAATTATAACTCCCACTCCTAGGAGGGCAGCCCAGCCACAAGGCAGGCAGCGAGAAATGCAAGATTCAAGGGCCCAAAGAGAGGGGAAGAAAAGCATAAGTCTAAATCCTGTGAAAAAGGAGCCTGGGCTTTAGTCCCTACTCCTAGCTCCCAGAACTTTTTAGGTATTTTGTCATTAAAAACTAGGAAAGGGCAGCAGCATAGCAGTAGGATTCATCTAACAAATGTAGATATTTACATCTGAGCTAGTTCCATATAATCCATTTATAGCCCATGGAGAAACTAGCACTTTCAGGAAGACTCAGCTCATCCTAAAGTAAACATCTAAGCTCTGCTAAATACATTTGGTGAGATTTAATTCTGTTGTAGAGTGTCTGGCAAGTTTTTCCAGTGAAAATTAAATGTATGTAAGGTCTTGGGGGAAGCTCTTGGGGATACAGGAGTGTTACCAGGTACTGGGGAGTACATCTCACTCTTAAACCATTCCCTAAGCTCTTGCGCTCCCCATTAAGACACAGGATTCCCATTGCAGATCTGACCTTAGTTCATAAGGTTTGTCCATGCACAGACATTACTGGCAGACAAAAATCAATTCTTTAAGCATGTGAAAGAGCATATATCCTGTTAAACTAAATTAAAGTATCCTCAGTGCAGCGAAATAAGTGAAAATCAAGATTAAACATATCAACACAGAGTTGCATACATCAGTAATTAAGAAGGTTTCAGCTTCATTTAGCTTAATTCATGTAACAAATGTAACCAGCTTCTTTTAATGTGTTCTGTTAGAGGGTAAGTTGAATGCAAGTCCTTTTTAGTTTATTATATGAAAACTAGCATAAATTTAAATGCTTTTTAATTCCTTACTTTGTTTAGTTACTAGAAACACCACTCTGGTGTCAATTTTGCTATATATCTCAGGCACTGTCTGAGAGTTTTCTTCAGCGTTAACAGAAGAAGGATGTTTATTACACTGTAAAAATCACTTTCACCCAAACCTCTCACTTGAATAAAAAGGCAATATTAAAAAATTAAGAGCAGGTTGAATAAAAATCACTTTTCTAAAACAAGTTTCATTACCAAGGTTAGAGGTTATCATTCCTCCATCTTCAGTGGGGAAAAAACAAAACAGAAAGATTTATCCTTCTTCATATATCAGATGAGATCTACTACAAAGATATTTCTGCCCTTTTTCAGGTTCAACTTTAAAAACAGCATTTTTCTCTAATCACTAGTCATCCAACCTGTACTTCAAGTAAGTCTCATTTATACTCTGGGATTCACCATTTCATCTTTAATTTACACAACCACCTTACTGAACGGTATCAACAGGGTAACGTTTCTTGGCAGTTTCTCTGTAACTGTCAAACATTACAGACACCTTTTCTTGAAAACCTACTCTGGCAAACTTAGGTCTCCCAATTAAAATAAAAATAAAATGTAGCTTATCAGACCTTAAAGAAGTACAAGAATGCAACCATGCTACAAAGACATACATTTTATATTTTGCAAAGCATTCCGCAGTGACTAATTTCTGTAGAAAAAGTAAGTACTACTCAGTAATTTGGCATTTTACAAACAGCAGCATTATGTGAGCACGAGTTTTCTTTAAGGATCAGCATAAGCAAACTTTGAAGGTGAAGCCAACACGAGTCATTCTGCAATGCAGAACACACTTCCCTGTCAGTTGGAAGTAAGTAACTGCACTTTTGTTCTGCTCTGCGGTAACATCAGTTCATTAATTTATGAGCATTGCACAGGAAAATTTAAAATATTTTACAGAAATACCAGAGATCCAGAAAAAGATGCACTACATTTCACAGACTTTGACAAAACAGTCGTAAGAGCAATGTTTCCAGCAGCTGATGAAGAGTCCTGTGAAAGGCAGTGTTCACACTGCTGGATGAAAGTAATTCTACTGCTGAATTCATGATCACAAACCTAAAATTTTACAAGTTTAATTCAATTAACACAGAATTTGATGTGTCTTTTAAATGATTTCACAATTAGTAGCAACTTTCTCCATTTTTAAAGAAACCCATGAAGCAAGTGAGAACAGAAATTTAAGAAGCACAACTGTCCAAGACAATGCCTGACAAAGTCCTAGTAGTAAATAAAAACACAGTGTGGTTATTGACCGACCTTCTTAAGCTTAGGTCTAAAACAAAGACTTATTTAGACTTAAAGAAAAAGCAAACCACTTATGTCCTCTTGCAAGCTGATATTTGAATCTCATATCAAGTGAGGATTCGCAGAATTTTCATTCCTTGAAACACCCAACTCTGAAGTATAAACTTCTATGAGTAAACTCATGTTTTGACCTGCTAACACTATTGAATTATCTACCCCCATTAACATAATTCTTTTAATTGCAAGAAACGGTTATAACTTTGGGGCTGTTGCAGCTTCATAGGGGTAGCCAAGACTGTTAGCTTTGGGGTCGACATTATCTACTGTCTGTCTAGGCAGACTCAAAGCCACAGACCAGTTTGCCAGACTGCCAGCACCGTTACCTCTCCGTAACTCGGGCTCGGTTGCCGCCAGCCACCTTTTACACAACTTTTTAATCTGAGCTAGAGAGAAAGATGAGTGTAACAGCCTGAAGGGACGATGAGTTTCTAGCGACCATTTGCATATTACCATCGCTTAAAACTCATGTTTGAGATATAAATCCTCCAACCTAAACAACCACGTGTAGATGCTATCAGGATGGGGGAAGAGCCTGGCAGCTCACGATGCAGGCAGAAGGAAACGCGCCACAATTTAATGTGTGCCTGAATCTTTCCCCCAAACCGGCTTCCCAACAATGCAACAGTATCTGAAAAACATAAAACTTGTGACATCAGGAGATCCTTCCCCTCCCGTAGGGCACAAAACAGGTAGAAAGAAGAGAGAACAAACCTTGGCAGTAGAAACCGCGTGTTTGTGCGTAGCATTTGGAAGAGAAAACCACGAGTCACAGTGCGTATAATCCAGCACTCGGTTTGACAGTGACCACCATCTGCTCTTTCAGAACACGGGTAATGAAAACCCACAGCACACACATGAAATTACCTGCCCCTAGGTTATCTTTAAATCCTCTTTTTAGTTAGAGCCTGGCTTAACTTAGAAGCAAGAAACTTCATGTTCTTAGTTTTATTTTTAAATATTTTCACTACAACTCAATATTCATTAGTGCCTAAGTCTTTTTGAGTTCTGGCCTCAGTAATAATTTGCAGCAATCAATTGTAATTACAGAACATGTGAAAGGCATTTAAATCTGAATTACTTTTAAATTTCATTCAAGACACTATTTTTCTGGTTTTACAATATAAAAGGAATGCAAATCTCTAGGACCCTCACTTTGTATACTTTTAAAAATCTCCTCTGAAGTTAATAGCACCCCTTTTCCAGAAACTTTCATACAGTCCTCCTTAGTCTCTGATCTGTCTCCATTATCCCTCAAGATGGAGCTGCCACAGCTGAGCACTAAAATCAAGATGAAGGCAAACAAGCAATCAAGAAAATGACAGGTAGATACACGTACCCAAAGTAAAATATCCCCCAAGTTTTACATATGATTCTCAGCCCATTGTTCATGCTATCTGGTATTCTGTTAATGTTTAAACTGCAGCTCCATGTTAAAAGGGGTGCTTTCCTCTAACCTATTGGAAGAATAAAATATCAAAATAATATTTTGTTGAGCTAACAGGTCATTTTAAATATTCTGGGATGTATTTGTCATTAATATCTTCCCCTCTAATGCATTCTTAAAACTCAGTTTCATTCACAGTTTTGTTTCACATTCTCAATACTGTTTTATCCACAGCAGTGGTTTCCCCCTTAGGCCAGGTTAACTATCTTTCACCTTGATCTTTTTTAAAAGAACTCATCTCCTTCCTGCTTTCTTGGCAAATAAGATTAGTTACCCATGCCAAAAAAAAATTTCAGAATTCTACTTTATTTATACCACAGTGGCCCCCAAAAATAAAAACCTCTTTTTCTAACCACCTTCCTGTTGGTTCATTAGTTTAAGGTTTATGATGATGCTTTCCCTCTCAACTGATGACCATTTTGGATGCTGACTCACGGTTCAGTGGTTGACTTAGCTGGAATGGTTGAGTGATACATTCCTCTATATTCCCTAACCCTCTGCCAGGGAGGGTTATCAGAGATGAACAGAAAGCAAATCCACTCCTCAGCTAGTCCCAACTTAAAATCGACAGCATGAACACTGACCATTGGCAACATCAATTTGCATTAACACGCTGGGCTGTAGACTACAATGGCTCACCTGATTCCTCCTGCCACAAAGAATAATGTCAAAGAAAGAGCTGGGCATGAGAGTTACTATTTTGGTCATATCAGGTAAGGTTGCTGTGGAACACAAGTCAACCACTTTAATCAGTGACCTCTTTCAAAGACTCTGCATCTATATGTAAGTATCTGTCAAGCATGATCCATCTATCTATGCTTCAAAAGAACTATCCATGCTTTCAAAAGAAAACAGCAGAATATTTTTCTTTGGGGAGTAACTAATGCAACTATCAGAACTATGAAATTCCAATTTCATAAGGTTTATCAAAAACAGATGTAAAAGCTCCTTGCTTTTGATTCCCTAAATCTTTGCTAGACTCTTTAAAATGTGCTAGACACTCTGTTTTCCACTACTGTACTCTAATATGAGTTTGTATATTTTTACCAGCTGTATTTTTTAAACTTTTTCAGAAAGCCGAATGAGTACCTAACCCTGGCACTCCACGTGCTTTCACATTATTAGTGTGTTCCAGTACATCATTTCCTAACATGTCGGTTTTATCATATTTCATCTTTATTACCAGAAAGGCAGCATAACTAGAATAAAGATATCACAAATTAGCCTAATAACGACACCTTACGCAAAGAAGTTCTCGGCAACATACTTATGTTAATTGTTGTATTATAGCTGATGATTTTAGACACCCCTGTTTCCTAGATTTTTTCCTTTTTATGTAAGACGCTTCTCTGTCCACACGCTCTCCAAATCCACCTTGGGCTTTTTAGCTTCCTTCTTTCTACTGCCAGCTATGAGTACGTTCTCCTCCTGGACTTCATCAGGGTTAGAATTCCACCTTTCAAACAATTTCTACTTGGCATCAAAACTTGGACATTTAGCCCTTACACTTATCTTCACCATCCTACTCCTGTTGTCAGTCGGAACACGCATTCAGAAACCTCCACTAGCTTTGCAAGCATGCTCCATCTATGACATAGTCAGTGTTTTTATTCCTTGACTTATGACTAGTCCTTCTGGTCTCCCTTCTTACAAACATTAGGTCTTCCAAACGCTCCCTTGTTATCATACCAATTTTTCTTACCTGTTGCTAACCTTTCTTGACCTTCATACAGATTGCTGAAGCGTTATTTAGGAGGTCAGCCAGTACTGTCTGCTACAGAATTTGTCTAACCTTAAATACACATTTCAAGGGATAGTTTTGCCACTTACTGGAAGCCATCTTTTGCAAAGCAGGGCATTCACATAGCCACTTTAGGCCAGCTTAAGCCAGTTCCCTTTCAACTACCACCTCCAAGCAATACTGGCTTTTTTTTGAGCGTTTTTGTTGTTGTTGCTGCATCCTGCCAGGCAGCTCTTCACCTTGGATACTTTCTTGCAACATATTGTTGATAACTACAAGAACAGCACAACACAGGTTCTGGGATCAAACTAAAATTTCCACACTTCTATCATCCACTAATTAATATGGGTTTTGTGAACCACTGCAGTTTGTTCTCAGGAGGAAACCATTATAATCCTGGTAGTCATTAATACTAAAAAGCAATGAACGTGCCCTTGCACTTGTGCTACTAAAGAGCTGAAGATGAGTTGGAAAATAGCCAAGGCTGTACAAGAAGGACAGGGAGTGGAGCAAGAAATCAAGTGATTACTTGCACACAAACTTTAACAACCAACTTCATTTCAGCATACTGGGTTCAGGACTTTGCCAACCAGAACTGACTGTTAGGACAGAAAAACGGTACAGCCTAAGACAACCAAAAAAGCCACAAAACTTCATGCTGATAAACACCATTTTCTTGGAAAGGGGCATTTGCAAGGCTGGGACTGGTGAGGTATGACTTGCTTTTTATACATTCTTCAAATATCAATCATGCCTGTGAGTTCAAGGGTAAGCAGCGCTTGTCTCCAAGGTACCACAAGATCTAAATGATCATAATGGAAAGAAATCGAATACTAAAGCACAGCTGCTGAAACACAGGAATCTTTAGAAATAGGCCTTCCCTCACTTTGAGAAATTGTTTGTTTTCCCCAGACCATTACAAACATCAACAGGGTCACAATTTCTACAGTGGTTCTGAGAAATTCTCTGCTGCTCAAGCTTTAAGAGCTTTGTTTCGCTCTTGGGGAAGAGAAATAATGGTATCAGGCTGACGGCAAACTGCATATACAAGAGACTGACAAATGCTAGAGGCTACTAAGAAATACTTGTTAATGCTAAAATGTTTGTCGAGGTTTGTAGAACAACTGAAGCAAAGGAGAGTTCATCGATTTGGGGAGAAGGGAGGAGAGGAGAAAGGGTAATGAAATAGGATGGAAAGATCATCTTAGTGTTACAAACAGCCACAGGCCTTGCTATTCCACAACTGGAACAAACTATGCTCTTACTGCAAGGCTGGAGGAAACAAACGAACAAAAAAATACACACCTTTTGTACATGTTTTATTATTTCTTAATGATTTTAACATTTGGAACCAACCAGACAACTTTATTGAAGCCCACAGCCAAAGCCACTGATGCATTATTCTGCCCCAGCACCAGTGCTGAAGCAGAGAACAAGGGAGAGCCTGTAGCACAAGGGGAGTGTGCTCCACACTGCTGCAGCCCGGACAGGCAGCCTGGCACCTTCCCTGCCACGGGATGGGCGATCTCTGGAGTGCACCATGCGGTCCTGGTGCAGACTGTCTGCATCAGGAGATACTCCTGGAATGCAACTTCAGCTCTCTTGCCAGCTGTACACCTGCATTTCCTCCCAGAGGAGCACAACAGAGGTTGCCCTGAGGATACCAGAGGACACTTGTCCCAACTATGGCAGATAAACATGAAGCCCTGAGTATCTCCATCAACTCCAACTGCCATAAACCTAGAGGAACACAGCTGTCCTGCTAAGGAACACTGTACAACCCACAGAGGGAACGTGATGCTAAAATGGATACTTTCAAAGAACTGCAAGACAACTGGCTTTGAGGCAGCAGTGAGCACATAGCCACAATATTCTTCAGCAGGATATTTATTCATCATCTTCCCATCATCTGCCCCTTCTTGCCGGTTCAGTCCTTTGGTAGCTCCTGTCCTGTCCTTAACCCCACGCGAAAGAAGTCTTTCCATCATTGTCTTCTGCCTCCAGTAGGATAATATTACCAAGTCACTAAGTAGGTTCCCCCCCTCCAAATCTGCCAGGTTTCTGCCTGAGGGATGCAGTCTACCAGCTACAGAAGAGCACAGAAACACCACAAATAGTTACTTTGTTTTAATCTTCATATCAATACTATTAGTTTTCCAGAAGTTCCCAGAGCTTCTCAGTTTAGTATAGGCCATTAACAAGCTAATCTATGTCAGCTTTGGGATGGGCTCAGAAGCATGTGCACCAGGCAGCGGGCACCAATAACTGCACACATCTGTCTGCTAACTGTTCTTACACGAGACAATACTACCGTGAAGTAATCCCAAACAAGAGAAAAAAAGCTGCATTCACAGTTGGTGTAGGAAATTAAGGAAGCCCCTGAGCTACAAACATGGATGCAGGAAGAGTATTCTGAGAAACCCTTACAGCTTTTGCAGACCTCTGAAGATAGCCAGGGCCAAGGACAAGGTACAGCACTGATGGATTGCTGGACAAAATACAACTTACATGCGATGGTGTCACATACAACTCACTTTGATATTTGTAAAGTTCTCTGATGCAAATATACCGTGATACAGCTTCTTTCAGTAAATATCATCTCACATTGGCCAGAAAATTTTCCACCAGCAATCCCAGATCTTACAGATTTGTCCTGAAATAGCCTTAAGACTGTGACTTGGAAGTAAAGTCAAAAGTTTTTCCTCCCATTCTGTACCATCCAAAGGGTGCTGGAATTCAACAAAGCCACCTACCTACCAAAAGCATACCACCCTTCCTCGATGGAGGCACATGGTCCAAGAGAACCTGCATAATCCCTAGGAGGGCTGAGCTTTGGCAGGGGGCCTTGGATGTCCTGCCACAGCTCATCTGTGCCTGGAGAGCAGCAACCCGAGTTCCTTTTTCCCTTTCCACATGGCATTGTCATCTCTTTCAGATGGGCAGTGTTACCGGAAAGATACCAAACTGTTTGTTTCCCCAGAAGTGCAGTGTTTTCCTGTCTTCTATGTAGGATCAGAAGATGATGTAGTCTCATTAAAACTGGCACTGCCAGCCTAAATATGAGAGCATGCTCAGGTGAGCTGACATGCCAGCTCAACACACAAAGATACAAAGTCTCACCATGGAAAAAATAACAAAATAGGAATAGTTAAAACAAAGATATGCATCCATACTCCGTTATAAGATAATTAATTCCAAGGTAAACTTAATTCACTTCTTAAATGAATAACTGGAAAGCACATGTGGATAAGGCATGCTGACCTTAAAGTCATATTAATCTAAAGTGACTGAAGTGTAGGCAAGAGGAGTTTATTCTGCATTAGAGACTTACTTGCCATGAAGTCGGTACAAGAATGATTACCGCTGCTACTTACTTTCTCAGAATTTAACACTGTTATGCTGCTTGAGAATTTCAGCTCCAAGCCACTGGTGTCTACCTTCAACAAATCAGTTAATTTGATGGTTAGAAACACTAGAGGTGTAGAACTTCCATCATACTCAAACATGAAACAAGCACCGAAGTAACACACCACATTCTAAAGTTTACTAGATACGCTTTAATTTTCCAACAGTTTGCTGCTAAGTTGAAAGTACTGCATTTTACTAACAAGTAGTGGATTAATGGCTTTGACATAAATGGTTTGGTTCAGTCCCTACGTGCAACAAGAAAGCAATGATCTACTTATATTCCACATATATGCAGTAAGTTCAGCCTGCATTCAGGTGATAATTACTTGACTGATTCAGAACAGCAGTTAAATTTCTTACTCATAAAGGAAAGGGTGTGAAAAGATATGAACACTCAGACCTGCAGAGCAGATGAAAAGTGTTACCTCTGACTAGCTGATACAGCTTTATGGCAGAAGCAGGCTTGTAATATCGACATATTCACACACTTAATATGTTTAATGGAGGAGATTCAGCAATATATAGTGTGTGAATAAACTCCACTTATCCAGCATTACAGACACTACCAACATTAGATGTCAGAACTTGTTTGTTTACATAAGAAGACACCACATGAATTAATCTTTCTGCATTGAAATCAGTTAATAAATCTCAAGTACAGTATCAGCTATTAAATTTTAAGTGAAATAATGTTTGACAGTACTTCTATATCACATTTATCACCTACTTTTAATACTGACCAGTCTACTGTGGATATTACATGTTACTGCAACATATCATGACTTTACCCAAGAGCCACGTCAAAACCCATAACTTCTGATTGACAGCACACAAGCATGCTTGATATCAAGCATTAAATACATGAAAAATCGATCACATTAACAGAACACTCTACTTCACTACCATCTTCATTAGGAACATACCCAAGCTTGAGCTTAAAAGATTGTCTGTCAAAAGTCTGTCAAACTCCTTGTCATTAGATAGGGTTGGCTTTTGCTTGCTGTATTAAACAGCTGCAAAGCTTCAGTTATGTTTCTCCCATACAGATATTCACCAGCAGTTTAAGTCAACATTAATTGTTAATTTCTTCAGAGAATGGTAAGAGCCCTTAAACTTAACACTGTAAAGCTTTCCAGAGGCATTGGGATGACAATAAAAAAACCTGACATAACCCACTGAAACAAAAGACTTCAGCATCCAAATTAATTTGAAAAGGGCAAAGATGTTAGGTGTCTACAAGATACAGAAAATATACAACAGCTTGTAAAATATAACTTTAACTGCTTTGAAGCATGGTAGCTCCAAAGACTTTTTTTTCCCCCCAGTTCTACAACACAGTATCAGGTATTAAAAGAAATAGAAGAAAGAAATTAAAATAGAGATTAGAAAACAGAAGAAAGAAATTAAAGAAACTATAAATGGCTTGCACAGATTTTCACAAGCTACCTGCCGTTAACATCAGCTCTCATTATAAGAACAGAAAAAAGGGGAATGGGAGAAAAGATTTATGAAAACAGGCCTACTATCAGGCATGTGCATCTCATCACGTCTTTCTTTATACCACTTAAACCCAAGCCAACATGTGAAGAGTGGTTTTATTATCAAACTCCAAACAAACACAACACATTCATGCTGCAATTAGGCAACAAACTTCTAGGCTGGGTCAATCTGTCAGGGTGATTGTCAAGAGTCAAAGGAGATAAAGAAGTTTGAGCTGTGGTGAGGATACAGAAGAGTGCCTCAAGACTAGAAATCCACACACCAAAACACACTTGCTGTTTCCACGACCGCCTTTAGCATGATCATTACCAGCAAGATTCTGATGCAAGTTCACTATTTTGCTGAAAGAATATGAAAAGCATGCATACTTGTTACCATTTCAATCAAGAACAAATCAAACCCCATACTGCTAAGAAAAGCCTGCAAAAATTGATGAGGTAACACAGCCTAAAACACTGCAGAAGATGCCATTCACCTCTGGGAGAGGTTCCCCCATTCACACACTAGGGAACCTGGCAAACCAGCAAGCATTTTGCGTAGTCATGTGTAAAATTAGATCTCTGTTGTGCAAGCTAACATTCTACTAATATTTTCATTCACAAGAGACCAAGTGCTTAATTAACATTTATACTGATTCTCAAGCTATTTACTGACACAAAGGAGGTGGTGATTTGATATCATGGTTCCTTAAACACAGCCCTAAATACAGATATAGTTTTTGCTCCCCTCTATCACATATATTTACTATTTAAATTTGCAACTGTTCTTCTGCTGCAAATAAAACTCTTAGTAAAAAAAAGAGAGTATATGTTTGTTAGAACAAGAACAAGCACTAGCTTCCTGTGATGATTTCTTCCCGTTTGCACAGTTTTGCCTTTCGAAGCAAGCAGAGGCAAAAGAGATACAGTACTGCGGCACACTGTAGAATAATCTGTACTATTACCTTAGTTTTGTATCTACAAGTACAGTAATATGGGGGTAACAACATCTCCCAGACCTCAGAAGTTCCAGTTAAAATCATATATTAGGTTGCTTTTTAATAAATCCTACAAGAAACAATTTACTTTGAGGCCTATCAACTAGCAAATTTTGTGAGTTAACACTTTCACCATCTTGACAGACACTCGACTTTACTCTTTCCAAAGAAGTTTGCCATAATTGCAACCCAAGTCACAACATTTTATGTAAAGCAAGGATAACCATTCTTAAAGGGAAGATAATTATTCTTCATAAAACAAAATCTTCACCAGATAACCACAGGTCTCATTACTTTGTTTGAATAATTTTAACTTTCAAATGAACCACCAGCAGGAAAAATTACGCTATTTTATTGTACAGCCTTCCTAAGAAGCAGACTATTTCCACAGCTACCACTTTATGCCACCATTCAATAGCAATGGGCAAAAGCAACACCACACATTCTTATTTTCTTATTCAAGCATGATTTACATCACCCACTAAAACCCAAAGAACATTTTAGATAGGTTTGTGCATTCTAAGACAAGACCATACCTGTGTACACACAGTTAAAACATCTAACCCGCTACTAATGTAAGTTAATTTGATATCTTAACTAGTCAGACTACTATGGAAAACTATTCATACCTGAGCACTGCTGTCATTACTATTTGTCTTGAAATTCTCAGGTAGGAGAGGTAATACGGCAAAGTTCAAGCACTGTCTGAGCATTAACAAAAATCTAAAATCCCTGTAAGAAATATTTGATAGCTTCCCAGCTGTCAACATTTGCTCAGCATCATGCAGCATCCCTTCCTGTAAAGGAAGGTTATACATTGTTTCCTTAATAATGAACAAGCTCTTTGTTCTAATTATTAACAGGACAGAAAATATGACTGTTCTACAACTACTGAACAACATTCAGACTTGAGCTCCTAGTTCTTCTTGAGGCTTCTAACAAAGAAAATAACTTCCTTGGCATCTTCCAAGAGTAACTCTTCACACAAGACAATATAGGCTGCATTAAAAAAAAAAAAAAATAACCACTCCAAAAAATACTTTTGAAACTGCTGAGCATCAAAACAGTGTTAAAGGTAATCAACAAAAACCCCAAACTACTGATTCCCTTCCTTGACTGCAAAATTAATATGGAGAGGAGATCCAAAGAGCCATTACCTGGCAGTTGAGTTTTAAAACTCAGTTCAGATTTTAAGTTCAGGAAAAAAAAAACAAAACACTTTGAGGTTTTGTAGCTATTTGCTTAGATTTTGTTATGTATTACTGGCAATGCAAATCCACTGTCAAGCAACACTGGTGTCAAAAGTGAAACTAACTGCATATAACTGAAATCAAAATCCCTTTTGCTATCCAAGGAAAACTACACACATTTGGTAAATAACGATGTTCAGAAAAAAAGGACCATTTCAGTTTTGAATCCATGTTTAGCAATTTTATGACTTGTACCCTTAAAAGCACCACTTTGGGGACTAACTGAAGTAAAAAAAAATCACAAAGAGAAATCTAGTCACTGCAACCGTTTATCCAAAAGCATGAAACAGATCAGCTAACAGCTACCAGCACCAGAAACCAAGCCCAGTGAGTTGGTCATATCAAAGGAAAAGAACCCCCCCGCCACACAAGTTATCACACAAAGCGTCAAGAATCACCCAAGTTTGTTTTTCACACCTCCACACTTTCTTAGAGATGAGAAAATGCAAGCAAATATATAATCTACACCAGACACAAGCAAAAAAACCCAAGTAATTTAGAGATTACATTTTCAGAAGCTAAAACTGCTCCGATTTCAGGGGACTGTTCTAAAGCATTGAGAATAACTTGTCCCCTGCCAAACAGGAAGGGCAACACAGAAAAAAAGTTCAAAAATTTGGCATGTAGCAAATCAACCCATAACACAAACTCCATAATGCAAGTAATTTGAAAGCTTTTTAGAAAAGGGTTATGCAGTAATCATTATCCTATTGATAAATACCCTCCCCCCCCCGATCATGCAATTAAAGTCATCAGGAATTTTTTTTTAATCAAATGCATATACTTAAAACACAGGTCACTCTCTCATCATTTTAATTTATTCTGCAGTTCACACAAGAAAATTACTCCTACCCACTTACATTGTGTCACACAGTAAAAGCATTGGTTTTCTTTACAGGCATCACTTTAAAATGAGTATTTTCATTAAAAATTCAAGCTTTTAAGTATGCAGGTGGTTTTTATGAATAAGTTTTGCAAGAGTTTAACAAAACAATGCTTTTTCTAATGAGTCCTTTATATAACATAAAAGGCACAGGAGTGCTGAGGAACTAAATATAAATACCTAATTTCATTAAAGTTACCCCTGTTTTTAGAAGTTTGCAGATTTCACTTGTCTTTTTCATACTGATTAGGCACCAGACAACATGAGGAGACAACACATTCATCTTATTTTATTATATTTCAGCAGTGTGTTGTGAACTCACAGATAGGACCTCTGCACTTTGCAAAAAGCAACTTCCTTTACATGAGGAAGTACCTACACGCCGATTTAATCAACCCCCACACACACATACAGGGTGGGTTTGCTGGGGAAGGAGGTGAGAGAGAGTGTCTTTTGGGGGAAAAAGCGGGGGCTGTTGGACCAAAAGCAGCCCTGAGCTGAGCTTCTCCAGCAGCAGGAAGTTTCTATGGGGCCTTGCCGAGCATGCGCCGTGGGCTCCACGGTCTCCCTATGTGGCAAGAGTGCAGAGGCAACAACCAAACCAAAAACAGAGACAAGAGACCAAGAGCAACAAGCACCTTCCCCTCTATATTCCTACCACCGCCTCCACACAGCCCTCCCCGGACTGCTTTCTTGGCCGGGGCCTTCCCACATCCACTGCACGGAGCAGAAATTAGAGGATCTGGCAACCAAATCTGCTACTGGAGAGGAGAGGAGGAGCAGCTTGAAAGAAAACAGTGGAGTGCATAACCCATCCCTCCACCTCGCACAGCTCAGGTGGCGGGGGGAGAAGGAGCAAGCAGGGAGCTTATCCCCCCCCCCTCCTCCCCCAAGAAGAGGGGACGAGGGGGAGGAGGAGAGAGGGATGGAGGTGGCACACAATGGCTGTCTGTGTGTGTGGGGAGGAGATGGCCTACGACGGCATCCGTGGGGAGGGCTCAGGGCTTCTCTGTGCGCCCCCCCCCCCCGGGC
>JANZLQ010000027.1:22813929-22825602 GCA_026212715.1 Elanus axillaris | reverse complement strand
AGTGAATCCCAAAGGTTTTGCTTTGCTTGTCTGCGCCGCTTTTGCTTTCCCTATTAAACTGTCTTCATCTCAGCCCATGAGTTTTCTCACTTTAACTCCTCCGATTGTCTCCCCCATCCCACTGGGTGGGCAGTGAGTGAGTGGCTGGGTGGTGCTTAGCTGCCAGCTGGGGTTAAACCACAACAGTTGTAAATACGAAGAGACAAGAGACTGCATATTTCTGTACTGTTCAGAACAGCTTCTTCTGCTCCTCCTTCTTCCACTACACAAGCTGGAATTTCACCAGTGTGTATTTGTGCTCGTCCATAACATGCCCAGTGCACGTGGAAAGCACTGTGTAGAGCACAGAATGGCATCAAAATGCTCAAATAAACTCTCAGGAACCGTACACAAGTCAACTCAGCACACTATATACAAGCCAGTTTCAGAATGAGTGGTTAAAACACAGAAATCCAACATTTTTACTAATGAAGTGTACAATTATTTGCAATTCAGAAGTATCGACATCCTTAAACAAACTCCCCATAGGATGCATTCTTGTTGGCATTTGTGTCAAGTGACTGCTTACCTGAACTTTAACGGTTCCTTGGGGATCCTGCACATGTTCCAGAGTTGCATCAACATCCAGTGCCACTACCAACCCCGATGTAAATCTCAGAGGATTATCAGATTCACCAGTAGGCTCAATAATATTTGCAGTAGCTCTATGGAGCTAGTAGGGGCAGAGCAGTTGGCAAAAATGAGGCCAGGGGAGAAGGAGGAAAGAAAAAAAGACAATTATTACTGTTCTTAATGAAGAAATTGTGCATGAGCTTTGGAGTCTTTTAGATACTGACAGGAATTACTGAGTCTTCTGTATTATTAGCAGTAGCCCTGAGGATGTTAGGTAAGAATAAGAAAGCCTTTGAAGAAATAATACTTGGGACTAACCAAAAACCTGAATTCTAAAAGCTTCATGGTATATTAGGAACTAGTCAGATGCTAAGACAGTCTGCAAAGATACTGCATTTTAATTGTCTGTGTTAAACTGACCTGCTCTGGAAGAGGAAGGTGGAGAAAGGTACTTTGTCGCAGTGTTGTCTGAAGAATCTTGACTACTTCTGAGGGCTTCGATGTCACGAGCCTGGGCATTAAGTCCAGCAATTTGTCTACAAAACTGCCTTGCATATGTGGAAGCTCAGAGATGAAACATCTGTGTTACAAATAAATTAAAAATCAAATACTTTTTTCAACATTTTCAATAGTATTGTTATTTTCAGCCAAGCTACTTAATCCTTACATTTATTTATAATGACAGAATTAGGTATGTAAAGTACTTTTCTGATGCATGTCTCATACATAAGATAAAGATGATTTTGGCTAGTTATGTTGGGACCATACCCAAACTGACAACATCAAGGGCTACGCAGATCTCACTTCTTGGGTCCTTCATCAATACAGAGCTTAGCGGGCAAAGGAATCTAGATTCACAATAAAGAAGCTAGAAATGCTGAGGTGCCCATCAACGACACATTAATGAGAAGCAGCTACTGCAGGGATTTGTCTGCTCAGATTGCATGTGCAGCTGTAATGCTATTTAGATAGTGAAAGTACTAATTAAATGAGACTACAGGCAATTCCAGTACTCTGCATTCAATCTCAATGTCTCAACAAAGAAACACAGCTGGATGAAAGAGCCATTACTGGTATAGTTGCCTTGCACATTTTTTAAATTGGTACTTCTCAGGGAAGACAGGCATATGCCTAATTCTTTATGTTGTGCACTTTCATCTGGCTAACTACATAGCTGACTCACTACAGGATCTACCATACCCACACACCCAATATGTGAGTTGTCCAACCTTCTGCTGCAGCAAAGTTTCCAGAATGGTTTTTCTCTACCGATATTTATGAAAGTATTATTTATTACACCTGAAGAGTGAAATTTTAATAGTAAACTACAATCAGTAGTGGCAGGGCGGAAAAGCTAGTTCTAGAAGTGAAGAACAGAGAATGGAATCCATTCTATAGTTTGGGACAACAGCCTCTCACAAGAAGAGCATTGATATTTCTTATTCTTTATACAGAAGTAAAATTGGGCTACTACCCTACAACACTGCATGCAGAAGATTGTTCATTAGACTGAGTCACTGGTGGCTTATCTGTTATTACCAGCAACATTCCTGTGGTGGTTAGCAAGACAGTTTTGTAAGCCTAGTAAATATTCATGCAATTTGGTGAAAAAAATGCACCATTTCTGTAGGTGAACAGCCTTTTGAACAACAGGCTCTCCTCCCCGCTTGTCAAGTCCAGCGTTGCGCTGTATCTTCACCTATAGTTGACTCAGTAAAGCCTGGATAGGCATACTGGACATGCCCAAAACAGCTTCAGGTCCTAAAGCCTGAGAAGTGAGGTGTTTTTCCAGGATCCTGGTGGTGCTCTACAGGAGTTCATAATCCATAAACGGAAGCCTCTACCACCAGCTTGGCAAGGGTGGAGAAAAATCATGCTCTCCTCTGTACAATGCTAAGAGGGCTACGCACATATATGCATCCT
Organism: Elanus axillaris; assembly: GCA_026212715.1. NCBI lineage: Eukaryota > Metazoa > Chordata > Aves > Accipitriformes > Accipitridae > Elanus > Elanus axillaris. Next base: position 22,823,067 of record JANZLQ010000027.1, on the reverse strand, counting down.
TGCGTTCCTATGACTGCTACTATGTAGACAACAAATTTCAACTGCTCTGTCATGGGATGCAGGTAAAATCTGGCATGCTGAGGCTGCACAACCTAGACACAGGGATTTTACATGTCTGAGTGTTTACAGGTGACCTTACAGTTAACTGACAAGATCCACCACCATCCCAGACTCCCTTTGTGGAATTCATCACTGCCCACAGGAGTTACATTCCTCAGAAAAAGTGATAAGTTTTGCTCATCCTGAGACTCAGAGCGAAGAAAAGATACAAAGCAAATAAACAGTTCTAGTCATTAGCTACCAGATTAAGCTAAACATCAGGGAATGGGTAGATTTGGCTCCCTTTTCTCATCACTTAACCAGCCACAACTGTCAAGCATATAGACCACAAATAGATGAGAATTTAATCAGAACTAGAGACGAAATTCTGCTGAGCCAACTCTGGATACCTATGTCTCTGTGCTAGCTACCCAATCCCCTTCTGAGCCCACAGAAAAAAACTGGGCATCCCTAACCTGACCTATTTTAGACATTTAGATTAGGACAAGACAAAAAAGCACTTCTTCAGTGAGAGGAGAGCTGGGTGAGTGCTTCAGAAGCAGTGGTCTACAAAGCAGATGTCAAAACCTGGGCGAGATGACTCCCACCTCGAGCATGTAGACAGTTCACTCACTCTCTCATTTACAATTTAGAAATCTGTGATAAAGAAAAGGGAAATTCCCTTTTTTGTCATACTCCCAGGAAAGCTCTTCCATTGATCCCACATTTAGAAGGGAGTTTACTTCTTGCTTTATCATGTCATTATAGCAGTCCCTGATGCAGGACATCAACAGGGGAAGGGATATGCTAAGGGATGAAAAACAAACAGAATATTCCCTGATGACAATGGTGGGGGACTTTCTAACATAAAGGGAAGAAGCAACAGTTTCTCACCTCTGAAAGGAATCTACTTCCTGTAAGAATTTTTCACACATCCCAAAAAGGGGTTCCACTCTGTAATGAAGATAACATTGTTTTAATCTTAAATAAAGAAAACTGGCTCTATGGCTATAAGCTTTTAGGTGTTTTGGAATCCAGTTCAAGCTCCTAAAAACTAAAAAATCTTACAATGTTAAGGCCAAAAAGGTATTCCCCACAAGAGAAAAAAACAAAAATTAATTGCTATCTCCCTCCCCACATCCGTATCTCCCTCCCACAAAAAACTCATTTGCATAAGGCACCAACTAAGGTCCCAAAACCACTGGTAAAACTTTCTACCTATAAGAGGACGTTAAGAGGCAAATATATTATGGACCTCTATGGCAACACAGTAAATTGATGCCAACAAACTCGAAACAAAAGTAAACAAACTAGGATACTAACCACCTTGCTCTAGGATACTAACCACCTTGCTCTAACTCCACTAAATGAAATTCTAATTCTACAACCATCCAAACCCATATGTAACTTCACTGACCTCAGCACACAGAGCCTCTCACGTTACCCATACATGAGCATTCTGTGTCCAAGTCACACAAACATTAGCTGCAGATCAGTCAAAAAGACAATTCTTTTCTGATGCTTAAAACTCAGCAACTAATACTTAATGAAGCAAACACAAATAGTGCATTCTAGATATGTGACTTTTCCTCGTATAAATAGGTCCCAAATATCAACTCTACATTTTTAACCTATTTATACGTTCATAGATGAGAGAACTCAACCCCCACAGCATGTCTTCCTAATAATTTTGTCATCTAATTTAGTATTGTGTCACTGTACAGCTACACCAAAGGCAAAAGAAGGCTCTTCATTCTGAATTAGTTTATGGTTATTGGCATGCCATGATGTTTTATGTGTTTATCCTTGCTGGTTTTTTTTTTTTTTTTTTAAATAAAGCTGGAGGAAACTAAGCTTACAGTTAACCCTAAGAAGATCCTGGTACCAGGTCATCCTTACCCTCTAGTGGTACGTGCAGTCACTATAAGCTGTAACGCCTTCGCTTGCAGTCTCATGTGGTGAATAATGACTACTTGCCTACTTTCCACTCCGCTGTACATGAACTCCATTTTATAAGTTTCTTCCAAGATCTGTCAGACAGACACCATAGGGGTAACAAACCATCAGACTCAGTTAAACTCTTGCACAAGCATGCTCACAAGATTCTAGTATTTTTCCTCATACTGAGGAACACATTAATCCACGAGTCTCATTCTTTTGGTGAAATTCTTCACGGTGTAAAGTGGCACCTAATACTAAAAGGTTATCTTGGCTATATTAAAGAAACAATTCATGGAACTTGACCTGAAATCAAGCACTCCCTCCATTGTCAGTCTATCTTTTGACATTGCATTTTAAATTTCTAGGGGTAGAGCACTCGGACTCACACCAGCTACTCTGGAATACAAAATGTGAGCAGCACAACAGAGCAACCTCAGGAGTCCTGCTCAGGTTTACATTTTTGTAGCTAGGTTTGGCAAGTTCTCTTGAAAACAACTTTACATTCAACAACGCTTCATGTACTGCAGCTGAAGACGGGAACTATCACAAGATAAGCAACTTTCTGGGCTATTTTAGATACACAGTTAAAAGCTTAGATGGGACATTGCACAGTTTTACTCATACTTTATCTGTTGAATAAATGAGCTTCAGTAGACAAGAGAAGTGCTCAGATCAATATAGTTGAGTTCAGTATGACTGTACAAAAGCCAAGAACTTGCAAATTACATAATAGGAAATACTCCCTCACCTTGCATTGACAGGAAGTGATCTACATGCACAATCACAACAGATAAAACTTCCCAGGGGGTTCACATGCAACTGAGAAGGGCACCCAAGACAGACAGTTCAATTAGCGAAGATTTAAAAAGCTGATAGGGTTTTGTTTCTACTCATCCCTGGGGACAGCTGTCAACAGCATAGAAGGTTTTGATGCACAACAGTACCTGCCTCTTATTACATTTTAATTAACTGAACACTCAAAATGTCAGCACAGTTTCCGAGCAGATCTATGAACTTGCTTTTACCCTAGATTTGCTTCCAGATTATTTAATAACTTGCTTTCTCCTTTACCTTTTCTTAGAGCTTAGCTTCAGTTTTTCCAGGATCATTTATACATCACAGAATCGGAATAACTGGGGTCGGGTGGGACCTCCAGAGGTCACCTAGCCTGGTCCTCTGCTCAAAGCGTGTCTAAATAAATCCACTTACTCAGAGCCACATCAAATTGTGAACACTTTCAAGGACAGACATTCCCCCCACTTCTCTGGGCAACCTGTTACAGTATTTAACCACCCTTACATTAAATTCCCCCCCCCCCCCCCTTTATATCTAATCAGAGTTTCTCATATTCCAATTTGTGTCCACTGCCTCTTGTCCAGAGCAGTCTGGCTCTGTCTCATCTATATCCTACTATGAGGCAGTGGTAGAGAGCAGTATATCCACCCTGAAGCCTTCTCTTCTCCAGGCTGGACAAGCCCAGTTCCCTCAGCCTGTCCTTGCAGGGAATGTGCTCCAGCTCCCAACCACCTTGGTGGCCCTCTGCTGACTTGCTCCAGTTTGTCAGCATCTTCCTTCTACTGGGGAGGCCAAAACACAGCACAGCCCTCCAGATTTCATCTCCTCTGAGCTGAACAGAGGGGAAGTATCACTGTTCCAGACCTGCTGGCTATGCTTTTGGAAAACCAGCTCAGGATGCAGTTGGCTGCTTCATGTTCAACATGATGTCCACCAGGACCCCTACGCTGAACATCAGGAGGTTCCTGTCATCCCAATTCCCCAGCCTGTCCAGACCAGCCTGAACAGCAGCCATGCCCTCTACCAGCCTATCAACTGGCTACTCATTTTGGAGGAGCCTTATCACCCACTTACTCAGCCAGAATCCTGCCAATTTGGTGAAAAGAAAACAACAGGAGACTGCATCAAAGGCTTTGCTAAAGTCAAAGATATATGACATCCACTGCCCTCCCCTTGCTCACAGCACCAGTCCCCTCATCACAGAGAGCAATGATGTTGGTCAAGCATAATTTGCCCTTGGGAAATGCATTTGACTGTTCCCAATCACCTTGTTGACCTTCTCTTGTTTAGCAATGGCTTTTAAGAGGATTTGGGCCATAACCTTCTCCAGGAATGAGGTGAGGCCAAGCAGCCCACGGTTTTCTGGATCTTCTTTCTTGCTCTTCTGGAAAATGGGCATGATGTTTGCCTTTTTATGGTTGTCATGAACCTCCCCCACTTGCCACTCATCTCTTGAAGATCAGCAACATTACTCCACTTTGGGCAACTAAGGTTTACTTGGACAGGGCTATGGCAGTGGAAGGTCAGAAGTGTATTATTGTTGCATGGTCAAGAAAGGGCTCGTATCCAAGGGCTTGCCTCCACGCAGACCCAGATGCTTCTACCTCACCTGTTTCGCTGCAGCAGATGCCAACGCGTTCTGCTTCAGGTACAGAGGAGCTGCCACATTCCATAGTTTCTCTTGCAAGGCCTACATAAGAAAACCATGAAATGATGATAAATACCCACTTCAGTCTAAACATTACAACGCTGTGCTAGATCGGCTTGGGAGCAGGGAAGATGCCCTGTCTCTCAGCTGTACGCCAACAGGTTGGTTGAAAAAGCAGGCCAAATTTTTTTTTTTTGAGTTTTTAAATATAACACAGAGAACCAAAGCCTACAAATTATGTATTGTTCTATAAATACACAGGGATACCTATACAACTATAAAATATAAAACAGAAGTTGAGAATAATATTAACAAAGCTATGAATTAGAGACTGACTGAGCCAAACTCCTCAGTACTTTTTAAGGAGAACTTTATGCAGAAGTAAGTCACTTATTAGAAAATCAATAGCCCACTGCTTTGTCCTCTCCTTGAGACCAAGATCAGGGCAATCTCAGATTGCAGGCAAAAAGTGGAAACAATAACAACTGTGCCCAGAAACACACCTACAGTCATATTTCTGAACTTCCCTGTTGACAGCCTCCACCCAACCAAAGATCCTGGAGTTACTATGAATACTGAGTGTAAATCAGCTACTGATATTTGTATTTAAAAAAAAAACAAACCAAAAAACCTCCATTCAACCACACCCTATTTGTTTTTTGATTTGTATTTTAAAAAATTAAGAAAGCTTGACTGGATGATTTATACCACTGCCTCCTTTTTCAAGCTGCATGTCCTTAGATACAGCTACACACAAAGCTGGCTGTAGCCAAAGGTCAAGAACAAACAGACTATATCTTTCACCTAGGCTGGCCCCAGAACCCCAGCCAACTACCCCTAAAATCACAGGGTATGTAGAGCCTTTTGTCTGGAAGTTCCTATGTCTGGAATCTTTTGAGCCTCAAGAGGCTGGGAAATGAAGATACTTTTTTTACCCTAACAGCTTCTTTCTGTTGGGGAAAGAAGCAATTGGAAAAAAAAATCTACTGAAAAAGGCTGCTCTGATATTCAGGCTCTCTCTGCCATATCAGAATTTCTAATTGTATACTACATGTTACTTTTCATTTCAGCTGCATTACTGACTCCTCTGCATCCTCGAGCCAAGAACGGCTGATGCAGCTCTTAGCCCCTTCATCCAAAGAGAGCACTCCTCTTTGCCAGATACACAAACCATCTGGTTCACTCCAGTCAAACCCTGGAGAAGGGCAACAAAGCCACCTCCAACTGCTGGTCCTCTGCCTGGATAGCGCATTTCACTTTGGCAAAAGTTTTGGATTTAGCTAGGATTGTACTGAACTGTAACACCACTCATCTAAAGTACCTTCTTTGGGTGATAAATGTATTCCAAGGATTTGAGGGCTGCCATGAGATATGCCAACTGGCAGCTACGCATTTTGCAAAGAAACTGAAATCCCTTCTTGATTTTACATAACAAAGCTTTTATTGAGTCCCTTCTGGAAACATGTTTGTTGCTTGCTTTAGTTCTTGCTTTACATGTGTATAGGTTACATTCAAACACCTAAATAACGCCAAAAGACTAACTTAAATACTATGGCCAGCTTATAGCTTGAGAAGTGAAGCAAAAAATTAGTTCCTGTTTACAGCAAGAAGCTGGCTTTGAAAACGGTTGCTGCCACAGTGTCAAAGTAACCACTTCACCTGCTAATACCAGATAGATTGATCATTTCAGCGCTGTAAAAGAAAGCACAACTGATTTTTTGCTCGATCAAGTCTAAAGAATTTCTTTGGCTGTGGTGCCAAAAAAGCTGTCTACAAAACACTGTCTATAAAAACTCCACTTGGAGCAGCAGAAAAATATTCCAGTGGCCAGTAGCAGAGAAAAGTCACTCTCGTACCATAAAAGGCTACAGAGTAGTTGCTTCCATTGTGATTTCTGTCAGAAAATAAACTCTGCACTGGCAAAATACACATGAACCGACATAAGCCCTAGGTACAGCAGAGATCTACACTGGCATAGTCATTGGCAAAGTTACTGCATAAATTATTTGCACAGAAGGGAAGCAGGAATATCAGAAATCCATGGAACTTCCATTTTCATCATACATCAGTTTTCAGCATGAACATCAAAATGTGAAAGTGCACCACTGTGATGGACTGGGGGCATTTTTGAAGAACAGCCCAAAAACCACAAATGAAGTCAAACCTTGATAAGGAGCAGCTGACACTGAAGGTAAGTTGCAGTGAAATCTGCCATCCCTGCCAGTTCTGACTGCAGTTCTCCAAGCCTCTGAAGATCACTGAAGCACGTGAAAAAAAGAAAAAACAATGTTGAGACAGCAAGCAGGTTAATTTAAACACACTCAGAACACAGCAACACCAACGATGAAGCCAACTGTTCCTGCATCTTGCTCTTTCTTATCCTTATTTTCGAGTAAGGACCAGAAACAGTAGCAAAACACGCACTACAAAACAGTTTGCACCTTGGGACTTGGCATCTCCTTTCCTCCTGGAGGCTGACACAAGCACAGCAGTGGAAGCAGTAAGTCTGTCAACCCACATTACTCTGCAGCCCTATGGGAACCATATTGCGTAGCAGTTCCAGATTTAACTTAAAACACTGCAGACTTCTACAGCAGCTAACGACCCATTTGTGTTACACCGTTGGGAAATCTAACTATTCCTGTTGGCTAGGAAAGGTTGTCTGGAACATGTCAGCCTCACGCAACCAAGCATATTTGAAATACAGCTGCCTTTTTAAACCAAGCTGAAATCTTATATACTGATGTTTGCCCAACTTGATGTTGCATGTTGTCTGGCATAAGTATTTCTTGCAAATCATACAGCAACAGAAGGAGCTTTTAACCTGACAGAAAAAAATCCGACAGTTAATGGAACCAACAAAGGCTTTATAGGTCTCTACTTTTAGACATATTTTAAAATTAAAAGTGTGTATTAGAAAACAAAACTCATGTTTTGTTACAGATCTCAAAATAGGTTGGATGATGTGGATTCAACATGTCTGTTCTCTACATTTTGCTTTGATCCAAAGTGTACAAAATTGTCACTCTACTTCCATGTTTCCTACTGTATTATTAAAAAGAATATTTTTTCTTCAGATGTCCCTTTCCTTTTGTTTATTTTAGATTTATCTTTGCATTTATAATACAATTCTGAAACTTTGGCTCTGCCAAACCAGAAGGTTGCTGAGCGCTGACACATTCAAAAAAATCCATGAGATTATCTGTATAATTTGCAGCCAAAGAAAATCTCTCCTAAGCAGAGGGGCTGTGCTTTCCTTAAATGCAACAGTAGAGACAGCCTAAGCCTTATAAAGTGACTCCATTTCATCTTCTCCCAGAAAGCAGAGAAAAGAGGAGACTCCTGGGTGTTTAATTCCCATGTCATACTTAATGCATCACAACACACTAACAGGGAACAGGATGTCATCTCTCAGCTAACAGCCAGGCACATATTCCATTTCCCAGTCTTCTACAATTCCCAATTCCACTAATTCTATTTCCTTACAAATCTTAAACAGATTTCAACATCCCTGCAAGACAAAAAAAATTCCTGTTGTATAGATGGAGAAACTAAACCACAAAGACTAATTTGCTAAAAAGCCTGTCTTACAGTTTCAGCTGCAGAGCCTGGGGGAAGAGCGTTAGTCTTAAGCGTGGTTAAGAATGCAAGTACCAAGTAGACACCAGGTCCACGAGGTCTGCGCTACTTCCCCCCAATGACAACAACAACAAAAAAGGAGGAGGGAGTTACATCCCACCACAGAATCCACTGCCATGAGCCTCTTCTATCCCCTTCCTTTCAGCAACCAAATTGTTGGCGCAGGAAACTCCTGTCCTCTGCAAAATAACCTTTAAGGCTTTTTTGTTTTTTTGTCTTAAATCCTCCCTTCTCTTAAGGGTGGAAAACAGCAGCTGGATTAGTACAGTTCCTGGGTGGTGATCCCAGCAGGAAAAAAGCCAAGCCAATAATTTCCATCAGCTCTAAAGCATTTCTGCCCTTTACTGCATATAAACTATGCATGCAGCCATCTCTGACAAGATTCCTACACTCAAAATCGAAAACATTCACAGCCTGCAAGGTTTCCAGACCTTCATTGTGCCTATAAGATTCTGGATGCTCTGCCAAGAGATTACCTGTTTCAAGCATTTAGTGTATTAAATGCTTTAAGACTATGTTTTAGGCTGCACATAGTAGATTAGAAACAGCTGAAGACAAACCATATAGTTTTCACAGTTGGGTTTTCAGTGAGGAGCACACTGTTAATTTGCCACTGCAGGTGGGTGTGAAAGCCATTCACAGCTACACATACAGAAAAGTCAGGTATTTTAGGGGAAGGAAAAGAATAAAGCTTTTTGGAATTCCATATTCCAAGCAAGACATTTTAGATTGTTTTTCCAAGTCTCAAAATAAGGCTCTTTTCCTCTTTCCAAGCAGAGGAATCACACGGAAACACTTTTCAGGTTTGTGTAAATTAGACTAGAGATGAAATGGAAGATGCAGCATAAAACCCACATTCAGAAGCCATCCTGTACACCCTTATCTATACAACAGCACACAGCAACATGCAACAAAAGGAGGTCTAAGGAGAATCTCCGTCCTTTACTGGATGTGGGGGGAAAACACAGTGACAAAGGATGAGGAAAAGGATGAGGTACTTAATGCTTTCTTTGCCTCAGTCTTTAATAGTAAGACCAGTTGTTCTCGGGGTACCCAGCCCCCTGAGCTGCAAGACA
>JANZLQ010000027.1:22793602-22813829 GCA_026212715.1 Elanus axillaris | reverse complement strand
AGTTCTGTTTAATATCTTTATCAATGATCTGGAGAAGGGGATTGAGTGCACCCTCAGAAAGTTTGCAGATGACACCACATTGGGTGGGAGTGTTGATCTGCTTGAGGGAAGGAAGGCTCTACAGAGGGATCTGGACAGGCTGGATCGATGGGCCAAGGCCAACTGTACGAGGTTCAACAAGACCAAGTGCTGGGTCCTGCGCTTGGGTCACAACAACCCCATGCACTGCTACAGGCTTGGGGAATAGTGGCTGAAAAGCTGCCCGGTGGAAAAGTACCTGGGGGTGCTGGTCAACAGCCGGCTGAATATGAGCCAGCAGTGTGCCCAGGTGGCCAAGAAGGCCAAAAACATCCTGGCCTGTACCAGAACTAGTGTGGCCAGCAGGATTGGGGCAGGGATTGTCCCCCTGTACTGGGCACTGGCGAGGCCACACCTTGAGTACTGGGTTCAGTTTTGGGCCCCTCACTACAGGAAAGACATTGAGGGGCTGGAGCGTGTCCATAGAAGAACAATGGAGCTGGTGAAGGGTCTGAAGCACAAGTCTTCTGAGGAGCGGCTGAGGGAACTGGGGTTGTTTAGTCTGGAGAAAAAGAGGCTGAGGGGAGACCTTATCGCTCTCTACAACTGCCTGAAAGGAGGTTGTAGTGAGGTGGGGGGTGGTCTCTTCTTACAAGTAACAAGCGATAGGCCAAGACGAAATGGCCTCAAGTTGCACCAGGGGAGGTTTAGATTTAGTATTAGGAAAACTTTCTTCCCTGAAAGGGTTGTCAAGCATTGGAACAGGCTGCCCAGGGAAGTGGTTGAGTCACCATCCCTGGAGGTATTGAAAAGACGTGTAGATATGGCACTTAGGGACAGGGTTTAGTGGTGGACTTGGCAGTGCTAGGTTAACGGTTGTACTCGATAATCTTGAAGGTCTTTTCCAACCTGAACGATTTTATGTCTAATAATACTGTCTATTCCAGGAAAATCTCTCTCTGGTTTTCAAACTGATGAAGAATGCCAAAGTCCTTTATAAGTGGGACTGGTGATAAGAACCCAATAAATCACCAGAAGCAGGTCCTCTCCTGCTGAATGAAGGGGCACAGGACCTGGAAATCAGAAAAACAAAGGGGACAACATCTCTTTTCCCACTACGATGAAACAAGAGAATCCTGCACATGCACATTAAAAATAATATGATCAAAATAAAGGAATCGTACAGGGACAGAAAAATAAGAATGACAAACAAGGCTGTTATCCATAAAAACTGAAACTGTATTTTACCATAAGCAAACAGTCCAAGAAGAGCACCCTTAGCTGACTATACCATGCTCTGAAAAGATGTTCCCCAAGACACACACTGATTATTCAGTGGGGCAGAGCCAGAGCTTAGACCATCAGTTTTGTTCAAACAGGCTGTGAATACATTTTTATCACAATGCTCTCTAGAACGTCTCAGGCTGTGCCCAACGGCAAAGTACAACACCGATATTCAGAAGCAAAGCACCTGCTTCAGAGAAATTGGGAATCCTAATCGATCTTCCCATGACCAAGTCAGCTTGCAGCCTTACCGGATGGTAAATTCCAGCAGCTCCTGTATGCCCTGCGGGTCGAGGTGCTGAAGGTTGTAAACCCTCTCCAGGCTCTGATGCAAGAACTGCTGGGAAGGATCTTCATGTGGTGTAATACTGGGAGAGACAGGGGATGACACCAGCTTTCTACCTGGCAACTAAGCAAGAAGAAACACATGCATACAGACAGAAAAGTCTAACGCATGTTAACAACGTTGTAAAATGCTGCCGATTAACAATGACGAGAGCTCTGATTTATTTCTCAAATTCAAAGTTTGTATCAAGAATTTCAAGTCTACATCTTTTATCTTTGTGAGTTAATACTCTCCATTTTATAACCCACTCGCAGCTTGAGATCTTCAGGTTAAACTTCAACACCCATTGAGGGAAACATCTTCCTCATCTGTTAACTATGACACTATGAAGTCAAGGGAAGTCCAAGACCACACAAACCGCAATTCATTTTATGAGCTGTAATAAGACTTGCAACTAACTTCAGTCCCACCTGTACCTCCATGCAGGAAAAACATGCTTCAAAGCAGCAGGGAACACATCTCACCCGCAAGTAAACTGTTTAGGTAGGACACAAGTCAAATATTGGAAGATCTACAAAGGCTAAGCTCCCCTTCCCCACATAGTCGGAGCTACAGAAAGCTCCCAGGAATCCTGCCCTCCCAGTATTCTTTCCTAACCAGCAAACCATGTGCTATTCTCACTTGAGAGCAATAACGTTATTATTCTCCCCAAAATATTACAAAATCCACACTGTAAGAATTTAATATTTGGCTCTCCTTACTTAATATACATTTCGATATTCATTCGCTTGGTGCTTGGGAGAAAAATCTTTTAGAATCATAGCATTACACACTGACAGACATGGAAGAGACCAGCAATATTCATAACAGAGTGGTGAAGTAAAAACCAAAATGGTTCAACTTACTCTTAATGGAGGGACCAGATGAGAAAGACTATCCCGAAGATAGGCGTAATGTCTGAATGTATGATCAGAGAACAGGGCAGGCATTGTTGGGCAACTTTTAGCAGCATTAAAAATCAGAACCAGAACAGCAATGTCTATTGAAATGGATTGTTAAAGAAAAATAAACAACAGCAAGAAGTGCTCCTTGGGGATGGCAAGTTAAACCAACAACAACTCAACAACCCTTTCCTTGCTGAAGATTGTTTAGGAAGTTCTTTGTAGTTGGAGAGTGCTGAGCAAAACCCAAAGAGGCAGCTGTCTGGGCAGATGAAAACAAAGTACAAAGCACAAATGTTACAGGATGGGCCATACTGGAGGAAGGATGTTACAGCCAATGTGGGATGGCTCAGAGGCAACACAAAGGATAGGAACCAGCAGAATGTGCTCATTAGGTGGAGTTTCACTCTTCCTCAAAGCTTACACTCTGCTTACCAGTTTGGTACCCAAACATCACCTAAAATGAAACATTTACCTCTGAGTCTTTGAAAATTGCTGCATTTCCTATGATGCTCTGAAAAACATCCCTCTTACACAGACTTAACACAAACCAAAGAATCATTGGGAAGATGATTTGGGGACAGAAAAAAATTTTCACAGTCTGAGAGCCTGAGAAATACAGAGGGCAGCCAAAGGCTTTAATCAGTTAGCCCAAAGGCTGGGGCACTCACCTGCAGCAAGGCTGACCCCAAGCATAAGATCTCTAACAGGAGAGCATAAAAGGATCCCAATGCAAAACTTATGATCATCTGGGTTCTTGCCTGCACAGGGAAGAAGTAGTTTCAGCCACAGAAGGGACTGGACTCATGTCTCTCACCTGAAAAATCTTCTGCATCCATGGGCTGCCAAGCTTCCACCTAACAAACCAATTTCTCCTCTTTGCCCAAAATCCTTTCCAAATTTTCAGCTGAAGCTATTCAACTAATCTGATTCAAATTTGCTAAGTGCTTTGAATCAAACAAAACCATATTTCTAAATAACAGTTTACACTGGAAACATATCATTCAAGTCTACCCTGTAGTTTCTGGCTCCCAGGCCTATCTTTCACAGAATTTATCACCATAGAATTTGGTGGCAAGTTACCTCCAGAACATTCTCTCAAATATTATTCTTTGGCTCAGGGCAGGAAGGGGCATTGAGCTAAATAACAGCCTTCTCCCCCCTGCAATGCTCCTTCAATTCTCCACTCCCAGGACAAATTTACTCAAATTATTACTCAGCTATCTGATTAGGGATTAATCTTTCTCTCCACCTGGTTCTAGCCCTTTTAAATTCTCACAAGGTATTTATTTCATCTGTATGTAAGTTCTAGTTGATGGCCTGTGACTGGTGAGAGAAATAAGGAGTAGCTTCACAGAGGAAGGGACTTGTTCCAGCCTAACATGTCTCAGCATGCATCAGAAATAACATTACATTCTGCAATCACACAGAAGGGAAGTAAGGAGAATGAACAATGGAAAAATGGTATTTCGCATTTCCAAGGCATCTCCTATTGTTAAGGATAATGGTACAACAATAATAGTTTGTATTCTAAAGCACGAGAATTGCTAACATTAATATAAGGATTTCTGATTTTGCATTATTTCAAAAAGATGATAAATTTATAGCATTATGGGGATTCAGCCACTGCTGCACTAAGAGATGGTATTGTTCTACACACTGCACAACAGTAAGGGTAGGAGAAGTTTTACTTGAAAAGGAAACAAACACGGAAAACCACTCTTCTTATTTAAAAGCTAAAGCATCTCAAAATTAGTGCAAACTAGACAAATGTTTTCACGTCAAGGACTCATCTGCAAAGCCTAAACCTTGACAAATTGCTTGATGAACAGATTGTTCATCACAGCATAAAAAAAGGCCAATTATAACACACTGGTATTTATGAAGATGGTTCCAGATAACAGTTATTCCACCACTTGCTGAGTAATTAAGTGGAAAAGGGATTCAGAAATAGCTACAGGATTGTCTGCTACAGTCTGAAATAGTTTAACAAATGTGAGCATCAGGAAAATACAAATAAAATCTATTACAGTCAAAATGAAAAACTGGCTTTGTGAAAAAGATACAAGCTGGGTCATCCATGTCTGGTTCTGGAGTGTCAAAGAACGGATGTGTGCTTAACAGCTCTGGGACTAATGGAAGCACCAAAGTGGGATGCCTGCTTCCCAAGAACTTCAAGCATCTGAAAATACACAGATTGAAATATTTCTTAGTAAACATGCAAAATACAACGTTTTAAAGCATTACTACTTTATGTTGCAGTGGCACTTTGAGGCGCTGGTCAACATCAAAATCCTACCGTCCAATCCTATGTGCAAACTCATGGCAATGCTGTCTCTTCATGGCTGAGCATTTGCATTAATGTTTGGTAGGACCCAAGAAAACTGAGAGGACAGCTTGAAAAAGCAAGCAGTAATAAAAATTGTTTATTTAAACTGTCCAAGAAATATTTAACACCTGGAGCTATACAACCCGAGAAAAGCTTTCATACTAAGCGCTAACAAATGAGGATATTCTTTTCTTCAGAAATAAAGGAGTAAGGAAGGAGGTAAAAACCCAACCAAATAACAAAACCCAAAAAGCCCAAACTCCAGCAAACTCCAAAACCGATGCAAGAGTACACTAGAAGACAGAGCAGACTAAAATAAGTGTTTCCAATAATAGCCAAGAATTCCATCTCAAACCATGTGTGCTGGAGCATCACTTCCTTTTTTGCTTCCATTAAACAATCAAAAAACCCCACACAAATGTTCACTATTTTTGCTGAGACAGAAAAAGTCCCTCCAACAGCACAATGCCACATAGCCAATCCACTTGTCACAACTGATATATTCAACTGCAGGTAAATATTACTACTTAATGCAGTGTCAAGTAAGCACAAGACATTAGTTGCATAGAAGAGATGAGGTTTTCAACTGAAGGTTGAATTAATCTTTTCTGGGAATGCTCTGAGTGCTTATAATAGAGGGTTATTTCCAGGAGTGGTCATCAGTTCTGGAGTCCCAGTATGAGTATTGACAAGCAAGAACAACACAGAGTTTCTACATCAGCCACGAATGCAGGCACAATGCTCAGTATAGCCACTATTCCAAATATTTACAGAGTAACAAGATTGTATACCTGCAATAGCCCCTACCTCCTCAGCTAGCTCAATATTTGCCTAACGCCTCAATTACTAAAAAGAAGAGGAAAATAAGTAGACACACAAGGACGCTGAACATACTCACTTCCATATGGATTCTCTGTCTGTGGGATACTTAGTTAGGTTTTTCAGCAGCTCCACCAGTGCAAGATGGATGCCTTCTTTAGTTGAGACATTGGTGCAACACAACAGTTCATGAAGCGCTTCCCGAATGTCCCTTGAAGAATCCTAAAAAAACCCCAAACAACCCAGACACCTTTGAGTGCTGAGAGAGAAGATGTGCCTGCATAACACATTCACTTTAAAGGTAGCAGTTCCTGTTCCTTGGCTGAATTAGTACTAGAAAAACAGCATACATTTCTAGATATCATATCTAAGCACAGATGAAATGACAGACCATGCAACTGCTGCAGGGTCTCCTGCTGGTCTCATCCAACCGTGTGCTTCATTTACTGGAATTCATGGGAACTGTTTCACCGCTGACCTTCTCAAGCAGATCAAGAATCACTGTTTGGTTTAAGTGATGTTGTGCCCTTAGGCATAGGCAGTAACAGAAAAAGAAGGTGCTGGGTAACCCCGCAAAACAGTCACCAAAGATTGTTTTATCACCTTCAGAGAAGCCTTTTATTGTTCAACACATGGAGCTCAATTCCACAAGCCTTTAACCAGTCACCAGTCTCCAGAGGGTTTGTGTAAGTGTTGAGGACACTTCAATGGCTGGACAGACTAGATTAACAGTGACTGTCTACAGGATAAAGGAACTTGACCTAACTATGGGTTTCTAGATGGACAATAAAAAAATAAAACACGCTTACATGTTCAGTCAGGAGTTTTGTTATGATCATATAGGATCCCTAATATACTGCTTCTAAAGTCACATTGCACCCACTTTATTTTTTTAGGCCAGGATGACATTATACAGAGGAGCTTATGCAACCTCCAAGCAGTATTTTTAGAAGTGCTGTGGCTGAACTCCAGCTTAATTAATTACATTCCTTCTGCCAAAAACCACCTTGCCACTCCATATCAATGTATTATACTTCCTTGCTATCAGCATTTGTGTGGCACTGCTGGATAGAATGTGAAAATCTGACAGGATACAAGAACTGGATGCGTTTCAATGGTGGATTTTTTAATTATAATTTGCTAAGCATCAACAGCTCATTCATCACTGTCTTACACAAATGAAGAAGGAGCAGTCCTCTTTTAAGACCTCTTAAATGACAGCCAACATGCATAAATGATCAAAGGAAAGCACAGCAGGGCTGCTCAGCCGTTTCTGATTTTGGTGGTGGAAGGCAGACCATGACTGAAAGTGAAGATGTACTCTAAGGACTGGAAGGAAATGACCACGGACATAAAATATTCCAGGTGAGCTGCACAGACCACTGGAACAGCAGTACAGAAACAAGAGAGGCTGAAGACTATGAAGGGACAGAGAGGAGTACACCTCAACAGAAACTGAGATCAAATATAACAGGGAAAGCAGAATCCAAAGCCTGGTCAAAAAAGCAAGGAGGAGCTGGTAGAGTTATTCAGATAGAGTCAAAGCAGTAGAGTGCAAACAGAAGTCATCCCCATACCCAACTGTTCCGTATTTACACTCTCGAACAAATTTAGGCACCAAAGATAATGCTATTTTTCCATATCCTTTATTTTGGTACTGGAAGATGGATTTTACAGAATGCAAGCAAGCACCTTTCAGAATCAGACAGACCCATTAAAATGTTAATAATTCGCACACTTTAGCTACCCTAATACCTTATAATAACTATGATAATATAAACCATAAAACATGAATGATTTATCATACATGATAAGTCAGCACAGAAATGCAAGACAGAACCCCACTCTAACTAGGACATTTTTATACCTTGATGCACAGGTGCCCAGCTTGAACAAATGTAAATCAACTACATAAAAATGTGAGACACCTAAAAGTCATTGCTGCATTTGCAAATTCAGATCATATTCCACAGCATTTGCTACAGCCTGATAAAATAGGTTAGTTAGTTTGCTTCTTCCTGGGGGACAACCGAAAGAAGCCACTGTTGCCCTGGGTCAAGCAAGCAGGAGGTGAACAGACAGAAATAGTGGATTTGCAGCACCACCTGACACTGGGAGACTACCCAAAAGAAGCAGAAACTTGCCTACCACATACAGAAGAATCAAAAAACCCACACCTCAAGGGCTATAACTCAGCAAATACATCAGGTCTGAGGGGAAGCAGTCTGGGACAGCACTGTTCATACAGGCAAAATCTCTTCCCATTCCCAGATCAAAGCCATCAATCAGGAACAGCAGCTGACTCATGCTGTCCCTGGATCCTGCATAAGCAGTGACTGGTTGGGAAAGGCCAAATCGATACTGCAGACCATGCCAACAAACCCTCTGAACAGTCAGAAGAGATCTCAGGCCCATGCCCTGTCTCTGCTTGGTAAGCAAATGTAAGCACTTCAACACGAAGTGGTGCAGAGCACTGGACCACAAAAAAAGACAGAAGGAAACACACATGAGG
Source organism: Elanus axillaris (assembly GCA_026212715.1). Classification (NCBI taxonomy): domain Eukaryota; kingdom Metazoa; phylum Chordata; class Aves; order Accipitriformes; family Accipitridae; genus Elanus; species Elanus axillaris. The sequence continues at coordinate 22,805,640 of JANZLQ010000027.1, read as the reverse complement.
CAATAGCACAGTGATCAATGGAAGAGGTTTTATCTGAAAATCATCTATTTCTGTTGTCCTAGAGATTACAAGCTACTAGACCTTAGCAGCCTTTGGAGGTGTTCAAAGAAGAGCAAAAAAAACAACAAAAGAAAAAAAAAAAAACGTGGACAGTTTAATCTCAGAGGAAGGGACTGATTAGCATTATATAATTATAACACCGCAAAGAAAGCAGGAATGCAAGATTTTCCCCCTTAGGAATTTCTTACCTCCAAGACAGCTAACACAGTATCCAGCTGGTCTTCCCGCAGTGTGATATTGTTGGAAATTTTTCTCATTGTGTGTATTGACTGCAATCTCACCTCCTCAATTTCATCATTAAACATGTCAACCAAAAAATCCAGGCATTTCTCCGCAAAAGAAGGTGAGGACTGAGCCAACATGCAGAGGGCTTCAACGGCAGCAATCCGAACCTCTATTAAAAGAGAGGGAGGGAATTAATTCTAAGTGTCGTTTAAAAGGACATACCACCCAACAGCAAGGCCTCCTATTATTCAAGGACTGGACTAAGGACAGGAGATGCTATGGAAACACTGAAGAGGATGGAGATGAAGCAAGGACCCATGCCACTGGGGACCTTTTCACAGGCAAGTCTTCAAATCAAAAGCCTCACTTCTCATACAGCACATGGTGCTGTCATAAGCATCTGCAAGAGGGACTTGCAGGTGAAAAATAGGTTTCCTACCCAGCAATAAATATTACGTATTTCATAGGGCATTTTGCAAGTGTAGCATTAACCCTGGTATCTTAAGCAAACTAATTTAGATAATTAAAGTCTGTTTGTTTTATTGTTCCTGACATTTTAATTGCTTGGAGCATTCACTGCATTTTTAACTTGCCATGTAGCACTTTAGGAATTGCTGAAGAGCCCTTGAGTATCAGCATTTCAGCAGTAAACAGAATGAAATTCCTCTACTTTGTGACTTTGGGTTCCTCAAAAGAAAGGAAAAAGGTGCCACCAAATTATTAAAATTACTCAGAATTTAAGCAAAAAAGCATCAAAAAGTGTCCAGAGTGTACTTATGCTGTAAAATATCGCAGGAATTTGAAGAATACCCAAATGTAACAAGCTTAAGTGGAGATGAGACTCTTTTCCCTGCAGCCATCCTCGCAAGCTTCCATAACATTTATGTGCTGGGATCATAAAAATAAGAATTAATCTGATGTCTTGCAAACATTATTGTTTTAAACATACTTTTATTTTTCATTCAAATTAGCTCATCTTGAAAACATTTACTTATACTTGTGTGTAGCTTTTAGGCCTATTGTTCTTAAAGAACATATTTGATTCCTGATGATTCTGATTAAGTAGAAAAATGCAAACACAGCGAGACCCCTGCTTACTCAGTAACGAAGCTTTTGTCACAACTACGAGTCTCTGCAGTCATTAAGACCAAGGTATTAGAAAAAAATAACATTTTGCCAATATTGCTTTCATAAGCTGACAGAGTAATTCAGATTTCAGTTACAACAAGGAATACAAGAAATTAAGCAGTGCTGCAAGTAAGGAAGAAATCTCAGCAGTATTTAAAAATACTGCAGTGGAGGAAGAGTTCTACATTACTTCAAGATCTGTGTATATTCCACATCTGTCCATTTTATCAACACTGCCCAATAGCACCATACTGCCACAAGACCTATGGCACAAGATAATGGAGAACATGTGTCACAGGTCAATGGAGTGAGCCAGTAAAATAATTTTTACTGTTAGTCAGGGGAGAGAAAAAAAAAGTTGCATTTTCAAGCTTCAGGGAGAGTTTAGCTATTAGGAGAACATGCTTTTATTTGCAGGAGTCATGGAACAATAATCCAACTTTTACAACACAACCTACAGAGGTATTTTTATTATAGTTGTTTTGTACTTTCTAATTTAGCTTCCTCCTTCCAGTAACATTAAAAGCAAATTCAGGAATAATATTCAAAACTCGGCATTTTCAAGGTTCTGTGCAAATACCAGCCGTTCTCAATAGCCTTAAGAAATAAAATCTTCACTTTACCCATGGGAAAGTTGGGCTAGAAAGGGTAGCACACAGACTTCCCTGGGGCCGTCAGCATGGCCAATATTACAGCCAAATCTAGTAGCTCAGGAATGCCTGTGATCCAGTTTGATACTCATAATTCACCCTGCTTAGAAGAACAGATCAGATGTAATCTGCTGGAAAGAGACTACAGCCTCCAAATCCGTCATAGCAAGACCTCAAGAGACCAAAACAATAGCACTGTGGAACAGGTAGATGCAACCTTAGAACGTAGGTATTTCCATTAAAGAAAAAGAATTATCAATAACATTGCTAAAGTTGTAAGCAAGACCTCACCTGAAATTTAAGTGCCTGAAAACATACAGATCTAGTCACCCGTTTTCAAGAATAATGCATTCTAGCTGGCCAAGAGAAAACCTTTTATAGCAGCAGAGAATAAAAGAAACTTAGCTTGTTTAGCCCCTTGCAAAATGAAAGATGTTTATTAATTCATTAGGGAAGCCAGCCCCTGAGGAAAGCAACAACTACCTAGTCTAAAACCTACCACTGGCTAAGAACAAATGGGTATAAATTGGCTATGGATAAAATTGAGTTGAAAATTAGAAGAAAACTTCTGTTTGTTGGAGCTGGTGGATCCTGAAATATTTTGAAAAATATGTGGGTTTGTCTCCATTTTTGTTAGGATGGAAGCTGCTATGTTTACAAAATGAATGATTATTGGACTCCGTGGACACAGCTTCCTTGTAGTGCCATGTTTTAAATGACAAGTTCTATAAAATTCGATTCTCCTTCCTGCAGAGAAGACACCAATTTCAAACAGCAGAAAGTAATGTTGCCGATTTAGAGCCACATGTAACTGTTAAAGTCAATAAAAAACAAAAAAATAATCCCACTGGGTTTCTGTATAATATAAGCAACCACTTCTTACCAGGTATTTTGCTAAAACTTTACCGTTTATAGGAAACTATTTGGTTTTGGCTACTCTATGGAACATTTCTATCCAAAATTCTTTGCAACACTGTAGCATCTTTGAAAAAACTATGGTATTCAGAGATCACAATGAAATAAAAGCCTACAATGCTCAAGCCCACGATTCGTTAAAAAAACCCAAACACAATAGCCAAGTGATCTATTTTGACCACCCCCCCCAAACCAAAACGTATTAGCCAGCACACATCTCCTCCTTTAGTCATTCCATAGTAAGTCAACACTTACCATACATCTCATCTTCCAGGCCATGAACAAAAGCCCCACAAGCTCCTGATTCAATCAAGTTTACAGCGCCTGTATCGATTTCTTCTTTGGGAGCATCATCTCCCCACTTTCTGCCACTTGAAAACTCCCCAGAGCTGTAGAGTTCTTTGGCTCGTTCATGCGCAGTGCGCTTCCTCTGTCCAAACAAGTTTTTCAGTTACAACTGTGGTAAACTTTGAAGATGACCAAACGAAATAGTAAACAGACATTGACAGACACATGCAAATGCTAAGAAATGCAAACAGTACCTTCTTTTCTATGAATACTTCTAACTGCCAGTAACTCTTTGTAGTTTTGATGTTGGGAAAGGATAACAACATACATTTTAATTAACATATTCTTAGACATCCATTATAAGAACTGCCAAAGTGGGTCAGAGCAAAGGCCTGTCTAGTTAAGTATCCAATAACTGATCTGCAAAAACAGATGCTATCACTTTGCAGTTCAACTTGTTAAACTGCAATTAAATACTTTAATGACTATCAATACTACAGAGTTCAGCAATGTGTAAAACATGATAATCATTCAGCATGCTTGCTAGTCCATCTTCTTACCCCCCACGCTGTAAATAAAGCTGTGCAGCATTTTCTTTAACAGCCTTTACAAAGCAGCCCACAAAAATTAGCAGCTCTAGCTTTTGTAGAAAGAAAAACTGAACTAATACCTCAAGGGAGTTGCTTAAGGAAGGAATTTTACTGAAATGTTTTGCTCATAGGGCTCGGGAGTCCCAGCCTTTAGCTACTCATATCTCTTGAAATATCTAGGTCTACTGGTCAGATCTTGCAGGCTGTTTCCATAAGCTTGCTCCTAAAACTAGGATGCAATCTTTCCATACACAATAAATAAAACTTTTAGCCAAAAGACTGTCAGAAGAACAAACATTTACCTCTCATCTGTGAAGCTTGAATAGCCTAGAGCTGTTTATTACATGCTCAGCTAATGAAATCTAAAACTAGCAACTGCTTCATTGACTTTAATCTAAAAGAAAACCTGTCATCAGCAATTAACTCTCAGCAGCCCTGAGGCAAGGACATGGTAAACAAACACACTCAACATTAACATACCTGTTGTGCAATTTTAGTACACTACACACAGTGAAAACAAACCCAAATATTTACATACCCTCAGATCCGACATGAGCTTCTTGTCAAGGGTCTGCTCTAAGAAATGGGAGCTAACTTGTTGCATAGAACCCTAAAGAAAAAAAAAAAGACAAAAAATCAAAAGGCAGAAATGCAATAATTCAAAATTACACCATATAATTTCTTGATTTATCCCAACATGGCGTCTGATCTTACCCACTCATTCTAATAGCTTTATATAATGCTTGACACTACTGTATGTCAGAGTCTAAAGAAGTTTACTTAAGATGGTCAGAACATCTTATTTTACCACTGAGGTTAAGAAGGTCTTTCCTGAGTTCAGTTGGTTTACGTCTTGTGCTGGAGAAGTAGGGGGAGGGAATTATGACAAGTACTTGTTTTTTTCTTGGATAGCCAACCCTCTACTCTGAAGGAAAGAATCAGTGCATAGTTCAGCTGAGAAACTTTCAGGCTTCCTCAACCGCTCTCATTTCTTTCTTCTCAGAATTCTGGTAGAAATTTACCTATACAGTTTTTAAACATCCTCCCCTTTCTTTTCAAATTGTGCTGGTTTTGGCTGGTATAGAGTTAATTTTCTTCACAGTAGCTAGTATATGGGGCTATGGTTTGGATTTGGGCTGGAAACTGTGTTGATAAAACAGGGACGTTTTTCGTTCCTGCTGAGCAGGGCTGAACCAGAGCCAAGGGCTGTTCTGCTTCTCCCCCCACCCCAGCAGCGAGGGGCCCAAGGAGCTGGAGGGGACACAGCCGGGACAGCTGACCCCCACTGACCAAGGGATGTCCCCGACCAGAGGACGTCATGCTCAGCAGACGGAGCTGGGGAAGAAGAAGGAAGGGGAGATGTTGGGAGTGATGGCGTTTGTCTTCCCAAGTCCCCGTTGGGCAGGATGGAGCCCAGCTGTCCAGGAGATGGCTGAGCTCCTGCCTGCCCGTGGGAAGTGGAGAATGGATTCCTGGTTTTGCTTTGCTTTGCTTGCGTGCGTGGCTTCTCCTTTACCTATTAAACTGTCTTTATCTCAGCCCACAAGTTTTCTCACTTCCACTCTTCCAATTCTCTCCCCCATCCCACTGCAGGGGGGTGAGTGAGCAGCTGTGTGATGCTTAGTTGTTGGCTGGGCTTAAATCACAACACAAATATACGTGAAAAGTAAAGTAACAGAAGATGAACTATTCTCAGCTAGAGAAGAAAAGAATGCAACTTACCAATAACTTAGCAGCTTGTACTCTAACAACCCAGGAACCATCACTAACCATATGACAGATTTTTCCAAATGCATCATCAACCAAGCGAATTTCTTCATTAGAAGAAGGAATTGGGACGATACTAACACAGAGAAACATGAATCAGTTTGTTGATCTTATGCCATGCTGGACAGCATCAAGTAAGAAACAACTACGCTGAATTCCTATGGATGTGCAACAAATACCAGGAACCAAAACTTCATCTGGATCAGTGCATTCTTATCAGGTATCATCAATTTGTACACATCAGTTTTCTAACAGTGACTCCTGAGACTTACTAGCACAAAACTCTCAGGGTGAGGATGACTGCCAATACTTCAAGTCACTTTGTACACAATACATACCTTTCAGGGTAAAGTTGACTGAGGACCCAAATTAGCTGAACTGCAGCACTGCGCACTTGCTCGTAATCATCTGCCAACAGCTTGCAGGCCTGAAAGAAGATTCACAGTCCGATATACCTGAAGTATCTCCACCTGAGCTGTCATTCACTTCCCACAGTGGATTTAGGATCCTTATCATAAATCAGTTAGGCCAGATTAAACATCAGGATGAGTTCAGTCTTCCCTTCTACTCCCTAGTATTTCCAAGTTTGATCAGGTAGACTAGTCCTAATAAAGTCAATCAAGCACATGCTATAAAATTCCAGAATTGCCTGTACTATGCAGGAAGCACAAAATGTGAATCTATAATAGAAGTAATTTGATACAGGCTTCAACTGCGCAACCTTTCTGACGTAACAGATATAGGCTTCTTGTGTACTTTCCAGCAAACAAGTGTTAAAGACCACGATTGTCAGATGACAACGTTAGATAGTTACGTAATACCTTGCTCTTCCATGACTACCTCCCCAATAAACAATATATATCAGAGCACAGGCTTTATTGCATTTAAGCACAATGGATGCAAAATAGATTTTTATTTCTACTGACATAGGACAACAAGGAATATAAGCAACCTAAGTGCAAAATACTTCAGTGCCCTCCTCTCAAAGCACACTGTCACAGAATCTAAAAAAGATATGCAAGCAAGTACCAAATAAATACAAAGTTTTACCTGACTGTAAATAGCCTGCTGTAATTTTAATCCTCTTTCATGAAGCTGCAGCTACAGAGAAGAAAAAAAACAAACCACAAGAAAGTATGACCATAGGATTAAGTGACACAGACCAAGTTTCCACCATTTTTTCTGCTTTGAGTAAACTTAGTTGCTTGCATTTCTTGATTGCTGCTGTAATTAAAATATTTCATTATCTTGGCCATATCTATTTTAAATAATAATCTTGACTTCAGTACAATTTTTTTAAACTTCACAGCCATTCATACTTTGATTGTTTAGAAAAACACAATATATATAAATACACTGTCTGTCCATTCTCCCAACCTTCAAACAATCGTTTAGTGTTAGCCATATTCAACAATTAAAACAGATACAGGAATCTTCAAAATAATTAGTTTACTGCCATTCCTGAAACATGGACCCAAAAGTAGCATTGCCAATGAATTTTCAAGTCCTGTAAATCTTTCAATTACTGAACCAGAGGAACAGCAAAAATCATCCTAGTAAACACAGCTTCTATCTGGAATAAGAAAGTATCATGAATCTGACTTATAAACAAAGGGATAATATCTGGCTGAATACCATCAAAAAGAAACAGTTGCTTTTCCATATCCACTTCTTCAAAGTACAAGCAGCCAGTGACAAAATTAAAAGAAAAAACCCCCACAAACATGGTAGCAAGGAAAACTATGATCAAGAAGCCTAAAAGTGGTTAGTGACCCTGAATTAATTCAGGACATTTCCATGCTTCAAACAACAGAAAGACAGTTGTCTTTGTGCTGTAATTATAAATTCAAGTCATAAATCTTGCTATGGATTTGGCTGAATGCCATTGTAAAAGTCACTCAAATGACTTTAAAAAATATGGTACCAAGAAAAATTAGAATGGAATGAAAATGAAAGATGAGTGTAGCCTCCAGCAGAGGGAGATCCCAGGCAGATTCAAGTGCAATTTCATCTCCTCAATTGCATCCTGCTTCTTTCTCCAGAGTTTAATATCATTAATTCAAATACCCTTGTTGACCATCACATTAGATGGGATATTGTTATAAACTTAAAACACTAACAAAATTAAAACTTTAAGCAAAGTTTTCAAATGCATGGTCTTTGCTTGCTCTTCTGCAAAGCTAAAAATTCTGAAGGGTCCCCCACACTCCAGCCCACATGAAAACCAGTAAACTTCATAAACAGAGAATGCTAATGGATGTGACCATGGGGCAAAACATAAATGTTGTTTAAAAAAAAACCAAACAAAATTATTTCTGGACTTATCACACAGGTTTCCATCATAAGTAGCTCTCTATTGCATGTCGGAGTACTAGTGGCTCATTGTAGATCTGGTAACCAATGCTAAATCAAGAAAAAAAGATTTGTTCACTAAAAGAAAGAGCCTACATAAACTCAAAGAAGTCAACAAATTTCAAAGCTTCTTCAGCTATAGCTGAAACAGAAATTGTCATGAATCACTAAAATGACACTTGAGATCTCCTATCACTCTCATATTTCAAGACCTAGTTTATTTTTCCACGCAATTTTGATAGGCTAAATGGACTAAGTTAATTAAATGATCTCTAACCTAAACCTCTTTGGATAAGTTTGCAGGCCCCTACCAGCTTCCCTACATAACCCCAGTTTATTCCACTGTACCAGCAACACTTACCATGGCTTTTATAGCTGCAGTCCTAACACGAGGGTCCTGGTCATTAAAATGATCTCCTATTATCTTCTGGACATCTCTGGCAGCCTGGCTTTCAACTTCTTTTGCAACACCTTTTTCCACTGGTCCAAGACAGCCAATTAACTGAAGACACTTATTTCTTACACCATGGGAAGAATCTGTCAGATGCTATGGAATGGAAGAGAACAGACATAACTGGATTCTTTTTGTTCTTTCACCCCTTCAAAACAACTAATCACACTAAGTTGCCTAGCAGTTAAAAAATGTTAAGAAAATTAAAATAATTTAAACAATGACTGTGCATTTTCTTCCTGTGGCACTGATAAAAGTTTCCTGCCCCATGGAGGCTGCCTTACCTTGCAGGCCACCTCTACCAGTCTCATCCTGACAGATGGATTCTCTGTGAGTTTTGTGCCTATCACCAACAGGGTGTCCAGCAGCTGAGCAAGGACTTGGTGAGACTCTGCAAAACAAAACAATGAAAGGCTATATACCTCTTTTCTGCAGCTGGTGAGGAGCTCAGTATCACAGACTCATCCAGGTTGGAAGGTCCTCCTGAAACCTTCTGCTTTCAAGGTCAGAAAAAGCTCCCTCTCCTTCTCCTTGCACATCACATACTCCAGCCCCCAACTACCTCAGTGGCCCTCTGCTGAACTCACTCAACCTTACCAGCACTTATCTGGTACCGGGGAGCCCAAAACTGGATGCACTGTTCCAGATGTGGTATAACCAGTGCTGAGTAAAGGGGAATAATCTGTTCCCTTGACCTGCTGGCTACACTCCTGTTGATACAGCCTGGTACACAGTGAGCCTTCACTGCTCACTCATGTTTAGCCTACTGTTCACCTGGACCACCACGACACTCTTACCTCTAAGTTAGACAGACAGGGATTTTGATGGATGGACTGTTGTGGGTAAGGAACTGGCTGGATATCTGTGTCTGAAGAGTTACAGTCAATGGCTCAGTGTCCAAATGGAAACCAGTAATGACTGGTGTCCCTCAAGGGTCCATACTGGCACCAATAATATTAAATATCTTCATCAATGACACAGACAGCAGGATCAAGTGCATCCTCAGCAAGTTTGCTGACTACACCAAGCTGTGTGGTGTGGTCAACATGCTGGAGGGAAAGGATGCCATCCAGAGGGACCTAGACAGGCCCGTGCAAACCTCATGAAGTTCAACAAGGCCAAGTGTAAGGTCCTGCGCATGGATCAGGGCAATCCTAAGCATAAATACAGGCTGGAGGATGAATGGATTCAGAGCAGACCTGAGGAGAAGGACATGGGGATACTGGTGGATGAAAAATTGGGCATGAGCCAACAATGCTTGCAGCCCAGAAAGCCAATCATATCCTGGGCCATTTAAAAAGAAGCATGGCCAGCAAGTCAATGGAGGCGATTCTGCCCCTCTGTTCTCATGAGACGCCACCTGCAGTACTGCGGCTAGTACTGTGGGGTCCCCAGCACAAGACAGACATGGAGCTGTTGGAGCAGGTCCAGAGGCCACAGAAATGATCAGAGGGCTGGAACACCTCTCCTATGAGGAAAAGCTGAGGGAGTTGGGGTTGTTCAGCCTGGAGAAGAGAACGCTCTGGGGAGACCTTATTGCAGCCTTTCAAAGTGTAAAAGGGACTTATAAGACAGATGGAGAGAGAAGTTTTACAAAGCCCTGTAGTGATAGGACAAAGGACAACAGTTTTAAACTGAAAGAGGTTAGATTTAGATTAGATATAAGGAATTCTTTACTATGAGGGTGGTGAAACACTGGCACAGGTTGCCCAGACGTTGCAGATGCTCCATCCCTGGAAGTGTTCAAGGCCAGGTTGGATGGGGCTCTGAGCAACCTCAACTAGTGGAAGATGTCCCTGCCCATGGCAGAGGGGTTGGACTCTATGACCTTCAAAGGTCCCTTCCAACCCAAACCATTCTAGGACTCTATAAATGACATTAAAATAAAATTAAACTGCATCAGGTAAAGCACATACAAACTGTGAATATAACATAGAAAATAAGAATGGACTTTAGTGTAAGCCACAAACAGGACAACCTATACTTTCCTATTACAAATTCAGTGCTAATAAATTAATGCCTTCTTGCATTAGCTCTGATGAGCTGGCCCACAGCATGATAAGAAAAATACTCCAAAGAAGGTTCCACTTTAAGCAAGACTGTCCTCCAAAACAGAGCACTTTGGAAGCAACAGCTCACATATGGAGATGCAAAAGCAAACTTTTTACTCCCTTAAAACAAAGGTATACAGCAGGCATGTCTAAGGAACATTTTTCTCCTCCTCAGAACATGGTATTGTCTGTCACTGTTCACAAAAGCAGAAAATAAATACTCTGAGCAACAATTGCCAATTATACACTTCAGATATAAGGGCCTTGCCATTGTCCTAAATGCTTAAAGACTACATGACTCTCCTTGATCTCAAGCACCACCTGAAAAGCAAGACTTACTCTCATTTTGAAGTGTGTTAATGGCATCATCCATAATGCAGTCTGGGGAAAATCCTGCAGTCTTTGATAACAAGCCCAGCAAGGAAGCGATCTTCAATCTTACAGAGGCATCGTTCTCCTGGAAGGAAACAACAGACACCCCCATTCATTTTCCAGCTTGAAGAGCCTAAAACACCACACACAGGCAGGACATATATATAATTCAGCACAAGGGTCTGAGTTTTACTACTGTCAGGCTACTTCTTCCTCCTCCATACATCCACAGCACACCTCACAGAAAATTAACCGTACTAGAATGTTTATCTGGAAACTTCCAGTACATTTCAAAATTATTCTTTTACTTGTAATTCCTCAAGACTACCTTCAAATTGTTTGAAAATTTAAAGTTTAAATAATCAGGTTTTCAAGATGCCGGAAAATTCACCGTTGATAATGTTAATGTCTTTGCAAGTTTTTAATGAACAAATGGGAGAACTTTCGAACATTAACCAAGACTGATGGTCTCTTGAGCTCTGCTAAGCAGTAGGGGCTGTGGGCTACAGAAAACAACTGTTTCTTGTAATAGTGGGGAGGAATCCTGCAAATCTTTTCCAAAAGAGAGAAACCCAACACAGCAAGGTTAAAAAAAAAAAAAAAAAAAAAGCATATGTTAATATGTTAGCTGCATACATGTGCTCATGTAAGCAATAGCAAAAGCTGTCACAGGCAAAAATTACAGAAATAAGCTTCACAAATTAATACTAATTTTAAATTGATTTTAAAAGTTCAAGCATTTCAAAGAGTTATTATTTTGAGTCTTCTACAGTCTTGTACAAACAAGACTTCTGTTCATAACTGGAAGCTCTCTCTTTCATCATATTGCCAAGGACATCCAGTTGTCGTGGTTTAACCCCAGCCAGCAACTAAGCACCAAGCAGCCGCTCACTCACTCCCCCTGCCCCCAGTGGGATGGGGGAGAAAATCAGGAAAAAGAAGTAAAACTCATGGGTTGAGATAAGAAAGGTTTAATAGACAGAAAAGAAGAAACTAATAATGAAAATGATAACACTAATAAAATGACAACAGTAATAATAAAAGGATTGGAATGTACAAATGAAGCACAGCGCAATTGCTCACCACCCCGCCAATCGACACCCAGTTAGTCCCTGAGCGGCAATCCACCACCCCCACTCCTCCAGTTTATTTACTTGATGTGACGTCCCACGGTATGGAATACCCCTTT
>JANZLQ010000027.1:22774278-22791494 GCA_026212715.1 Elanus axillaris | reverse complement strand
CCTCCCGCTCCCGCACACCCCCTGAGGCAGCCCCCGTCCCTCCAGGCAGCTCCGGCCTCCCTAAGCCCGGGCCGACCCCTCCCGCTCCTCCGAAGCCCCGCACCAGCCCCGAAGCCCCCGCCCCAAGGCGGCGGGCAACACTCCCAAGCTAGGCCTCGGGGCTAGACCGGCGGCTTTTCCCACAGCTCCGCCGGAACCACCCTCTGCACGGCGGAGCTCGGGGCTGTCTCCCCGCGCCCGGCCCGGCCCGTTGGTGGTGCATTACCTGGACCACCTTGGTGAACTCCTCGTACACCCGCTTCTTCAGGTGCGCCGCCATGATGCCGTCTGGCCCTCCGCGGCCGCCGTACGCGCCACCCGGAAGAGAAACCACAGAGTCGCCCGCAGGGGGGTGGTAGAAAGAGCCTCCTCTCTTCCCGGTTGGAGGCCGCACTCTATGGTCAGGCGGCCGGGCCCCGGAGGGGGCGGCCTCGGGTTGCCATGGGAACGCGGGCCTGACATGGCGGCTGCGGCCTGGTCCGCCCTGCGGGCTAACCCGGCTGGGGGGTCTGACCGCTCAGCCCCGCTCATTTCCCCCCCCCCCAAATAACCACCGGTTTCGTTAGTATTTGATAGACCATATCAACACCAAATATAAATAATATGGCTTGACGTTTCCAGGCAAGCTTGTGTTAGACACTCGTGAAAGATTAGCATGGCCTTCAAATGCGTCAACTTCAAGGAGAGGGGAAGGATGCCCTGGCACTGAGGAGCCCCCTGACAGACCTATGTCTAGTTAGGCGACAAGAGACACAGGCAGCAGTTATGTCTGCAATTCTGCATGGCTAGAGGTAGCCAGGGGCTGCCACAGTTTGGTTGTACCTTGAGGACAAGGCGATTCGGGAAGGGGCTGAAGGGTCCAAAGCTGGGCCATAGAGATGATGAAGGGTCTGGAGAACCTGGCCGACGAGAGATGGAAGAGGCTGGGTCTCTTCTCCCTGGGGGGCCTGCAGCACAGTGTTCCCTGTATTTAACGGGTGTGGAGAAGACAAGGGGCAACAGGTACAAGTTGCACCAGGAGAGGTTTCCTCTCAATATAAAGGGAATTTTTTTACAGTGAGAGCCATTATTCACTGGAACGACTTCCCCAAGGACATGGTGGAGTCCACATCACTGGGGGTTTTCAAGACATGACAGGACAGGGTGCTTGATAATCTCATCCAGGCTCCCTTTCCCACCAGAGGTTGGGCCAGGTGATCCTTTGAGGTCCCTTCCAAGCCTGGGCTGTTCTGTAAGACCATCCTTGATAAAACTACTAAAGCTTCTCATGACAGCAGTCCTGTAGTCTTAGGAGGTCAGTTGGTTTGAGGCTTTAACTACCCTATAATCAGATTTTTGTTCCTAATATCTAATTTCAATCTCCTTTGTTGTGACTTAAGCCAGTTACTCCTTCTTCCACCTTTAGTACATATGAAGAGTAGCTGATCTCCTCCTTAAGGCAGTCTTCTGTCTATTTGAAGCCCTCCTGGGTCTCTCTTCTTCTAGGCTAAGCACCACTGACCACTTGGTTATGATCATAGATATGATCATAGACCCTATTTTCTAAACTGTTTTCCCCTCTCAGACACTGATTGTAGCAGTTCTTACCACAGTTATAAATGCGAGAGGTCTCAAAGAGTCCCCTCGCACCTACAGCAGAACTGGCCTGAGGTCAGTGGTATGACTCCTGGGTTTCCCTGGGGGGAAATCTGTGCTAAGATGAGCACATCTGAAACCAAGCTTAATTAGGAATGATTCAAATCCATTAGCACAAAGATAAAACTTCAGGTCTTTAGAATTTGGGGGAGAAGATGTCAGTAAATAAAGCACTTCTGTATCACTCAAAGAGCTTTTAAAAGTTATTTATTTAACATAACAGAGATTATTGTCCTTAACTGGAAGAAATTAATGTTCTAAGAAATAAAAGAAATATAGTCAAATTAGCCATTATGATTTTCAGAATGATTAAAACCAAGCTAACAGCCATCTTCAGTATAAAAATAAACTTTTGAATACTAAGATTTTTAAAACACAATATAGGATCGAACTCATGGTCTGTAAAGGAAAATTTGCACTGAGGTCCCAGACTGTCACTTCAGTGGTGCTTCCTTGCCATCAAACCATGGTGGGTTTTCCCTATTCTTCCAGAAGCTTACATATTTAGAAATAGTATTGTAATAATAATGAATGTCGTAAGAAAAAGATCAAAATAGTGTGGTCTGAGACAGGAGTGCGTGTCCTTACATTATAAACTCCTCAGATCAGTGACAGTGTTTTTTTACCTTTTGTTGATCGTGGACCATAGCAGAGGTTCTCTGTCTTTCCTTCAGAATAAATAATTAACATTAATAAATACACTGCCTAGAGAATAGGCTGCCCACTGGAGGAACAACAGGAGAGTGGGGGACCCTGAAATCCTTCTTTTTAACCTAGGTTCTGGTATGGAAAACAGTGAGGAAAAGAGCTTTTGCTTTCTTGTTAGGGATCTAAATTTAATTTGAGCATGTGTTAATGCAGCTGTCAGTGTTTCCATCAGGGATTGCATATATGTGACCTGTTCCTGTTTCACTGGGAGACCGACTCCAGGTGTCCACGAGTCGTATTTGGGCTTACTCATTTCTCTTAGGTTGAGTAAGGTTGGCTTGACCCTCAGATCTGCCTCTGAATTTATCTAATAGTCAGCAACACTGAAAGAGTAAAATTCCTCCTTTTTATGATACCTTTTAAATTGTACAGTTATCCCCTAAAGCCCAAGTAAACAGTGGCTCTCAAGTGCTCTTTAATTTGGCAAATGACCAAAAGAGATCTGTTTGTTGGCCCATGCATTTCTTCCTGTGCCTCTGGTAGTCCATGGCCCAAGCTGATTTGTTTTAATAATTGCTTTTGTCCATTCCCCATCAATGGTGGCACTTTGCTACCACCAGGTGAACAGGAACTTGTAGAAGAAGTCATGCGATTTGAAGCGAAAACCTTTTTCAGCAACGTGAGGCTGAAAGGATATTTTATACCCTTTTGCTTCAACATCCATTTGAATGCAGTCCAGCAGATCAGAAATAGTTGGCACTGCCTTCCAGGGGCCAAACTTCACCACGGATTTTTTATCCATGTCCAAGCTGTTCAAGGCATCCTGACATCTGGCCGCATCCTCCTCAGTTCTGACCACGCACACGATGACACTGGACCGGCGGGATGCGACCGCTTCCGCCCTCGCGATGCGGATCATCAGTTCAATGTTCTCACTGTAGTTGGGCACACGAGCCAGAAACTGCTTCCTCGCCACGAGCTCCCCGAAGATCTGTGGGGAGTCCTCTAGCTGCTTGATTAGAGGTTCGATGTCATAGAACAATGCCTCCTTGTAAACGTCCTGGATGCACTGGGTGGGCACTTGGTTACTGCGCAGGTACTCCAAGATGTATTTGAAATAGGTGCCTGGCCTGTCGATGAAGAACCTCCCTTCAGAGTCAGTCCTGAGTTTGGGCTGGCCGGTGAACATCTCTGCCAGCTTGGAGCCAGGGTGTTTCTTTAAGGTGCTCAGCGTTGTGGTGTACATCTCCCCACCGACATTTAACTCCACAACTGGTGACAACTGCAAGTATCACAAGGGGACAAAAAGTCACATGTATTACCTGTCTGAGGCCATCAACATGGAAGTGTCAAGGAAAAAAAAAAGGTGATTGCGGCTGTAAATTGGAATGACAGTGTGAAGAGTGGTATGAGCTCCCATCTCTTGGGGGACAGATGGGAACATCCACCCCATTTATTGCTAAAAGCAGATGCAGGGTGTCTACACAGCCCTTACAACCAGAGCAGCAGAGACTTGGATGTTTCTAAATGTCTAAGTCCTCACCACATCTTTGGGATGTAGGAAAGTGTCATTTTGCCAGCAGGGAAGAGAGACAAGAAGTACCCTGCCCGGGGGAGCTGTGGGTGTGAATCTCCTAAGTCCCACACAAGCACTGTCCCTGCTGGCCCCTATCCTTCCAGCAAGAGCGATCTGTGAGCACTCACCCTCCCCATGTGCAGAGGGGCAAGGATAGAGCTCAAAGCTGTGCAACTCCATTCTTCTCACCCAAGCTGGTGTTATCTCTTCAAAGGAGGAACTAAAACTCTTTGAAACTTTAGAAATGGGTGGAATTGGCTTCCACTCTTCTGCACCCTCCCCATGTGCAGAGGGGCAAGGATAGACCTCAAAGCTGTGCAACTCCATTCTTCTCACCCAAGCTGGTGTTATCTCTTCAAAGGAGGAACTAAAACTCTTTGAAACTTTAGAAATGGGTGGAATTGGCTTCCACTCTTCTGGGAGTTTGGTTATAAATACAGAGTAAGACACAAAAATCCAGCATGTCAGAGGTGGAGGACAGAAGCTGTTTAGCAAAGCACTTTAAAAATGTATGACAGCTTTAGCTAGGAAGCAAAAAAAAAACAATTAATGCAACTGATATGGATTTAAGAAGGAAGAATGTAAAGTTTGGCTTTATTTTATTTCACCATGCATTAACACCACTGCAATCAGAAACACTTTGGAGGAGGCCTGAATGCCCAGAAAGCTGGACCTGGTGTCCAGTCTGCCCTTTGTGACGGTTCAAGTGCTGAAGAGTTTTAACAGCCTCCCTTTGCATTCAGTCATTTTTTATAGTACTCAGTAGAGAACAAGGAGAGGGAAGAAAGGAACTAGTTATTTTCCCTCCTGCCGTCACTGCTGTAATGCAAGTCACATGCCTGGCTGGGACCACACCTGCCATTGGGAAGGCATGAGTCGATAAACAACCCTTTTTTCCAAGAGCTCACCTGCTCTTTCTTGGATCCGATCATGCAAGGATCTGCTTCAGTGCTACTAGTCACATGCCTCAAGTGAAGCCTGTACTTAAGTGCTTAGCTGGATCCCACAAGTACAGACCCATGTGATGATGTGAGCTGATCTCACAGCTCACACCAGGAGGGGAAGCTCCTGCTGCCCTCTCCCTTTTCCATCCTACGTGCTTCTGTTGCTCACCTTGTGCCAGGTCTGCTCCTCCTTCATCTCACTGAGCTGAGGCTTACAGAGGATTTAACAAGCACCAGAGCTGGCAAAAAGAAAAGACTAGGAACAGACAACCCGGAGCAGAGGGAGACCTTCCTTTTAAACAGCAGCAAGCTATCAGGTTAGCAGAAATTTGCTCAAAGCCTAGGCAAGCCAGGGAAACAACAAAAGATTCAGGCCAAAGACCCAGCTGGAATACTGCTTTACCCTACTGTGTGTGGCTCCATCTTGAGGGCAATCATTTGCAATAGGGCCAAGGAGATGTAAAAAATTATTCTGTCTGAGACTGTGTGACGATTCCCACCCACTAAAGAACACAGCCCAAAGCTGTTTCTTTAATAAAGCCTCTCAATTAGGAAATTTGCCATTAGTGCAAGTGATAAAAACAGCCTTTTCCAGCAGGGATCATTTGATAGGAGTGTCTCATGCCTTTGAGCCTTTGCTCCTTTTTCAGATGGCAGGTCAGATGTTTCATGCTGTTTAACACTAATACAAATGGGTAACATGTTCTTCATTAATGCAGTAGCCCAACTAACCTTGTGTTCTCAGATATGGATAAATGGTTTTAGCCTAGGACCGAACTGGTTCCCAGCAGACTGGGAGTACTGGCACCAGCTAATTCCCACCTCTGTAATTAGCCAGGTAGGTGACACTTAGGAAAGTCATTCCACTTATCTATGCCCCAGTTTATTAATCTGCAAAACAGTTACCTCCCTGGGGAAGCATTTTGCAACCTACACCTGAAAAGTGCAACACAAGAGGGTTGGATTTTTTTAAAGACAGAAAGGTCTGGGGAGAGGCTGTACAGTTAAAAAAGAGAAGACAAACTGGTTAGCAATAGACTGAGGGCAGAGGAGGCGAAAAGGAAAACATCATCTGATCTCATCACTGATTTCAGCCTAGTAATATGCTGCTTCTCTGAGATTGTCATTAATTTTACCTAAAGCCAGAAAAACTACTGCTCCCACCTGATGATTCTGCATATCTACAACACAGGGCAGCTTTTGCATCATTAGAGACTCTGAGAACAGTTGTAAAACCCCAAAACACACAACAGGCTTTTATTTAGGGATCTGACTAATTAAAATTAATATTAAATTAATTCCACCTCTTGTCAAAGGAGAAAAAGAATGACTCTTGTAATTTGCTGTTGCCAGATTGTGTATGCTTGTGAGGGACATGGCCCTTCTGTAAGCAAACTGGTGCAAACAGGTCAGAGTCAGGTACAGCTTTTCACCTAAAGTCCTGATCTTGGTCACATATCTGGCAAGCCCTGGTGTCTTCAAAATAGCAGGTGGGGGTAAAAAAACCCTCTAATGTAGAACAAAGGGGATGCTTTGATCTCTCAGAAGGAAATTGTGCCCCAGAGCCCATACCTTATTCACCGTATGCAGGCTGCTGGTGACCTGCTTCCCAAAGGGCTTGTGCTCCGACGAAATGCTCATGTCCCCGGGAACTGATGGCTCAGTGGTGTGGGAAAACCTGCTGCTCAGTGCTCGGGTCTTGCCCCACATGCAGGATGGCTCCTCACCGTGCTCTAGTCCTCTTTCCCTTGTTTTTTCTTCGTTGGGTCAGGTTTTTTTCCAAGCTCTCAATGCAACCGCTGCACCGGAGGCTCTGGTTTGCTCCAGGTGCAGCCCTGGTACAGGTTGCAGGTGTAGGGAAAGGGGAGGGAACAGCCTGAAAGCGGAAATATTTGCTCATTAGTTTTCTGGCAACCAGCAAGGTGCAGGGTGGACTTGGGCTGGCTGCCAGCGCACACCTCCTGTAATACTATCTGTGCAGTGACTAAGAGCCAAATAATCCTTTCCAAAGGAGGCCCCATGCCCAGAGCACCTCTGAGAAGCCCCGCAGTGTGTGTCTGTGTGACCGCCTCTGCCTTGTGAACTGATTTTATTGGAACCAGTAAACATTTTCACATCTTTTTGGCCTCCATGTACTGCTGTTTTACACCAAAGTTTATCCCAAACCATCTCATTGATCCCATTTGTCATACCCATCGATGACAGATCAGGGTGTCTACAATCTGTGCAAGGTGGTGGCATTTTCTTGCTTGCCAATACAATCTCTGGGCACTGAGTAATCTGTGCAAGTTAAATAGAACCAAACCTGAATCTCTGCTTGAGCCTGAACTGTTTTTTCAATTGGTCATAAATATCTGATTAGTATCTTTGCATGACATTGTTTTCTAATATCCTGTATCCACCAGGTACCGAAAGTGGACAGCACCACAGATTTAGTGGCAGTGAGACTGTTTCTCGCAGCATTAAAACACTCAAAGATGTCTGGGTTCAATTTTCAAATGCAGAGGATCAAATCACAGGGAGCCTAAATAACCTCTCCAGATCTGGACCACAGGCCTGCAGAGTCTCCTTGGTTTTATTCTTGGTGTTTCTGAGTGTGCTGTTGCTTTCAAATATGTCTTCAGGCCACTCATCGCTTCTGTGTCTTTGTTCCATTATGGTGGCAAAATTGCGGTGGACATGATTGTCCAGAGATGTAAGTCAATGTTTGTATTGAGAGACAATATCTTTTATTAGATCAGCTGACATAGATGGATAAAAACATCCATGCTTTAGGGCACACAAGGCTTTCTCAGGTCTGTCAGATCCTGTTTCAGCTGGCTTAGGTTTTTTTCCAGTTTCTGCTGGTCTAATAAAAGGTTTCATCTCCTCTACCAACCTTGCCTCATTCTCTTTCATTTCAAGCTGCTTCCTGATACCAGCAATCAAAGGGAAAATCTCAGACAAATACAGCGCTGCCTAAAAATCTTCCTGGGGGAGATTTTAATGATGAAAAATGGCAGCGGGGTATATAAGGAAACCGTCTGCACAAAATCTGCATTGTGCTCACCAGCTCTGCTGGTTTTGCATCCTCCAAGGATTTTGCTGGATCTATATCCTCCCAGAATAGAGCATTGATCTGACCAGAAGCTTGAGGCAAGGAGCAAAAAAGGGTTATAATTTGCACTGATTCGCTCACTTTGAGAATAAAGCCAGTTCTTTCCCAAGGCTCCATCAAAGCTGGACCCATATTCTTTTGAATGCTTTGTGCATTTGGGTGAACCTCTCATCGAACCCAACTTATATTTTGCTTCTGCTGCTCTGAAGCATCCTGAGGCATCTTCAATAATAACCTGTGTCCAAGTTATCTCTGCGGCTTTGAATTTCTCCTTTGCCAGACCAGAAGAATAGTAGTGCTGGATGCACTAGTGACATCTGCTTAGGAGTCTGGGTTTTTGTGACCTGTAATAAAATTTTAAAAAATCAGTGCTTATTGGAGAGCTGGAAGATCTGCATGTTCTGAGCTTTTGATTCCTGCAAATCCCATTCTTTGGGCTGGCTCACGTAGGTGCTTCAGAAAATACCCTGGATATAACTGGTGGAGGTGGAGTTCAGAGTTGTTCTATACAGCACGTCCTCAATGCTGGAGGTCATCACCTTTCAATTCTGCAGCTGCAGAACTGGATAGACGGGTGGACTCTCACCTCTCTGCTCCCACTAGCTTTTCACTAGGGAAGGGTGAAGACCAGTAGAAGAGGTAAATTTTTTCAAAAGCTCGTCTGAAATGTTTCCCCAAACCAGAATCAAGGGTGGCCAATGCAGTTTGAGGCCAAACCTTTAATACCGCAGTGCAGATCCTTACCGCTTCAGCAAAATGACTAGTTGTTAGCTGATGTCCACAAATCTTTTCTACTGCTAGGCCAACCGAAGCTGGTCCTTCAGTCTGATGAATATACTTGTCTGGTTCCCGCACTCTTTTACTCCTTTTTTACATCTTGGCCACTTTTGCTGGCATATTATGGGACAAAGGCTCAGCCTGAATGTCTGTGAGGTATTTTAGCTGGATGTCACCATGTATGTGAAAAGTCTGATTGTTATTATTTGTGCTTCTTCTGGGACTTTTTAATCCCATCAACTGCAAGACTTGCTTTAAGATGGCATTTTTCAGTCCTGCTATACAAATTACTCCCAGTTGGATTTTTTTCCCCTTTTCAATATGGATTTGATTTGAACTGCCAAATTCATCTGATGTCAAAAGAGGCCCTAGGAAGAACTTCTCACAGCCCAAGCCATTGGCATATTGCTGCCTGCCCATGGGGATTTGGTGCAGTTTTTTTAGGCGGTCACATCAGAGGTGTCATCCTGGCATACTAGGACCACACATTTGACCTGTTTGGTGTCACAGCTTTGCTGGGCAGGCATCCGACTCTGCATCAAAGCACTATGTGCCTGCACTAAGTGGAAACAGTCACTCCTGCAGTTTGTCAGTCCTCCTTTCACCCTACGGTCGAAGGCATGCTGAGGAAACCAATGGGTGGGGGAGCAGCCCAAGAAAGGCAGAAGTGGGATCAGGGTTTTGGAGGGTTCTGGAGGAGGCAGCTCTGACAAGGCTCTCAGCAGTCCACACTGCTGGTAACAGCTAGCTGAGGCTGCTTTGAACTTCATTCTTCACTTGAGAAGGAAGTAAAAAGCCAAGACCATGAACATCTCCATAGCCTCAGGCAGCCAGGGTCCTGGGATTCCCACAAGCAGCAGCTCCATTGTAGCTGCTGCTCCGCACCCTCTGGAGAGTTCTTGGCCACAGCTGTGCTGTTTCAGGGAGATTAGTGGGGTTTATCCCTTTGGGGAATGGGGTTTGATTTGTATTAAGGTGGAATTTTCACGCAGGATCTCTCTTGGGCTTTATGTTTGTTATCAGTTGGCCTGGATGCCTGAAATCCTTCATCCTTTGGGCCTTTTAAAGCTGTGACTGATGCACGAATGATCTGTTGGGGCTCCACCTGCTTTCTGTTGAGCAGTGAAAGAGAACTCTGAGGATGTTTGCAGAGGAGATCAAGCAGGATCAGCAAGGTCCTGCCCTCAAAGGGGAGGCTGCTGAGACCTATTGGAGAGGCTGACTGCCCAAATGGGTCATGGAGCCATGGGGAGGACAAGGAAGAAGAGCCAGTTAGATGTTCTTCATTCCTCTCCTGCCTCCTTGAGCATGGGGATGCTTCCAGCCACCTGCCTATTCTGCTTGGCATGGCCACTGGACCTGCCATTTCTTTTGTAGACACGTCAAAAGTAGATTTCCCTCTTCCCACATGTTTTTTTAACAGAAGAGGGATATTTCCAGGACTGTAAGCTCTTTCAGGCAGGGACCATCCTTTCACTGTCTTTGCATGAAAGGATTAGCCTGTGCCTGGACCTTGTATGAGCAACCACAGTATGAATCATAAGAATAATCATACTAACACTGAGAACTTTGTGACTGCCAAAGAATGAATAATGTGACAATGGCTTTGTGTGGAATAAATATGTGGTTTTTGAAAATTGTATAAATATGTGCATAACAATGAACTGGGTTTGGAAAATAGTATTAGCAACAGAAGTATTTTTTAACAGTCTTCCTTAACACATTGAATTGGCAGCTTCTGTTTAAGAGAATTAGATCAACAACACTCAGATTTGGGTTTTATGCCCTAGCACAAGTAAATACACTAAATCCAAAGGGAAAAAAAGAATTATATGCTTAAAACAGGAAGGGAGATGAGAAATTCAGATGTGGGGAAGCAGCTGGGAGCAGCTCCTGTTTGCCTTTCTCCTCTTGTTCCCTCTTCTCCAGTATCTTAAGTTTCTCGAGGGGATAAAGCCCTTTTGCTCTGGACCATTTGTCTGGAACATGGAGGTGACAATCCATAGCTGATCTCCACCCTTCATGGTGTATTACAGCCACGTAGCCATTATCAGTGCTGGGAGTGATGATAAATTGGTGGAAAAGGCACCTAAAGAAGCTGATTCCCAGGACACATCTGCTCCAGGGCATCTCAGTGGGGGAGATTTCTGTGGAAAGCTAGGGAATGAGCCAAGTTATTTTAAACAGTGATGGATAGGTTAGCAAAGAGGAGAGGCAACAAACTTGGTGCAGCATTTCTGAACTACCATGTGGATAGTATTCATTCCAGCTGGGACTTGGCAAGGCGTCCCGATTTCTGTCCTGGAATTTGCTGCAGGATGCACCAAGACAAGCCAGGTCTCTTGGAAAGGACACAAGTAAATGAGATTTTTTTGGTCTTTTGAAGCCCATTCACTGACTCCTGCAAATTGCCAGGTTGCTCTGGTGACCTGTAGCTAGCCTGCGCTAGCTGTGAAGCATCTCTTTGTCACCGATCACGAGCACTTGGGATCCATGAGTCACTATCTGCACATCAGCTGTCACTGGTATTGCTCCATCTGCACCCTGCATGGCCAGATCCTGGGGATTTGTTCCTAGTGGAGCCAGCAGTGCTCAGTGAGGGGGAGAGCCACATGCGGGCAAACTTCTAGCATAGCCGGATGAAGCGTGATATGGCTGATAAGCAAAACCATCAGCAGTTTGCTTTAGCTCTGCTCAGGAACTGCACTGGTGAAGCTGGGCTGGTGGTTCTGCAGTCCAGGAGCCACTCCTAAATCAAACAGCCACATGCTGTGCAAACACCATTGGCATTTTTACCCGCTGCCTTCCAGCCGTTTATCAGCTCCACCCACCTTCACGGACCTGGGGAATGCATGGCTGGTGGCTTGTATCAAGAGCTGAGTTGGCTTTGGACAGGCCCCAGGACACCATTAAAAGCCAAGGGAGCAAAATGCCTCCTGGCCAAGCAAGTGCATGCACCATCCCCACTGGATGAATGGGAGGAAGCATCCTCGGGATACAGGCTTAACCACTCATATTGCCATCAGTTAAAACAAACCAACAGGCCCCTCAGTGTTCACATTCCTGAGAAACCACATTATTGTCCTGATCCTCATGCCCACTGACTACTTTCCCATGTTTATATCATGTTCAGCTTAGGTTGTAGGCTTTCTTGGATCAAGAAGCCAAACTAGATACAACAGTGCCCTCTTCTCGGACGTCTGTCTCGTGTTTTCCCTTCCTGAGCTCTCTCCCAACGCCTGACATGCATCGTGGGGTGTGTGGGGCAGAGCTGAGTGTATGGATGCCACTATTCCCAGGTCTCTGTCACACAGCAGTCCTATTGAAGGTGTTGGCATGAGTCCATTCAGTCGGTCACTGCATCTTGAGGGACACTGGGTTGTCTCTAGTCCAAGTTCAGGCTGTTGCTGAACAGCCTAGCCAGAAAAAGGATGATCTGCAGAAAAGAGGATTATTTCAATAATGTAGTCTATGAAAGATGGGAGCCCAGCCAGTGGGTTTATGCCTGGTCTTATTGCTGAGGCTACAACTCACTTCTCCCAAGCTGGTGGTAGGAGAGGAGAGACTGGGCTAGTCATGGAAAAGGAAGGTTGAGCGATAAGACCATTTGCTGCCAGCTAGATACACAGAAATAAGGAGGGAAAGAGAAGACAGACTTTGGCTTTGTATCTGTGGGACTCTGTGAGACCAAGGTTTTGATCAAGAGGAAATCTTTGGGCATCTGCTGTAGAAATAAACATCTGGGGAGCTAGAGAAAGGATGTACATTCCTGGGGCTTCCTCCAGGTATTGGTGGCAGATATCCCTGTTCCCTGGTGACATGTTCCTGCCAAAGGATACATGGCTTGGGGGTATTTTTTCCAGCACCTTCTCCCTTGACTTGGGCTGTTGATGCAATTAGATGGTTTCTACAGTTCCCACTTCACACATTATTCACATTTTGCTCACACTTTCCATGTTACAGCAGCTCAGACTGGGTGTTATAGGGGCATTTCCCAACGTTCACACCATTGCAGAAATGCCGTGTTCCCTTTGCAGGGCTTCAATGCAATGATAAGCTCTGGTTTCTATCCGCTCCTGCCCTGTTTCCCTGATGGGTGCTTGGACACAATATTCACAACAGTTTATGGATACTTTAATTTGTCCTTGTGCACTGCTGGGCCTTTCAGGGAGTGTCTCTCTAAGAAACCCTGGGAGAGAAGTTGCCCTTGCTCTGCACATTGTGTCTTCTCCCTAAGTCAAAGCTCTGAATGACCATTAACTATTAAGCAAGAAGAGGAAGCTGAGGACCAGACTGGCAAAAGGTTGACCAGGATCATAGAAGGAGTGCTGGGCAAAAAATAGACCTACCTTTCAAAGGTCTTGAATTCTATGTCATAAATTCTTCCGCTCCAAAATCTGAGTCTGCTCCCTCCCCATGAAAAGTTTTGTCTGAAACAAAGATTAACATGTATGCATATATACACAACATAATGCATTTGGAATATATCTCTGTGTAAGACGTGCATGTGTACCTTACAAATATTTTTGTCCCCTCACCATGTATATGTGGAAGTCCTTTTTATTTGCATTCTGGTTTTGAGCTTTAAAATGCTTGCATAGCACTTTTAAAGATAATTCCCTTAGTCACAAGGGGCAACAAGTCTTTCTCTTAAACAAATGACTAGATATTAATCTAATCACATGGATGAACACAGGGAAAAGGCTAAATGTATCCTAGTAAGACCAGGAGAGCTGAAGATGCTGTAGAGTTTTGCTGCACCCATCAAAGACACCCAAACATACCCAGTTATATGTAATACCAACCATACATTTTAAGCTGGTAATGCCTCCGTACCCCCTACGTTACCATGCTCAGAGCTGTGGGTGGGCAAGATGTAGGAAATTCTCCCCGGCCTCTGCCTGGTCGGTAGAGGAGCTACAGACAGACCTGGGTCTTCCAGCCCCTGAGTCTTTCCCTATGGCCACAGCAGGAGAAGCCTGAAGAGCAGTAGTGGGACTGCCAGGCTCAGGTTATCCTCTTTGCTGAGACACTTTCCCAGTCCTATTGTCCTACATGGCACAGTCTTATCTTTTCAGCCTTGGTGGGTCCCCAAAGTCTCAGGAAAGGTAAGAATGAATGGGGAAACTGCAAAAAATAATACGTCTTTTCTTTTGCCCAGCATCATCTTCTCCTTCACAGAGGAGGTGAAAATGTGTAGGATTACTCTCAGTTGTGACAGTACCTTCTGCTTTTTTCCAGTCCATCAGATGATAGTCTCTGCCAACCAGCTGACAAAAAAGGATGCTAGCCTTTTTTGAACATTTGGGGGGACTGAGTTTTTTTTGTTGGGTTTTGTTTGGTTTTTTACTGCACAAGAGCCACAGGTACACAGGAGAGGCCACACAACCCTTCATGCCCTCATGGCATGGGCCAAAGGGAAGCTGACCTGGTTTGGCTGACACATAAACTCACAGCTCAGCAGGCAGCCAGGGACCTCGTCTCTCCTTGCGGTCAGTACACTGCAGAGAGGGTCTCCATTAACACAACTAGGTTCCTTATCAGTCTTCATCTACTAAAGCAGCATAAAGGGGATCATGTTTAGCTTTGATCTGTAGCAAAACTCTGCCTGGGTATGGGATGATCCTGCTTGTCAAAGAGAATGTATTCCCCTGAGGAATTATGTAGGACATCAGGTGTCTCCAGACCACTGCTAGGTTCCTTCTGTGCAAGGACTGAAGGACAGCTGGTGCTTCTGGGGTGTTTTTGAGACTGTGCAGAGATTTAAGCATGACTGATTTTGAGACAGCACCGACCGTTGCTGAGGATATCAGGACAGGGGGTGTGGTGGGGGGACTCTTTGAAGCCACAGTGCATTTCATTGTTAAATTGTGCAATAATTTTTCTCTTTTTTTTTATTTTTTTCTGTGCTATTAAGGTTTCACTGAAATAAAAGCAAAGGATGGAGTTCCTGCTTTTCTGTTTCTTTACAGTGTTGTGGAGCTTCAAAGTGCTTCTGAGCAACCAAGGCCCTACTAAAGGGGTTACCATGAACACAAACCCATGACCAAGGCATGGAGCTGCCTCCAGGTGATGGGAAGAAATGGGGGAACAATCTGCAGAACATTTACTCATTTTAGACTGAGATTTGTAGGGCTGATGAGTCTCTGATTTCGGTCTGAAAGATGTTATTTCACTCTTGTGATAGGGCAGATTCAGAGAGCATGTGCAGCAACACGTGCAGCACAACCGGAGCCTGCAGCCCAGGGCATGGTTGCAGTCCTCCTTTCACCACAGATGCTCAGAGATCTCTGGTTTCTTTAATCAAAACTGCAAAGCTGATGGAGGATCAGTGTTTGTTCAGCCAAAGCAGCTGAATTTGTTTTAAAATGGCCTGAAGAGGCAAGGGGACACCTCCCTTTAGTCCCCAGCTCAGTAGGACTCCTCCAGGTGATTTGTCTGGGAGGGAAGGAGTCACTTGGAGGTGGGACCCAGCCTGTGCTGAGGGCTCTGACCCCCCCGTGCAGGGCTTGCACCCCCTGCGCACCCACCCAGAGAGGGCTTTGCCCCTGGTCTCGCCACAGCTCACAGGAATCGAAGGTGAGCAAAGTCCTGCCTTCCTTTTCACCCCAGCTGAGCATCCCCTCCTCCTCCTCTGCCCCCAGCTCTGGAGGGTACCATGGCAAAAGAGGGAGGAGGCAGAATTGCCTCCCGGTGTTGCTGGGGCTGGCAGGGATTGTGGCAGGTTGTCCCCAGGGCTGTGTGTGGTGGAGATGGCGCTGGGTCTGAAGGGCTGGATGAGTGTGGGCCAAGGGAAGGGATATGCAGATACTGATGGGGTTGGGCAGCTAAGAAAGGAGGGGATGTTGGGGAAAGGAAGGAAGGATGCTGGGGAGCAGGTTGGGATACCAGCACAGGACAATGGTAGGATTACACCAAGCTTTTGCAAGGCGCGAGAGCCAGAGGGCTGGGGCAACATCCATCCCAACGCAAACCCAATTCCCACTCCCTGCCAGAGAAACCCAGCTCACCTCCCTACACTGGAGTGTGGTCTTGATGGCCAAGGTCCCCTCATCCTCATGGGCTGGGGGACAGTAGCTATACAGAAGCAACAGCTGGTAGGAAACACAGGACACATTTGCACAAGACTTTGCATTTCATTTACATTATCAAAGGGACTGGTTGGCAGGGTTTAGGCACACACAGAAAAAAGCATTGCTTCAAAGTTACAGATGCCTTCTACAAAGCAATAACGTGAAACTCATTTCTGGCCTGCAGAAATCCCCCTGGGACAGGGCTGGAACAAAGCAGCAAGGTTACCAGCAGGATCAGCTGCAGGGCGAGTCGGATGGTACAGGCAGTGCCTGGTGGGCAGATGGCCGAGTTCTGTGCTGCTCACGAAGGGTCTTCCTCAGTGGGACTTGGCACAGGAGAAAAAGTGCTGCTAGGTTGCAGACAACAGATCACTCTGTGGGGTTAACAAACACAGTTTGGCCAGGATGTCCTCATTCCTGGCTTGGTTTCCTCCAAAATGAGGGTTAACATTGTAAAGTCCCTATTAATGCTCCCTGTTGTTGCTGTCACCTTTCTACGCTCTCCATTTCACTACAAGGACCTTGACTGTGAGCCCCATCTCTGGTGAGCCACAGGGATGTGTCCCTCAGGGGTGAAAGTCCCACCATCACAGAGAATGGGTTTGCTTTCCAGGCTATGGAAGGATTGAAGTGTCTGAGCTGTTCCCAGGTGGCATGTCAAATGTAGATATCTGGAGACCTGAAAGCGCTGAATTGTTCCCTAAAAATGACTCTTGTGTTTTCCATCAGAGAAAAAAAGAGAAACAGCTGGAGCACCACTGCCTGGCAGCTCTGGAGTCCAGAGCTCAGGGTCTGCCAACCAAACCACCCTGCCCTTTTGTCCCTGGGATCTTTTGCCTCTGCCCAGCAGTAGCCAGACATTGCTTATGCTGCAAGGAGCCTTGGGGAAAACATGGAGCTCACAAAACAACCTTTGTTCAGTGGCACAGCTGGCACCAGTGGGCAATTGAGAAAGACAAATCCGGGAGGATGTATCTGTTAAGCAATGAAGTGCAGACTCATAACTCCTGGGATTTGGGTGTGTGATGCAAACATTAGAAAGTGACCCAGCAATGGGGCAAGAGGACAAAGTATGTTACCCCTCAGACAGCTTGTCCTTGGCACTGCATCTCCCCAAGCTCTTACCTCAGAGGCTGGGGGTGCAGGCTCAAGAGCTGGACTGATCTTCACTGAGGTTGATCTGCTCCAGGATCTGGCTGTATCTTCGGGTGAGGGCTTTGGTGTTTTTGGTGAGGTCTGTCAACACTTGATGCAAGCCATTGACATGATGGGACAGGCGCTCCTCGAGATTGCTGTCTGCACACCCATCTAAGGCTGTATCAGAATCAGTCCCAGTCGGGCTTTGGTCACTGACAGAGGCCAGGCCTTTCTCCACCATGGGCTTGATGGCCTTGAGGAGCTGGTAGCGCTCGTAGAGGTCTGCGTGG
>JANZLQ010000027.1:22727833-22757053 GCA_026212715.1 Elanus axillaris | reverse complement strand
CCCCCCCAGCCCCGCCGCACCGGATCGGATGACGGGGCGGTGGTTGAAGCCGTTGTCCAGCAGTGCCGCGACCCAGCCGGTCAGACCCAGCCAGACCGAGCCGTTATTGACGAGGGGAGGAGGCGGCAGCGACCGGGACTCGTCCGGGAGGAACACCATGGCGGCCGGCCCGCCGAAGGTGACCGCTCGGAGCGGTGCAGCAGAGCGCTCCCTCCGCCGCCACCGCCGCCGCGCACTCGGGTTCCGCCGCCCTTCCCCGCTTTTAGCTATTTCACCAAAAAACCGCAAAACCCAGAACCACCCCCAGCCCACAAACCCAGCCCTCAGAGCGGCCGGCTTTACCGGGGATCGGAGGGGCGGGGGGGTCCCCGCACTCCTGAGACCTCTGGGTGAAACGGCTCGGCCCTACTGGAAGCGCAGTGCCAGGGAGGCTGGTCCGTCATTAAATTAGGGTTTTAATTAAACCGTAAAATCCAAACCGATTCCTTTTCAGAGCTCCTCCTGCCAACAGATTAAAGACTAACGCCTACTGGGGTGTTAGTTTTTCTTTTTTAGTTACTATAAAATCACATCAAACCCAGTGCAACAGTACCAGCATTGACATAACCATTCAAAAAACCCCCTTTGAACACATCACGGGTGCCAAAGGATTCCCAGCATCTTTCCTAAAAATTATTATTTAGCTTTTCTCCGCACAGGAGGATGGTGGGCTGTCACCACTCCTTGGTGGGAGATGCCAAAGTTGAGGCAGGAGTCCTTGGAGGATTTTGGCTTGACTTGCAAATGCACTGCAGGAAAAGAGCACGAAGAGGTTTTTGTTGGGATAACACATATCTTATGTATATCATATATGTCCTATACAGGACAGCACCTATAGACAGATAAATACAAGCAACCCTGCCCAAAGCATAAAGGCTTAGGTCAAAGGTAGAATAGAGGTGGAAGCAGTACCAAGACACCGCCAGCAGTTCAGAGCAGCTAAAAAGAGCATGGCAAAGTAGTTAAGGCAGTAAAAAAAAAAAAACCAAAACAGGAACTATGAGAAAGTAACAAAACCAGAGTGAAAAAAAAAAAGTCTGAAAATGAGCTCCCTGGGTGTGAAAAGTTTAAATATACAAGCTTTGTGCTTACACAAATGGCCACAGTGACTGCTCCACCACCCACCCACCATCCTAACAAGAGCCACACTCTGAACACACAGCGTAACCATCCCATGGGCTTTCGCCTCTGAGGGGAATGTGTGCATCACATTCTTCAACTAATATGGAAGAAAGTTCAAAAACTGCTGGGAAAAAAAAAAAGAAATGAAATCCATCCCCTCTCCCCTCCCAGTTTCATGTGTCAGCAGGCCCCCCATTTCTAGAGCAAACTTGTTTAGGGACCATTCTATAGGGTTTAAAAAAGTACAGTGATGAACTGCATCAAGCTGTAGGTAACTGCTGTCTTTAAGGGTATGTGATTCTGCTGAGTAAGAACACGATATCCTTCCTCCTCACTTTAGCAGAGGAACTGTGGACAACGTGGTCTTTTGTCACAGTTGCAGAGGTTTACATGAACTGCAAATAAATACAATTATCCAGCCACATTATCCCATACGCTTAATGGCATTAAAACATTTCCTCATTTCAGAAGCATGCCTCAATCTGGTAATCTGGTCTACAAAAATACATGTTAGAAGAATATTAAAACCTCTTTGCAAAGACTGTATGAAAGAAGGGGATCAAAGGGACACAGCTCAAGGGTTTGACAAGCACCACAGGACAAGGTTCCAGCTAGACACTTGTGTGGGTGTACCTCAAAAAGTAGGGCTTCAACATGAGATAAACCCACAAGAAATGCTCAAAACAAAAATATCAAGTTTTTAATTTACATATTCCACAGAAAGCAGTTACAACGCTCTCTTCTACACAGCAATGATCCCTTGTAATGTGCCACAGCAATTTTTATTCAAATATAAACAGTACTGGGAAAGCCAGGCAGGTTTTCCTCGGGACAGAAGTCTGGACCTTGTTAAGCTTCACAGTTTAGCCACAGCAAGTGGCATCTCACCACGCTCCATGTTATTGTGACGAGTGTTTCTGATCAGAGGTATCCTCATTGGGCAATACAGAAGTGTTGGAAGATAAACTCCCCTCGCGATGATGGCACGTGTATGCTGTGTTTTATCAAGAGTTGTACGTCCTTGCGACAACCCCTCACAGTGCCTGATAATCTCCTCAAACCCGGGACTGGTCCCAACACTGCAGCTTTACTCAGACTTTTGTCTAACAGAAATTCGTTCAGTCAAGACAGAGACATAGAGCTTCAGCCAGGCGTATGTGACTCCCAGAGCACAGTACACAGAGGTCAGCAACAGAGGGATGAAAGGAAAGAGCCGTTTCCAGGGGGTCAGAGGAAATATAATTTCACAGAAGATTTCCAAAGGCACAAGTTGGATGAGGTAGATTGTTTCAAGCCAGTTAAGGAGAGGCCTCTCTCTCCTGTCAGAGGAATTAAAAAAAAAAAAAAAGGTAAGTGTTAAAACACATGATGCTAACTAAAACCAACTATCCTGTTTTTCAGCTATCACTGGTGACCAGTGCAAAGAATATTCCCCATTAGTCCATAATAAGGCTTTAAATAACAATTTGAAGTTTCAGTAGGAAAAACCCCAGCATGATAACAGAGTACAGCTAATTTCCTTATCACATGGCTTTTACACCAAGTTCCAAGATGCCTTGGAATCTAAGCAGAAATCTTATCAGCTGCTCTGCTTCAGCTCACATCATTTCAGCGAACAACTGAAAAGAGCCTTCACACACATACTTGTTCCACTAAAACTGTTTGACATTCAAAGACTGGAAATGTCAGATTTACCTTAAATTCTTCCTTCAAGCTTTCTATAGGACATACTATGAGCCAATCTCTCTTGCAAAGGACACTGGTGGTAAGGGTTTGCCTATAGGTAGTTTACAGGGGAATTCATGTTCTTCTGGAAGGAATTTGTTTGGGAAAGTCAGGAACAAGAAATTTGCAAAAGCTCCATCTCTAGACAGAAACTAAGCTCCTGCAGCAGTTTTTAGTTAGAGCTCTTGAGACAGAATGATTGATTTCTGGAATACTAAGGTGGGGGGGAAGCAGTCTGAAAGAGGATCACCTACAAAAAGCAGGTAACTGAAGTACTGAATACAGGTTTGTAGCATTCCTGACATTCTTCAGTACAGCTTGGTTTTGCCATGAAAAGTTTGGGAAATAGGAAAGTAGAGACTACAGAGGTTGTAAGGATAAGTGCTATCTTTGGTCAAGCGTGTAAGAGATGAACAGCTTGTAAAAACACACAGGACAGTTTGGGCAATTACATGTTCTGACAGGCAAGTTTTTGCAGGGGATTTGTTGACAAATTTACAACTTATAAGTGTATGTTAGTTATAACCTGTCCCTTCCACACATTAAAATACTAAGCACTACTACAAAAAGAGAGACAGTAATATTTGTAACTGCTGGAACAGATAAACAGTCTCCAGGTAACTCACTGTAATAACTGCTCCAATATTGAATTAAATCCTCACAGGCTACAGCATTACAATTTGTGCTTGAACAGCGCATCAAGCAGGTGGGGATCCACAGCCTGTGGGGACTAACTGGGTAGCTGTCACAATTCAAACCTAACAAGGATAAACTATAATAATCCTAACTTAAGCCTTGCCTCCTGAGAAAGAAACAGCAGCATGTTTTGACTAGTAACATTTCAGTTTGATACTTCAGCATTGGCTTTCTGTGCTGTTTGCCCCTTATGGCAACACTGTTCACAGTAGACAGAAGAAATGGGTTTGTCCTTGGCGTTGGGAACAAGTTTCTTTAATTACCTGAATAGAGATTTCAGCGAAGAGAAGCTATAAACAGTAAACAGCAGCATAAGCAGTATTTTAATTGGAAGTTCTGAAATACAAGGAACATAACATACTTTCAAAATTAATTATAAAATCCTTTTGCCACATAAATTGCAGCATCTTTAAATCTTACTAGTCACACTTGCATTGCCCAACTTAGTTATTTTCTCCAAACAGAACCAAATGTTTTACTGCTTAGGACACCTAAAAATAAGCATAGAAATTTACTAAAGCAAATGCCAAGCATCTGCAATACACTTGCCTCAATTATCTATAAATATACTGAACGCATTAATTTTAATTACAATTTATGA
Source organism: Elanus axillaris (assembly GCA_026212715.1). Taxonomy (NCBI): domain Eukaryota; kingdom Metazoa; phylum Chordata; class Aves; order Accipitriformes; family Accipitridae; genus Elanus; species Elanus axillaris. The sequence goes on along the minus strand of JANZLQ010000027.1, from coordinate 22,752,870 downwards.
TAGCACTGCAAATAAGATTTTTTTATTCAAAAGAAATCAGAAATCACTGGAAAACTTAAAACAAAAGTGACAGCCAAATCAATGCTATCTAGTTCTAGGCTGCACGCTAGATAAAAATTAATAGAAAAGGCAGAGGAAGTTTATCCTTTTTAAAGGCAGTAGCTTTGCTATTGCAAATAAGCGGCATTATCAGACCAGAAGAGCGCAAGTGTCTGGACTTGAACTCTCCCAGAAGGATTACAATCAAGACAGTGTCATAGAGTTGTTGTGGCTATGATGGCCTAGGCTTTAGTGAAGCAAACAGACTCTTGATTAATTGAAAGGGGAGGAGGTGGAGGAAGGAAGGAATGAACAGCTTTTGGTCACAAAGACAAACCTGTCCCTACACATATTTGATTTAACTAACACTGCTGCATGATTTTGTTAGTTTAAGCACATTACCAACAGCATGACGTAGCAGCTGCCAGGTTTGTGGCTTCAAATTTTCTTTATCACTTTTGCTTCACATGGTTATGTTAGACAGGGGGAAGTTTCTAGAACTGTGGCAGAATAAGGGATAACAACTATTGACTATGACAATTTTCCATCTCTATTTCAACTTAAAGCCTATGCCGCTTCCACAGCTGCTTAAACCAACATTTCTTTTCACTAATTGAGAGTTTGTATTTATGGAAACAGGCTGACATACAGCCTCTTGCAACTTCTAACATATTACATAAAATAATCCAAAAAATTACCTGCGTGTCATCTCTGGGAAAAACCCCAAAGCAGCAAGATGAAAGCACAGAAAGAAGGAAAACACTTTACCTGGTGGTGTGAACAGCAATGGGAAAAGTGAGAAATGCCCTGTTGTTGTCAGAATCAAGTAGATGCCAGCATCCTTCGCTCTCTGAACAGACAACAAGCTAAAAATGACAAGAATTTGTCATGTTTTTGTCTTTTAGCAAAGAAACTTAAATTTCAGCAAAACACTACACAATTCACAAGAGACTGAAGAACAGGTCAAATAGAGTTTGATAGAACACCGGTCCCTCCAAACACTGGACCCTGCGGTGAAGTTTCCCACTTCCAAGTCTCAGAGATAAAAAACGCAGGAGAAAAATCAGCCAGGAAACCCTCCCCCAGAAAACCACACATCCACTGAACACAAACATCAGAAAGGCCTGGAGTTTTCTACAAATGGTCTTTTTCCTTTGCCAGCTGGCTACCAACATTGTCATCCCTGCTTCACCTCCTTCCTTTTGTTTTGCTGGTGTTAATTCCCTCCCTCCCACAAGTCTCACTTCAAGAGTTTAAACGTCACTAAGTCTCAAGGACTTAAAAGAACAAGGAAAATACAGTTTGTAGCAATATTGGTCAGGCCGCTTATGAACTATAGCCTCACTTCTACCCTAAATCAGGCATAAAGTTCTTTTGGTAGAAACTGTGTATTGTTCTTGCCAAGCATAGTGCAGAAGGTCCCTTTCCTCAGTTGGTTCCTGAACAATCTACATAGCATTTTAAATATGAACCACAGCACTCATCAAGGCTTGAACTGCCCAGCAGCTAAAAGACTACAATACTTATATATTTGTCCCTGCCAGAATAGAACTCTAAACTTCACTATTCAGAGAGAAAAGGAAATAAATCAACTACAAACACTTGCCAAGCTTGAGTATGACAGCAGTGTCAAATGCTTCAAGCCAGGCAAGCCAATTAATTTTTCTCTTTAAAAGGCAAAGCCAGGTGTAATGAATGTACTGCAGAAGTGCAGTTATAACAGTGGGAGAAGGAAAAGACCTAAGCAGCCTGCTTTTGTCCACCGTGTCACATGGGTGAAATGTTTTATCAAGCCTGCTCCCAAGCTGTCACTAAGAAAAGGAGGCTTTGAGGGGAAGCTAAATGAATTCTTTTAAGAGCTGTGGGTCCACATGCAGCCTAAAATCTGAACCCCATTCTTTCACAAGCACAGTTTGTTTTCTGGTTTTTTTTTTTGTTTGTTTGTTTTGGGATTGGTTGGGTTTTTTTGCATTATTCTAAAAGCCATCAAGAATCTGAATCAAAACAGATCTTCTCTATACTATACATCTTAATACAACTCAGCATTCAAAGAGACACAAAAGAGTGTATGCAGTGGAAAGGCCTGCGTGTCAGACTCCTAAACTGATCGCTTAATCATCCCAATACCATACGCTTCCGTTCTTCCGATCATCTGTAAGTTAGTACAAAGCTTTGCTGTGCCTCACAGAGCTGATACAGGAATCAGCTACTACCAATAAAGCTCTACTTAAAGCTTCTGTCTATGCAAACTATTGTAAAGTATAAGCCAGCGTTAGTATGTCATAAAAGATACTGTTCGTTTAACACCGCACCAGTTTCCTACATTTGCTATACTAACATCAGCACATTCTATTGCAAAGGCAGCCACATGTTATTGTGCCTAAAATTAATCTACTTGAAGCGCACTAAAACTTTACAGCTTAAGGCATTCTATGAACATCTTCATTTCCTGAAATATACTGAAAACAAAGCGATCCTATTTGAGGAGTCCTTAACAAGTGGCTGCAGGTTCAGTTTGGCGAACTACTATGTACAAAATTCACTTACCTTAAAGGCAGAATAGCAAGAAGTATTGCTTTTTCATGCACGTGCCAGCCAAACATGAAGGAGCTCAATGCACAAAGAACAAGGCACTGTAGAAAGCCTCTGGGCCCTTGAGGTTTAAACCAAAGACAGAAAACAGAGGGCTAGAAACAACAGGCAAAAACAGGACTTCAGTGAAAAGTCTGGCAATCCTGAACACAAGCCATTCTCCAATGAGATTTTTTTCAATGTTAATAAACACCACTACGCCCAGGTTGTGTTTGTGTGGCACAAACATTATATAGCACTGGAGGAATTGTATCTCTCTGGATGTGCAAGTAGAGCCTTAAGGACTTCATCAGTACAACAGGAGGGAAAAGTAGACTGAAAGACTACAGCCAACTCCCTGTTATTTGTGTTGCAAGAACTGTCTTTGAATCTAAGCCACTGAACTCATTTTATCAAAGTTACTACATAAAGGTGTTGAAACAAAGATCTCCAGTTAAAGGCTAGCTACCCATTAGAGAAAGACTCTGTATCTGCGTAATCACTTATTGAACCTTCAAGTCTTTGATTGTCACATAAAGAATACAATGCTTACCTGTAGCTTATGCTGTCAGGAACACCATAAGCTGCCCAAACAGTTCCATCAGTATCTCTACTCGCATCCTAGTTCAACTCACTTTTATCAGAAAAGGTTACTACTAGCTCAGCATGCACAGTGGTTTTCATCCAAAGATTGCTTTTAATCTCTGAACTCTTCTAGAGCTGACACAGGCCATAATTTTAGCCATACTTGGAGAAAGTAATACTGACTATCAAAAGGAGATATTAATTCCACATTTATCTTAATAATTGGTTTTGTTTTTCAAGAAGACTTATTTGTTGCCCTGGAATTAAAATTCATGTGATGTGCATGCTAATCAAATAAAATCCACAGGGGACAAAACACATCAAGTTTCCAAAAAATATTATTTGTTCTTACCAATATAGATATGAAAGTACAGATTAACGTTGCCAGTGGAGTCACAGAAGGGAGGACGGTATGCTGAAATTCTTGAACCAGTCCTCCTGTCATTGAGGCTTTAGGAATTTTTGTGGGATCAAGAAAATTACACCTTAAACCTAAAAATAAAACATAAAAAAGCACAAACTCATAAATGTTAACGAAGAAGATGAAGTAGCTGAAATAAGTACATGGCCAAGTCTTTTCTTTCACTAAAGGATAGCAGAGAGGAAGATTGATTTCTGACCTACTACTGGAAACTTATCATGCACTGGATTATGTAGACAATCAGTGATTTAAGGCAACCCCAAAATGTAATCTATTACCTGTATTTCAAAAGGGGAAGGAAGACAAAAATCCAGAGAACTCTATCTGCATTTAGGCACCATATAGTAAGATTAGTATACTGTACCAAAAATTGTTAGTGCTTTATCCATGGCATTGTACAAAGCCCAGAAGTTAGGGGCCCAATAAGCATGGCAGAGGCCTCGCTTGAAAGGAAAAAGCCGTGAAATGACTTGAGGCAGCTGTCCCTACAGAAAACAAAAGAAATAAATTGTCTCTTTAGATGAGACATGGTTTATATTTTTTATAACAATTTTCTAACAGTTCAGGGGAATGGCAGGTGAAAAGGGGGTTATTACCAAAACTATGAAGGGGCCCAGTGAAAGAGCAGAAACAAGACAGACAATCAATCCCAGAAGAGTTACATGAAGCAAACTGAAACTTCTCCACTTCAGGGACCCATCTACAAGAAGCAAACAGATTATGAAAGCAGTTACTGTTACAAGTGGAGAGGGAGACAAAACATTCCACACTAATAGTGAATTGCTAGCACCTATCTAAAAGAAACATACAGCCTTTTATGTCAATACATTCACTTGCTTCCTTCAACAGTTAGTTTGCATTTACTTTTTCCACACTGCAGGTACTCCATTACACAAACTTTCAGTATTTTCTCTTTCAAGAGAAAGACCTTCTCTGTTAATGTGAGGAATATCAAACATGTTTTTCGTTGCTAAGAAGTGGAGAGAAGCTTAAAGGAGGACTTTGAAATAGCTTCTGACGCTAACTAATAATTTTGTAACCAGAATAATTCTTACAGCTTCAAACTGCCACCTGCAGTTTGTTCATGTTGTTTTTTATTAAGAAAGAACTCCGTCCAAACACAAACTTTATGTAAATAAATAAATTTCAAAGATCTTTAAAGATCTTACCAACCCTGCAATCCAAGTTGAATTTTCATTTGACCCACAGCCATTTCATTCCAATGGTATCTGCATGTCTCAATCTTCCCCAGGCCCCACTAATTAACACAATCCTCCAAAAGTGAGCAAGGAAAAACCCATCTTACCTGCATTATTTGCAGTAAAACAATAGGATCGCAGCAAGTAAACACCATATGCTGGGGCCACATACACGTAGATATGTTTGAAATGCAGAAGAACAGCAAACAGAAGAGCGCCCTCCAAGTATCTTTTCTAAAGGAAAACCAAAACAAACCCCAAGCTTTCCTACTTGTTCTCCCTTTGTGATAACTTTTAGTGGTCCTCTATTGTATTCCTAAGGTGACAGAACATTTATCATGGGTATAAAATACAAATGAGTATTTACATCAAATTACAAACTCAGTAGCGATATGCGTAACAGGTATGGAGAAGGAAACTATGTCGTCACATGAAAAAAACTTGGAAGACTGGGCTAGGCCTCACCTCCCCACAGCTTCAGAGGTACATTTTCTACGGACTAGTGACTTGGAAGAAGACAACATGGCAGAAAACCATGCCATGTTGCAGAGTTGTAGCACAGAATTTAGCTTTCATGAGGGGAACTGTAATGCTGCAGCATCAGCAAGCAATTATGGTGAGTTTCAAGTTCTCTTCCTCCCCAAACTAAACAAATAATTAGACATCCATCTTAGCGCCCCTCAACTTTGAGCTGCTCCCAATAGCTTCAATATGAGCAGCTCAATGAAGCTAATTAATGCACCTAAAATACATAGTGACAAACAGAAGAGCCACTCAAGTTTACCTGACATAGTCGGGCAACAGAAAGAAGCATCAGTCCAAACAGGAAGCCATTGTACTGAAAGTGAATATCTGAACTTGAGATAAGAAGGGAATAAAGCAAGCTTTCTTTACTACTACCGGTCTTCTGGGGAAGACTCAAACTTATAAAAATAAATTCAAATCAAAATGGAACTTAAATCAAGAAAATAACCTTAAATTCACCCCACATAGACATGAAGTCATTACTTAACTATATTCATAAGCACAGATACAAAATCTACTAATAGCAGTACATTATCTTGATGAAATGAAGTATAACAATCTGACCACATATATATCATGCAACTTACAGGATATAAACCAAAACAAATAAAAGTTAATTCTCCACTTTTTGAACTTTTAAATATTAGTTTCTGCCACTGCTTAATGGATGGAGACAGCAGCCCTCACTTACCACCTACCACCTGTAAGCAGGCAACGTAAACAAGGGCCAGAACAGAAAAAACTATTTCTTCCTATAAAAGAATTACTGTTGTTTTCCCCTTTTGTTTCCTCCTCAGCTAGATCAATGCACATTATTTCAGTACTTTCCAGAACTATTTTTATATCCTCTTCAAAAAACCTTGCTAATTCTCATGTAACATTAACCACTTAAAGCACTTCTAAGATTTTCCTTCCCATGGGACAAACTTAGAACCACACCCAGAAAAAAGGAGGCTCTCTGCTAGTAATTCTGTAGGCAAGCAGAGGAGCAGCCAGCAGGAACAGGCATGTTGCTACCAGACTGGTCCTCCTGCAGTTCTGGCAAATCAGACCAAAACCCAAACTACTTCCATTTTGCCAAATAACAACTCTAATGAAAACCTGAAGTTATTCAACTAACCCCAGAAACAAACAGTAGTGCTACTTGCAGTAATAGTAATAATAATATTCATGGCTTTGTACCACATGCTATAACAGGTTATTAAAACCCAACAAGCCAGCAACAAACCAAACCACAAACAACTCTCTCAACAGTTTTAAAGGATACGATCCACAATTAACAACCCAAAATTCCACAAGAGCAGAACAGCAAGAATAAATGTTGGTTTTTCCAGGATATCCTTTGCAGCTCGTTTCCCATCTACACATCTGCAGCATCTGAACAAGAGCAGAATTAACAGAAGTCTTAGTTGAAACAGCCAACAAAAATGCTGTTGCGTTTCAGAGTTGAGAGGTACACAACCTGAAGAAAACTATTTTATTAAGATGGAAGGCAACAATAAAATTCTTGTTAAATTCATCAAGAGAAGACAGTGTCATGAATAAAGTTTAGTAAAAAAAGGATTTTAAAATTTAGTAGCTGTAGTATGTTCTACATGCTAAAGCTTATGTTAAGTAACTTAGTCTCAGGTTCAAGTCTCACATTCAGTAATAAGTATAGCTGTTTGCTATCAACTTCTCATAAATGAACGATGTATTGCTACATCTGGAGACAACATCTAAATTTTATTTAGGGCCCTCAGTTGAACATTAACCTCTTCATGGCTCTCCCCACCCCCAATATTATGAGCTATCTCTGTTGGTCAAAAACATCTTATTACTTCTTGGCGTGAAGTCATATGGTCCATATTATTTTTGAAGGTAAGGTGAGATCAGATTAAGAAGTTGTGGATGATTTGTGTTGAAATACTATTTGTAGAGCCATTTTAAGAAAGTCATCTCATTCCTACATCTTTGAGTCAAAGCAATAAAAGGAAAAATGTCACAATGCAAAGCTAGGCCATTTCAAATAAAGTAAATAAAGGAGCACAGGTAGTGCTCCAGTGCAACAGAGCGCTTTCTACTCAGATTTTGAGCAGATAGAATATGAGGGAAGACTCTTTACAGCCAAATTGTTAAGGTAGGCAACATATTTCTCAAAACATCTGCCCCATGCACACTTTTCACGTGTAAGATAAATACTTCTTCACAAAGTCAGGGCACACTGGAAACATACAATCTTAATATTGTTAAATTAGACTTGGAATAATCAGTTTATCATCAAGAATACCAAACATACTGGAGCGACTTTGTGCATTTGATGATACTGGCATTTTGTCACAAGTTTCCTTTATGCTTCTACTCTAGAACAACAGAGTATTAAGAAACATAACAGGAAAATAGTTGGGTGCACACAAGCTCTCCTGCAACTCCTACAAAATGAACCCAGAGACAGAAAAAAACCCACCTGTAACATGAAATGGCAGCTAATGTCTGAACATGTACAAATTTAAAGCAACTTTGATATTTCCATGCATTTACAAGCTTATTCATTCAAATAATCATTTGTTGTTAGTCTAGAAAAAGTTCATATATTAAAGACTACCCACTTTCCCTAAATTTAGAATATTAAGACTTACTCACGAACTGCATATATGAAAAGGATATCTGTAAAGATGACAGAAAATCTTTGGAAGAATATGGTTGCGTGACTGGTGTAATTTAGATTTTCGATAACCAACATCTTGGGGTCAAAGTACTTGGCAATGTGCGAAAGTGCATATTCAAACCAAGCAAAAAATGGTGGATAATCCAGGGTCCATTCCGAAGTTGCCTAAAGACAAAAGAAGATTAAATAGGTTAACACAATCCATGCTGTTTACAGTCCTTCAGGTACAGTTCACCACAGTAAATCAGCTGATGTATTTTATCTCAGTGGCCTCTATTTAACAGAAACTATTTCACAATGAAGTAGCCAGCTGTATCATGCTGAATATGATTTGAGCTGTAGTGCTGGTAGAGGGACAGGACATCTCTTGATTAGTAGAAAGAAATGTCCCACACATTTTGTGTATCTGCACCTAACCAGTATAAACTGCCTGTTCTTTATATATCAACTTACAGTAATAAGGCCAATATTAAAAAGTCACAATAAAATAGCTCACAGTGGATATTGCTCTACATTAGAGGAATCACCAGCACAATCAGTCTTGCTAGAGTCTCAAAATTATTTTTACTCATTAGTCAACAAGCCTCAATTCTCATAAGGCCTTATTAAGATCAAATAGTATTATTTGATCTTCTCGCATACAGACCATTATTATGCCCTGACCAACAATTAACTCCTTAGCTGTGGAAACAGGAGAGGAGGAATGAGGAACAGAGAAGGTTGAGATGGGTATATTTGTCAGCATGCATGTTCCCAAATGCTTATGTTATGCTGCTGAAAGGCATCCTATGCTTTGGCACTGGGAGTACACTGGCATCCGCAGGAATTTCTTTTACAGTATTAGACCAGCCTGTCAGAAAGTTCTGAGCTGCACCAATTATTTAGTTTTGGATACAAAGTACCCAGACACTTATGTGGAGGAGTACTAGAGACTGATATTTACCCCAGAACTCAAGGAGATATTGTGAGATAGATTAAAACCCAGTTGCGTAGGCTGAGTCTATCATTAACTTAAAGGTGATTCATCTAAATTAAAATCAATGCATGCTAGTAGTGCACTAGCAGAGGCTCAAAACTTTAATACCACAATTGATTTCATAATGTATAGACCCATTTACATGATTCATTCTTTATCATGATAACTGTGTATCATTAATGACAAGAGTGAAGACAGCAGCAATTTAAGACTACCTACCATGCAGCTTGCTCCTGTGTTACACAGCCTTTCTAATAATCCATGTGCTTTAATTGTCTTTTCCATTTCACCTTCATAAATACTAGCAGTTTCCCCAGACAATTCTCATTTTTTAACTAAATGCTACACAGGGCCAACAAATCATGACTGGTATGTTTTTGAACCACTGTTATATAGCTGCCAACCATCAGTATCCATGACATTGTAATTTCTGCAAATAAAAGCTTTTCTCCTCTAACATTCACATAGGCCGACATACCCAAGACGCCTCTAATTTACACACAGCTAAAAATACCCACATATACTTACTTCATAGTACCACTGAGAGAGGGGTAGGTTGTGAGTGATGGCAAGCCAATTCCTATGTACTTCAAAATCTGTGGAATAACTACAGAAGGTTTATATTAAGAGTCACATACTTAGAGGAAAAACATTTCAGAGCACACCATCACAGATAGATAAAAAGGAAACCTACAACGATCAGCTCTATGGGAGCTTCCAAGACTTTGATCAAGTAACTCGAACAGTAACAAAGATGCTCCATGAACCTTGTGCTAAGGACACATACAGGTGACTATAGGACAAGATAATTTATAGCTAGGCGTTTTCTCACACATAATACCAAAATTCGACGTTCTGACTAACTTTTTAATAGCAATTTGATATTTTTTTTTCTGGAGGAAAAAAGCTACAGTGCTTTTTTAAATTAAAAAGCACTTAAGTTTTAAAGCTCCCCCGAAGAACCACCAAGCCGAATTGACCGTGAGCGCCTTCAAACACTACTTCAAAGCTATTTCCCGCCGCCGAGAGGACGACGAGACAGCACCACCCGGCTCCCCGCAAGCACCCGAAGGAAATACGGCCCTTCAGGACACCAGGGCCCCCTCAGGAACGGCGGCACCACGCCGGCCCGTGCCCCCTCCCCATCCCCGGCCGCCCTGAGGGGCTGTGGAAGCCAACCGCTGCCCGCGGGAGGAAAGGCTGACAGGCCGTGTCCCCCCCCCTCCACACACCCCCCCAGGGAAGCTCCTTACTAGGCGGGGATGAGGAGGCACTTGAGGAAGGACACGCCGAGCGCCAAGGCGCAGAACCAGCTCCGGCCGCCCGCCGCCATGACACGCCCCGCGCTGACAGAACCGCCGCGCATGCGCCGTAGCAGCAGCGGCACCGGCGGCCCGCCGGCAACGTTTAAAGGGCACGGCCCCGCCCACGGCGGCGGGTGCGCATGCGCCGCGCTCCTCGCCCCCTCACACCCCACCGCCCCAACCCCCGCTCGGCCGTAGCAGTGCGCATGCGCGCGAGGGGGTGGAGGTGGGGGGGCTACTCTGTGAGGAAGGTTGTTCTGTGGGGAGGGTTGTTCTGGGGGGGCCTTGGGGTTGGGGGTTCAGGAGTGGGGTGGTGTTGGGCTCGAATGATGTGGGGTTGGGTTGTTGTAGGCACGGTTATGTGGGGTTGGGTGGCTGTGGGATCACCGGTGAGGTTGGGCCTGGGTGATGTGAGATTGGGTGGTGTGGGACCAGCAGTGGGGTTGGGTGGTTGGTGATCCTGGGTGTTGGGGGGTTAGGTGGGTGTGGGACCATGTATAGAGTTGGGGTGTGTTGGAGGGTGTTGTAGGACTGCTGTGGGGCTGGACTTGCAGCAGCCCGGGCTTGGGCTGCTCCTGGTGGCCAGCATCTTGGTGAGGAGGAGGGGACAGGTTGTGGTGCCTGTTCCATGTTCATTGTTACTGGTCTCATACAGGGTTGGCATCACCTTGGCGCAGCCCCGACTCTATCTCTTCATGCTCCTCTGTATTTACTAGAGCCAAGAAATGCTGTTCCTACAGGGCTCAACATCAGCCATTGCTTCTTTCGGGAGACTCCCCTGTCCCTGGGATATGATTAAAGAGATGGAGGGCTCTAGCTCACCCTGGATCTGTGTAATCTTTTAGGATCTCCTCTGGCTGCTCCTTTGCATCCCCTCTCTGATGCTAGGCAGGGTGCTGGAAGCCGACTGTGCTGCTTGCCATCAGCACAGGCTTAACTGTGGCGATTTGGGAGAGAGACCAGTGTCCATCCCTGTGCCGAGAAACACAGTGTCTGTGGGTGAGTTAAAGTTGTGTGAAGAACATGGGGAAATTTATGGCCGCTCTCATGCTGACAGCTACCTGGCACTGGGCAGAAGCCACTTCAAATTACACCAGCTTATCTTTGCTTGAGGGAGGTGCCATCTCCAACCAGTGTCACTCATGTCTGAGTCAGCTTCCAGGGATAAAGTGCTCTTTCAGAGGAAAAAGCTCCATTTTTTAACACCTGGAAGAAATTGCCAGCCTGTAGGGTGGATGCATGCAAGGCTGATGCCTCTTCACTTCTTTACAGCAAACCTTCACCTATCTAGCGATAGTACCTTTTAAGGGCTGTGTGAAATCATATAGATAATGTTAACCTTACTTTTTCCTGTACAGCAGCAATATATTATGGTTTGTTCAAACTCTGGGACTAGAGACAAGTTAAACAGTGGTAAAGCATTAGGATTTAAGAAGGGTTTTCATTGGAGAAATGAATCGTCTTTAAAAATGTTTGAAATGTAAATGAGCTAATGCATTTTAAATGGTTCTGATTATTTAGGATGGCTTGTTCATCCAAGTTTTCTACAACTGCACTCATTTTTGGGGAGCTTCCTACAATTTTCAGCCACGGAGATGTCTAGGTGAGCATTGCAATGATGCACTGTGTAAAATCCTTAGAGGAAAAGCTGCAGATTCAGCAAATGTTGCTGCATGCTTTCTTCTCAAGAAATGTATGTCAGGCAGAGCATCTCCTGCTTCATTCACATTTTATTTACTGTTTTCTAAAATATGTATTACTAACACTTCACAAAAGAGTTACAGGCAGAGAAATGCAGCCAGATTTTTAAATGTGATAGCCCTACAGGCTCTCTATGAAAGTGGTAAGAAATAAAAACCGTCTTTTGACACTTTCCAAATAGTATTCATTCAAAAGCATGGCTTTTAGTGAATTAGGGACCAAATTCTGATCAACAGAAAAAATCCTACAGTTAGGAGTAGGAGCAAGAAAATAAGGGTGAGGGGAATGCCAAGAGGAGGAAGAGAAAAGGAATTACCCATAGAGCCCTCCCCTATAGCTCCTTTTTTTCTGAATTCATAGGGAAACGGTACCTTGTGTTTTTCCCAAGTGAATCTGAGAGCATGATCTGCATACTTATGCTCGATCCACTCCTTCTTGCACAGAGTATCTGCATGACTGCCTGTACTAATTCACATACAAGACTTATTGGGAGGGTCACATACTAGCACTGCTTGTATCCTGCATGTTTGTGTCCCATCAGTGTGTGGATACAGGAGTCATTACAGAATTGCAGTTAATTATTTCAAAATATATTGAAATTCTGAGCTGTGACACCAAATTCAAACGGATGGGGTGAAAATGAAATTCCCCAAAGGAGTCTTCTTTATAACTTCTCCATTTATCTGTGAAGTATCAGAAGATTGTAGATTTATTTTCCACAGTCTATGGCTGAAGGCGATATTTATCACTCCTGTCAACCTTATCTATGGACCCCACCAGCCTTTTCTAGACTGGGAATAAATCTGATTGATTGCAGGTATTTACTGCTAATGAACTCAAGCAGCAATTTATACTCGGTAACCGAGTTAAAATATAGTAACTACAGCAGTGCATATGTTTGGTGATTTAAAGCACATGCAAAATGAAGCAAAGCTGTCTACTCCTGACAAGTTACCTAGTAACTTTTGGCATGACCAATATTTAAGTTGCATAATAGGGGATTAAAACTGGAATGGACCAGTGAGTCATTCTAATTGCAGCCTCCTTCCATAGCAAAATCTTTGTCTCCACTGTTAACTTGCTGTTTTTTTTCCTGAACACATCAAGATTCTTTATTGTCTCCCTTCTAAATCCTGGATTTCTTGTTAACTTGTGAATTCCTTCACCTATTTATTTTATTTCCTTACCATCGCCTACAGCAACAAACACTCCTCCCACCAACTCCGACTGATTCTTAACAGCTGCATGAACCAAAGATATCTTAATATTTATGTATGGTTTCAGTCCATTATAACTGGGCACTGTTGGATATTTAAGAGCTATCAAGCCTAAAAACACAGAGAGAAATCTGTGAGTGATTCTTTCTGAACTCCATTAAGATGCTTTTTGTTATATAAGAAATCCTCACTGTGCTATGCACATGCCCATATCTGAAAATCCCATTAGACTACAGCTAATAACTTGTTTATTGTCTGCCCTAACTCTGGTATTTTTCTGCTCTAACACTATTGATCACTCTACTCAGTGGCTCTCTCAGCATGTAGGCTGTTCAAGAAAAAAGTGCAGGACTTAGCCTTATTTTGTACATGAAGGTGTGGAGGGAGACAGGCATATGGCAGAATCAGAACAGGAGTTATGCACCAAGATGTGGAAGAAAGCACCCTTCAAACTTTAAGGTAAAAAAACCTTCACTAGATCCCTTCCGTGTTCTCACACGCTTACAGGAAAAAAAATAGTTTATTCTGAGAGTGAATATTACACTCAACAGTGAAATAATTTTTAGGTGCTACTGCTAACAAGTGCTGAGTGCTTTTCATGACTAGCAGTGGGGTTGCATTGTACTTAATATGGCTTTGTGCATGTTCGCTTTTCTTTAATTCAGGAACTCTCGAGAAGAAGAATCATCAGTCCTGTTGACTGGTAAACAAAAGCAAGTTACACCTCCAGGGCTCAGAAAAAGAAGGTAAACAAAAGCCATTTATCTAGATAAAAAAGGAACAAATGTTTTGGAGGGAGAACGTTCCTATAAACAGTCATTATAACATAAGTCACAGACTGCAAAATTAGGGAGCAGCTATAAGTTTAACGATGTAGAGTTTGAAATAGCAACAGCATTTGTATAACATATGTTTGACGGCAATTGCAAGTGATTCACTTACTGCTTATTTCACATACTTGATTAGCATGCAGAACGACTGTGGCATTATAAATAGTATCTCACGCTTCAAGATGTTTATTCTGCTTAGCAATTTAGAGGTATCTCAAGTTTCTCTATTCCTCCCAAAGCCTGCCTTCATTCACAAGTCTTTATACTTGTTGGAAATTTTGCAACTCTCTGCATATAGAAGAGATATATTTTGCATCTTTCTGCCTATTAATAAATGACAGAGATTTGTGGCCGGCTGTATCTTTGCCTGATTAGTTACATGAGCACAGATAAGTGTGTATTCAAGTCATCCATCTTTTGCATAATAGACTGATGGGTTAAAACACTCCAGGAGAAGACCTGGGCTCAGTTCTCTCCTCAGTCCGTGGGGATTGAAACCCATAGTTCCATGTCAGCAGAATTACCCCAGTTACTGTCTAGGCCAGGTTGGGGCACTCTTCATTTTTTGTTTAGACTTCTAAGAAACTATAACTGCTTTTAGTGTGGGTGCTGCTACTGTCCAAAGAAAAGAAAAGGGGGTGGGAGCAAAGAGGAGGAGTAAATACCCTAGATTAAGCTATGCATAGTGCTTACTTGCCTTTCACCAGAAAATGCAGTAACAATTCAACTCTCCAAGGGAATATTTTTGTTTTGCTGAAACAGAATGGAGCAGTACTGATCCAGAGCTCTAAAGGGTGTAGATTAGACTTTTTCCCCCCTTCCAAATGAGATTTAAGCCCAATACTCTTACCTTTAGATAAACTCAAGCTGACAGGAAACATATTACTGCAGGTAAGTATTATTATAGTCTGCCATACAAAAACTTCTCCTACAGATCATTTAAAAACTACTTTCAAGGCTGGGGGTTAAAAAGTAATACTGTCAACAGTCCCCAAAAGCTCTGTTACCATAAATTCATCAAAGGTGCATCTGTTTCAAGGCACAGATTTGATGAAAGAGGGTTCATATGTGGTATTTTACAGATCATAATCATATTACCTGAACAGATCATCCCTGTGAATGTTCAGCTGACTGGCAAACTTATGTTAGAAATAAGCTTCACACAGGAGTTGCTTTGCTTTGTTAGTGGCATGCAGCAACCCCTGGAACAGATTGCTCCCGCTTTGTAATTCAGGACAGGAATGGGGAAAAAAGAGCCTTTCCTAATGCAATTAAAATTAGAAGAATATAGTGACTCAAGCTGGAATTTGGCCACAAATTCCTGTTTACAATCCTCAAAATTCACAAAACTTGCCAGGTTTAATGGTTCTGAGGGCTTCAAGCCCAGTCAGTGGTTCCTAACAACATGGTCCCACATATATCATGTTGGTTTAGCACGAAGTCAGACAGGGGCAGCGGTTTGTAACAGGCTGCCAGTAGCTGCAGAATGTGCATTTTTACCATCAGCATGCTGATTTGTGTTGTTCATGCAGTTACAGCTTGGGACAGTAGAAATACATTTATCTCACTGTTTTTTACAACAGTAACAAAATGCTCCTTTATGCTTGTCAGCTTAGTGTAACAACAGACTAGTTACTTTGGGAAACAAGAACATGAGCAATACTGAGCTTTGCAGCCCTGTGCTAAGAACTTTCGGAAGCACTAAAATTCCAAATGCAAAACTTGGTTATTGCATTTTCCCTTCTATCTCATGAGATGTAAAGGGAAATGTTCCAGCAGGTCCCTCGGGCACACGTAGCAATGTGGTTAGGGAAAGAGTGAAGATACTTTTAAACATAATTAACTGAGAATGAACCATCTTGAATGTGGCACAAATGTTTAGTGCTAACATGCAGCTAGTGGATTATGATCTTCATTGTAGCACAGATCTGGTGTGTAGGAAAAAAGAGCTTGACCATTGTCATCACCTCTGGTTTCACACTGCCCTACCTCTGGCAATCTGACACTGAAGCCAAGCAAGCACGTAAAATGCTAGCTTAGTGATCTGGCCATTTCACAATGATGTAAAAAAAAAAGCCAAAAAGGCTCAATGTACCAGGATAGGAAAAGTGAGCTGCTGTTTTTGTAATAAAAAATACTAGGTGTATCCTGATGGGAATGTTGTCTTTTCAGATGGAATCCATCCTACCCAGAGAGCATCCCATGCACTCCAGGCACTGCTGAAGGGAGATGTGCCCAAAAGAAGGCCATGTCCAGGCAGAAGAGGCTCAGATGCTGAGAAGATATTTGGGAGCCTCTGTCCCCAAATCTGTCTCCACCTCAGCAAGTTTCAGCAGCATCCTCCAGACAAATGTAACATTGTAAGAGAAAGAAAAGGACTAGTTGTCTTGGATGCTTTTGGAATGTAAAAGTAAAGGTTTAAGAGCATCCAATGCAAAGTTCCCCCACCAGCCACAATCTTCTCAGTTTGTAAGAACACCATTCTCTTTGCTATGGCTTCCTTGGTTATTCCCCGTGCCAGTCACATCATTCAAACACGGCTTCCCTGAAAGCAGAACAGAGCAGGGGCTTCCTCACAGGGTTCAGGAAAGAACCCAAGCCAGCTTCAGGTGGTGACAGAAATGCTTTGCTGAACCCAGAGAGACAGGATCCTTTACTCATTTGCAGTTTGCACCATCCTTTGCAGCTATATTGAGTGTGTGTACGTGGGGAGGCTTCTCTGCAGATCCAACCAAACTTCTTGGATGCTCTGCACAGGTGATATGGCAAGACATGGAAAACATGCCCCCAGGGCTGTCTGCTGCACTGCAGCTCCATGGCATCTTTCACTGCATCTGATCTCCAGATACTTTCCAAACCTTGATTACTGAACCATCACATCCCCTTGCAATATAGGTTAAGTATCACTCCCATTTTCCAACTGGAAAATGTAGGAAGGACAGAAGTTAAGCGATTTTCCTCACAATTGTACAGCAGGTCAGAGGTGGAGGCAGAGACAGAACCAATCCTTAATTCAGGTGCTAGACAATATTCCTTCCACTTAGAATATGGACATATTCTGAAAGGTTGTATTGGTAAATACATTAAAGGAAAATCATCTCCTTGTTAGTGACTCTTAATCCAGATAAGCATGATTCTGAATTAGGCTGTAAGTGTGTTTTAAATGGAAACACTTAACCTGTGTTATTTCCATGCTGGCACCACAATAAACAGCCATTCCTACTTGTACCGAATTAGGCGAATAATCTTATTATTCATGAAATCTGAAGTATGCGGATGAGAAGAATCTATGCAGAAACCATCACTCATGGCTATTTTTAGCACTTCCTCCACAAACACCTGGAAACTATTGATTTGCTTATTATCTGGCACCACCCAGAGTCTCTTTAAGTTCTGCCTGGTGTACTCCTCTTCGGGAAGGCCTTCCACACTTGCAACCCAGTCTAAGGTCAAATGGTTGGGGTCCTGCAGGTAGCTGGATATTGAAGAGAGGTTTCCATTGAAGCAGTAGTAAAGTTTGGAACCAAGAAGCTTCAGGAACAGACACGATGTGGAGAAGATATGAGCACTGAACACTTCCATGTTGGAGGAAGACAGGCTGTAGATCTGGGGTGCTTCTCGGACTGTGAAATGAACAGTCTGGGTCTTCTGATCAAGGGTGATGTTGAGCATGGCATTCTTCTCCGCTTTAGAAAGCTCCACCTCCTTCTCCTGCAAGGCCTCAATCAGTGGCTGAATTTGATAAAAATCTACCTCCCGCCGAAGCAAGCTCATTTCCTGGAAGTCCTCAGGGAGGTCCAAGTGAGAAGTTCGTAAGAAGTTCAGGATATAACGGAAGATTTTGCCATCCCTGTCAATAAAGCAGTTGCCTTGGCTGTCCTTCTTGGTTGGGATCTTCCCGCTAAACATGGCACCCAGCATAGAGTCTGGAAAGCTAGTCAGGGTGGACAGAGAGGTGGTATAGAGTTTTCCTCCAACATTGAGCGTGATGGGTTCTGACATGATGGAAAAGTCACGATGCTGGGACTAATTCTAAAACAAAAACAAAAAATCCAACACCACACATTTAGTTGCATTTACCTGTTTGAAAGATTAAACTACAGATATAAAATGTCCTAAATATATATGGGTAACTACATGGCAAGAATTCAACATAGAAATTAGAAGTGGGGAATTACTTTTGGAGGTTGTATCTTGAGAAGTGTAAGGATGTTTTTTCTCTCAACAGACTAGAACAGGACTGTTTAGTTCAGTTTAGTGCCAGAAATCCTGAGTCTTGCAAAACTTTACAATCATGCTAAAAGTGAGACCTCTCCCACAGATGCCTACAGTGGAAGGGACTGCTGACGTCAAAGCAAGAGTTGCATCCTGGGCTCACTTGATCCCATCTCCCTCACAAACATAGAATTTAGAGGGGAAAAATAAGGAGAGGACAAGAACTGGACACATCCCAACATCTTCCATGGCATCTGAAGATATAATTAAAGCAACAAAATGGTTGCAACAGAATCCCCTGACACACATTTGAGTACAGTGAGCCTAGCAGGGAGCCAGCGAGCAGTGCTGCCGTAAGCACGCAACAATCTGCAGTTCCATTCAGTATAAAAACCAACAGGCTTTCTCCTTCCAACATGCTTTACCTTAGAAAACATTTCCTAATTAATTGGGGCCATATCCCAGTTGATGTAGTTTCCATGCAGCTCCTCTGCAATCAGCTGAGCGAACAGAGGATGCGATTTTATGGTGCAGTTAAGCATCACTGCCTCTGGAAGGGACACACTTCCCTTCGCCCTCCACCATACCTTCTTCCTCCCTTACAGCAGCTCTGGCACTCATCTGACCCCACAGTGAGCCAGTTTAAGGGAAGAGGAAGGAGCTACATAGCCCTTTCCATAGCAGATCCGTTCAGCTGCTTTGAAAAGGTGGGCCCTCATTGCTGATAGCTGAGGACCTGCAAATCTGTTTTTCCTTGTTTGCTGAATCCAAATCAATCAACAGTTCATTCCTAGTTTTATTATTGACTTGATCAGCAGGAAACCCATCCATGTTTGCTTGCAGAGGTAGGAGGTAGCTCTTGCTGTAGTAACTACGATCATTCAACAGAAAGCCACCAAACAGCTCCTTTAACGTTAAACTTAAGCATGGGCGTTTTCCTAACTAGTCATGGAACACTCATAGACACTATGACACTATTATCAGCTCTGGAGTCACAGCAAAATACAGATAGGAAGAACATCATCTTGTGCTGGAATATCAATTCTTTTATGGCTGCTAAAAAACAAATAATAGTCTTAGGCACCTTAAAACAAACATGCCTCTAGATAGCAAGCACATTTTGCTATGAAAATCTTGCCTAACCTAGGGCAGCTAGTGAACAGGTCAAAGCAGAATCTGTATTTCACTTCTAGTTTTAAGACTAACATTCCACTCTGTTCTTTAGCTCGCTTTAGCCCTTTGCACACAGTATATATCTCACTGCACAATAATTAATGGCAAGAAACGCATCTCTAAATCCAGAGTGTTTTGCCTTAACCAACCAACGTACTTGACAGTAGCTGGGGAAAGAAAGTCAATCTTTGCTGCTTTTTTTCTTATAAGCTTGTTTATAAGAAATTAAGAGAGATTAAATGGGTTGTCAGTTTTTCTCTCTTTGCTCACCCAACTAGCATTTGCAGTCCCTACCACCATTTATCAGGCCTGGGTACATTGCTAATGCAATCTAAAGGTTCTCCAAGAATGCAGCACATAAATCACTTCTGCTTTGTGGCATTTCCACAAAGAGGAGCTACCAAGAGAGCATCTGATCTTGGACGTGGGTGGCTATAACTTGCAGTCACCAAGGACAAGTATGAATTGGGTTACGGTTCTTGGAAGCAGAGAAATACAATAAAGCCTTTTGTGTAGCTGCTCCCCAAGTAGCACTTAAAATTCACTCAAATTAGATCAGCTAGAGATCTAATTTGAGAACTGAAGATGTGAAGAGAATTTATTTTGTGCTTTTAGAATGACTTGTATTTAAATACATCTTTCTTTTACAAACAGATATATTTAATATGGGAAAAAATCTACAGTTGATTTAAAGTCATAATCTTTTCAGGTGATGTAAATTGAGAGAAACCAGCAATGGTGAACTTTTTGGAAAAGTCAAACTCCTGAATAGAAGCTGCTGTCGGCATCTCAGCATTTCAATCGACCAAGGTTTGTAAATTTTAACTTGGGTTTTACTCACAGGAGCATCCTCGACAGATGCATAGAGAGCATTTCTGTAATAACCTCCTACCCCATGAGTTTAGTTCAGCGAATAATTGGTTCCAACCTGGGAGAGTGATGGGGGTTGACACAGCAGGAAGGTATGAAAGAGCGTGCGAAATGACAAAATCTACCTATGTTCACTTATTGATGCCTTCACGTATTTAAAACCATCAGCTCAGTTCCTTCATTATCATAACACTTCCTTTGCTTAATCATCTTGAATGTAGAATAGCTTTGGATAAGCTTATTTCCCCTTTTATGTATTCATCACATTTAAGAGCGCTTTAATTAGCTAATAAATAAAATCCTGTGTACGTAATTTAACTGAGTGCCTGTTCCACCCAACTTTGCAAAAACTCACAAGTGTACAAGTAATACTCAAAAAAAACCCCCATCAGTCATGATTTGCCAACATAAATGTAATATAAAGAAATGGCATAAATATTACTACGTATTTAACCACTCTGAAAAAAGCATACAGCTGTAGTCTATTCTTTTTAACCAGAAAGTGCAATTTAATGGAAAGTCTAAAGTAATAAATAAGCTTTTGTGGTTTTCAGAGACATGGACTTTTCGTAAGACATGTATCTCTCTATATATAAAGACAAATTTTAACAGGATTTTTGTGGTTACTTACTGAGATAAAAAATGATAACTTAGATCATTCCAGTTAAAAATAATCTACCCTGAAACAGCAAGTTTATGAAACACCAAAGAGATATGATATGCCTGGTTCTGTTCAACAGTCCCATTGAAGATCTGAAGAAAACTCTCACTGTGTTAACAACATAAAGCTAATACTAGTTTAGCCAAAGCTATAAATACCAGCAGGGCAGAGAAGAGGCACTAAACAGATCAGAAAACAAACCAAGAAGTTTTTATTTGGGAAAATGTGTAGCAATGCCTTGATTTCCATGACAAGTAAACCCTAATACAAGTATTTATTGGGAAAATATTGCTGGGGAAAAGCAGCAGTAATCAACTGCAAACACAGATTTCACTTTACAAATGGCAAGGAAGGAAAATGAATCAATTCTTTGGGATTTCAGAGGCAACACCTAAGGTGGGATTAACAGGTTGATCCTAGTGTCATTCAGAGAATCTCATTAATGAAATTAATTGAACACAGAGCAGCAAAGCAAGAACGATCTGTAATATGGAAGGAGTGGATCATGATGACTTGTTAGGGTTTCCAAAGTCCATCCCACAGGCTGCTTATGGCCTCTGAAGCCCTTATGCGTGGCATTAAAGGCATTGAAAGTTGTAGCATCCCCTGAAATATGAGTTAATGGGTGCTGTGACAGCAACGGGGTCTTTTGCTGCCGGACATAGCGATATGTGGCCATTTACACAGTCATTGCCCCTAGTTTTAATTTTATACATAAAGTATTGCACTGCTGGTTATTATTATAGTGTAGCCTTCAATAGTTCACCTGTAAAACATTCCTCCACAACTAAAACTTTGGAAACCTGTATTTAAGATAGTGAAATATGTGCAGTTTTGTTAAGAAATAGTTGAGGAGTAACAATGAACTGCAAAATACACACACAGCAGGAAAAAAAAAATGAGAGAGAGAGAGAGAGAGAGAGATATTAATTATTTAGGTTGGCACAATGAAGGATGCCTAAGTGGCAATAAAATTAAAGCAAGCCAGGGACCATTTCTGCTAAGCATCAGGAAGAGCAGCCAGACTAAAAACCTCTCTGGCTTTTTGAGTATTGCCCAAGAGAGCTGGTGAAAGCCACATCAGCCGGATAAATGTTACGAGAGACAGATCAGGTAATGCATTATAGGAAGTAATTCTGCATTGGGAGGGGCAGGATTGATTTCAGCTAAAAAGGAGGTCTGAAAAAAGAAATATCTGGGCACCTGTGTGGCAGCTGGAGACTTTAAATGTGGTTCAGCAGGAGAAGGTGGTTGCTCGCCCGACGGGGCTCCAGTCTGCTTCATTAGAGTGCATTAATGGCAAAGACATAATCAGGCAAAGACACTTCTTTCTGTGCAATGCTGGTTCTGCTTTGGGTTTTGCCCCAGATTCCCCACACTCAGCACATATCACTTTGCTCCATCACATCTTACTAAAACCTATGTTTTGGTTTGAGGTAAAAATTCCCGTTTCCACGAAACACCCGAGTCCTGAGGAAAAAAAACCTCATGAAATTGTGAACTCCAGACCTGGGCACACCCAGCCCCATGGCATTTGCTCTGACTGTACCTGCAGACCAGTTTTGTGCCTTGTCCCTTCTCAAGGGAACGATTTCGCAGAGGAAATCCAGACCCTCGGCTCCAAGTTTGTGCCCCACTGTGCTGTGGGGACTGCAGATGAGGCAGTCTGACGCCTAGAAGTCCCCCCATGAAAGACAAGAGAAAAATAATAATAAAAGAACAACAAAGGGAGGGCAGAAACAAAACAAATACTATTTTAGACAGTAAAAAAAAAAAAAGATAAACCACTTAGTTGACCACTTACCTAGCCAGCAGCAGCCAGTAGGCATCAAGTGAGAGCTGGGTTTAAGGAAGGATCTGGTATAAAATCCCTCACAAGGACAGATTCACCCTCCCTTCATGTACCCCTGATGCACATTGATTTATCTCAGCTCATCTTCAACTACAGAAGATTAAACATTTACAATATGATTTCTACACCCTATATGCTTATTTACAGTAATCTTAGAGAGGAAAACTCATGTTTTCCCATTGCTGCAGGACGGACCCACCTAATTTTGAACACTCATTTAATATCATCCCCTCCAATAAATATAGTGCAGCACTTAGAAGCTTAAAATTCAGCCGGTGAAGCAGAGTGTGGCATGTCTGCCAGGAGCAATATATCCCGAAACACAGAGCTGGGAGCGGGGCGTGGGAGTGGGAAGCAGCTGCTTTTTGTTTCGGGACTGCTGTGAGCCACTGGAAATTTCCAGCCAGCGTTTGGGGAAAGGCTGCTCACCCCTAAGGCTGGCACTGGGAACACAGGTGACAAGCTCCGGGAGGAGACTCAAACTCCCAGCAGGCATGTGGCAGGAAACAACGGCTCACCCTTCCCTTCTCGCTGTGAAACGGGTTCCCTATGGATCGGCCACTGCAATACCCTGAGATAGACATGCTGACTGTCTACCTTTGGAGAGCAGCTGCTTAGCCGCCAGTCATTTATATTTATTTATATTTAATTTTCTAATCGTGCTTCGTCAGACATGGAAATGCTCCTCTGCCAACAAGATGCGTGAACGATGGGGAAAGTGTGAACAGGAGCTTCGTAACATCCATGGTTTGTTGTGGGTGCGATGCTGTGTGTTCATCCCTTCTCAGACCTGCACTTTGATGCCCTTGAGCATCTCCTGGGCTGCTTGCTTAGGGATGCAGGTGAATGCAAAAGGCTGCACGTCTGGCTCTCTGCAGATACTGAATTTAAGCAATAAAGAGAAGGGGGTAGGGAAATGGGTAGGAAAATAGAGCTGTTGCCCAGTTAGTAAGAGGAAGGAGTGATATAAAACAAAGGTCAGGTTCCTCCTGACAGAAGAGGAATGAAAGCAGCAGTGCACGGCGGGTAGGAAGAGAACAAAATGAAGGTTAGCTGCTACTGAAGGAGAAAGGCAGGAGACAAGATGGAGGGGGAGAGGGAGTACAGAGCCAGAGAGATGCGGCTGCAGCGAGGTTTGGAGAATAAAACCAAAGTGCTGCGGTGCTCTGTGCCCTCCTGGCATGACCTCCGACACCCGTGGGCTCAGGGTCTGCTGTGTGAGCAATGCAGACTGCCAGGAGGGCACTGCCACCGGCTGCCAGGAGGGAACCTGTTCCGGGTCTCATGGCAGCTGGAGCAACACTTCTCCTTCCAAGCAGCTGATATAACCCTTTGTACAGTCCAATATACTAATTTAATACCAGCCCCAGCAAAGGTTTTCACTAATTTCTAACGTCCTGTCCAAGCACGCCCATGGGTATCACTTGGCACCCTTGGAGCATCTTCCAGATACTCTGCTGTCTTTCCTGGACCACTTCATCCGCACACGTGGTAGACCACCACCTGCGTACTGCTTGACACATGCACGGGGTGGTTCAGCAATCCAGCTTCCATCCCATCTCCCACCGACACCGTCACTTCCAGGGCACCCCTGCAATTAGAGGGCAGCTAATTGCCAGCTTGGATGCACCTGCAATCTAGCAAAAAGCACTCAGAAATTACACTAACGAGGTAGGTGCCATCCAGAATCAGACCCTCTGCAGGCTACGGCTCATGCACATTGCTGGCCCAGCTCGGCTGGATACAGAGCCAGCCCCGGGCGTGGGCACACAGGGCTTGGATTTGAGAAACCACTGTAAATCCTTTAATTTTGGAGATGTTTCATTGAAAGCGGGTGGGGGGTAGGCAAAGTTTGCAGAGTGGCGCTGAGACCGACCCTGTTAAGGGGAGCCATAGGTACGGTTCCTCCCTACATAGCCAGGCATTCACACTATTAAATTAGCTTAAAATACTGAAAAAATACACACACACACACACACACACACACACCCGAGCGGCGGATCGCCCGTCCTTCCCGCATCACCCCACAGCGTTTCTCCGTGGAACACCAGCGCCGTTCCCCAGCCACCGGTCCCCGTTCCCCGTGCCTCAGTTTCCCCACTCGGAAAGGATAACGATGGGATGACCCCAACCCTTCCCACCCCCCCACCCCCCCCAAACCGGGCGGATCCCCTTCCCAGCCCCGCCGTCGGACCCACCTGCGCCCCCTCCAGCCGCCGAGCCCCGTCGCTTACCCGGGCACCGCGGGGGG
>JANZLQ010000027.1:22710111-22727158 GCA_026212715.1 Elanus axillaris | reverse complement strand
GAGTAGTCAGAGGGAGGATTGATGGAGGAGTAGTCAGTGACAGGGGGGCAGGAGGGATGCTCGGGGTGAGGGATGCAGGAGGAGTAGTTGGGGTGAGGGATGCAGGAGGGATGCTCGGACCAAGGATGCAGGAGGGGTGCTCGGGGTGAGGATGCAGGAGTAGTCAGAGGGAGGGATGCAGGAGGGATGCTCGGGGTGAGGATGCAGGAGTAGTCAGAGGGAGGGATGCAGGAGGAGTAGTCAGGGAAAGGGGGGCAGGAGGCATGCTCGGGGTGAGGGATGCAGGAGGAGTAGTTGGGGTGAGGGATGCAGGAGGGATGCTCAGACCGAGGATGCAGGAGGGGTGCTCGGGGCTCAGGCTGCTCGGAGGGAGGGATGCTCGGGGGTCAGGATGCGGAAGGGAAGTCTTGGGGAAAGGGGTGGAGGAGTGGTAGTTGGGGAGAGGGGTGCAGGAGGGATGCCCAGGGGAAGGGCTGCAGGAGGGATGCTTGGGGAAAGGGGTGCGGGAGGGATGTTCAGGGGTTGGAATACTTGGGGTTGGGATACTGGGGATCAGGATGCTGGAGGGATACTTGGAGGAAGGGGTGCAGGATGGGTGCTCGGGGAGAGGAATGCTCAGTGGTTGGGATGCAGGAGGTTGTTGAGGGGTTGGGATGCAGTCAGGGTTCTCAGGAACTGGGATGCTCAGGGGGAGGGATGCTCAGGGGAAGGGGTGCAGGAGTAATGCTTGGGAGGGATACTCAGAGGGATGCTCGGGGGTTGAGATGTAGATGAGGGCTTGGAGGGAGGTATGCAGGAGAGATGGTTGGAGTAAGGGCTGCTTAGAGGGTCAAGGTGCAGGAAGGATGCTCAAGGGAAGGGTGCTTGGAGGGAGGGCTTCAGGAAAGAGGCCCAGGATTTGGGATTCCCGGAGGGATTGCTCAGAGAGAGGGATACTGTGTGGTCAGGATGCAGGAGGGAGCCCTGGAGGAGAGATGCTTGAGGATCTGGATGTTTGGGGGGCAGGCTACAGGGGGATGCTTGGAGGGAGAGGTACAGGAGCAACATTGGCAAGTGGGTGTGTGTGCATTCCCCGGGTGCCTGCAGGGCTTTGCAAACCTGTTTACAAGGCAGCATCTTGTTATGAGAAATGGGCCAAGATGGGTTCAGGTTTCCCCCAGGGAAGCTGACCTGGGGAGAGACACCAGGGGATGTTCCCATCCCACAGGGAGCTGAAAGACCCTAAAAGTGAGGGTCAAATTCAAAGCAGTCCAGATCCAAACCCCTTACAGGTTAAATCTGCCCTGGCTTGGCCTTTGCAGGTGTTACCAAAGGATAAAAGCAGACATTTGCCGCTTCCGTGAGGTTTTCAAATTGCTTTGGGAATTCAACTATACCCTGCTGTGTTTGTATCACGGGACTCATGGCAGAGATATTTCGACTGCGTTCCCTACCTTAGGCTGAAAGGATGGATGTAGCAAGGGGCTGAGCTTTCACTTGGGAAGGGGGTTGGAAATGCCTCGGACGTCTTTGTGATGGAGTCCATAAATTTTGCCATGGTATCACTTCATCTTCTTAGTTTCTGGATCAGCTGATGCAAAGCCAAATGTGTTTGGGGCTGAAGGGAAACTGAGGTCTCAGATGCATGTCATATCCTATTCTTCCTGAAGGCACCACCAAAAAATTGGAGATCTCTGTATCTCCAAGCAGTGAGGCAGTGTCTGATGGATCCCAGCCAGCATCAGCAGTGTCAGCCCTAGGTCCGATATGCTTTGGTGAACAGGACGTGGTTTTACCTTGGGTTATATCCAGGGGTTTAATTTCTATACAAAGAAAAAAGCAGACAGAAATCTGAAGAAAGAAGAGTGATGTTAATGCTATAAATACTTCCAAGAAAACAAACAGCTTTCCGGAGTAGATGTTTTTACAGTCTCCAGGGATGATGGTAGAAATGACATTGGTCTGAAGGTCAGTGCAGGATCCAGTGCTCCTAGTATAAAGCTCCATGGAAGTAGAGTAGCACAGCCTTGGCTGAGAGCTCTGGCTAAGGAGGAGAGCAGCAGGCTTTGGCGGGAGAAATGGAAGATATCTTCATCTGGGGGATGTAAGGAGGGGTGACCATCCCAGGAAAAACTTACCTAGAGCAGGCAGGACAAAGCTTTTGGGCATCCAATGCCAAATATATTCTGGAAATTAAAAAGCAACTGGGGTGGGTTATTTTGTCTGTGGTTGGCACTGGGCTTAGCCATAGTGGTTTGTCACTGCTGGTCTAGTGGTTAGAGCAAGTCCTGCCTTATGTGCCTTTCTCTGCTGCTGGTTTTCAAGGCAGGGGAGGGGGGAATTTAATTCTTTGTGCCTTGCTTTCTTCATCCATACCAGGTTGGCTGATAATATTCTAGTGGTGGTTTTGAGATGCTTGATTAGAAACCGCTACCAGTAAGTATTAGAGATATGTGCATGTAGCTGCTGACTGGAGGGAAGGAACACAGCTGGGAGGAGGAGTCTGGAGAAAGAGAGGATGAAATGTTAGGGCCTTGGGCTCTATTTGGTATTATTGTGCTGATCGCTTTGACATCCAGCCAAAGCCTTTTTTGTTTTTCATGACTGAATGCCTAAGAGCAAAAAACACAGAGCAAGAGAAGAGACTGGGGGATTCGCACCAAAGGGATCAAAGAAGAAGCACCGGAGAAATAAGAGAACAGGTAGCTAAGATAGATGGGTTCAGGTAGGGCAACCAGCCTGGCACTGTTGTCCATTAATTAAGGCCATGGTCAATCACTTGAACATGGCTGATAGAATTCTATGGTGTGGTCAAACATATTTATAATGTTTTAGAGGAAAAAGGAATGATGAGATACATGGTACTACAGAAGAAAGGAAAAGGGTCTGCAGTGGTCTGTAGATCTAAAACATCAACAGATTTTAATAAAGGTAGGGACTACTAGATGGTAAATTTAGATGGATTGCAAATAGATGTCTTTGGGTTAGTTATTTTTTAGAGACCCCTTAGAAGAACGTGTGGTCACAGGAGAGAAACTCACTGTTCCCAAGGTGGAGCTCCTGATGTACACCACAGCCGTGCAAAGTGCCAACAGCCCCATTGGGTGATGATGCTCAAATAAATCTTTACTCTCTGGAGAGGACAAAAAGCTGCTGAGCAGGGTGGAAGGTCCTGCTGAGCGTGAGGACAACCTCCTGTTCCAAATCTGCTACCGCCTGTGGCTGAAGGGGAATCTCCATCAGGGCTCTGCTAAAGGGCAGTTCTGATTCAGTGCAACAGAGGACAGGAAAGCACAAAGAGTTTTGCCAGCCAAAAGAAATTAGCTCTAGTGAATAGAAGACACACAGCACAAGTGCAATCTGTCACTGGAAAGCACTTTGGTTCAGGAAGCAAAGAATATGTGAACTCCTTGTAAAGAGAAGGTGAATTTAGAAGGGCAGATTATAATTATGTGCAAAAAATTTGGCCAGGCTTCTGTGCTGGCAATTTTTCCCTGTTATGACTGCAGATGGGTAGAGTCTCGATTCTGTTTCTAAAGGGGTATTTAACTGGATTTTTCTGTGGTTATTAGCTCTGAGTTTCTGCCCAAATCTCCTAAAAATGGACCTGATCCTCTGCTCTGCCATGGCACTTCATTGGGTGTCATTCAGATACAGCTGAAGCGAGCAAGGTAAGGTGGATTATTGCTGTTAATATATTTGCAGGCCTGAAGAGGTTTGGCTGCTGGCTCTGCCACAAAGTATTGCATCTCCTTGAGCAAGTGGTTTGATCTGTATGTGCCTCAGTATTTCATATTGCTACAACAGCATGAATGTTATCTGCCATGTGGCTTAGGTGAGATATATGTTCCCTTGTGTATATTCCTATAGATACAGTTTGTAGGCCAGTGGGCTTTATTTCAGTTGAAGCCTCCAGGCATTATTATGGTGCAAATAATATAAAAGGGAGACTGAGGCTTTAGAGAATAATGAGTAGCTGGATGTGAAATAATTAAGAAAGGAGTAGAGAGAGAAGCAGCAATTGTGTCATTGGGAGGACTCGAGATAGAAACCGCAGCGTTAAGTTGCTGTGAGTGCTTGATGTATACACAGAAGATCATTGAACCGGAATCACATCACTTACATTAATTAAGGTTATTTAGTCAGAAAAACTAGATCTGAGCTAAATGAAGAGTATAACCAGATGTATAAATTATACTAGAACACGGGGGGGGGGGGGGGGCAGAAGTAGGGGTACAGTAGCGTGGATGAGGACCCCAGCAGTGGCCTTTGTTTGATGATTTCCAACTCTCGAGAAATTGCAATCTCTTCCTAGTTATATAGAGGGCTTTTTACTTTTTAGCCTTTTAGAAAAATAGTCATAGGGAAGTGATAAGAATGACTGTCTGTGACAGTCCAATACCTGCTGGTCAGGCTGTATCTATTGGATGTGATAATGATGAGTTGCAGGCTGTGGTTTCCCCTCCTTGGCTGAATGAACAGGCAGGTACTTTGGACAAAAAAATCCCCCTTGCCTAGGAATTAAAGGGACATTTATTCCCTGCAAAAAAAAAATCATTAGGACACAATTACTTTGTTGTTCCTGGAAAACAGACCTAGAGAGGTGTGTGACAACAGGGGCTGGTCCTTTTAAGAAGTTGTATACCAAGTCATGGCGAATTTTGTAGAAATTTTACAGAATACACTCTTTTTTCTGCAGTATTTTGTGCTCTAGCAAGGCACTGTGTGCACTCCCTTCCATCCTGCAGCAGCTCAGCATGCTGCAGGATTGAGCCCTAATTGCCTAGCTGCCTGGAGGATGCAGCAAGAATAACAGTAATGTCTTCGCTGACATAAAAGAAACCATTTCAGCAGAAGTTAAGGACAATAAAAGGTGAGTCTCGTTTCTGTACTTCCAGACCTCCTGAGAATTCAGGGAAGTAGATCATGATTTCTTCTTGTTCTTTGTAAGTAAAAAGCAAATCACTTTATCAGTCTACGGATGGTGGGATTTTTTTCCTCCTTTAGTGGTATTTA
Organism: Elanus axillaris; assembly: GCA_026212715.1. Classification (NCBI taxonomy): domain Eukaryota; kingdom Metazoa; phylum Chordata; class Aves; order Accipitriformes; family Accipitridae; genus Elanus; species Elanus axillaris. The sequence continues at coordinate 22,722,163 of JANZLQ010000027.1, read as the reverse complement.
TCAAACTATATATGATGCCATTGTAGGAAACGTGCTGAATTTATTACCAAGATTTCCTAAAGGAAAGGTACGTCTCAAATCTGTCTTTTCAGAGCTTTGTAAGTTCTGGGGTGTGGGAACTGATACTGCATTCTGCAAAAAATACTAAGGAGCCTTTACTGGAAAACTGCTGCTGGCAGGGAGAGGGGAATGAATTGATTTAGAAGTAATTGGATAGACTTCAATTGAAATGAATCCTAATTAAAGAAAAAACACAGGCAGAAGAGAAATATAAGGACACCTCTGAACAGTACAGATTATGAAGATTAGACCCAAACAAAACCCAAGGTGACTTTTCATCCTGAGGCTGAGTTTTGGGGTTTTTTTGCAGTTTACTTGGTTTGGAGAGTGAAGCTAAGCTGGTCGATGCTGCTCTTTCCTTAAATTCCTTTTCCCCCTCTGGTTTGTAGAGCATGGTTGGGTATCTGTCCTTGCAGGGACACATCTCATGGTCAGCAACACCTGTTGCAAATGTTGATGAAATACTACCTTTCCTTTTTAATATGTTTATCAACAACCTGGAGGGGGAGATGAAATTCACCTCATCAAATTTGTGAGTGACACCAAACTTGGCAGAATAGTCAATACTCTTGAGGTCAGGGCTGCCATACAGGAGCACCAGGACAGGCTGGGGCTGACAATAAGGGAAAACTTCCCACTACCAGCTAATTAGGCACTCGTGCAGGTTGCCCAGGGTGGGTGTATGATTTCCATCCTGGGACGTTTTCAAGAGCTAAATGGACAAAGCCCTGACTGAGCAGCTTAGTTTAATTTCAGCTTTGTGCAGGGGTTGGACTAGAGACCTCCCAAGGTCCCTTCTCTCCTGATTCTGTGATTTTACCCATGTTGCTCCTGCCAATTGTTCACCAGAGGAGCAGAACAGTTTTGCCATTTCATGGGATTTTTTCTTTTTCACTGCAAAGCTCATACTGTGTACTTTCTGTTCTATGTGAGCTACATAACAGATGGAAACCTCAAAGCAGCTTTTCAGATTAATAATTAACACTTTGACCTTCTACAGCATCCTCATGTGCTCCAGGAACTCGGTTCTGTTTACAAGCAGGAGTGAGCCGATCCTTCCAACTTTTCTGTGAGTTGTTATTGCCAGTGAGGAAGATGAAGTGCAGAAAGGTTGTTCCACTTCAGGAGCACTCATTATAGAAGCCTGATTATCTGAATATTTACTCTCTTTATTCCAGTATTAAACAGAGGAGAGTCAGGAACCAGATCTCCAAGGCAGCATTTGGCTGCCCAGCAATGAAACTGTCCTTCCCTCTCCTGCAGTTCCCTGGGTTTTTTATGACACACTTCCAGTTTCTACAACAAATGAGACAATGATCTTACAGACAACAGTCTCCTTCACTGCAAACCCTGATTCATTCTCCAGGCAGGTTCTGAGGGAAAAAAAAGTTAATATGAGATCCTTTAAATAATATCTCTCTGAAAGCATCTGGAGCTGTGCTGGGGTTGAATTAGCCATCTTAATTCCTAACCTTTGACATGTGAATGATCTTTTAGTGTAGAATGCTCTTTTAGTGTGGTTTTAAGATTGTAATATTTGTTATTACATATTATAAAGCAACTTGAATGTTGTTTTAATATAGTTCTAACATTGTAATATATATTATAAATGTCTCCTTCTTAGGAGCTCCCTGGCTAGCATCCTCCATCCTGGCTTTGTCTGGCCCATACTCAGAGAGCAGCTTGGTGTACCCTGATACACAACAGAAACGTGGTCTTCTTTGTCCCCTCCTGCTAACACCAGGGTAGTTGAAGAGATGTAGGTGGGACTGTGTTACCTAAAGCCCAACCTTGTACTGTAAAGTCCTTCGTTGGTGAGGAGAGCATGGACCCTCCACCACAAGGTCAACTCAGGTGGTTCTCCCCACTTGCCTTCGAGGTCCTAACGTCAATATGAGACCCTACGACATTTTCTGGTGAGGAAGATTGTTTGCCTTTACAGTCTTGAGATACCATTGTTTGTCTATTGACCATGGAGGGATTTTGTTTCAGCCTTGTCCTTGCCACACTTTGTCAGACAAGACCTAGTTGCACTCCAGGCAGCAAGGCTGGGGTGACCCATCTTCACGTCCCCTTCTGTGATCAACCTGAGAAAAAACCAAGCCCTTTCAGGAGCTGCAAGTTTATCTCTAAATTCAGATGGCAGTAGACTCTTTGCATTGAAAATTTGGGTGAAGTTTGGCAATGCTAAAGTGGTTAAATCCCAGTCATACAGGGACAGCAGTGGACAACCATCCCCCCCCGAGAGGGGCTGTGTACACTGTGTACACCAGTGGGCTGTGGATTGTTGTAATTTATGGGGCTAGGTCTAAATGGTCTGTAGCCATTTTTTGACTGTCCTGCCTGTGTGGTGTTTCCACACCACTGTGCCAGGCTCAGCATGGATTGCTCCAGGGAATTAACTACGTAATGGTGAGACACAACCAGTGAATGCTGTGGATCCTCCTGTCTCCTCTTGGTCCCTTATCTACCTGCCAGATGTCTGGGGTGTCAGGACTCAGTCTGTGAAGCTGCAGAGAGGAGGTGAAGGGGATACGAGCTTGACTGCAGGTCTGTGCCAGTCTCTGTATGGCCAAGGTTACCACTGAACTACAGCTAGGACAACTGCTCCTCCTGATTTCTGGTCTGTCTGCAAGCTCCATCTGCTCTCCAGGTTGGCTTTTAGCCTTTGCTGTCACTGTGGTACTTTCTTTCTGTTTGAGGTAAAAAGACATTACCTGTGGGCTTTTATTCTCTCCTCTCACCTTGTCCTCATTTGTTACTGGTTTAATGCAGGCTGGTCCCTCAAGAGTCCTGCTTATGTCTTCTAACCTGTGAAAACAATGTGATAAGGAGAATTAGCTCTGTCGTAGCTTGTTGCAGGGAAGGCAGCTGTGGTGTTTGACGGGGAAAAATAAATCCAGCACATGAGCAGAGAACTGTATGAGTCAACAGCCAGGGGACAAAAAGGCCAAGGTGGTGCCTGGAGAGCTGTTGCGGTGTAGGCTGCTGTCATTGCTGGATTGGGAGGTGCCATGTATGCATTATGGGTTTTTTTACCCTGTGAGATTGTGGGTGAAGCAATGATGGGAAGAGGTGATGCGTGGTCGAATGGGAAGGCTTCCCAACCAAGTAGCTGTGATCCAGAGCTTGAGGTTTGTATCTGGCATGGGTTTTTCTTCTCCACCAGCAAGCAGCTGTCTACCAGGAGAGAAGACACTCTCTGGCTCAGATACAGGCTTACTCCGGGGATGGAATGGTCCTTGGATGGCATCCTCTGAGGTCCCTTCTGGATGTCATCTGTGAAAATCATGCTTGGGGTACATGCCACCTGTGTGCACATTTGTCATTAATATAACACTACCCATTTCAAAAGCTTCAAATGCTTTCCAAGTGCTAATGAAGGAAGTTTCAACCAACCCTGCTAGGAATTGCTGCGTGTTGTCCTCATTTCACAGATTAGGAAACTGAGGAACAGAAAGGTGGTGATTATTATTCTGGTCAGATACCCATGTGTGTGGATGGATCTGTCCTGCCTTGATCCCTCATTTAGGTAATGAAGATGATATGTACCTACCTTCTCTCTCCCGCATGGATTGTTTCAGGCTGTAGGCAGGAATGGGCGTTCTCCAAATGTATATTTGTGTGGCGCATCACACCGGGGGGACCTGCTGTGAGTGAACCTTTATACAGTCCCTGTAATATGTTTTAAGAAATCCCGTCTGTCTAATTTTATCACTCTGCAACAGGGTTTCTTGTGTAGTAGTACATCCAACACCTGGTTATAAATGTTGTTCTGAGTTCTTCCAGGGAAATCCTTAGGGGTTTTTTTAAGCACTTTCTCCTCTAACGCTTTATTGCTGGTGAATTCGGGCTGTGACAAATGGGAAACTTTGCCTGACTCTGCATTTTCTCTCCCCTCTCACTTTGGTCCTGCATACAAATGCAGCAGGTCCCTGGGGAGCAGCCAAGACTGCACCACTCAGCCGGAGCGGCTGGCAGCACGGCTTAAACATCAAATGTACACCCCTGCTATTGCACAGAGAGGCTGCAATCCCGTCTCTGCTTCCCAGGGCTTTTCTCTCCTTCCTTGAATGTGAAGACAATCATTGGGAGCATCTTCGCCTCTTGAAGACACCTGAGCCAGCAGACACCAGTGGAAGACCTTGGCTCCCCTAAATCCCCACTCAGCCCCTCTGTGGGTCTGTGGCAGGCTGTCTCCAGTGGGGACTGGATTTTGTGAAACATGGGGCATCATGCTGAGTTGCTGAACCCATTGAGGAGAGGGAGCTCATCCATCCCTAGGGTCAAGTGTAAGATTGCAGTTGGTTGTTTACAAGACAAAAATGCTCAAACGTGTGATTAGTCTGTAGAACTTCTGTATTTTTGTGTATTTATTCAGTTTGGGGGCTTTAGTCTCAGTTAAACATCACCAGAGTGGAAACTTTTCTGAATGCCACCATGAAAATGGCACAAGAATTATCATCTTCATAGTGGTCCTAGATAGCTCTCAAGCTCTGCTTCTTTGACGTCCCTTGCCAACATGGGTTTGAAAGCTCAGCAGGCCCTGCTTGAACTAATCCGCTGCTCTGTTCCTCTCTTTCAGCAGCTGGGAGCAGAGATGGATAAGATACTGGAAGCCGTGGTGATGTCCTCATACCCCAACAATGTGAAGCAAGGGCTTGTGAGGCGTGTCATTGAGGCAGCAAAGCAGCCCATGGACAGCGAGCAATGTTGGTCTATGCTGGAGCTGTCTACCAAGCTTTATCTCACAGGGGATACCAAGTATAAAAGAGAGATTGGGAAAGAGGTTTTAGAGGTCTATGGCCACTACCACCCTGAGGAATTTGAGGAGTTCTTCAATGTTCGCTTCCTGCTGAGTCTCCTCCAGGAAGGCTATGGACCTCTGGGGAAGAGAAGCCATTACGTACTCGATTATATCCAATTAGGACTGCAGTTTGTCCTGGAAAGCCCGTCAGCAAACAGCATCTTCAGCTTATTGAGGATCGAGGTGCTCCGGAAAGTCTGTGAGAGGCCCAGCCCCAAGCAATGCGCAAAGATCAGCAAACTCTTAACCCAACATCCTCAGTGCATTCCCACGGGCAAACACCAGGTCTTGTTTTGTCAGCAGCTGATCCGGTGCATCGGGCAGTTCCAGTGCATCTCTGAGGGGGAAGAGGACATCATGGAGTTTTTGGAGCAGGTGAACAAAGTGAGCGGTCTGCTGCAGAGGATCTGGAGGACTCAGACCTCAGCCATCCTGCCCTCTTTGAAGGAGCTGTTCACTATCATTTCTTCCACAGGTAATTAAAAAAAAAAAAAAGGCTGGAAATGTAAGTGTTGGCTCTGATGAAGTCAAATGTGATTAGTCTGACAACTTGCATGGTTTTCATTCACTCCAGAAATGCAGCCACAGCTGAAATACAATAAACAAGAATCTTTAAAAGTTACCCAGGGCTTTAAGCTAGGAAAACAGTATCCTTTGAAACCACACAGAGTCTGTACACAGGAGTTGTTAACTGGGTTGAAATATTTGCAGTGCAAGTTTGTGTGTTCAGCACTTTCTAGCATCAGCTGGGCTTAATGGAAAGCACCTTATCTGCAGCTGGTTAGAGTGGGACTTGAAAGCTTTTAGAAATGTCACTCTCTTATGGCTAACTTGATGGGACCTCACAGCCTGCTCCTTACCAGAAACTAGGGACAAAGCCAAGGAGTTATTTCTCACCAATACAGAGGTAGGAAGCACTACTATCTCTCTGGAAGGGGGTCATACCTTAAGGTGGGACAGAAGATATTTATCCAACTTCTGGGGCCTTTAGTTTATTGCAGAGGGTCTCAGAAGATTTTTGGAGGTACCAGTGCCATGAAAGGCTGGACTCTACCAGCAGGTGAGATCCTGCTCCAGCTATTCCTTAGCCCATGAGGAGATGGGTTTTTCAGTGCCCTCTGTTTGAAAGCCTCATCCTTTGGAAGGTGCTCCAGGCAGGCAAACCTGCAGTTGCATCCCATTGCAATTATTTGCAGTACTTAGTATATATAAAGAGAGCACGCAAAGGAAATCTGGGACCTGGGATTGGCCCAAGAACATTCTTGTGCCTGTGATCTCTTCCTCCCTTTGGGGTGTGTGTGGCTTCATGCAACAGCCCACCTGCTATGACCCAGCCTCATTATATGCTACATTGGGATTTGGGAAATTGTCCTCCTAGTACAGCTAAGTGTGGAGTGCACATTGCTCATTTATACCAGCTGACAATCCACTCCATTTACGTAGGCAGAAATGATTTGGCTTTTAGAGATGAGAAATGACCTCATGTGCCTGGTTTTCCTGGCAACTAACATCTTCATTGCTGGCGCTCATCCATGTCTTGCAGAGGAGCAGGAAGCGCCATCCAACGCCTTGGCCAGTGTGGTCCAGTTTGTCCCTCTGGAGCTCATGGATGGCGTCATAAGAAACCTAACCAACGATGACAGCATCACTGATGTGCAAATGATGACGGCCATCGGCAGGTAGGAGAAGTTGCATTAGTGAATGTCATTCTCAGTTTGGAGAAAAACCTGCACCAAAGCTGCACTCAGTTCCTTTGTGTGGTATTATCCCAACCAGTTTGTCTGATGCTGTCTAGTGAGGAGTGTGTGGGGAAAAAGGGAATTTCTAGATCCCTCCTTCCAGCCCTGAGGGCCCAGAGAACTAGAATAAAGACTTTTTTTTTTATCAATATTTTTTTTGTTTATATTTCTTTTTTTCTTAGAAACAAGATATCTTGAAGAGTTTTGATTTTTTTCCCAGAAGCTGTTGAGAGCCTTTTCTTCACAAAAATCTCCTTTACAGAATTTCTTGTTCCCTATCTCCTTTCAGAAAGACATTGTCCTAAATCACCAGTCACAGCTAAAAGTCTTGGAGAGGGGGGTATGCCCAGCTGTGTCAATGATCCCACCTTGATCTTTGTCAGATGGATGGGGTACTACTGGTCTGGATCTTGGTCCTGTACAATGTTTATCCCTGTTCTCTGTGCAGGCAAAGTCAATGGAGACGTCAAGACATGACGAAGAGTAGTGGGTAAAATACTACCCAACATGCTAGACCTGGTCTTTGCAGAGCCAGTGCCCTCTGGCATCACCAGATTTTCCTTGCACACTTGTGTCCAAGTCCTACAGCTCCTCTGTTCTCCAGTGCCTTGCTCCAGACTTGCTTAGGAGTATCTTCAACCCATGCTTGCCTTAGAGGTTTTCATTTAAATGGGTGACATTCACATGCAGTAGCACACATACTTAATCCAAGGGAACTGCTGTGACTTGATCTTGCTGGAAACATCTCTTTTCCTCTTCTTATTACAGGATTTGTGTCCCCCCCGTAAGGTTACATGACAGAAACACAATTTTTTCCTGATGGGAACTTTTATATATGCAGAAAGGAGTCACTTCTTTTTGACTTGCTGGGGAAGGTCATGGTTTTCCCAGAGTCCAGAGCAACCCAAGACAGAAGATTAAGTTATCAGTTCAGTTTTTAACCCTCTTCTCCATCTTTTTCTCCTTCTGGGAACATGCTGCTGCAAGCTCCAGGTGATAAATCCTCTAAGAGCACCAGTGTCTAAATATAGAGGTTGCAAAGTCAATTGCATCATTCCTTAAAACATTCTTTGTCACGCAGAAGGATGAGTAAATGATTACTCAGAATTAGCCAAACATTAAGCAAATGCCTGCAAAATGTAATTAAGATCACTTAGGAGAAATGCAGAAGTTTTAGTAGCATGTTTACAGCAGATGGGTGCCCCAGAAAACTTCATGACTGTCAGCCTTTTGATGAGGGTGTGCTCCATGCCTAGAAAATCAAAGAAAAATGTACTAGTTGAAAAGATCTTTCAGCTTAGGATCCCTGACAAACAGGTCACGTACAGAAGTCTATTCCTCCAAAGTTTAGGTTTGGGAGTTGGTAGCAGGGGATTAAACTGGACCTGGGGTGGAGCTTCTGATCAAACAGTTAAAGAACAAATAGTGGTAAAAAAAAGCAAGCCTGGCACCTGCTGGTATAAATGTACACCACAATCTCTTTTAGAGAGTTTCTTTTAGAGTTTGTCTCTTCTCAGGTAGACTCTATTAATGTGCATCCATGACTTCAGAAGTACTCACTGAGGGGTTTTTTTAATATTTTTTTTTCCTGGGGGGGTATCTGTTTTTTTAAAGAGCTCAGATTCAGATGAAGAAGGCACCTGCTGTCACGCAGCAATGCAGGCATTTGCTACCTCTGGAAATCAGGATCTGAGCTTTTAAAAGTTTAGCACACAAAATCAATGGCTCCTTTGAAAAATTAGGGCCCTGGCTTCCAAAACATTTGTGGACTGTGCACTGTGGAAAGTGAATTGAATTAAAATGTAATTTCTTCCTACTGTTGCAATGCAGACAGGCAGCAGGCAGGACTGTAACTTAGCCACCAGTGCTGGTTAAAAATAGCTTAAAGCAGACAAGGTTATGTTATGCCTGTGTAAAAGAAGATAGGTTGAAGAGGGACCTTTGGATCTCTGGTTCCATCTCCCTGCTTTATAGGCATTGACATTACAGACCCCTTTCATGAATGTTCAACTACACCCCTCAAAGGAAGAAGGGCTTTTGCTCCCACTGGTCTTCTTTCATAGCTGTTCCACCACTGGGTTGTTTTAATGGTTCAAATCTCTCTTCTAATAGCCAGCCCATATGTATTTCTGGCCATGTTATAGTTCATTTGCCATAGAAAACATCTTTTCTTCTGCACCACAGCATGGTGCTGGTCTTCTTCCATGGCTACGTTTACACTGGGAACTTGTAGTCACCTGGTGCCTGGCTGGTTGTCTTCAAGCAGACTAGTTACCATCACATAGTGTCCACTTCTTGTGCCTTGCATGCATATTGAATCAATACATTTCCTCCCAGTTCTGCATTTCTAATCCTCAGGGTCTTCCTCATGATATCTTGATCCTCCTCCTGTGCTGATGACGCCTCCCCGCTTTGCATTATCACAGATTTGACCACCATCTTCAGGATGTTTGTGCTAACATCGTTAGATCCTGAAGACTGCAACCTCCTTTCAGATAGCCAGTCAGATATGGTCTACTTCTGTCCTTTGACTAGAAATCCATACATCCTGACAAAGCTGACTTTGGCATCTATGGTAACTCCCTGTGGCATGCTATCCGTTCTTCCCAGTCATCCCCTCATTGCCTGTTGTCCTAAAGTAGCACACCAAAGTTTATAGAGTCATTAAAACCCAGCAGAGTTTAATTTTACAGGTTGGAAACCACCAACTCCTCATTTGGAATTCATGAGCTCTTCATGTTTTCCTTTCATAGCAGCTGTCCTTGCTCTTGTTTCAGTTCTCAAATCTTCTATCTGCCTCCTCTTTGTCACCCTGATCAATTCCTTCCTCTTGCTGAAAATGGAGGCAGAGGATGTGTTTAGTTTGGAAGTCACATCTAGAGGCCATATCATATCTTTAATCACCATCACATCCTCCGTATACAGCGATTGCATGGCTTTCCTTTATTATCCTCTGGTGCAAATGCCTGTGGAAGCTTTTCTGGTGTTTGCTTTATTATCCAACTTGGCTTGACTTTTGGTATTTCTTAACATCCCAACATATTCTGCTTCAAGCTTTCTTTACTGACTAGCCTTTTATTTTTCTAGTTCCTTGTAGACTTCACTTATTCCTGCTCTTTGCCTTGTTTTGGTTAGTTATCTGTGTTCCCTTCATGTATTTTGCACGAGATACAGGCTGATAAGCAAAGGGGACTGACTGGTAAGATAGCTGGACTGACGTGGGAGACTGAAGATCTGGGATATCTTCAAATCAAAGGTACTGAAATGGTTAGCAAAGTTTGACCCTTGGAGATCTCAAGCCTTAGTTGCTTCCCATTTTTGTTTAACATTTTAAACAGAAACAATGTGTCATCACTTAGTCTGAGGTTGGTTTTTTTATTAGTGACTTCTGTAAAGTACTTATTACTTGCAGAAACATGACAACATGTTGGTTGCTTGGCTATAGATGAAATTTCTTAGCTTCAGGAAAATCTGGCTTCTATTAGGGTTACCAGTATTTTTTTTTTTAATGTTTTTCTGGAAATCAATGTTTCCCACGTAGAGAATGAAAAGGTCTGAGTCTTGAGTGTTTTTCTCCTTACCAGTAACAATGCAGAGATCATACCAGTATCACTTGTTTTCTAACAGTGACAATTCAGAGACCTTGATCAACACCTCATGCAGGTAGTATATAAAGCACCGTACCAGTGTGAAAAACTTGAACTCAAGTTGACTGAAGTTAGTGGAAGAAATCCCCGCTTTCTTCTACGGGCTTGGGTCTGGTCCTCTGATGAACCACAGTGTGATAGTGACATTGGGGTAACTCCATTTCAGGCTCTGCTGTGCTTTGAATAACGTGTGAAATGCCTTAGGAAGGCTCTGTCTCTTACGTGGTCATCCCACTGACTAGACACAAATCTGGAGGAGGTTTAACCCAGAGGCGGAGGTTGGCTTTCATAATATATGCATTAAATTTACCTTAAGAGTTTGTATTTCATTTCAGGATGATCGACTGGGTGTCCTGGCCCCTGGGAAAGAACATAGACAAGTGGATCATTGCTCTGCTGAAGGGTTTGGCCGCGGTGAAAAAGTTCAGCATCTTGATTGAAGTTACTCTTTCAAAAATTGAAAAGGTCAGTGGGCTCTTTTAAACATGAATGTGAACAACAGACTTCTCCTTGCACCTGAGATGTCTTCTTGCCTTTCAACTGAATGAGGACGAGAGGTGACTTTAGATGTATAGAAAAGTGTATGCTGTCCCAAGGGGGTTTGGAGGGAGTGTTGTGTCCCCTGCACCCTCTGCGAACGCTGCAGTGCTCTGTATGGGGAGGTGGGCTGACACTGGTTTTGCAGCTAGGCATGATGTCCTCCAGAATGACCTGCAGTTCTTTAGGTCTTGGTACACAGAGGTACTGATATCTTAAAGGTTATGAAAAAAAAGAAGCCAAGGATTTTCAAGCCAACCAAACACTTTCCTTCCCAAACGATGGAGCTCTTGTAAAACCTGCCTTTGGGAGTGTGACATGCTCTCCTTCAGCTGTGCCTGGATCAATGCTGGTTAGCACAGGCAAACTGCATACCAGTGAGCATATTAACAGTCCAAACACTCACAGGTCAGGTTTAAAGCCTGTGCCCTGGCGTTAGTTCATTTGCCATCAGAGATAAAGCCCTCACTGCCATTGCCATCATGTGTTTCGGCAGTGAGTACTTGCCGCTCTCTGAAAACTGTCTGACCAAGTGCTGGAATTGGTTGCCACTTCAAAAACATTTTCCATGCTGTGGTCCTGCTGTTCCCTCCTTTGTATAAGGGGGATAACACCTGGCTGAGCCCCCAGTGAAAGTCACCATAGGAGTTATCAAGACTATAATTATCAGCATTGGAACATTATCAATAACTGCATTTGTCCCTGTGATCTCCCACGTGCATTGAGAGTGGGAGAGCAGCCAAGCATCTCTGGCTTTTCTTTATCTTTCCTTTCATTGTTAATGCATAGGAAAGGGACACAGCCCTTAAAATAACATGCGATTTTTGGAAACTCTCAGAAGTATGATCTGAGAAGGGGAGAGGGCATTGTCAACTTATGCCATTTTCTGTAAAGCAGGATAAATATCATTACTGAGGCTTTGAAAAAAGGTCTTTGCTTTCTATCTCTTTGCCTGAAAGTTTAGTGACTAAGTTCCAAGTATCACAATAAAATAAAAGAAGCACATTTTAGAAAATCTAGCATCCCTCTGTGCTTGCACGGCCTCGTCCATCAGCAGATACGGAGATGCAGCAGTGTTACAGAGGTCTGTACCTCCCTGTGTGTGCTGGTTTTGGCCGGGAGAGAGTTATTTTCTTCACAGTGGCCAGTGTGGGGCTCTGTTTTGGATTTGTGCTGAGAGCAGCACTGGTAACAGAGGGATGTTTTGGTTCCTGCTGAGCAGGGCTGACCCAGAGCCAAGGGCTGTTCTGCTTCTCCCCCCA
>JANZLQ010000027.1:22670732-22703421 GCA_026212715.1 Elanus axillaris | reverse complement strand
GGGGTAGGGGGGTGGGGGGGGTGGTCAATGGCACATGGAAACCTCAGGTTCCCAATTCCTGCCCAACTCCTCCCCACCTTCCTCCTGCAGCACCAGACCCCTGGGCACAGGCAGGTTAACCTGGATTAACCCCTTGGAGTGAAGAACAGAAACCCTACTTTAGAAACTACCTCCTGGTATTGTATCACTGCATAACGCAGCCTTTTTTTCCCCTGCCAAAGATTACATGAAGAGGAAAAAACTGGAAAAAGGATCTACCAGAAACTCAAGGAATCCAGCTTGATGTCTCAGGCAGTGGAGCATCATTACTTAAACAAGACATTGATTGAGAAAATGTTTGGGGGTAAAATGATGACAAAGATCCGCTGCTTGAAGTGTCTGAATGTCTCCTCCCGAGAAGAAGCCTTCACAGACCTGTCCCTAGCTTTTCCCCCACTGGACAGGCACATGCGTGGGAGCACGTCTGTTTTACCCGTGGAAGAAATTGGCCCACAGTTTATTGAGCCTCCTGAAAACCCAAGCCAGCTTACAGGGTCTCCCTGGATCCAGAGGAAGGCCTCCATGGCCAGAGACCCTGCAGCCCTGCCGATGCCGGTGGAAACGTTGGGTTTCCAGGAGCCAGGAGAAGTGGCAAATCCCTTAAGTGGCAATGCCAGTGGCATAGATGCAGCCAAAGACCCCCTCTTGGCTTTTGGGGAGCAGCCATGTGCTCCCAAGGACTCCAGATCCGTGCCAGATTTAATCAACTATTTTCTATCCCCAGAGAGACTGACAGCAGAGAACAAATACCACTGTGAGAAATGTGCCTCCTTGCAGGATGCTGAGAAGGTGGCAGAGCTGACAGAGGGTCCACACTACCTCATCCTCACACTGCTGCGGTTCTCCTTTGACCCACGGACTATGAAGAGGAAGAAGATCTTGGACAACGTCTCCATCCCTGTGGTGCTCAAGCTGCCTGTCCTTGTCACCCCAGAGGAAACCGAGGAGGTTTGCCATCGTGGGAAGGACAGGGCTGCCCCGGGAAGTGGCTTCATGTCTGTTGTGTATGACCTCTGCAGTGTGGTGGTACATTCAGGCATCTCCTCCGAGAGTGGCCACTACTACTGCTACTCCAGGGAGTGCACCGACACTGTCCCCCATGGGCAGCCCCGGGATGGGGCACCGAAACTGGCCTCTGACAAGCAGTTGGACTTTGAAATCCAGTGGTACCTCTTCAATGACACCAGAGTTTCCTTCTCCTCCTTCGAATCAGTCAGCAATGTCACCTCTTTCTTCCCTAAGGACACTGCCTACGTCCTCTTCTACAGGCAGCGGCCAGGGAGGCAGGGCTGCCTGCTGCACGAGGCTCTGGCCGAGGCTGGCCGCCTGCACGGCGAACCCTCCCTCCATAAGGACTTGATGGAAGCCATTTCCAAAGATAACATCCTCTACTTGCAGGTAACTCCCGCTGCCGTGCACAGGAGGGTGCGATCCTGCAGCTGCCCAGCCCATGGGCCACATGCCCACCCATCTGGGCAGCAGCAGGGTCACGTCCTGTGGATAAATCCGTATGTGCAGATACCCACCGCTCCCTGAAGCCAAAACCCTTTTCCTTTTTAGCACCCAGGTTGCAGTTTCCCGATGAAACTGGGCATTGAGGTTGGTGCAAGACGCCTTGTGGCTGTGCTCGGGGTTGACTTGCTGTTGCCTGCTCCAGGCAGCTCTGCCTGAAATTTTCTCCTAAGTGCCTGGGAGAGATGGGCGAGCTGGGAATACAAGCTAGAATGGATTTCATTCAACAGGTGGAGTTCAATGCTTTCCAAACAGCAGTGTCCCATGGGACATGAGCAGCACCCAGGGGAATTTGAGGGGTCCCTTCTCTCCAAGAGGTGGCATGGAAGGGCTGTTTTATGATCGCTGGAGAGATGCAATGCATTTCTGTATGCCTCCCGCTGAGCTCTAGAGATGAGCACATGGTCTTCTCGCCCCAGTTTAATTTGGAGGAGGCTCCCAGGGGCAACCAAACAGGTTCCTGGCTCTTTGGGGAAGGTGAGAACATCCCCCCACCCAGGTCATTCAGCTGCAGATATCCTTGTGTTATTTCTTCCCCTTCCTTCTCCCAGGAACAGGAAAAAGAAGCGAGGAACAGAGCTGCCTACATTTCTGCCTTGCCGAAATCCCCGCTGTGGTGGAGAGACCTTGACAGGGACAAGGATGATGACAGCTCGTCAGGGGGCTGCAGCCCGGCAGCAGGCGGGGGTGGATCTGGCTCCTTTCATGGACTTGTCTTCTAGCCAACAGGTTAAACCAGATAGTCAATGTCCACTGGGCCAACCTGAAGCCAGGGGCTCCTCTTCCTCACCCTGATGACAGCAAGCATCTTGGAGGAGGATTTGGAGAAAATTTCAATGGAAAAGGACTCAGGGGCTGATTTGGAGGCGCATGGAGGGTCCCACCGCTTCCTATGCACTTGGTCTTCACGCCTTAATGTAACTAAGCTAACGCGGAGATGAGCAGCTGCTGACAGCTTGGAGAAGTGCCCTTTTGCTTCAGCGTAGCCATGTCTTGCCTGCTGTGAGCCATGCCTCCAGCCTGGGGAGGGGATGGGGACAGGGATGGGGATGAAGACGGACCCAGTGGGACGGCAGGAGTGGAGATGCCCCATGCACATCCCATCTGCAGCCCTTCCCATGGCGTTGAGTTGGTTTTGGGGGGACCCTCTGCTTGGTTGGTTTTTGTTTTTTTTTTAATGTGGTTTTGAGAACCCACCTTGACACACCTCTAAAGGTAGAAGAAGGCTGAAAAACGTTGAAAAATGCTGAGCAGCCAACGTGGCAATGCTGATCTGGTGGGGCAGTGAGCTTGCAAGCCTGCTTGGTCACAGCGAGCAGTGGCAGGTGGACCAGAGGATTTTATGCAGCAAAGCACCCAAAAGAGACAGAGGGGCACAAACCCCTGCAGCCAAGAGAGACTCACCTGGTCCACTTGGGTTTTTTGAGGCTCCAGCAAAGCCCTGTTGTGTTACTGGTGACTCTGGATGCTATTAGTGTACACAGCAGGTCCAGACACACAGTTGTTTTTCCAGATGTGTCTTTAGGACTTGGTTAGCCTCTTTCTGCTGCTGTCATCTCATGGCTTTCTGGGCTGGATCTGCCCTTTAAAACTCGGGCTTTCATTTGGGATACCTTAAACTGAGCAGCAAATGACAGAGCCCCCCTAAACCCACTAGCTATTTTTTTAAAATGCTGATTTGCCAGAAGAGTAGCCCACCAGATATATTATATCAACCCGATATAAATACATACTATGTAAACCAATGTATTATATAAATCAGTAATGGGATGGGGGCTGATTTTGGTGGCAGGAGGCCAACCCAAGTCCCAGGCAGCACGTGGTCTACAGGACCACGGCTCCCTCCCACGTCCCTCCCCAGCCGTTGTCCTTGCCTGCTCCTCCCTTGCTCCTGCAGTAGAGATCTCTAGCTCAATGGCAGAGACTTGTGCCTTAGGTCCTGGGTGCAGGGCCTAATCCTGACCGTGGGGTATTGGGGTGGGAATATTGCGTTGCTGTGGAGGAATAGGCAAAGCACAGGTAGTGCTACGGATAAAGTGAGCCGAAAGTCTGCTAGAGAGGACATTTGGGATCAAATCTCTGGCGTATAATATCATATTCTTTTATTGCCTTTCCTATATATAAATAAAGGAAATTAATTAATTCAACATAGAGGCTTAGAATCTTATTACAGCACTCATAGCTATTGTGCTGATGGGTCAAAAAAGAGACAGGGAAGCTGATGGGAGACAAGTATCCAACCTCACAGACATGGGACAACCCTGCACAGTGGTGGCTTGGAAGAGGGGAGCAGGCAGAGGTGGGGTGGAGACCCCCAGCCCAGAGCTGGGTGCCCCTCGATTGCAAATCACAATCCTATTAGCGAGGTTTTGTAGATGAGCTGTGGAGTGTGCTTGTCGTATTTAAGTCTGCTAGACTTAAAGCAGTGCTAAGAGGAAATAAATATGGACCCAAACCTGAAGTTAGACAAAAAGTACAGTGTTTCCTGGTATTATTAATAGACTTTTATGAACCACCTGTCCAAAGAGGTTGCCAAAAGCTTTCATGTTGCTGTCATGGCAGCTCCTTGCCTTGTGCTGGAGTGTCACCTGGAGGCATTTTCTGCACTTCGTGCTGGAAGGTGCTTTTGCAGGAGACTGTCTCTGCCTTGATGAGATCCTAATCGAAATAATCAAGGCAGATAATCAACCCAACATGGAAAATGGAGAGGCTGTTTCATAGCTATGCTTGTCCCTGAGTATGTCTTGGTTTTTTTCCTCAAGATTGGACTTGATGATCTTAGAGGTCTTTTCCAAACTTAATGAATGATTCTAATGATTTTGTCAAATGAGCAGAGGCAAACTGCATGCAGTTTACAGCATGGATGGCAGCCTGGATAGTTTCAACAGTGTAACGAGGTGGTCTGGTTTAGTCTCTGTTCATTTCCTATAATTCTTAGTATTGGACTTCCCTTTTGGACTCAGCCCTGAGCCTCTGTTTTCACAGCATTATCTACAGTTGCTCCACGATCCTCTCCCCAAAATAATTACTATATATATGTATACAGTATAAATATGTATTTATATACATATATAATATACACATATATACAATTATCATATAAATACATGTAAGATATGAGTAAAATACTAAATATTTCACATACACTAAAGTTTGCATTAATATTCTTTATTAATACTATTGATGATGAATATTTCTACGAATACTATTAATATACCATATATTATAATATAACTATACTATTAGTAGTATACTATAATATATGGTAAGTATTAGTAATACACTGCTGATATTACAGAATCATAGAACCATGGGATGGTTTAGGTTGGAAGGCACCTTTAAAGATCCTCTAGTCTACCCCCCCTGCCATGGGCAGGGACACCTTCCACCAGACCAGGTTGCTCCAAGCCCCATCCAGCCTGGCCTTGGACACTGCCAGGGATGGGGCAGCCACAGCCTCTCTGGGCAACCTGGGCCAGTGCCTCACCACCCTCATTGTAAAAAATGTCTTCCTTGTGCCCAATCTAAATCTATGCTCTTACAGTTTAAAACTGTTGTCCCTTAACCTGTCTACAGGACTTAGTAAAGTCTCTCTCTGTCTTTCTTATAAGCTCCCTTTCAGAACTGAAAGACTGCAGTAAAGTGCCCCCAGAGCCTTCTCTTCTCCAGGCTGAACACCCCCAACTCTCTCAGCCCTTCCTCACAGCAGAGGTTCTCCAGCCTTCAGATCACTTTCGTGTCCCTCCTCCGGCCCTGCTCCGACAGGTCCGTGTCTCTCCTGTGCCGAGGACCCCAGAGCTGGACGCAGAACTGCCGGGGGGTCTCACCCAAGCGGAGCAGAGGGGCAGAATCCCCTCCCTCCACCTGCTGCCCACGCTGCTGGGGATGCAGCCCGGGACACGGTTGGCTTTCTGGGCTGTGAGCACATGTTGTTGGCTAATGTCCAGTTATTCATTCATCCTTCTCCACAGGGTTGCTCTCAATTCATTCATCCCCCAGTTTGTATTGATACTGGGGATTGCCCCAACCCAGGTGCAGGACCTTGCACTTGGCCTTGTTGAACTTCATGAGGTTCACATAGACCCAATCCTCAAGCCTGTGGAGGTCCCTCTGGATGGCATCCCTTCTCTCTAGAGTACCAACCACACCACTCAGCTTGGTATCACCCACAAACTTGCTGAGGGTGCACTCAATCCCACTGTCTGTGTCATTGATGAAGATATTAAATAGTATTGGTCCCAGTACGGACCCTTGAGGGACACCGGTCATCACTGATTTCCATTTGGCCACTGAGCCATTGACTAACTCTTTTGATGCAGCCATCCAGGCAATTCTTTATCCACCTAATGGTCCATCCAGCAAACCTGTATGTCCAATTTAGAGGTAAGAATGTTATGGGGGACTGTATCAATGGCCTTACAGAAGTCTAGTATGGCACTAATATAGTATGGTACTAATCTGTGCTATACCAAGCATGGTATATACTGTATTAATATTAGTGTTAGTAATAACAGTAATATGTGTATGTGGTATATTGGTAAAGTATATACTATAGTATATACAATTTTATGGCCTGTAGTGTCACACATGCCCCTGGCTGATGAGAGCCCGCAGCAGTCCTCAGCTCAAGGTTCGGGATCCCAGATATGCTGCAGATGTGAGGTGATGCTACTTTTGTCTAAAAAAGGGTGTTATAGGGGCTGTGCTGTAGGGAGGTGTCTTTCCCCAGGTGTCTTTTATATAGTATATATAAGTATCTATATTTAAGTATATATAAGTATCTTGAAGGTGTGGGGGAGTTTAAACTTTGGGGAAAAAGATTTGTTCTTGTGCTTGTTTTACAAGTGATTTGGTGTCTTGAGCTGGGGCTTACCGGTGCTGAGCTGCTGATGGGTGAGGAAGGCAGTATTTGCCTTCACCCTGCACACACCAAAGTGTAACCCTGGAGCAGATATATAGTACGAAATTCACCGTAGCAGCTGAAAAACACACAGTTTGGATTCTGGTGTCAGGAAAAAGCTGTCACCCCATCAGGAAACCTCCTAAATGGTTCCTAAAGACTCCCACTGCACAGACAGGACACCTGAAGCTGTAGGAGATACTTGGCGACATGCTGGGAAGATGCTCTGAAAGCTTTAAAGGTACTGTGTAATTCAACTTGATCCAGTCATTAATTCCCCCTTTCTCTCCCCACTCTGAATCCATGCTGGGAGTCACCAGTGAGAGATGTCTTTTTATTATTATTCTTTTATTTTCCCGTTGCTTTCCCGCTGCATATACAGTACTTAAAAATGAGATCACCTTCACGTGAGGCATGTACCATGTTTATTAACAGCAAAAAAGTATTATCTAGGCTTCACTCGAGACCGATTTACAGGATAAATAACTGTTTCAAATTACTTTAAAAAACCAAACAACAAACCCCCGAAGAATAAATTAATAACTTAAGTGATTAGCTGTCCACAGTGATTTGAAAACTTAGTAACCATTCAAACAGTGACACCACAAGAAGACACATACTGTACAGTTTGCCACAGATTACTCTTGTCCTTCCTTCTACAAATGAAAAAAAAATTAAAAATACTCCTCTTTAAGAACAGTCATAGGCTTTGAAACACACAAAACAACCCTGCGAATTGGCTGCCAACGCGATGGCTTCAAAGCCAGGGCTCCGACCCCCCCTTCGCAGGAGGTTAAGAAACAAATAGAGAAAACTACCCTAATTTGCCTGGTCCATTCCCACGCAATGATGCCCGAAGTCAATGGTGACCCATTGACTTTGCCAAGGGCTGGGCTGAGCGGGATGTAACTACTCTAAAGGTTTGGTCCTAACCCTACGGGATTCATCGACAGGCTCCCCGCGGAGCCCAGAGTCCTGCTCCCTTCCCCTCTCCACAACATGCTTCAGCCACCACATCCAAAGGGCTCTTGAACAAAATGTGATATTTTCAGGGTCGATGTGGCACCAGAATGCTGAAACTGTGCAAATGGCTTTTCCCCAACCCCCTCGCTCAGGAGAAAGCCCTGCCAAGTTTTTTTTCTACCTTGGCAGTTAAGGATGAGGGGGGTTTAATGAGTTTTGCAGAGTGGGATGTGCAGTGTCATGTGTGATGCTGGGCATGACAATGGGGTAGCACCACACGCTGCCTGGCTGTTGCATGCAGACTCAGAACAGCTCTTTGCATTATTAAACGTCAATTAACGACATCTCTCGACACATCTGTGAAGTTGGGAAGTAAGTATTAAAAATCTTCATTTTACAAGCCAGAGATAAAGAGGGATACAGAGTTCAAATGAACCCCCTCGTCCCACCTGAAGATAAAGTGTGGTGTC
This sequence comes from Elanus axillaris, assembly GCA_026212715.1. Lineage (NCBI taxonomy): Eukaryota > Metazoa > Chordata > Aves > Accipitriformes > Accipitridae > Elanus > Elanus axillaris. Next base: position 22,695,537 of record JANZLQ010000027.1, on the reverse strand, counting down.
ACCCAAAGAACGACAGTAAAAATGATGGTTTCTTACCTCCTGGTCTTGGGGTAAACCTCTCCCATATAGTCAACCCACTAGCCTACAAACAAACCCATTATATGTTAGCAATGGGCTGCATCCAAAATTAAGAGCTTGCTGATTTGAGGCAAGTCCATTGAGAAGTTCTTTTAGCTCAAGAGATGGAGCTATGTGGCCCAGCTTCTGCTCTAGATGTTGCTGGCTGGTGTTAAAATTTGGACACCATGTGCCAGAACTGGCTGGCCGTGGGTTGGCAGGGGGAAAGCTGTTTGGTGACACCTTGCTACATATCAACTTTTCTCAAGAGCAGCCGCTGAAGCAGCAACCTGATTAACAGTACAACCCTAGGAGTTGCAAACAAGGAGATAAAATTGTGACTACAAGGATGAGACACCAAGGACAAGCTGATGGAGGAATGAGCTGCTCCAGGCCAAGGAGAAATCATCACCAAAAGGTGCACATCTCTACCTGCAAGACTCATTAACAGCTGCAAGACCACTGAGTACATGTGGGCAGGCTGGTGCTTTCCAACTGGAGAAGAGAGGCACGCGGACTCAGCAGGGGCCCTAAACTGGTTTATTGGCCCTTGTGATTTGATGCTGGACTGGTCCGGCTGATTTTCTTGATGGGTCTTTGATGGCCATTGTGTCCTCTGGCTGGATTTGTGATTGGGCTCTGCTCCTCACCCTTCCCATTACAGTAAGGAAGTAGGGCTTCTCCACAGGCACAGCCCCACCTCAACCAGACAACATCCCTCCAATGGGACACACAGTGTGGGCAAGTGTCAACTTTTACATGGAATAGCAACATCACTAAGTGGGAAAACATCAACACAATGCAAGCATGACTTGAGAAAACCATCCTTTTACTTGCCTCCTAGGCCATGAGGATCAGACAGGACCTGGGAGCTAAATATCTTCCTACCAAAGACTACCACCGTGTAAGACCTGGGCATGGCTCTACCCCTCCCAAAGAGCCATGCTCAATGAATGGCCAAAGCGATCCAACTCTTCCTAGTATGCTCAAGGGACTGGGACACCAGAGCGTAGGGGCTGGTGTGGGGCTGCAGAGAGCTCTGCACCGATGTCTATCCTAAAAAATTTACAGGTTCAGGCTGTTCCCCAGTTGCTTGGACTGTGTCTGTGTCCTGGATGACTTGGTCTGGACCAGCCAGCCCTCTCCCAGGTGCAAGGGATGGCCCCAGTGTGGATTAGGTCCCCTTGCTGGGGGGTATGGCCCTGGGGTTGAGCTGTGCATTGCCACTTGGTTTCGCGACCAGCAAAGAGGCCCTGGCCCAGTTTCAGATGCTATAGGGCTCTAGGCAATACCTTTGGCCCCTTCCCTCACATGGAGGAGTCTGCTCAGCCCCAGCAGCACAAGGTCTCAGGGTAAACTGGAGAGAAGAGATGTCTCTAGTCCCACCCCTGGCTCTAAGCATGGTCACCTATGGGGTTGATCCAGCCTGGTCTTGAAAAGCTCCAAGGATGGAGGTGGCACCTTGCAGGACAACCCCGTGAAGCTATGGCACTGCTGTCCCATAACCAGCTCATGGGAGCCCCAGAGCAAGGTGTCTCCCAGAATGTCTGGGTCCCCACCATATTTCTGGTAGGGCTTCTCCTACCCAGCTCAGAGCTGGGTGCATGGACCAGGGTTCCCTGAAAGCCAGAGTGCTGAGGCATCATGTTGTAGGGCAGGATGACCCCCCTCAAGAGCGAAGTGCCCTGGGTAAGTCCGAAGAGCCGTGTGAGCTCCCCTTGCACCAGCGTCTGGCTTTTACTGAGCAAAACCCCACTCCACAACCCACAAATCTTTATATATCTGACTTGAAACCCATGCCAAAGGGGCACATGGCAAGAAGCAAGACTCTAATCTTGCTGGCACACTCCCCTGCCTTCTGTCCTCCCAACATCATGTTACCCTGTATATAACCCTTGTCAGTGGCTGGTGGCACTGGGTCCAAATCCATCCCAGTTATCCTCCAGTCAACCCAAGCCTTAGCCACCTTTTGGTTCTGGCTCTGGATTTGGCGCTATCTGCCAGACACTCAGCTTTACCCTGGCACAATCTGCACTCGCACATATTTTCTTTCTCCGACTTGAGACTAAGCCTAAGCCTGGCATCCATTTAGAGCTGTAAATGTATTTCCCACCAAACACTCAAATGTCAGTTCAGAGCACATCAGCTCCAAGACAGCTCACTCATCTCACCAGACAGAGGAACCATGAGCAGCAGTCATACATTCACAGCAAGGGATACACACTTCTGGAGACTTCTGCCTTTAAAACCACCAGCTTAGTCATTTTAAAGCTCAGGGAGAGCTTTGAGCCATGGCCCTGGTACTTCATAAAACTAAATATTGAGGTCATGATGCTTGTCCCATGGACAACCCTTCTCCATGAGCGCACACACACACATGCATTTTCTTAAATGGAACTGTAGAGCTGAAGAGCAGGCTCTGACGTGAAGACTCAAGCCATTTTAATTGCAATTAAAATGAATCATTTGCAGTGTTCTCAGCTTCCTAAAATACCTATTTCTAACAAAAGAGTCAGTCATACTTGAGCATCCAAGTATAGAGTGGATGTGATAAACTCAATGCCTTCAGGACAAAGTTCTTGGCAGTCCATGTAATTAAACCAGCTGCTTTTCAATATGGTTTAAGACTAAATACTGAACAAACATTAATCATCAGGGACTGCTGTAATCAGCTCAGCAACCATCAGGAATGACTATTTCCACTGCAACCATTGATTACTTAACGGTTTTCAGGAGGGGTTGGTATAGTCATGTGTATATGAATAGAGTCTATGGGCTGCTACTTAGTTTGGAGAGACTATTTGCTCAGTGCTTAGCAGGGGGAAAAATGGAGGAATGTATCTGTATCTGGGAAAACATAGGCCTCACTGCAAAGCAGAGAGGGACCAGCAACCAGCAGTTGCAAAATAGCTACTTTTGGGCTGTTTTGGTCCTTGATCTGCCAAATGCAAAGTGTCTGTTACTGAGGATGCTCATGAAAGCAAATCATCAAAACAGGGGGTCTGAGCCTGGGAAAAGAGCTATCCCATGCTAGTGCTTGCCCCACGGACAAATACAGACATTTGTGGCACACGGAGAAAAAAAACCTAGTTTCTCCAGTACTACAAAGGGCTTTTGTAATCTTAATTAATGCTTTGGATTCAATGTGGGAGTGGGCACTGGTTGCACTTAGTCCCAGTGCAAAAGCACAGGGCACCAACTCAGCAAAATGCATCCCAACCCACTATGTCATGTCTCAAGTCACTGCACCATCAGAAATTACTACTGCTGCTGCCTGCCCACTTTCAGGGTACTTTTGAGACTTGCTGAGCTCCCCATCTCCTAGGTGGAGAAAAAGACTCAATCTGAGCATGGGCTATCAATTCGAGCATGGGCTATCGCTTAATCTCACCAGGTTTTTGGACCAGTTAAAGATTTTTTTAGCCTGGAGCTATGCTCAGTTTCACCTTGAGAATAGTTGCAGTGTTTTACTCAGAAAGACCCAAAGCAGCATAAAGAGCTATTCCCAAAATTGCTTCTGCAATCCACCCCAGACATAGCTGTGTTTTAGTGTGAGGAGGAGAACAGCACAGTTTTGGCAGCAAAAAACATCCAGTGTGCACCATAATCCTTCTCCCCCAACCTCATCTTCCTTTGTGTCTGACTAAGAGTTCAGAGGATGAAATAAGGAAAAAAATTAGCTTTCCACTGGAGTTATATTTGCTTTTTGGTGGTGATGGGGAGCTTGCTACCAGCCAGGTAAATGCACACTTCAGTGGGCTCTGGATCAGGCCCAATGTTTAGTCTCCCCCGAGATGCAGTGATGAAAGGGGCTATAGAAATACGAAGCACTCTACTCTGGTCTTCATTTCATTATCTCACCATGCAAGCGTGCAAGCCCCCAACAAGAGGCAAAGGCCCTTGCAAGCTGTAACACACTCCCTGACCTTCAGAAAGCATCTGGCTGCGCTAGATCTTCCCATGTGGGTCTTTTTTTTTTCTCCTAGATGATTATTACTTTTTACCATAAGCATTAGGATATTTGCTTCCTTATTTCTGTAAAAGGCCAACACTTCAATGTCTTAAAAGGGTTGTCAGAGCTTTTCCATTAATATCCTTGCCTTTCATGGCACGCAAGAAGAAAATACAAACTTATGTTGGAAGCTTAAGACATTTTACCAGCATGCAGCCCTTTAAGGGACTGGTATCCCCATATGGGTCATGTCTGGCCCCTTCCAAACTCAGGCCAAGATTAAACAAATGTGTTAATGCTTAAGCATCAATAATCAATACAACCTGGTGGTGTCGGTGGAACATAGAGCCTGTGGCGCTGGGAGGGGTTCAGCTTGAAGAAAGAATAGCTCCAGCTACTTAATAAATATTATTACCTAATCTTTCTAATGTCTCCTTTGCTTGGCTCTTGGTTCGCAGTCAGCCTGTTTATTCGTGTCAGCGCTTGCTGTCTGGCAATCAGTCTGCTCCATGGCAATCATTAGTCCTTCCTGTTTTCATGAGATCATGAATTATTATCTCTGCAATAAACGGTCTCTTCCTTCTTGGCTCTCTGCACCCGGCAGCTGCCTGGAGAGCAATCCCAAAGCCTGGATGTGTCAAGGATGCTGGTGAGGGGCAACAGCAGATTCCCACCCTTAATTAGAGCCTAGGATCATTAATGTCAACAAGCCCCATTTCTGTGTTGAAGAAACATTGCTGAAGATGGAGAGAAAATATCTAGTCTAGCTCTTTGCACCCACCACAAACCAACCATCATGCTACATTAAAGCTAATATTGAAACATCTTGCCTTGACTCTCCTGACCAGCCTCTTCCCAAGCCTAAGGCCTCACCATCAACCAACATTTCAATTAGTCTACTGCTTTCCTCCATGATACACCCCACTGGACCTCCTCACCCAAGACCAACCTCTGTAGTACAGCATCTGCCTTCTCCCAGTCCTCACAACAGCATTCCACTCCCTCCTTGTCACTCATCCATGTGCCAGTCCGGATATACAGAGTCTCAGGAGCCTCCCTGAGCCCCTTGTACTCAACCACAGAGCTTCTCATGACAGCCACAGATGTAGGACTCTCACTCTATGGGCTTCTTTTGGTGCATTTTGGTTCTTAGGGCCAGATTCACAGGCAATTGGTTTCACATAGGCAGTGGGTCAGGGCTTAAATTCTGCCATCCAAAGCTAATCTCTCCATTGACTTTGAGAGATGCTGGAAAGCATCAACAGGCAGAACACACCCCAACAAACTTAGCTGTTTCATGCATGCATGCATGTGTGTGAGAATATGCTGGCATATAAGTGTGTGTATGATGGGGCAAGTCCTGGGCTTCTACGTCAGCTCAATGGGACAGTCTGGATGCTCTTCAAGCTCCTAAAGATTAACAACCACAACCAAAAACACAGGGGCTGTCCCACCAGGAGGAACATAGCCCTAAGAGGTTTTGAACACAGTATTTACAAGAGATGGGACAACAAAAGTGATTTCAAAAGGAATGGTCCTTGATCAGGTTTGGGCGTAGGAGGAGGCAGAGAAGAGGGCAACCATAAGGAATGGGGAATGATGTCCTATGAGAGAAGCTGCAAACCTGCATGGCACAGTTTGGGGGTACGATATGGAAGAAGACGGGGAGAGATGATGCAGTGTTAGCACATACAAGGTGGCTTTAATAGCTGTAAGCAAAAGATGTGTAGGGTGAAACCTGGTATTGCTAAGTCAAAATTCCTGGATAGTGCATCCAGCAGCTAAAGCACAAACCTAGCCACCGAACATAGTTGGTCTTTATCACTGGCAAACAGTATCCGCCAAGTCTTCCCCTGAAATTAAGTTTCTCTTTGTCCTAAAAGAAAAAAAAAAAATGAAGACCCCCTCCCCTCCACAGACAAGTCTTAGAAATCCAGCCCAAGTGGAGCTGGCAGCCCGGCGGTGCCCCAGCTGGGGAAAACCACTGGGACATTTGCCTGTTTTGCTGCCTGCCCCAGGCGCTACTGCTTCGTGCTCTTGGCGGGCTCCGAGGACTGCCGCACGTCAGTCCACTCCTGCATGGTGCTCTGCAGTGCCTGCGTCTTCTCCTTGTCCACTTGCACGTAATCAACCTTCTCATCCGAGGCGACCGAGGAGGTGGAGGGCTGCGGGGAGGAGAAACACGGACACCGCCTGGTCACTCATCAGCTCTGCTCTTCCCTCTCGCTCCTTCCCGCATCAGCACCACGGGTGCTGCAAGTCCATGAGCACCTCCCCTGCTTTCTTTCAGACTCCATGGCTCACCACCCTCCCTCTAACCTCCCAAATGGTCTTGGATGAAAGATTTCAGTCTGCTCTGCATCCTGCTTGCATGAGACTGAGGTGCAATGGGAGGGTAGGAACAGCGCCTGGGTCTCTACCTTCATGCCAGCCCTGGGACATGAATGTTTGGTTGCAAACGTGTTATCTAACTGCCAATAGTGCAAATTCAGTGTTGCATCTTGCTCATTTTCTTGTAAAGATCTCAAGAACTCTTACAGATATACACAAAACCCCCAGCTCCATCCCTCTTAGCTGTGCTGACTCTACACACCTAAGGCACTAGATTATCTTCATCCCCAAAACAACAGATATGTTTGCAGGTTCACCCAGCAGACCTGTTGAGGAAGAAAGAGATACTTTTTTCCATAGTTTCTTGAGTCCTGGAACCTTGTCTGCCTCTAGAAGCACTTCAGAGGACCCCCAGCTGCAACTGGAGCCAGATGATGTTTTTTAATGGTCTAAAATCGCCTTTCCAGGTTGGGATATAATTTAAATTGGTAATACCTGCAGAAATATTGCTGGGCAGAAAGAAATAATCAAGGAACAACTATCAAATAATAAAAAGACCTAACCAGTGGGATGCTTTGCCTAGGAAATAAGGTGGTGTTTGGGAAAGTCGAGGCCAACTCGCAGGTGACTCCCACAAAGGGTTGTACAATGCCTGGTCCTTCACCACCTCCTCACTCAGGTGCTGCTTTGCTTGAGTCAGTCTCTCCTTCCCCCTCCCAGTTTGCTCAGGGTGACAGCCAGTTTGACCTGCCTTTGGTGCCTCCCCAGCCCCCTCTGTCACCCCTGGGTGTCCTCTTCAACTTGGTGTGTGGCCTTGCTGGGCAGGTTATGAAATCTCCATCATATGAGACTTTTAAGCCTTGTCTGTCACTTCAGGAGAGATGCTTTCCTTTGGATGTGGGGATCCCCTGATATCCTCCCTTGCCCTATTTTCCTATGATTCACTTTAAGATGGTGTTTGTTTCCTCTGTGTACGAACCTGGAGAAAATACACCAAGATCTGGGTCTTTAGGAGCTTCCCCTTCCACGTGACACTTGGCAAAGGCATCCCATTCCTGACCCACCTTCTCCCCACAGCTCTTTCTCACCAGGTGACGGCTTGATCAGCTCAACATAATTCAGCCTTTAAATATCAGCTTCACTTTTTGAAAGCAGTTTGTACTTTTCCTGCCCCAAAACAGCACCCTTTAAAAGCACCTGACTGGCAGGAGACAGGTGCCCTGCATTTTCTGAATGAAGTCCTGAAAGTATCTCAGGTGGAAAACCCAAGTCTGGTTTTGTAGGACCTGTTGTTCTGAAGGAGGAAAAACAAACAAAAAAATCCGATATTTCTTGGGATACCTCCCGACAGCTTTTGAATATAAAATCTCCACCTGAATTTCTGGTCTAGCGCAAAATCTACAATCTCTAGCTGAATTTCTGGTCTCATCAGCATCCCTGAACCCCCGCACATCCATGCTTCTGGTGACACTTCCAGCAAGGATGCAGACATGCAATAGAGACCGAGTCTGACAGAATAAATATAGCAGTGGAGCTGCAGGAAAATTCATGCCTCTGAGGTTACTGTGCCACTTACCAACCCTGCCCAGGGCTTTGGACCATGCTGTTGCCTATGTGCATAAAAAAACCTTAAAAAATGCATTGCTTTTAATCAGAAGTTTATAAAATCCCCCATACCTTTCTGTGTGGCCCTGGTGAGCTTGGCTGGAAGTCCAGGGCCAGATAATCCACACTCCCCGAACTCTTTTTAGGCGCTGGGCTGTTGGTGCCACTAGGAACAGGAGAAGCAGAAATGGGGTTTTGCTAATGCAGGGAAGAGACAGGAGAGATAATGAGGATTAAAATGGGAAGAAGGAAAAAAAAAAAAAGGAATTAACACAAACCTGGCAACGAAATGCCTTGGTGGCACTTTTAAAAGAGGTCTCAGCCTGGATATGCGCTCACCTGCCTCTCTGGGACCAGGGTGTGCAAAACTGCTGGGGGACTATATATATATTGTGCTCACAAATTTTTCAAGCTCATGCTCTTTGATTTTATGTATCGCAAGTTCTGCTGCCTTTGTGCTGATTTTATTCATATGCCTTACATCAGATGTGGGCTTCAGCATTTCCCAGGAACCACACCTCAGTAAGGCCAAACCAGCTCTGGAATCTTCACTAATCACAACCATGCTATGCAGAGCACAGATTTCCTCTACCCACTTAGTTACACAGCCTCAAAAATATGCTTCAAGTCAACAGCTTTGCAAAGAGAGACAAAATCCCCTCCCTGTAAGCAGTGCCACTCCCTGCTGCTGCTCCGATAGCCCCTGCCCTCCACGCAAACAAGATGTCAGCAGCTATTAGGGGAAAAAAAGCCCTGAAAAAATTCAACTTGTTAGGAAAATAGATTGCGACAGTCCATAGATGTTTTTATCCCCTCTTAATTCCTGGCAAAGTAGGTGATATATGTTCCTGCTCTCATAGACAGTAAAAACCCCAATGGGACGTCATTTTGGGAATGAAAGCCACTGTTCTGTGCCTGTAGGGATGTACATAAGGATGTACAGCACATTCATCATGGTGCTATCTGAGCACTTCCATGTCATGAGCTAGGAATGTGTTTGCAGAGCTGGGGAACGTATATATCCTGCCAGGACCTTATATCTTAGCTGTGGGGCCCTTACCATCGCCACGTAGTTCTCCTCACTGTCTCCTGAGTCAGTGCTGGTGATGCTCTGGGAGGAGACAGGGCGACAGTATTGCAGAGAGCCGGCGTTGAAGGTCTGGCTGTAAGGACAAGGTCAATGGGTCAGTGATGGTTACAGGAGCTGCTTGTCCAATGCTAAGGAGGGATGGGAAGGGGCAGCACTTGATGCCTCCAAACATCACCATGCTCACATCTGGGGACTGGGCTTGAAGAAGACCTGGTGGCATTGACATTCTCCTTACGTGACCTTCCCTTGGTTCAGAAATCACTGGGTTTAGTCTTCTTCAGTTTTTTTCTTTCTAGGACTTTTTAATAACACCTTGCATGCTATGTACCCATAAGTCTCTTGCTATCAGCTCTGTAAATCAGACTCCATGAACTCTTCTATCTCACAGGAAATATTTAATTGTGGGGGATGCAGGGCCAGCCTCAGTGGAGCTTCTCACCTCCAGCCTCACCACAGCTCCAGGATTTTTTTACCGTGCAGGGCCCTATCCGAATTTTTTGCTAGAAAACAAAACCTCCAAGGCATTGTCTTGCTTTCAATTGGCCAAATCTAATTATACAGAATAACATAATGCAATCACTGTCTGGCATTAAAGCTTGCGTCTTAAAAAGCTATTTGTTGCTGCAGTAAAGGCAGGGTCATATGATTAGCTGATAAGGGAAAAATCCATTAGCTTCTCCGGGGTCGGACGTTTTGTCAGTCAAACCCCGCTCGCTGTTTCCTGGTGCAGTGATTTCAGCACACAGCACTCATGCCCTGCAGTCAGTCTCCACACAATCCAATTTATTAGAGGAGTCATAGCAGCCAAGCTTTGCTTCTGCCTTTCATTGGACAACAGCAGACCACGAATTAGCAGCAGAGCTGGAATTGTGCGAATCCTGTTATTTTTGGCCGGCAGACTTTGTTCTGAAGTGCTTCAGTTTCATTTTGCAGACTTCCTTCAGGCTAGGCTTTGCTTTCAAGGCAATCAAAACACAGCTCAGTCAGACCCTGCGAGTGTCACCCTGCATTTTGAGACTACAGCAGGGTTTTTTGGGGGAGAGATGGATGTGAAATCATGCCCCATGCCCCTAATGTGGCCGAATCAGGGTGGCTCAGCTTTGTCATGAGTCACGGTGGACCACAGGTCCTGTGAAAGAGCCACAGCTCTCCAGGAGTTGTCAGATCCCAGAAATAGGAAATGTCTTCAAAGGATCTTAATTAGCTGCTCGGCCACATGCTGGGCTTTCATGTGAAATCCCGACCTAAACAAATTTATCTTCCTGCCACCAGCTGTGATGTGGGGAATATGACTCTGGCTCTTAAAACACTTGACTAAGCTCGTGAGGCGTCCAAGAGAGAAGCCCCTCTGCTTCGACAGTATCTGACCCAGGTCTTATGTCTGGCCATGATGTGACCAAGGAAACTTCTGAGCCCCGAATTGCCATGGTGTGGTAGGATATTTTAGGAAAGAATTACTCCATAAATGCCCCTCTTCCCAGATAGCTGCTGCTGGTGCCTGATGGGGGTAGTGTGTTGGTCAAGGTGGACTTTCATCCCAGTGCAGATGTTTGCATCTGCAACAGGAGCTCTGCAGCTCCTGTTTCTAAAATTGACAAAGAACACAATGAGGGCTGGAGGGATCATGCAGCTTTTGAAGAAATTCAAGTCTGCATCCAAAGTCTGGGCTCACTTTTAGCTTGATTCAAGATGACCCATGAGGAACGTGCCCTTTCAACAAAAAGAGGTGGTGGGCCAGAAGAAACCTCTGCAGTGAATGGAGGCAGAAGGGCAGCCGACATCCCCCTTACACTCAGCCAGAGATATTTAATCCATGGCAGAGGTGACAGCATGGCTACATGTGGACGCCAGTGAGAGTGAGACCAGAGATCTCCTGTCGGAGCAAAGCAAGAATTCATACCCCAACCATTACTCACGTTGGCCTGGACCAGGATTTTGTGACTGGTGATTTGAAGGGAAGCTCATCGATGATGGTGTTGTTCCTCAGGTCCAGTGGCGATGGCTTTGCTGGGGAGGGGAAAAGCCTTTATTCAGAGGCAGCGTGTTCCTCCAATTCAGCATCCATGACCGGCATGAAAGGGTCCCCAACTAATTGTTGATTGCTTCTCATTCTGCTTATCAGCCCCCCAGCCCTCCTTGCTGATGGCAAATACCCCCAACCAAAATCCCTGCACTCATTTATGCCAGGGCTGGGGGAAAACAGTGAATTTCTCCCTCTGACCCATAGCCCCAAAGCGGATGGGTGGCCCCAAAAGGGGAATGTGCCTCCTATGGAAGTGAGAGTATAATAAACCCATTCATTAGGGAGCTGTGATAACCCATCAGATGAGGTCAGCCTTGAGCTGCCTCCGGCCAGAGCTTTTCCCCACAGGGAATGGGAAAGGACATCTGCAGGATAACAGGAAAGCTCTTCTCATCGTGGATGGTTCATTAGGTGGAAGAGAAGAGCGCTGCACTCCAGTCCCAGCCCTCACCTAGTGTGTTGATGGGGCTAGGTGTTGAGACTCTAATGGTGGGAGCCCTCCTCCTCAGCATCAGCTTGGTGACCTGTCAGGCAATGGTTTGGGGAAGGATTTGAAGGATGCAGGCAAAGTTCTTCCCCTGAAGGAAGAACTGCCTAGAGCCAGCCAGTAGGAAACAGTAGGAAAAAAAAATTTGGGTCATCTGAATACAACACAGAGATTTTGGGGTGAAGCGTAAGGAGGGATGCAGGTAAAGGGGGTGAGATCCTGCCTGTGACATGCATCTCCTGTAAAGACCAGGAAGGGTTTGAGATGGGCTCTTCAAGCACCACGAAAACTGCTTTTGCACCATAGTCATCCTGAAGAGGAAGGGGATGGGGAAGATCTGAAGGTCTGACTGTGCTGGCCGTAGCAAAGCACACTCCACATAGGATTCTACTGCATGTGCACAAGATGACAGATGTAGTCTGAAGTATTACAAGAACGGAAGGGTTCCTGGAAAGATTTGCCCACAAACAACCATTCTTACCTTTCCGGTCGGGTTTGAGGTTGCGGTTCACTGGCGGAGGCTGGATTTCACTCAACCGTCTGTGGCACTGCGCCATGGCTCCTCCTTTATGCACGGGGAGGGTGGCCGAGGACAACCCCACCAGGTCAAAGTGATGCGGCCCAGGGCTCATGGGGATGTAGAGATTTTGGGCATTGTCATTGGCTTTCTCGGTGTGGATCAGGGGTGAGGAACCGGGGTTCATGGGGACATAGTTGTCCTCGGAGTCGGTGCTGTGGGAGCGGGCCACCACTGCCTTGGCTTGCTGGGGGACAAGTGGGAGGATGTGCTGTGAGCATCAGACACTGCTCAACCCCATCCCACTACAAACCCCTTCATCTCATCATCACCGAACATACACCTGAGGTGGGAACTGCTCTAAAATATCAGCACAGAGGGAAGGGATATTCTCTCCCCTCCTTGGCCATCAGTTTGCACTGACAGGGTCTACCTCCACTGTTTCCAAGACTTTGCAACATCCTGAGTTCAGGGAAAGGTCTTAATTGGCCAGACTTGAGCCTCTTCTCATGATCAGAGTGAGCTGCAGAAGCACGCTTAACCTGGAAAGTCACTTTTCCCTGGTCTCTGGCCATGACTAAAATGCAATATGAAAGGCTGCTTTAATGTCATTTCCAGCTCAGGAAGTCTTAGAAAGTGTACAAAAGAGGCTGTTCTGGCAATATGTCAAAACTCAGCTCAGCAGCATCCCAGGATTTCAGGAAGAAGCCAAACTCCTGGGTGCCTTTTCTGGGTCAAAGCTCTGGGCAGACACACTCTGTGGAAGCACCTAAAGCACAACTGCATGTGGTGCTGGGTTAGGTGGTTGTCCCTCCATCTCTACCCTGCAGGTCACCATGGTTTTAACTGAAATCAGTAATAAACCCCTTTTGAACTTTGCTCTGCAGGACTGGGCTGTGACGTCCAACCTGGAATCAACTTGTCTCTAAATCTGTAAGGTGCAAATGGTGCCTTTAGTGTGGTGGCAGACACCAAGGCCAACTCACCAGGTAGGAGTTGTACCCATCATTCATTGACTCGACTGACTGCACAGCGCTGCCTCCCCCGTGCTGGGGGTATTCGTACGTCTCGCAAGAGGAAGCTGCAACACAACCACAAATTCACAATGTATCCCAGTGCAACTGCTAGTAAAAGGGGCCCTTGAAAACAAAATCCAGGTACTGGGAGGGCAATATCTATTCTTGATGATTGAGATGCTGGTGGGAAGACATGGTTTTTAGCTTGTGACAGACTCCCTGCTATGCTCACTCCCAATTAGCATCTCTCTGATGTGTCCACACAACTGCATGTGCCATGCGGACCTAACCTGGTTCTGTCAAAGTGCTGCAAAATCCCGGGGGTAAAGATGTCAGATAAGGTAGATCACGGCAACAAAACTGTGTTAAGGGAGAGCTCCGTTACAGCTCGCTCAGCAGATGTAAAGCCTCCGGTAAGGGGAGGATGGGGTGAGGAGAGGGTGCTAAGCTCAGACTGGTCTGTTTACTGCTGAGCATGGGTCCGGTCTCAGCTTAAATGTTGGTATTTAGGTAGGAGGAGATGGAAGAGGCATTTCAGGGATCTGTGCGTATCATTTACAGCATGTTTTCTCTCCAACCACCTCTTCTAAGTTGCCTTGCAACTATCTCATTCTAGGCACAAGGTTTGGAAAGGGCACATTCATTCACAGCCCATCCATGGCCAATGGGAAGGGCAGCTCTGCTGCACTGGGGATGTGGGGTCTTGTAGATATGCAAAATTACATCCCTGTCCGGTGAGCAAAACCAAGGCAGCTCCAGGCTGAAGTACGTTCTGATAAACCTGGTGATGTATTGAAGTAAAAGCAAGGTAAAAATGGCTGCTATCACCAAAATCTGGTGAAGGGCTGCATAGGCAAGCAGGTTTGGGGTTTTGGTTCAAGGTACAACACAGCCAAAAGCCAGCTGAGCAGCTTCAATGAGCAGAGCCCTGGGGATGCCTCTCCATGCCTGTTGCACATAAAAACCAAGGCCAGATCCTGACTGGGGAGAGCTTCTTTGTGTTCAACCCCCTGGTTGATGCCAACAGCCAAGCCAGCCCTACTGCATCCCAGTAGGATTGACCTGTCCAAGGCTGCTAGACCTGACAAAGCCAACCCCCAGCTCCCCACCCCCAAATTCACCTCGGTGCAGCCTGCTGTTCTCCACCGCTGGCAGCGTGTTTCTTCGGGGAATGGTGGCTGCCATGGGGGCCAGCCCTAAGCTTTCACCAGGCTGGGGCCGCTGGGGTGGGCTGCCCCACCGTGGCTCCGTCTGTCCGGGTTTTGGGGGCCGTGGGGGTGGTGCAGTGGGCGAGTCGCTGGCAGCGACGGCCAGAGCATTGTGGTTCTTGTCCAGTGTAAATGTCCTGGGGATCTGGTAGACGGAGAGCGGGGTGGCAGGGATGTCATAGGAGTCCGTGGAGAGCTCCCCAAACTCCTTGCATAGGGTGTTGTTGGGAGTCTTGTAGGTGTAGACCTCCTCGTTATCCGTTTCGGAGCTGGTGAGGCTCGATTTGGGGTGGGTATAGGAACCGAAGGCGCGCGGGAGGTCATACGCACTGTCCCTGAAGTCCGAGTTGTGCCGGCTGGGTTTTGGCAGGCTGTAAAAGCCGTGGAGCTGCCCGCCAACCCCATTCACGCAGTGCCCATTGCCCTGTGAGAGCTTCTGGACTGCTGTGTCGCTCCGCATGAAGAAGGCAGACCTTGTGGCCTGGGAGAAGCTGGCACTTCTGCAGAGGAAAGGGAGAAAGGGGCTGAGATGGGGGAGGAGCTGGTCCTGGGGTGCACAGAGCTCTGCTCCCCCCATTTGTCACCTTCCCAACCCACATTGCCCAACCCCAGGGCAATGGGAAGATCTCAGATGCCTCCAAACATGCCCACAACCCATTTTATCCTGAAACACTTTCAAAATGCCTCTGTCATGGGTGGGAGGTACCTGCACCCAGCTCCATGATAAGGCTATGGGCAAGAACAAGCCTTTTACTCAGATACAAATTGCTCCAAAAGGGCAATTTTCACACTAGCTGACAGTGATCCAAGACATGGCTGCAAAGAGCGGCTGCCCATCCGCACTGCAGGAGGGAGGCTTACTCTCACCTCTGCCTTGCAAACATTTTTGAGAGGAATTGGAAAAATTCATGATGGAGATTATTTCAAAGCCTCCAGCCATGCCACCACTCTGTCCTCTTGCAGGGCAAGCTCTGGGGAGGTGAGAGCAGTCCCCACCTGGGGTTTGGAGTTTGCAGCCCTGATCCGCAGGGGAGGAAGAATGAACCTCAGCACTGAATTCAGATTTATAAAAGGCCTTAAGTACCGCAGGGTGAGCAGGGCACCATGGTCACTAGGTCTGTGCCTTGCTAATAATTCCTCGAGTCGTATTGTGGTCATGCCCAGGGACACTAGCCAGGATGGAGGATGAGCACTCATCGTTGGGGAGACCTCAATCCTCTAACAAGTGCTTGTTAGCCACTGCTTTTCTGCTGATTCCCTCCAAGGTGTTTCATCTCCTGTTTTATCCCTCCTACTGCTTTCTCTTTCAATGCTCCAATGTTGCAGAAGACAATGAGCTCCATGGGCTCAGCTTTCTGCATCCATAACCCCAGTAGATGACATTTTCTTGAGTCAGGAGATGCTTGAATTGGCCACTTGGGACTTTTCTTTCCCCCATCTTCAACCCCTGCCACCATGAAGCAGCTCCCCATCCTGCAAGCCTTGGGGAAATCTGAGGATTGTGTTGGAAGGGCTGGGACATGAGGGCAAGATGTGACAGAGTTGAGCATGGGTGATAACAATACCTTCCCTGCGCTGGCTGAAGCAGCATGGAAGAAGATACGGCAAAGCTCCAAAAAAGGGTTATCCTGCCATGAAGAGCTAATGCATATGCACCAGGAGAGGGTAAGAGGTAGCCTTGGGCTGTGTCTTTTTGCTCACAGAGGTATAACTATGCATGGGTCAGGCTTTTGGGGACCACATGCTCACAGCCAGAAAGGGATCGGCCAGCCCCATTTAAACATCTCCCTGTGCAGAGAGTCCTGCCTTGTATCAGTCACCAAGCTGGGAAAAAGGGAAATGGTTACAGGAAGGGGGGGATGTTCCAGTTGCAGCAAATCACTGGGGAAGCGGCAGCACTATGGAAAAAGCTGGGAGATGCTGGTTTACACTGCTCCAGTGGGGTTGATGCTCTTCAGGGACAACAGGGACTCTGTTTCATAGAGCCAGCACGAGATGGCGCTCAGAAATAGGGCTTATTTGGGGAAAAAACAAGGGATGCTGTGATATGACCAACGAATCTCTGCTGCCTTTGGAACTCATTCTGCCCGGGAGACATTTGGGCTCTGGCAGGGTCTTTTTGGCCGAGGACTTAAAACATCTCATGGGTTAATTATTCAGCATTGCCTGCCAATTAGCTACTATTACCCTCATTTTATGGATGAGTAAAGTAAGAGCTCCGGAGCTGAAAGGGGGGGGATTCCCAGGAGTCCTGCAGCCTGGCCCCATGCATTGGACATTGATCAGGGTGATTATTTCTGGCCCAGTTGCAGAAGATGCCGCTGGCCAGTTTGTCTCTGCCCACCAAAGCATCGGTGCTTGCTCCCCCCTCCTCTGGGTCCCAGCCACCATGCTCAGGGTCTTGGACGGTGGCTTTTAGGTATCCTCACAGCTGGAGCGTCAGAGGACCTTTTTTTAAACACTGTTCCATTAAGTCCATCTGAAGTTAATTTTTCTGAGCCTTTTTCAGTTGTTGTTTTTCGGGTAGGGAAAGGCAGCTGCAGCAGAAAAGCCCAGCGGAGGCTGCAGCCTGGTCTCTGCTCTCGCCCCACGCCAGCTGGGCTCCGACCGCTGCTCCCTCCCTCCCTTCTCGCTGTTCCCGCGAGCCAAAACTCTTCACGTCAGAAAAACTCCTTGCTATTTAAGGCAACTGGCTGGGTCTGGAGGCAGAGAGCTGTCGCTCGCTCAGAAATACCACACTGTGCACCACGGGCTGCCGTGAAGCCCAGCGAGCTCTGGAAGGGATGAACGGCAGAGTGGTGCAAACCCTGCCCATCCCTCTGGTTGTGTTTTTTCTGGTTAAAGGCAGGAATTAGGGCCTTGTCTGCAGGATCACAAAGTGGTTGACGTTGGAAGGGACCTCTAGAAGTGATCTGGTCTAACCCTCCTGCTCAAGCAGGGCCACCTAGAGCTGGTTGCCCAGGACCGTGTCCAGATGACATTGGAATATCATCAGGGATGGAGCCTCCACAACCTCTCTGGGCAACCTGTGCCAGTCACCCTCACAGTGAAAAAGGGTTTCCTGATGTTCAGAGTTACTCTCCTGTGTTTCAGTTTGTGCCCATTGCCTCTTGTCCTGTCAGTGGGCACCACTGACAAAAGCCTGGCTCCATCCTCTTGGTATCCTCCCTGCAGGTATTCATATACATTGATGAGATCCCGCCTGAGTCTTCTCTTCTCTAGGCTGAACAGTCCCAACTCTGTCAACCTTTCATCATAGGAGAGATGCTACAGTCTCTTCAGCATCTTCGTGGCTCTTTGTGGACTCTCTCCAGTCTGTCCACATTTCTTGTACAGGGGAGCTCAGAACTGGACCCAGCACTCCAGATGTGGCCTCACCAGTGCTGAGTAGAGGGGAAGGATCTCCTGCCTTGACCTGCTGGCAATATTTGGCCTAATGCAGCCCAGGATACCATTTGCTTTCATGGCTGCAAGGACCCATTGCTGGGTCACGTTCAACCTGGTGTCAACCAGGACCCCCAGGTCCTTTTCTGCCAAGATGCTTTCCAGCTGGGTGGTCACCAGCATATATTGGCGCTTGGGGTTGTTTCTGCCCAGGTGCAGGACTTCACACTTCTCCTTGTTGAACTTCATGATGTTCCTGCTGGCCCATTTCTCAAACTTGTTGAGGTCCCTCTGGTGTAGCAGCATAACTGTCTTGGTATATCAGCCAATCCTCCCAGGTTGGTGTCATTAGCAAACTGGCTGAGGCTACACTCTGCCCCATTATCCAGATCATTAATAAAGACATTAAACAGGACTGGACCCAGTATTGACCCCTGGGGTACACTGCTAGGGACTGGCCTCCAACTAGACTTTGGGCCACTGATCACCACCCTCTGGGTCCAGCCATTCAGCCAGTTTTTAATACAACCAGAAAGCCAGGAAAGCTGAGAGCTCACTCAGGAGGTCACCACTCCAACCTCCTCCTCCCAATCGTAGTGAGATGAGACCATTGCTCAGGGCTTTCTCCAACTGGGTTTTGCAGACCTCCAAGGATGGAGGTGGGTTGAGCCACTCACCCCCAGCCCTCCCTCAGCTGCACCTGAGCTTTGCTCCCAGGTGGGCTACAATACCTTGTGTTTTCTGACTTTCTGCTCATACACTGGTGGAGGAAAAGGTAGTCCTGGGGGGCACTGGCAGACAGGGTGCTCTGGAGGTGGCCGGCAGGCGAGTCAAAGGTGAACAGGGTGGGCTGGCTGGAGTGGGATGGTGCTGAGGACTTGCGCTCTCGCAGCAGGTGGTGGCTGGCACTGCTGAGTTCTGCTGGGGAGGACCGTGGTGCATGATTCATGGAGGCGATGCTCCTCAGGGTATCTGTGAAGGGAAAAAACATACCAGTAAGTGGCCAGATGCAGTGACCCCACAGCCTGTGTTGCCAGGATTTTCCTTTCTTAAATGTTGCGGCATTTATGGAGGTCAGTGGGTTTTGCTTATGGCTCTGAGTGATGCACTCAGCAGCAGACTCCTCTACCTGGAGCACATGCAACTATAGGTACCATGTAGGGAAATAAATATTTTATCATAATTTAAAATTTTATCATATTTTATCATATGCTTAGTGGCTTGCAGGGATGTCTGGGGAATGTCAGCCCAATTCACAGGGAGCTCATTGAGTTGTTATAACCTGGTTAAAAAGGAAAAGGAAGAGAAGAGCTTGCACACCACAGTTTCTGCTTATTCTGTCTTTTCTTAGAGACCTTTTGTAGGTGGCTTTAGAGATGTGATTAAAGCCATCCCCATCTGTGTGTGTAAGGGCATCACTGCTATCCTTTTACAGTTGGGTAAACTGAGGCCAGGGAATGTGGATGGACGTAGTGACAGCAGACATGAAAAATATTTCCACACTCTCCAACTCTCTATTAATTTTGTGACCTCAAAAGAGTTCCAGCTGTTTTCTGCTAGTAAAATGGGATGCAGACCCAAGGCATGACTCCTAGTGCCTGCCTCCCTTGCTCAAGGAGAAATACACTTTAAAATATTAAATTCATTTCAACAGAGAATATCCCAGAGGTCAGGAATAATCACCTGATGACTCAGCCCTCTAATAAACATGCTCCAAGAATTTGAACCTGGGATGAATTTTTACAGTCAAGCTGTAAACCCCCATTACAAAAAAAAAAACCCCACAACATCAAACCCCAGAAAACCCACAAGCTGCAGAATATTTTGGGAAAGCTGATCCATCTCTGGCTGCAGAAGACCATGCAGAAGATGATGCGATGCATGGTCTCCCTGCCATGCACGCACTCCTGGCATGTGAAAACCAATCATTGTTGTTCACTGGAGTCACCCTTTATAATAGCTGTGATTTACATTTATTTGGTGCTGATGCAAAATGCAGAGAAGACCCAAACCCTAACAAAAAGACCATCTTTCCTTGGCTAAATCCACCCATTTTCTGGCTACCATTGATTTAGAGATTGCTCCCAGGTTTCCCCCAACACGATGCCCACCTGCTCTTCAAATTTGACTTGACACCCATAAGGGAACCTGCTCCGACATGGGCATGAGGGGGATTTTACATATTTCCAACCTCTTTTTTCCATTCCTTCCCTCAAATCCCAGATCCTACCAGAAATTTTGGGCCTGACTCTCTTACACTGCAGATAAATGAGTTCTCTGCAAAATGGCTGTCATGGCTCGGACAAGGAGATGCTCCGCATGGGGTGATTTTTCACTGACTTCTGAATTGTGTCAAGATACAAAATCGATCTGTCTGCCGCTCGTTCACTGCTGCTACATTTTTTTTCCTGGCGTTACTGCAAACTTCACCCGATGCAGAAAAAGTACATTAATAAAAGCCAAAGAGCGTGGCTCGACTGTTGTTTGGTTTGTGCTAAACACAGAAAGGATCAATATTTAACATTGACATTAATGGTGGGGGATGAGAGCTTAGAACTCCAATTCCTGTCTTCTTTCCATGGGCATTAAAGGTCCCTCGGTGCTTTTCATGGGAGTAAATGGCCGTCTCGGTGTCCTTGGACAAAACAGTGCCTTGACCCTCATTCTTATTAAATATTTATCCTGTAGCAGTGCAGACTGATCCCCATTGGAAAAAGAGTCTTGAGAGCTCTGTGAGTCCCAAATGTCAGTCCCAAATCAAGTGCTCTGAGGTTAGCCTATACCCACGTTGCTACCAAAACCAGGGTGGCTGCACCCAAAGTGCCTCTCAGGAGTCCCCCGGTCTTGCTACCTCACAAATCACAGCCAGAAACTGCCCATGACTTTGGGCTTTGGCCAAGACTCTTCCAAGGATGGTATGAGGATGGCAGGTTAGTTTTATGTCCCTATCCTAGCATGAAGGTCACCTCTGGGGACAACCGTGAACTGCACTGGGTTGGAGTCCCTCTGCCCTGAGCAGTCCTCCATCCAACACTATTGCTGTAGGCTCTGCACTTGCCGTTGCATGGAAAAGCCATGGCAGGCCAAAATACACCCAGGAGTCAGAAATTACAGTGATTTATTTGTGCCAACACAGCCTAAGGGGACAGATGAGGCTGCACAGAGGAGATGGTCCCCAGCACCACCCCAGGGCACAGAAAATTCAAATCACAACACTTCGAGGACCCCAGTGAATCTTGCACCACGGGGAGACCCTAATCTTTTCCTAAAAATCAGTCTGATTTGGGAAAACCAGAGAACGCAGTGCAAAAGACGTGCTCATTGAAAGCAGGATGAATTACTCCACAGTTACTCCAACCACATAAAAGAAAACAGGGGACAAAGGGGAGAAGGTGGCAATGCCCGGTAAAAGCACGTTGCTTCCCTGGGGGAAGCCGCTCTATCGGCATCCGCATTGATTTTCAAAATTAATTCCCAGCTCGCTTCCCACAGCGACCCGGCTACCGAGAGCATTAGCGAGAGCCAATTCAGGAGTCACGTACTCCATTAGGTCTGTGAGATGAACTCCGTAATAGCAGGTGAGAGATGGATTGCTTCACAGGGCTGGGAAAGTATTGCAAGAGCTGGGAAGATAAATCCTGTGGCTGCAGAAGGGGACTGCCAAGATTGCTCCGTATTTTTTATGTTGTGGGGTTTTTTTGCACTAGAAAAAAGTGCAGCTCATGCACCCAGGTGACATGCTGATGATGGGTCCTGCTGGGGGGCAGAAATGGAGGTAAGAAAGGAAATCAAGGCAGAAAAATAGTATTTGATGACTAGTACATGCTAAAGGGAAAAGTCAAGACATTTGTGCTTTCACATTGGCCTGAAACAGAGAGAGGTCCCCCTGAGGATAAGGCATACAGGGAGAATTATGAGCCAGAGGTCCCAAAGCCATTTCAACTCACCATGCTACAGTGTCCAGCTCCCAAGCAATGAGGACTAACACTCTTTTCCCATGTCCATGCAGGGCACTTAGTGAATAACCTCTGGGGGGTCCCATCCAGATGCCTCTAGGTGTCAGTCCCACCCGCATCATGACCAAAGATGCTCAACTCAATCTGACCACAAGCCAAAAAGAATGATGCTTCTCCATCCCTCACAGCCACCCACCTCAGGGTTGTGGATAAACCTTCCTGTGGCCTTCCTTCATTCAACAGTGTAGACATAGCCTTCAAACCCCTTGGCTTCCTGTTGAGAACTTGAGTTTATGTTGAGGGAATGTGTCAAATACAGCCAAGGAGGGATAAGATCCTGTTCCAGTTCCTATTGCCATTCCCAGGGGGGCAGAGTTAAGGTTATGTAGCAGGGCCATGTGGGAAGTGTCATCTTAACCCCACGTTTCCTTCTCCTCCGAGTTCAGGGAACTGGACTCTCACGGTCTAGAAAAGGCGGTGTTGGACACCCACAACTTAAAATTTGATGTCAGCAGCACGATTTGCATGCGTACGTCTCACTGGGCTCATGCTACAGCTGTTGCGCTGGTCCCTGTGAGAAAGAGAGCCAGAGGCTTGGCGGGAACGAGCCAGCACAACCCTGCAAAACCCCACAGTGCCGGGTAGACTTCAGTCGGCCAAAGGCTCAGCGCTCACTAGTTCAGGTTAAGATGAGCCTTTTTGGCCATGTGTCACAGCAAAGGGGGAAAAAAACCTCCTTGCGACTCCATCCCCAAAGAAAAATACGCAGCTGCGAGCACGGCCGGCAACAGGACCAACTAGGCTGGGAGCCAGGAATTTTTTATGAATGTTTTCAATCCCCCAAAGCAGTATTTCCCTTCTTGCTGACAGCTCTGAATTCCCTTGCTCAGAATGCTCAACTATTGCTGTGCGCACACAGCTTCACGCAATGTTCCTGGGCTTATCTGGGTAAAATAATTACGTAGCCTCTTTTGGAAATTGTTGCTCAGAACAGCCTTTTTCGCTGGAGCTGCGATGTCAGCTTTCCCTGCCTGAAGGCAGAGGCTGGGACTACAAGTCCCTGTATCCCACGGACTTGAAATGACCCCCCTGGGAAGCACTTGATTTTTGTGTGTACCTAAATTCCTCCACTCCGTTTTAAGTTCACAGCAAAGGTTCCAGGTTTCCTTGCAATTCCTGAGCTGCGCAAAATTCTCCGTGATGCCCACACTGTGCTGGCAAAGGTGAGCTGGTCCAAGGGGCCTCTCAGATAAGGGCTCCTCATATCTGCCCTGGAAAGAAAGGTCATGAAACACCTTGGACCATGCTACTAACTTTGTGCCAGTTAAAACTTATGGCCAATGAGATTTTTTTCAGGAGGGAATGGTAGAAATCTACTAGAAATTCTCCCTAGGAGGGCATGGGGTGGAGTGTGCTCATGCGGTATCATCCTCCCCACTCTTTGGAGCAGCTCTGTCATTTATGGGCAAAAAAAGGGGGAACATTCTCCGATGGGAATCTGCCTGCACCTCCGCTTTCACTGCCAGCTCACTCCTCGAGCACAAATACAAAAAAATAATTAAAAAAAGACAAACAACCCTACCAAAACAAGCCTTCCGCGTGCTTCTCCTGGCAGGGAGAGAACAAACAGCATGTCCAATGGATGAGTCACCGTGCCACTCTGCTGTCAGGAGGCCCTGGGATGCCACGAGGATGAGCATGGAACCAGAGGATGGTTTATTTACTGAGCTTTCCCTATCGCCTCCGAGTTGGATGGCATTTGGAAAAGCTGTTGTCAGTCTGAGGACACCTTGGTAGGTCACCTGCTAAAGGTTTCCTCCAGCAGGTTAGTGGGAAAGGGCATCTGATTTGGATAACTTCCCCTCTCTGGTTTCCATCAGGGTGTGGACCTGCGTGCAAGGATGCAGGTACCCTAATATTCAGGTGTTGCCTGAATTTTGGGTGCCAAGCAGGGGGAGTGGAGCTCCCCAAAAGTGAGGAGGGGGCACAGCTGCATCCTCCACTGCAGAGGAGCTGAAGGGTAGGGACAAAAGCAACATCAGGCTTTTGAGATTTTCCTTTCCAGTTTCTGCCACTTATTTCCATCTGCTTTGAGAAACTGGTCAAGACAGAGTGGCAAGGAGGAGCATCACTGCATTATGGACAGGGATCTGCTTCACAGAGGGCTAAAGGCATGGTTTCTCTTACCCAGTTTCAGCCACCTAAATGATACTTAGCCTAAGCTGGTCCCCTTAGGTTTCCTCTACTGACAACAGTGAAATCCCCCAATTATTTAAGCATCCAACACAGGATGGGGAGAACTACCTGAGAAAGAGTTGATGGGAGAAACAGTGTGACAAAGATGAGTGGCAATAAATAACAGCGTCTCTGCCCACTAGGGCAAGCGCTCTGCTTGCATTTGTATGAAACAACTAAAAAAATAATGGTAGTGTAGGAGCATTTGCCTTGGAAAAGCATGGGAACCAGGGGGAAAAATCACAGTGCTGGAGAGTGAGTGAGCGAGAAAAGAGGGAAAGGAGCCGAGTCAGATCATCCTGACCTCAAAGCATTATATATCTCAGTTATTTTAACAACAATCAATGCTTTGAAGGACGAAGGGGCAGAAGGGAGAGAGACTGCAATAGAAACAATGCAGTGCTTCTCCCTGGAGAACACAGGTTTGCTTCTGTGAGATGAGGTTGTGCCCAGAATCCCATCCCTGCCCTGGGAAACACCCGTTGGCAGCAGTGACCCAGCTCTGTATCATATCAACATACCCTGCACATGGCGGCTACCCTTTAAAGAGCAAATCTGCCCCTTGATTGTGGAGGTCAACCTTTCATGTCAATCTTTGGAGGTCTAACATTTGGCCAGATGGGGATGCCTGGTGTGCACCTATTTATTTTTGTTATAAGGGCTTCAGTGCTGGAGATAAAAGGAGATGAACGTGGATGCTTGCAGCCCTGGTTATGCGCAACCTTGAGCATCCCACCTGGGATACCCTTATCTGAGAGCCCTGGAGTGGGACAACGACCTACAGCTGGGGATGAAGGACAATCCCAGGGCAGCAGCATGGGCTGGGACAGGCTTCATTTGCTCCATAGAATTAACTTGTCTCCAACCCTCTGCTTCATGAATCATCATCTCTGACATTGCAAAACCAATTTGATGATGAATTAAAGGGGGGGGGGGGGGGCGGG
>JANZLQ010000027.1:22647679-22670632 GCA_026212715.1 Elanus axillaris | reverse complement strand
CGAAAACACAAAAAAAGGCTGGAACAGAGGGAAAGGGCAAAGATGGTAGGCTCTAACTGTATTAAACACAAAGTGGTCTCAAGGGGGGATAATTTTGCCTTTTTCAGGGTAGGAGTAAGGTGGCAAAACCAAGGCAATGGGGATGTGCAGAACTAGCTGCTTTCTGTGGGTGGCATATGTGATTCCCGCAGATGCCGGGGCATCCTTAGTAAATCTGGCTGGAGGTATGAGCAGTCTGTGGAGCCCAGTGCTGCAGGACAGGGCTGAAGCTGTTGAAAGCTAAGAGCTATTGAAAGGGATTACACATTTATATGACAAAAGGTTTTTTTCCCCTGCCAGAGGCAGCTTCATGACAGCCCAGCGTCAAACCAGCTTTCTCACTGTGTGAAATGAAGCTCCGCCATCCTGTTTTGGAGATTGCATTGGCTACTATATTGGTTATTACCACTGGTTATTATTATTTATGACAGTGATGATGATTAGTGATTTTGGTATTTCCTAACTGGGCTTTCCATTGGACATCACGCCAACACAGTCTTCACGCAGTGCCATGGTCCAACATGCCACCAACGAGGAGGGTGAAAGCCCAGAAGTTGGTGCACCATTGACTTTGCATCTCCTAGCCCAGGAAAAAATTGCTTTTAGGTCCTGAACAAATTTCTTCTTGTCTTCCTCATTGTTCACTGTGAGCAGTATGTGGGTGCCTTTCCTTCCTTGAGCAAACATGGGTTCATGCCTCACTTAGCAGAGATGGAGAAGGAGAAAGGATGAATCCCAGCATAATCCCAGCCCAGGCTTCTTAATGGCTTGCTTTAAATTTTATAGCCTTTTTATGGTGACGGGAGCGTAGGCCTTTAACGCTCCAGGAGAGCAAAGGAAAACTTTCGCTAGGAGGAAATGTGAACCCATTTTACTTATGCATGATTTAGTACCATTTCTATTCAAGGGAGTGCACGAAAGGCCCAAATATTTGCACTTTGTATTATAGAAGAACTGCCATTCCCGGCTCTTTACAGAAGTAATTTATTTCGATCTCTCCTTACCTTGGGGGAGAAACATTGTAAGTCCTAGTTTGCTGGGGAGTCAATAAAACAGCAGCGCTGTTAAGGGTCTGCTTCGCCATCGCTCAGCTCAGCAAGGCAGCGATGGGGAAAGGACGAGGACCCCCAAATTTCTCCTTTCAGAGCCTCCTTCTTCATGGGTGCATTTGCACCCATGCTCAGGCCCAGACCGCAGGAGTTTGGCCCTGGTTTTCTCTCCTCTATCTGGGATTAATGCTATTTTTTTGCTTGCCGGGTGGTATTTTAGCCAATGGGTTAAAAGGAAAGGGAGGTGGGGGCTGCACAGGGGGTAGGGGGGAAGATGAGGACAGGGGGTTGTGGTAGAGCCTTAAATTTTTCAGGTGAGCCTAGCATGCTCAGATGGGGCAGTATCAGCTACGTCAACTGCAAAAGCTGAAAGAGGAGACAAAAGAAGTCATTAACCCTCGTGGCTGCAATACTATGTCCCTGAACCAGCAAGCAAAGCAGCCCAGGGGTCAGTGCAAGCAAGGGTCAGTTCATCCCCAGAAAACATGCCCTTAGGGATGGAGACTCAAAAAAATAAAATAGTTTGGCTTGGGTTTTTTCTTGCTGGAAGTTCAGCTCTCACTTTTCCATCTCTGCAGCCTTTACTCTCAAAACAAACCTCTCTGCAAAAGTTTTCCATGCATTTTTTTTTCATTTAGGGGTATGAGCATACCCTGTCCACATAACAGAATCATCTAAAGAAGACCTGTTGCGAAAACCATTCCTAAGCTCTTGAGGGTAAAATGCAAGAAGAAAAGTCTCTGCAAACAATGGGGGGATTGCACCTTGCACAGCCACTCTCTAGCTGGGCTCTGCCACACCAGCACTCCAACAAAAAACACAAACAGCTCAAAAAGCTGCCTGGATCTCTCTACCCATCATTAAAAACCTGAGTCCTGCCCATTAGGCAGTCTATTAACAGTGCTCAGTGGAAGCAGAGAAAGAAAAGGTCCCTTCCAGGAAGCTATTCTCATTGCCATGAGGTTAAAAATGTCTGTGACCCCCCAAAGCTTTATGCATTCAGAAATTATGGGTTCACTCATAGTAAAAGTCTTCAGTATCAGCTAAAACCTGGAGGTTTTTCTCCTCCTCTTCTTTTAAGATGCAATGACGGCAAAAGGACTTGGAATTTATTCCCTACACATCGCCATAATCAAATAATATGCTAATGCTATTAGCATGGGACCTTGCATCGCAAATGACTTAGAATCATATTCTCTTTCAAAATACTAGAGTTTCATTTAAATTGGTCTCCACAGCAACAGGAAATGAACTGGGATAATGTCAGATGAAAATCTTCATGGTTGGGCATGGCAAACGAGGAATTTCGCAGCAGGGATTGAGGGGAGAGCCATGAAGACGGCTTCAGCCCACCAGTGTTGGTGGGCTTGTGCTTGTCTTCTTCCACCCAACCAGTTATCAGCTGTGATAACAAACACAAGTACAAAATGAACCTGTATGTCCAGGAGGACATCAAAGCATTCTGATGGAAAAAGGGTGAGTAGACATGAGGTTCATGTAGACCTGAAGCCTAAGGAGGCTTTCTTGGTCCTCTTCCTCGCAGACACTTTCTAAGTGTTCCCAGGGGAGATGTATATGACAACTGGTTTCATTCATGTTACATCAGTTCTCATCCATTAAACTCAAATCCAGCTATTTGCAAATGGTCTGAGGGAACATAGCTCCTGATCATGGGCCAGACTCCCTTATCTTAGGGTTGTACAAGCACAGACCAGGACGAAGGTGCTTGCTGCTGGCTTCTCTCCATTAAAACAGGAGCTGCTGCTCCTTCCTTCATCTCATCTTCTCTCTGTTCACAAGCTCACCATGATGGGCACTGTCTCCCATGAGGATCTAGGGTGGGAAGGTCCTGCAGCATCCTCTGGCCAGTGCCTACCAGCTGATCGCATGGTTTCATCCCATTGAAAACTTCCCAAACCCATTTGACAATGAGCTGAGCTTTGCAATGTCATGGCTGGAAAGCTACTGGTTAGAAACCAGCTCTAATTTCCCATGAAAATGTTTTCCCAGCTGCTCCACTCATCTTCCCTGCACTTGTTTCACTCTGTGGTCACCGTTACGTCGGTGGACATGGTGTGATCCTCATCTTGGTTGGGGCTTCTTAGCGTTCCCCTAATAAAATGAGTATTAGCAATGCAGCCCACAAAAATGTCTTTGAAAGCAATGTCAGAAAGTGGGAGGTGTCTCGCTTCAGCATGGCTAAGAGTTCAGGCAATGAAAACAACTCCAACCAGTCTCTCCATTCTGTTTGTAATTATCTGGGCTCCGGTGAGCGTTAAAACATCTGTACTGGTTTGGCAGGGACTGGGGAGCGTGGCTTGTGCCAAAGGCAAGAACTGGCGTGGGTTGAAAGCAGCACAGCAATACGTTGCTGTGGTATTGATGCTCAGAAATGCGGGGCTGGCAGGCTCTCCTGCAAGCATTTTTGGGTTAGGGTCAGCCCCAGCCCTGTCCCTATCCCCACGTCCCTCATCCACCATGGCTCGTACCCATCCAGGACCATCCCAAGGAGAGATGAAGGAGGTTAAAGGAGATGCAGGGTTGGCTGGAGTCCTGAATCCTGCTGGGTTTGACATCCCATTGGACTTTGGTCACCATTAGTTCAACTCCATGTTACACTCTTGTATTTCTTATGTCTGTGCACGACCATTTCCACCTGGACACCCTCCGTCTCACCATCATGTCTGGTTGCAGACAAGCAAATCTCTCCCCACTGGATATTTCTGCACTGAGCAGCAGGGCAAGCTCCCAGCATGGATGTTGCTGTTTGAACCTTGTGCACTAAAGCATGGGCTGGTTTCATGGTTATTTTTAACACACAGCAGCAGCAGAGCTGGGTTTAGTGGGGCAATGGAGTGTAATGCAGAGCATGGTCCTCAGGAGACTCAGGCAAGGCAGATTTATCACAATCTCCTTGAGCGTAGTATTTTTGGATTTTGGCATTCCTCACTCCCTGACTCAGGAACAAAACATCCTCTGGCATCCAAAGACCGGAGCAAACCCTCTCTCCCCTGATGCTCTCTCATGGATTGTGAACCATCCCATGGGCTTATTCAACAGCTCCTCACCCTCTTCTTCCTCACTCAAATGCGGCTTGCAAAGTGTGGTGAGCCCATCCTTAAAACTCTGAAAAGCCAGATTACATTATCTGCGGCTCTGCAGCTGTGCCCATCCTTGCACACACCACAGATGGTACCAGCACCCACACCAAAATCCACATCTTCTTGCCCAATGCATCGCCCGTGCTTCATGGTTGGCTTAGGGCCAATTGAAAATGTTCTGACATCCTCCAGCTGGAAAACACCATTTAATCAAAATAGGACGTTGCCAAGGAATTGCTTGCAGCCAGAAATTACAAGAAACCTGTAGAGGATAAAAGTGAATTTTAAGTAAAAGGGGAGAAGGTCAAAGTGTTTCAAATCTTTCTCATCAGAGTGGATCATTTTTTGGGGGTGGATTGCCCTTCTTCAACCAAAGATCATCATCATGTGCTTTTTAGATGTGAAAGCACAATTCTGAGTGAAAGTCTTGATTTATTTTTTTTAAAATTCATTCAAATTCAGAATGAAAAGGTGTGAATCAAAATCGACGCTGAAAGCGGATGAAAATGGATTCCAGTGAGAGTGAAAATGAACATGCTGAATTTTTACCACCTCTGAAGTGGAGTTTGTGATGGGCTTGTCACCTGCTCTGCTCATTGCAAGGGCAGAGTTCCCCCAGCATCAGCTTGCTCAGACTCCATATGTGCCACTTCTGGGAACTCTTCCTTCCTTGCAGGAATGGGATTTTTTTTTTTTTTTTAATTCAAATTTCCTAGATGACCCATGTCCAAACTTGGTGTATTTGGCTGCTGAAACAGATCTGGATGAGAGCCAACACTTGGTGCCCCTCTCATCACTATCAGAGTCCTTCACCCATGGGATGAAAAGTGGTTGTAAGAAATACGCATTGGATCCCTTTCTCTCCACAGATGCTGTGAGGGATAAGCCATGATATAATGGATTTTTGGCTATGACCACAGGAATGTATGAACTACCAGGACCAGAATGGAGCATAAGCCAGCCTGCTCCAGCTTTCCATCTCCAAATACTTTGGAGACAGATGAGAACTTCACAGGGATCACTCATGCAGCAATGCACCCACACGGAAAACTGATTTGTGCCTCACTTCATTTATAAATGTTATTAAAGCAAATATTTGAACTTACCTAATACAACTAAGGACATTTTTGCACTCATGGCAGTATTGATTCTTTAAGCCACTTTATCTGCAAAAAAACCCACTTTGTGTCATATAGGTCTGTGAATACAGGTTTGGTCTTCCCTTCAAACTGCACCAGGAGACACCAGACAGTAGCATGTGTTCTCATTACTGAGATATGTCAGTGGATTTTTTTTTACTGCAAGAAGCACTGTTTTCCCAGGGCTAGGACATCATGGACTTATCTGCATAAAAACACTAGTGTCAGGCAGAGGATAGGGTGGTCCTTCCAGCAACATGCCAAAGAAATTGAAAGCACTTCCATTTCTTCTTAAAGGTAGCAGAAATGGTGGAAGTGAGTTTCTGGAGCATCACAGAAAAGCCAGCAGGATCTCAGACCCCCAGAAGGTGTTTTGTTGATGCCTAAGAACAGATATAATGGTATTTAAAACCTGTAATAAAGCCGTCAAAGTTGGAATGAGCTTCTAGTGAAAATCACAAATCCACCCCTTTTTTAGGCTCATGGAACGAAGTTTGGGGATAAGGAAAAGCCAAGTGAGTCAAGAAACTGGGCTTGAGATACTTAAGAAAAATAAAAATGTGAAGACTGAAGAGACACCACAGTGCTCTCCCGGAAAGACAAAGTCTTCTGCTCTATCAGGAATTTTTTTCAGACAATTCTCAAGCGGCAACATTTTCACCTGGCAGATCATGTGTTGACCAGGTTTTGACCCTAACACTAATCATCAAAGCAACTATCAACTAGTAAAAAGACTCATCACAGAATTTGTGGATTACAAGTAGGTATTTGAAAGACTTCATCATGACTCATTTGAGAGCAATGTGAACTGTTATGGCAAGCCAGCAAAAATATCATACCATCATAAAGGCTTTATATCAAGGTTGAGCCAGTACAAAGTATATGCAAGCTCCAGGGAATGGTTTACACAGATAGCAATGTCAAACAAGGTGGTGCTTGGCAGGGCAGGTGATCTGCCGTGAGATAAAGGTGAGGTTGGAGCCTCAGGCAGTGCAGTAGCCATTTACTACACTTTAACATGTGATGAAGTATTTCCAAGTGCCCCAGTGCCCAGATGCCTGCCCAATACTTCAAAAAGAAGATTCGTTGTCAGTTATGAAAAAAAATAAAAATAGCAAATGTAATCAGTCACTCAACTCCAGCTTACTTCAAAAGCAATGGCATATGAGAATAGGGGCAGTTTATATATTTGGCAGTAAAATGATGGAAGGCAATCTACCAAAAATTGGCAAGGAGCAGCTGTGTTGGCCAGGATGGGATTTGGTCATGTGGAGCTGAAAGAACACATGATGAAATTTTTGAGGTGAAATACTATTTTCCATCCAAATAAATAGATATAAAGGGTGGCAATCAATCAAAGGTGCAAACAAGTCAGACACATTCTTCAGCATGTGACAATGACCCAGTAAGTATGAAAAGAAGCTGAATTCCCAGTAAGGGCTGACATGTACCAGAGCTTCACCACCCGCCCTGGAGCAGCTGGAGTACAATGAAGGACATCACACAGAGCAAAAAGGATAAGAAAACACCAGTCTGGAGTTACCTAGAGCCAAGGGGTATCAGACAATACACTGTAATATGGACTCAGATGAGGCAATGTCTCATCTCACTGTCTGCCCTCCCACCTTCCTGGTGATGCAAACAGGGAACTATTCCAGTTTCACCTGCTGGGATTGCTGAGGTATCTCAGCTCCTCGCCATACTCCAAAGCCTGGTATTTCCCTGCAGTGTAAGTTCATAAAAAATCACAGAATCACAGAATATTTGGGTTGGAAAGGACCTCTGGAGATGGTCTAGTCAAAGCAGGGGCAGCTACACCAGCTCAGGACTGTGTTCAGTTGGGTTTTGAGTATCTCCAAGGATGGAGACTCAAGTTGGGGTGTTTTTCATGCTTGATTGTAAGTAATTGCTTCATCCTCTGTGGCTTAAAGTGATCATAAGTATGGACCAACAGTTAAGCTGTTCCTTGAATGCCTGGTGGAAACTGCAACCCCCTCCTAGTCTGACTCCCAGAGACAGAAGAAGCAGGCTGAGAGCAAAGGGGGAACAGGAGAGATAACTTCTCATTCTCCCGCAGAGTCTCATTTTTCATCAAGTTTTTCAGGAGCTGTGGCCAAGTGTCCCTTTTAAGACCATTTTCAGCTTGGAGGGAGCAGGTACCATCACCGAGTTGCCTCTGGCAGCAAATGGCTGCAGGCAGAAGAAAAGATGAACCAGCACGTCTATGCTGTGCCTCAATGATGAATCCCTTTGAGCAGAGGCTGCCTTTACGCTCAGAGCTCGTGCAGCACCTGTGTGCACCAGCAGAAGACCAGTTTCTTGGCTACATCTACACTGTGAGTGACCCTGAGAGATGTTCTCGGCCTTTCCAGAGGGAGCCAGGATGTGGCCAGGGCATACATGTGGACACAGGCATCCCTGGATCAGGTGTAACCTCACCATCCAAGTAATAAATCACCAACACTACAGCTCTGACATCGTACCACCCTAAATAATGCAGAAGTATGTTTGAGAAGCAGGCAGTAATTATAACTGAAGCATAGAAACCATCTAGGGAAGAAGTGTTATCTTTACAGATAAAATCAGTAATAAATGCTACTGCATTCATAAATAAAAATCAGTCTGGAAACAAACCCTGAGTGGTGTCATGGAAAGTTCACAGCAATCGACAGCTTCACGGCTCCTTCCTGCTCCGTGTGCCTTCACTCAAAGGCTTTAAAGGCTTTAGAAAGCTTTCCCTTTACTCAGGCTTCATTTTAATTGGAAATATAGAGCAATACAAACCAGTAAACAAACAGGCATCGGGGTCCGGGAAATGAGAGTCTAAATCTGTCCTGGCTTTTATCAGGTTTTATAAAGCAGCGCTCAGAGCGTATAAGCCATGGCCCCTATCAAAGGTTTGGAGGGAACAACGTGAAATATATGGAGGGAAGTGGAAATATGTTGGCTTCAGGGGAGGAAAAAGAGTCACACTGCGAAAAAACGCCTGAAATTATCCGCCATGAAGGTCACTGTGATTTTCTCCTTTGTCTTCCAACTTGCTCACACACATGTTTTGGGGTTCTGTGTCCATCGCATTTCCCAGCCTGGCCCCGACATGTTGGGTATTGCCTGCAGATCTGCATCCCATCCCAACGCCTCAGCAACTCTGCAGACATGGGATACAGCTCCATGAACCCCAGCGTGGCACGCTGCGGCACATGGGCTAAACCAGTCCCAGGACCCCTCTGGGAAATATAAATGCAGGCGAATCTGACTGCAAGTTTCCTCCCAGCTGGCTGACACCCAAAATGCCTCCCCCCCTCCCTCTCTCGATTTTGCTCAGACAGTGCTGCTTCGCCAGTCGCTTTGCTCCAAGCCCATCAGCTGTTTTTGTTTCCAAAGGCTTTGCGTGGTTTTGCTTTTTGATGTGATGCTGATACTGTCTGCCACACTCATTTTTCCACGGTCAGTAAGTCATCCTAAAAATTCCTCAGCGCCCATTAAACTAATGGGGCTGACCTGACACACACAGGGCTCACAGCAATAAAAGCCAATTATAAAACAAAGAACTATTTTAAATGGGTTTCTGATTCTGTGTACCTGGCCCAGGAGACAGCCCCAGGCAGGGCTGAGAGGTATGAATGCAGCTGGCCAATCTCTGCTGGGAAACCTGTGCTGGAAAGGCTGGCCAATGCTTTTTGCTCTAAAAAACCCTCAAACCTCTTGAACTTCACATTTCTTCCTTCCCTCCCAGCTCAAGTCCCAGCCCCAGCTCAGCAAACCCAGTGGGACTTTGGCCAGGAAAGTGCAGGATTTTCCCCAAGGCCCTAGCTCCATATTTATTTTCAGAAGAGGCTGGTCGGATACCCTTTTGCTGGGCGCCTGCTGGGAAACAGTTGTGAAGAACTGGAGTATTTGGCTGTTGATATTTTTTAAAAGCTGAGCATAAATTTTCCTTTCTGCTGGTTGATGGTTTTATTATTTGCAGCAAGATTAAGAGCATTCTTTGCCTATAAACCTGGTGCTCCCACAAACGGCCGCATCCTCTGCCAGTTCCCATCAATGCTGGGTATGGTTAAAGGGGGCTTCAACTAACACGTATCTCCCAAGGGTCTCTCTGGGATGGCAGAGTTTCGGGTTTGCAAACACAAGGCTGACATATCTTCTGGATTTTTCCAGTCCCACCTCTCCAAAATGTCCACAGCCACAATAAAACATCTAAATAAAATTCCTACACTTCCAAATCCCAAACTCTGAAGAAAATGCTGATCCA
Organism: Elanus axillaris; assembly: GCA_026212715.1. Taxonomy (NCBI): domain Eukaryota; kingdom Metazoa; phylum Chordata; class Aves; order Accipitriformes; family Accipitridae; genus Elanus; species Elanus axillaris. The sequence goes on along the minus strand of JANZLQ010000027.1, from coordinate 22,661,049 downwards.
GCATTGCAAACCTCAGATACTCAATTGCATCAGAGCCCCTGAAGCCAGAAGCTTGGCTTTCTAATTATGTAGGTACCTTAAGACCTTTCCTCTTGCTTTCTGGTTTCTAAAGCTCTCTGCATCCTTGCTTCAGTCCTTTTCTTGGCATCCAGATGGGGTAGAAATCTGCTCTCGTTAATAAGGACAGTGACCATCACAGCAGTGCAGTGCTGACTCTGGTCCTGCAATGCTTCTGGTAATACAACATGATGAAGAGCTGAGTACAGCAAGAAGAATAAGGTATGGAAGAATAGTCGGGGTTGATCCTCATCTGGTGTAAATGATATGATGACAAACGACACCATTTGAAGATCCATATATCTCAAAGGTCTTGACAGCAATCCTGAGATGGGTGGGATTCATCTCAGCAGAGTTTTAGGAGTCTAGAAAGTGGTTGTGGTCACCTGAGCTCATCGCTCCTGGTTCCCTGGAGAGCCAACAGAAGGAAATGGGCACTTTCAGGGTGCAAATGATTCACCTCATTTTAGACATCTTTTCCATCTTCTCCCCCAAAATGGACAGATTATAACCACCAGCACACGTCTCGCTCTCAATGGCATTGGTTCCCTCTACAAATTGCCAGGGGAATCACAGCAAGGAGGCCCTGACCAGTTGGTAGAGATCAGCAACAACCCCTCCCTGTTTCTGTCTTCTGAGAAGCAAATTCCAGGTCATTAGTGTCTCTCTGCTCTTCAGCAGACTCATTAACACCTGAACTAGCTCATCTCCAAAGGGAAAGGGGAAAAAGAAGGGGGGGGGGGGGGAAGGCAGCAGGCACTTAACTGCTCTCAAGCTGCTCCTTTGTGCCAAGACCACTCCATCTCCGGTATTGTTTACACTGAGATAAAAGCTGAACAGTGTCAGATCTTAAAATAACTTGCTGTTTGTGGAGCAGGAAAAACAGGGTCAGGGAAGTTTGGAACAAATTTAAAGAGGCAGGATGACTAAAGGATGAACTGGGACTCAGGCAAGGAGGCATTCAAATGCACCTGAAGTTCAACCATGAGCCTGCTGCAAAGTGAGTTGGGGTTGCCAGGTCTCCCCCATCCATTCCGGCGAGGCTGGGTCAAGCCCGGGACTGAGACGTGACATCTGCATTTATCTTCGCAGGGTGAATCTGCAGCCATGGCCGTTTCCCTTGTTAGGAAAACTCAGAACATGGTAGAGAAGGATGGCTGGGACTGATCCAAATGCCCTTGAGATGTGCAACCAGTGGATCTAGATATGACATATGGTCTTTTAAAAGAAGGAGCTCCATGATGCTAAGTGCAGAAAGTACTCATGGGAACACTGAGGAAAAGGCTATATCTGTGTGTATGGTAGGATGCTGGGTGAGAGGAAAGGGCTCACAGCTCAACAGCTCCACATTGCTATCCCAGATCAGGCCACTTCCAAGTCCCAGGTTGGTCAGGGGACATCAGATCTTTGGGTAGGTGAACAAGACATGGGAAGGTGGGATACATGAGAGATCCCAACCAGATCTGCCCCATCTACCCCATGGGTTAAGCTCAACTCAACTGCGGTAAGAATCATAGAGTGGTTTGGGTTGGAAGGGACCACAGAGATCATCTAGTTCCAACCCGCCTGCCATGGGCAGGGACACCTTCCACTAGACTCGCTCGCTCATCGCCATTTCTCGCTCATCGCTTATCGTAGAGTGTCATACTGTCTGCTGGAGGACTGACTGGCCTCCAATTGAGCTGATATCCAAATACAACTCATACCACAGCTTAAAGATGAAGTCAAGATCAACTGACTTGCATTAACAGAAGCTGAAGAGTCAAGTCCTGGCCCAGCTTGAGGGCACAAGGCTCCACAAGGGGCTGCCTGCTCGGCTACCCTTAGGTGGCAGTGCTGCCTGTAGACACTGAAACAAAGCACATCAGGGCCCGGGTACTTTCATGGACACAAGGACACCCCCACATCTCCCTCATTGCCCCCATTTCTCAGCCCCCAGCGTGGCACTGGCCTTGTAACTCCTCCAGAGTGCAAGCAGGGAAGGAAGGAGGCATGTGCTGGGCACAATAGCAAGGAAGGAGATGGTCTTGTGGTGGTCATGAGTGTTTCCCCTCTGCTTTGGTTCCACCTGGCCATGGAAGAGGAAGTGACAGCAGGAATGCAGGGGCTGCCCCAGGGCTGTCACCTTGTGTGAGCTCCCTGGTGCCCCACTCCTGTGTGCAGGGATGGATGGTGGACACCGATAATTCGGGGGTGTTTGGGGGAGGTGGGTGACTCTAGTCTTGCTACCTGCAGCCTCTTTGCTGAGTTTTTGGGCAGCTCCTGTCATCCCAGCAAGTCTTCGGGGGTAGCTTTGTGCTGGATTTTCTCCAGCCCATCTCAAGCTCCCTTTGCTCAGCCAACACTCACGCAAACCTGGCTGCAAGGAACTGATGGAGCGGGAGGCATCACTGGCATGATGCTGGGACCAACAGGTTTTTGGGGGAGAAGCAAGGAGGGAGCAAGAGCAGCCACATGGGCTCATAGCATGGACTTGCAGGCAGCCTGTGTAAGCAGGCAACAGGTTGGGGAACAACCAGCCAGTGACCCATAATGGGACTCCCAGCCAAAGCAAGTCAAGTGGGTACTAAACCAATAAATTTGCTCTCATGGGCTGGAAGGAGGCAACTGATGGAGGGTGTGGGGCAGCATCAAGCCAAAGAGACCCTCAGTGGAGACCATGCACATGGGGCATAGGAGCTCTCATCATTGTAAGTGGAAAGTGACTGGTGTCCAAAGGCTGATCTGGCAAACTGCTGGAGTGAGCGTGGCTGAGTTGAAAGAGGAAGGAGACACTCAGCTCTCCATTAAACATTCATGCTCGGCCCCAGACTTGTGTTCAGCAAGACAGTAAAAGCTTTGGGATTGCTGGGGATCGATCCCAGCTGTGATGCAAAATGCCAGCACTGAGCCTTGGAGATGGAGCAAGGAGTGAGCTGGAGCCTGGGACTGCCCTGGCACAGCCCCCTGGCAGAAAGCAGAGAAATAAATAAAAAAAATAAAGTCCCAGATGAAAAAAAAAAAAAAAAAGAAAGATGACATGCCTGGGCTGGGTGGGGAAGGCCACTGCTGGCAGACACAACCCATTGGGGCAGGAGCCCAGCACCATCCTTTTCTCACGACCCATTCACCCTCTCCAAGCTCAGAGCAAGGACATTTACTCACCTGCAACTACTCGCTTCCCCATTTCATGGCTGGGTTAAACCTCTAGCACAGGGGCATTCATGCCATGCACAAATAAACTCTTAAATCCCCCCCAGGTTTTTGCTCTGCACTCACAAATCTGAACCCCTGCCCCATGGAGGAGGTGTAAGAGGAGCTCCAGGGAAGTGCTGGGTGTGGCACAGTAAATTGGGATAGAGTCAATAAAGGTATCAACCCCTCCAAAATAACTAACCTGTGCATAGGACTCCTGTAAGGACATGCTCACTGCAAGGACACACACTGGTTCACGAGAAATTAAATTATATGCTGCTGTAGCTGCGCCTCTGTCATATTGGGAATGGGACAAGGCAGGGTTTGGGCTGAAGCATCAGCTCCAGAAAGGGTTAATGGCACACAAGATATGTTTAGTGGGACTTGGTATTTTTGTAAACTCCAACAAACAAAGCATATGAGAAAATCCAGTTCACAGCTGAGCCCTGGCTGCTTGCCCACTAGGGCAGGGAAAATGCAGATGGTTTGAAATACCCACGCGCCTGCGTTTCTCCCGCAGCCTGTGGCTCAGTGTTCCCGGCAGGTCTCCCCACATCGTATTTGAGTCAGCCGAGGTAGTAGCAGTGCAAATCGCAGTGTAAAAGCAGCGCTGAGCCAGGACAAAATCTACTTTCCTTGAGTACCATTGGCTTCCTTGGACCTGCGGAGGAGCCAGGATCCTGCAAGGCTCCCCTTGTTCAAAACCAGTAATTAGCTCTCAAAGTATATAGGTGTTAACAGAAACAAAAAGCTTTGCCACAGTCTGGGTAAACACCTTAGAGTCAATTTAATTTCCCTTCTCCCAGCAGATGTAATTGCACTGCTCTGCAATTATTTCCAGGTTGGGACAGGGAACGAAGCCACCACGGCGTCTTTGTGCAGCGGCTGCTCCTCGGCGGTGCCGGGGCAGCCGGCGGTACCTGCTGCTTCACTGACATTTAGGTCCCTTTCGATGAACCAGATGTGTAGCGCAGCTGGTGATCAGCTAAACTGGCAGCGAACCATAGCATGACATTAAACCGCCTAAACTCCATCCTATTTCTTAATCCTTAGAGTCCCCCAGTCTAGACAGGACATGAAGGACTAATGTGAAAACCAAGCGGCAGAAAATTTACACTCTTCCATCGAGCTGTAAACAGAATGAAGCATCAAAGGGTATAAATTTATTTAGATCTTTAATGTTTTTGCCTTTTGGGAGCATGGGCAGCACCCAAGCACGGTCCCAAGCTGGTGCAGAGGGTTTGCAGGCAGTTTGCATCACCACATGCAGCTGCTTTCGATTGCTCATTTACTCGCTAAATCGTGCTAAAAAGCAACTGAAAAGCTGTCTTTTCCCTCCCATCATAGGGAGCTGGTGAAATAGGCTTTTACCCAAACTGCCCCCAAAGCTAATGAGTTTTTCCTCCACCACTGGTGGGTTACAAGCAAACTCATGACCAGTGGCTGGGGCTCAGCTGGTGTGGGGTATCCCTTCAAGCAGGAGGTAATTCAGCACGTGATGGCAGCTGTAGTAATCGCCTTTGCCGGTGATGGAGCATTTCCCTGGCCAGGATGCAAATATAACCCAGACAGAAACAGCCTGGCTTTGGGGCTGGACCCAGCAAGGCTTTTGGGTCAGTCACGCACCCAGGGACGAGTACAACCAGAAAAATGTGCACAGTGGCTTCCCCAGCAGTTTCTGATCTCGTTCCATCACACTGCCTGTCTGCTGGGAGAGGGAGGTTTAGATAATTAATTGCTACAATTAGCATGGAGCTATTCCTGCCCACGATGGTTACCTTTTCCTCCCCTTTTTGGTGCATCCAATTACTGACTCATTCATTCTCCAAGGCAGAGGCCACAAAGCACAGAGAGGCTTGAGGATGAGGGGGTGAAGTTCTAAGAAAGAAATGGCAGATGTCCCAAGCTCTGTTTCTACCCAGGAACTGTTTTAATCTCATGCAAACTCCTCATACTCTCTCATCCATCAACCCATGGCTTCAAGGAGGTGATGAACAGGGAACACAGCAGTTACAAATATTGCTATGACTGTTTTATTTCTCCCTCCAGCTGACGCATCATGAAGGATGGGTGATGGGCTTATGTACTCAAAATGGACAAGACTCCCAATACTCATCACGCTGCAACGATCCCTCAACCTCTCCGCCCAGCCTTGGGCCATGAGTCCTTCAAACAAATATTATCTGCTTTGGGAAACTGATGATTTATTTGCCATTACTTAGCAGGGATGGTGAAGGAAACGGGAGTGTGGGGTCACTGCTTCAGTAAGCACCAAAGCAAAGAACCAGCCCTGAATAATTCATGCTGCCTCTTTTCTGCAGCATCTGGACACATCTGCTGCATTTGCCGTTGCAGGCTTTTTCTCAGCTGACTCAGAAAACCGTGCTTTGGCAGCTGGGTACTGTTTCAAGTGGGTACTTTCCCTACACCATTAACAAGCTGTGATTTTGTTACAAATAGGGATTTTTGTTCCTCTTTTGCTGATGTCACTCCATGATCCTGCAGGGAATAACGCTCAGATCTCTGCAGCCTGATGAGCCCTATGTGCCCTTTGGGACAGATGTACTTGCAAGCGGCAGATTGTTTTTCCTTTTGCTGCCCAGATTTATATTTCACTGAAGTCCAGTATTGATCCCACTGCTGCTGGGCTGAAAGCTCATTTTACTAAATGGAAAGAAAACCAGTTCCCCCAGCTGTATGTACGCAAAATGGAAAATCCTGCAACAAAACAGCTCTTAAAAAAGGGGCCTGAACAATTTTGCTGAACCTCAAGGACTGCGCTGCTGACATCGGAAGGGGATGTAATTTATTTAGCCTGACCTTTCCCTGAAAGACCACACTGGCAGCGTTATCAAGGATCCTTTCTACCACTTGTACACCCATTGCCAAGGTGACGTCCCGTTTCATGCGTCAGTTGGTGAAGATCGCATCCGCACTGCTGTGATGCTTTGTTTGCTGTCCTGCCTGACAAGCTCTTGGCAGGGTTTCAACTCCCACGGATGGCAGCTGCTCCGCAAAGGAGCAAAACAGATTCAAGCTGGACATTATTATGGGGAGTTTCATGCAGACCGAGCACGGGCCTGGAGTCCCATGGATGAGACTGGACCATGGATGAGATAAAGCAAAGATGCCCAGAGGTGCTACCAGGTGTAATGGGACTGGTGGGTGACCACAGCACTGCACCCCATGCTCAGCCCCCCCCCATCTCACTCGGGATTTATGTGAGCCCTCATGGTAGTGGGGAAGTGGAAGCAGCTCACTTGGTGCTCACCGCAGAGGCTTGCCAAAGCACATCTCAGTTTGCACGGTGGAGCACGACCAGTGGAACAGGTCCCACCACTGCACAAAACCACGTGGTGTTTTCCTCTCCCCTCCCAGCGTTTTCCCAGTGGATGTCAGGAGGAGACAGGGATGCAGGTGGGGAAGACATGTCTGTCCTTCACATGAGAGCCTGTCAGCAGTGGGGACAACCACAGCAGTGAGGGACATGGTCCCAGTAAATCTTCTCCCCCACTCCACCAAGGGATTGAAACCGCTGAATCAGGGGGATTTTCACTGCTGGTTCCCATGACTCTCAGTGGGACTTTGGTGATGGATGAGGACAAAGGCTGCAGCTAAAAAAGTCCCCAGACTGCACCAACTTCTTGTAAGAGACTCGAAGGTCTACAGTTACTGGGGGGGGGGGGGAAATGAATTAGGTGGCTCACAGGGGCAAGGCCTGCCCTGCTTCAGATGTCAAAGGTAGGAAAGCCTTACAGAGGTTTCCCACATGTCCATCCATTCCCCACTCCAGCACTCCCAGCCTTGTGGCGGGCTGCACCCCCTCCCACAGGTCTGATCTGAAAGAGGAGCCAGGCCCCATTGGGAGGACAGGACAGGAGATGCTCTTGGCCATGGAAACGGCTCTCACAGTACCTGTGTTCTCCTCAGACTGGTTGAAGCCACAGATCTGGCAGATGCTGCGAACCCACTTGTTCATGTCGTCCTCGGTCTCAGCCACCAGGTAGAAGGTCCTGTCACTGGTCTTGATGTCGAAGATGTAGCTGTCTTGCAGCTCCTTCTTGTTGAAGGTCAGGCCTGCATCCACTTGCTCACAGAAATTGAGGTTGATCACACGCAAAGGTTTCTTGGAATGGTCATTTTTGTAGTATTCCAGGACGTCGGGGTCGCCACTCATCCGACCGCTGCGCAGGACGAACCAGCGTTTCTTCCATGCCTGAAACCAAGAAGAGAGGAAGCATGAACCCCATCGGTCAAGTCATGAGGGCCAAGAGACCACTGCCAGGCACAGGGTGACACAGATGGACATGACACCTCTCTGCCCTGGGATGCTCTGGAATGCTGTTCAGGACATCCCTGCAAGAGGTGCACAGACTCAGCTCAGTTCATCAGTTCAATACTCAAATCCCACTGGTTATCCAAGAGAATCAAATACCAAAATATCATTGTAGCTTATGATGAAGAAGGGCTAGTCTTAAGGCTTAGAGTGACTTTGCTCCTACCCTATAGCCCAGCTGCACTCCCAGGACCCAAATACCCTTCGGTCTTTGATGCAAGATAATCTGTGGGGCAGCATTACCGGCAACTGCAGTGCTGAAATGCCTTCCAGCAGCTCAGAGGAGCTCAGGCACTTTGGACACAGCACCCTGGGTATTGTGCCCTTCAGAGAAATCCCTGAGAGCATCACAGTGTGTGTCTGCAGATACCGACCATGCCAATCCCAACTCTGTTTAAATGCCAGGATAGAAAGGCTAATAAAACCAAAGGGGAACTGGTTTGTTTTTTTAAATATCAGGAATAATGCCAGGGAGACCCATGGAGAATCCAAGCTTCATTTGTTTTTCAGCATCTTCTGCTACCCAGTACTTAGGAAACTCCTTAGCAAAGGAAAAGGTTATCATTGATTCTTCTGAGTACTGCCAACGGCGGCCCTCAGCCAAACCACCTGGGGAATGGATGCAGGGGTTTATGGTGTTTGAAGCAAACTGGCAAAATAAATGTCAGCCATCAGCCCTGGCACTGGGAGCTGCGGCCCCTCTGCTTTCCCCATGCCAAATGCGATTGGGAGCCCGCAGGAGGGGGAATAGCCACAATGATAATGCACTAAATGCTATGACTTGTATTACGCAGAATCGTGCAGGTGTATCTCCCCATCCCATGGGCTGGAGGGGTTATTTTCGGGGGTGGGCTCTGCACCAGCATCCTGGCACCTTTGGGAGGGATGCACAGGGTAAGGGACCAGCCTGAGCTGCTCCCCTTTGCAGGGCTATGCTGCCTTGCAGAGGGCTCGGCTCCCATGGCATGTGGAAGGGAAGGACTACGTCTAAGCATAGTCCTTAAAACATTCGAGTTTGTTCAGGCTCCCTTTGAAGGCAGTGAAGGTTTGAGAGGTGAACAAACAGTGTGGGCTGGATACGGCCCACACGGATGAGTGGGGTGATGTGGGGTCTTGCCAGTGCTCCTGCATTATCTGATGCAGACCTCAGTTTGTGCCAAAGGACACCAAGGGAGTGGATGTGATTCCCACTATCCTGCCCTGGCCGTGGATGTTTGCTTGTTTTATCAGCTTTACCTTAATTACTTTTTAAAAATATCACCAGTTTTTGGGTTCATGTGATTATGAGAGGTTGCGTCATGAGGAAGCACATGATCTAAGAAGGAAGAACCAACAGCCACAAACACCTTCAGCAACCCAAGAGAGGCAGCAAGGCGAGTGTTGCGCTGGGACCTCCATGATGCTCCCTGGGAGGTGACCACAGCTTTGTGTGTTAGTGATGGGATGTGCTAGATCTCAGCCACCCAATTGCACCAGGATCCCACAGTGTTGGAGAATTCGGTGGCTGAAATAAGGATAAGAAACCCCTGTGATATTTTCTCTGAATTGTCCAAATTGCAGTGTACTACTCAAAGGCTTAAAAATAGCTTTCGTTGGTGTCTTTGAGATTTGTAACCAAATTAGTTTTGCACTAATTCTCAAACTGGCTCCAGATGCCAGGAAAGCAACTTCAGTGCAATCTTCCAAATGCAGCGGAGCAGCAAATTGCTTAGCAAGAGGATGTGCAAGGCTGGCAGATTTTGGGTTCATCCAGGAGACGCTCACCCACTTCTCATCAAAACGGCTGCTTTCAGATGAAAAAAACGCCACACACAGCAGAGCTGCATCCATCAGGGAGGGAAAAAACCCAATTTCACCAGGCATCAGGAATAATTTTCTAGCCCATATCCTCAAAACGGATCACCCCAAATCAATGGGAAACAAACTCATGAACATTTTTTCTAGCTCTAGGTGAAAAATGTCCCGTTAGCTTCTTCCTATTAACACTGAGCCATTTCTTTGCAGCCACTTGTCAGGACTAAGAGATGGGCACACATTAGTGAGGGGGCCTGAAAGAAGATCAAGTTGTGCAACCACACAAACCACCACCTGAATGAAGACACATCCAACTCCAGTTCTTACTAGTTGGCTCATTGCTTTCCAACTGTTCAGAGTCAAGCCTTGCAGCATCCCTTCATGGCTGAGAAGTTGCATTAAAAAACCCACAAAGTACAGAAACTAGACTCCAGAATTTAGAGCTTTCATGGAAAAAATAGGAGGAAGTGCTGCAAACAAGGCCAACGATGCTACCACAACTTCCCTTTTTATCGCCAATGCGAGAGCCACAACTTCTCTAGTTGTCTTTGGTCTGTCTGGTAGCAATGGAAAGCCCCACACAGTCAATATTTGGCAGAGAAAACAGTATAGCACATGCAGTCTGGTGGTATTGGGTAAGTCCTAACATAAGCTGGTTGCGAAAGAACTGCTCTTGCCAGGTCAAAATTTCTTGGGAAGCTTCAGGAGCTGGAGTATCACTGCAGGGTGGGACCCTTGGATAGGGCAACAGCCCCACCAACCTGGGATGATCACCCTGTCCACCTCTGCCTGGTGCCCTCCTGACGATAAAGAGTCATCAGTGTTCTAAACCAGCTTTTGATGCAGAAAAACAACTCATGGCAGCAGCGTCTGGACTTGCCTGTCCTGGACAGGCAGCTGCAGGCAGCACAGCTGGATACGTCTCCCACTGCACATCCCCGCAGCAGGACCAGCCGTTCCTGCCTCCTAAGATCAGCTTCTGAGCCAGAGGAATAAACATTGACCACTAGAAGAGAATAGAAGGAAATAATAAATAGCCAGGAACCTTCTTAGTTTTGTGGAGATTTTCCCCATTTCTTCGAATTTTTGAGCACTGAGCTCAGTAGGTGTATTTTAGTTCTACCCCATGGATTTGCTATGTCTCCATTAAGAAAAGGGCTCAGCTTATGTTTCCCAGGCTGGGGCTGCTCTTGGACCGTCTCGTGGCACTAATGGAGCTTGCTTCAACATATAGCAATATGTGGCAAAGGATACACAGCCTGCAGCGTGTGGCCCATCCTCCTGGGACACCTATTTCCCCATTCAAAGCTATCAGTATCATCCAAATCTTCCACATTTAGGCTTCTCTAGAATATCACCTTCCTGCAAGAGGGTGACTTAAGGATCTACTGACCACCAGCGGCGACAGCAGTAGGATGCGTAGGATCCATATGTGCATGGCAATCGCAGCCCATGCCAAACCAGAGGAGGATGCAGTTCCACGTGAACCTACACACTCTGTTTCCAAGACCACCTTCGCCCACCGTGGGGCTGTGGTGGCCAACATGCATCTCCTCCTCCACCTGAATTTTCCTTCTCTCCTCATTTCTATTTTTTCCTGCTCCTTTGAAGCCCCTGTTTCTGTCAGCCTGCTCCTGCCAAAACACTGTGCCTCACCGACACATGGTGTGAGCCAAGGACCGTGTTTAACAGCTTTACAATGCAGAGGCCAACAGCTTAACAGCCATAAAATGGTGCCTTTGCGGCACAAATTTCCAGCTGTGTGGTCCTTTGCCTGCATCAGGTTGCTTCACAGTTAAATTACAGCTGCTAAAGGCCCTTAATATCGAGAAATATTTTGATGCTTGGCAAGTACTTCTTTTAAAGACTTGTTTGTTGAAAAAATGCCCATCATGCTGCCGGTGCAATGTAAATCCTCCCTGGGTGCTGAGAACCACTACTGCTGCTTGATTGCCTTCCACCTCAACAGTGCCGTGGCAAGTTGAAGTTTACAAAACCGACCCCTTTCCAGCTGGATGCTACCTGGAATTGGTTGTTTTATGGGTTGGCAGAGAGAAGGCAGTGCTGCTGGGTTCGTTGGCTGAGTGCCCTTAGCAGGGATGCTCATGGGGGCTCAGGCAGTGGTTGGGACCCTTCCTCTCCCCTCTTTTGGGTGATGAACCAGGAGAGCCCAACCACAGAGGTGGCTGCTCTTGAGCAATCTAGATAGCGTCATGGGAGATCTTCTAGCCACACCATGAGTGAGGTCCCTCATGTTCCCTGTGACTGTCCTGATAGTGCAGTGCTGTGACAGTGGTGGTGGCATCACTGTGGAGGGCTCAGACTGTCCTTTGTCAGAGAATCTGGAGACTTCAAGTGCATAATAACCCAAGTGCCACTAAGGACAAGTCATAGAGGACATTTAGACAGCATCTTGCCCTCTACTCCCCTGTTCTCTGCCAAATGATTGCAGAGACCCAGCCTACACATTGTTTCACAAAAAAAAAGAGGGGAGGAAAATAATAATTTCTATGTTAGCAAAGCCAGGTATCCATCCTCAGGGAGCTTGCTAATTGCCACAATCCTAAGAAGGAATCAAACAGTAAATATAGTGACAATATGGAGGGATGGCTCTTGGTGGGGCCTATAGGAGTGGCCCTCCCAGTATTACCTTAGCTCAGAAGTGAGGAGTTGGAAACAGTAAGAGACTGTTAGCTTTTAGTTGAAAGGAATGTTCTTTCAATTAGGATAAACTTCTGAGCCAGACCTCTTAAATCTTAAATATTAATAATTTCACCACCACACCCTTAGAGCATATATTGGGATAGGAGAAGAGAGGAGAGGAAATACATATTTCCCAGGAAATCTCTCTGCCCTGCTCCTTCTCCCCCCACTGCCACCTTTGTCCTTGCAAGCACAGCACATCACCATTGTGAAATAAACCTTCCAAAATCTGATCTGACACAAATCACAGGATCTAATCCAAGCTGGCAGGCGGGATGAGAGACTTAGCCATGACATCAAGCAAATTTCTCACACTGGGATGAAGCCAGGGACTGAGCGATTCGAGCAGGAAACCCCACAGCGGGGCAAGCAGACCCTTGTGTACCGGAGTTGCCCAGAACCAGAGAAGCCCTGGGTGCAGGATGGCTCCTGTCATTGCCCCCGTGGCCACTGGCTGCCAGCAGGGATGCCACCATGCCCATGGAAAGCCCTGAGCCTGTCCCAGCCCCACATGCCCCCAGTTATCACTCTGCAGTGCAGAGCGGGCTTGCACCCCATCAAGCACGTTTGCCCTCCGGCTCCTGGCGCATCTGGTGTGACAGAGAGGACCTCACGCTCCAGGAGCATGTGAGAAGGACCACGACACCTGGAAAAGTCTCACCTTTCTTCCCAGTCACCATGTCCCCTTGCTGTCCCCTTCCAGCTGCCACCACTTTAGCCATCCTGACAAGATCATCCCTGGGAAAGGGGGATAGAGATGATGGGGGTATCCTGAGAGCACGTTTCGGGTGGCTTGGCTCACTCGGTGGTGTTACTCTTTTTGCCATGCACAACAATGACACCGACTGTAGCTGTTGGACTGTGTTACCCCATGCCAGGGCTGAACCTGCCCTGGCCACCCCATTCCCACAGCTCCGCGCAAGAGACACGGTCCCCTACTGCGGCCGGTGCTACCAGCATCAGGGAGTGAAGCCTCATAGAGGAGGATTGTAGAATAACCTATTGGTGACCTGTATAATAATGTTGTCTTCCTCTGTGTCCCTGGGGGCTTTTTATCTCATCTGATGGACAGAAGGATGCTGGTTTTATTATTCATGCAAGAACGCCTCTCCCCTCCCTGTGTTAGCGCTAACTCAAAGGAAATGCAGCTTGGAAGAAGATTTGCAAGCAATGAGGAAGCCCCCTGTGTCTGCTCAGGTACGGTTCTGCTGGCTGATTGCCTCCACAAAGCCCTGACGTCCCCGAGCCCAGGAGCAAACAGGAGCTCCCTGAGCCCCCTCCTGCCTTTCCAGACCACACCCCCCCC
>JANZLQ010000027.1:22598918-22647579 GCA_026212715.1 Elanus axillaris | reverse complement strand
CCCCCCGCCCCCCCGGCTGTCCAAGCACCTTCTCCTTGCCCGCTGCCTGCTCACAGCACCTTTCAACATGATGCTGGGAACAGACAGGTCCCAACCCTGCTCCTCTCACCCTTCAAAGGGATGGAGATTGATACCCGCTAATCATGCATCTGCCATGGCTGAGTTCACAGCAAGTTTGTTAGCAGCATCGCTTTGGGAGAGGCTTGACTGGCAGCGTTAATAATGCCACACTGCAGCGGCGAGACCCTGGAGGGCACAGGAAAACTTGCTGGGGTACAAGGCAGCTCTTCCTTGGCTCACTGGGGGATCAGGGGAAGTAATTGTGGTGCAAAAAACCCCCAACGCAGTGTGTATCTCAAGCTGTCAAACTGACCTTCCCTCTTGGGATTTTTTTTTCCCACTGCCAGAGGTGTAATTAGGCTTCAGAGCACACGCTGAATTGGTACGTGCGAAACCCATCCAAGGGCGGCATGGCTGATGTGAGCCTTCCCCCACCGAGCATCACTCACGGCTGGCTGAGATGGGGTTTTAAGGAGGTGAAGCTCAAACACTGACTAAAAGCTGTTTGCAAGATCATCTAAAAACCCATGAGTTTCAAAACCAGCTCCTGCCATTAGAGATGTTTGCTACCAGGGAAGGAAGGGGTTGGAATGGCTCAGAGCTAATGGTACACTGGTGTGAGCTGAAGGACCTGCTCCCCTCTGCGAACGTGATGGGCGACAAAGAAGTGACACAATGTGGAAAACATCTCCCTCAATATTTATTTTACAGAAGTTCTCTGGCTGGAGAGATTTCAGTAGCTCAGTGCTGCATGGTCAATCTTAGGAAAATAAAGATCTCTCTGGGATGTGAGGGTGCCGACTGTCTTTCTGCTGGGATGCTGGAATGCCTGATTAAGGATGGGATGGAAAAACAAAATACCAAGTGGCGAGGTTGTACTTATACCACCAGACAAGCTGTGACTGTCTGAGAAAGACACAAGGGAAACACTGGGGTCGGCCAGGAGTGCTCTGACCTGGAAGGTATAGAGAGGATGGAGCCAAACTCTACTGGGAGACGGTTGGGGACAGCATGAGACGCAATGGGAAAGCCCCATTAGATGTAAGGAAAAGGCTTCACAATGAGTGGTAGGACAAAAAAACCCAGATTGGGTGATGTCCATCCTTGGAGATACTCAAAACCTGCCTGTATAAGACCAGGAAGAATGTGATTTACCTCCAGAGTTGGCCCTAACTTCAAGCTGGCCCCACTTGGAGTGGGAGGTTGGTCCAGAGATATCCAAAGGTTCCTTCTGACCTCAGTTATCTCTGAATCTAAATTACTTTTCCATAATTAGATTCAGCTCCCAGCGAGGAGTGTGAACTTGTCATACAGAGACCTGATGAGACTGCTCAGATCCCAAGCCCTGACGTGGGACCGGTGTAACCACCCATCACGCACCCTTCCTCAGCATTTAGCATGAGAAAGGGTAGCACTGGCATTTTTTAACTCTCCTTGAGTAAAGCAACCTCTTCTGGGTAATTCTTTCTGCTGAAAACTGCAAGGCTCCTTTGCAAGCGGGAAGGTGCTGGGAAAGCACAGGGTTCGAAGGAGTGAGCTGGAGGTGAGCTGGAGCCTCCTGCTCCGGAGCCGGCCACGAATTGTCCACATGCAGGGCCTCCACCACATCCCTGCTGCCGTGCCATGGATTTTGTTTATCTGGAAGTATTTCCTGCTATTCAGCCCTGTTCTGTATTCCACTCTGTTATTCCTAGCCGAAATCTCTCCCCCCACCCCGCTGTGGCACACCCTTTGTGGGGGGACCAGAGCGGCACCCCAAGGAGGTGCAGGCAGGCGGGTGTCCGTGTGTGGGGACGGGCAGAGCCTGCAGTTCCCCAGGGATCTGCAGGACACCTGGAGAAGGGATGAGATGCCACCGCCATTGCCTCTGGCCCAAGCCCCCATCAGTCGGCCTGAGAAAAACATCACGGGCAAAAGGGATCGTGTCCTACAAAAGCAATGCTGCAGGCAATACCCCCGGGGCCCCGAAGGGATTGCAGCAAGTCTCCAGCCAACTGTTTAGTCTGGGTCTGATCCAGAAGCCAGGGCCACTAAAGGGATTTTTCATCCTCTGCCTCGAGGCGCTTTGTTTTCAGCAATGCTGCTCTGAAGGGTGATTCCTGGCCCCTGCATCTGCCCTGGCTGCATCCTGACTCGATGCTGGAGCAAGCCATGGGGTGATGGCACTGCCGTATCACCTCACTGGGCACAAGCATGTAGCTCTGCCACAGGAATGATGAACTGAGCACAAAGCTGCATCATACTCGTACCCCACCATCACTGTTGCCGGTGCAGCACTGTGGAGGGCTGGCTTGCACCTTGCTGCCTCTTCGAAGGCTGACATAGACAAGGAACTGCAACTACCAAACAGGATGCCCCAGCAGCTTATTATGTGATATTATGTTTATCATATATATATGATACTGTAGTTATATATATTTTACATGATGCATGTCAAGACTGGTGCTTCTTAAGTCTGTTTGCAAAACCCAGCCGCCACCATTGACTGCACTCAACCCTACGGAGGTGAGCAAGAGCCGATGAACCTGCCGGGGTAAGTCAGCCCACTCCATGTGAGCACACCAACAGCGAGAATGGAGTTTACTTTGCTTTTTCAACTTTGGGTTTCTGGAAGAAAAAGCAAACTGCTCAGAGATTTTTTTTCCCTCCTGAGACTTTGGTATCAGGCTCTGATAAGCGCTTTCCCGGCCATTACACAAGCAGGGCTGGACATGGGAACGCGGCATGAACAAATGAGTCCTAGCACAGCATTTTGATAACTGAGTTTTTCTAGCTTTCTGGCCTCTGCAAGAGCAAAATAAATCCCACAGCACTGTCAGTGATTTCCCTTCCCTCACCTCTAGCTTTGGGCTACCCCAAATTGCTACCCCAATGGTAGCTGCCCCAAATAATCCCTACAGCATGCTGGCAGGGGCCATGCCCCAGACTTCCTCAGCGAACACATGGCAGTGTCTGCCCATACAAAACTCATTGCAGGGATGCTTCACCCCATGAGTGCCCAATGATGCTGCATGTGAAAAAACCCCCATCTCTGCCCATCTCCCCTCTGCCTTCTCCTCGAGGTTGGCTGCTTTCCCACCTTATGTCACCTCTCACCAGCTCTCTGCGACATCCAGGAAGATGCTCAGGAGAGGACATGTTTTGCTTTCACCAGGCTTGGGCTTGGCTGTGAGATATTTTCTAAGCAGGACATTGCATTTTGGTTGTGTTTTTTTTTTTTGTCCCACATCCATGAGCATCCATGAGCCCCAGAGGAAGATGGGGAAGGGGCTGCTATGAGAAACAGATTTCCCAGCCAGTGAACCCTTTCCAAACCCTGAATGCTGCTTCTGTTTCAAAGAAAAGCTGATTTAAAACAATGGTTTTGAACCAAGAAAAGAATCTGAAAAAGCCAATTTGAGGTTTACTTTCAATAATTTGGAGTTAGACACCCGTGTCAGCTCTAGGAATTAATCCCGTAATTGAACTGCTCTGCCATTAATCTCTCAGGCAAAGGCAGATGGACATGCAGATGGACATAGAGATGGACAACAGGAATGAGAGGTGTGTCACGATGCTTCCCATTCCCTTGGCATGCTGCTTCCTTCACTTAAAGGCTGCAGAAAAAGGGTCTTACAAGGTGATACTGAACCTCTTATGAAGCCTAACAGGCTCTATGCACAGCAAAACCCACCATCTCCTGTTTGGTTTGAGATGATGAGTTTTGGAAGTATCATGGCATTGAAGATGCAGTAAAGTGTCAGGAAGTTTTTCCCATCATCTAAAGGACAGGTCTCCTGGTTGGTCTGGTTTGTAGTAGGATATTTGGGATAGGCTTGCCTTTCCAGGGATGATTTCTGATTTTAGAAAAAACTCCAAAGCTTTTTAATTTTGAGCCACTTTAATGAGCTGTCCCACTGTCTCAGTGTTTAACTGTCTCCAGCTGGACTAACCTCTGCAAGAGTGAGATGATAAAACTGCACTTCTTGGGCATCATGATGCCCAACTCCTTTTTTGAGAGAAAGACAGTTACACCAGTGGGACAGCGGTTGGGAGCAGAGTGAGGGGTGTTGTCCTCCCAATTGCCAAAACTTCCACCCGACATACAGAAACTGGCACAGGGTCCAGTCTTACAAGGTTTTGCAGAGCTTAGGTTTGCTTCGGTAAAATGCACTCTCTGAAATCTCTCTTTTTTTTACCTTCCCCAGCACATCCACACAAACCCTCTGGAAAATAACACCAGATCCCTGGGAATAGGGTGGGAATTGGCCATCCTCATGCCTTTACAAAATTTGGACCTTCATCTTTCCCTGCTGTAGCTTTTTTGTCAAGGAAACATTACCATGGTAGCCCCAACACAAGACATTATCCAAAATCTGGGCAGCTTTGTGCCAGATGCTGTGAGAAACTTCATTAGCTCAGAGATGCCAGACTGGAAGAGAAAAGGCAGATGAGGAATGAAAGAAGAGAGCTAACCCAGCCAGGGCTACTCAAATCTGTGGTGGTAGTGAGGTCCTTATCTTGTTTTCTGTCTCCCAAGCCAATAAATCACTGCCTTGACCCCTTGGCTACAATCACACTGCCTCTATGGTCTTCTCCTTGAGGAAAAAACATTTTTCTTTTTATGTCTAGTTTATGTCTAGCTGTGCCTAACTTGCACATGCCTGCAGGAGCTGTTTGCTCACAGCAATAATCATCTTTGACACAAAAAAAATATGCTCACTTCCAGGTGTTGGTTCAGGTATTTAAGTGGCTTTGGTGCACCCAGACCAATTCCCATTTGGAGGAAATGAAGCCATTTATCCCTGTCCAAATGTGCTCTTACTCTAGTTGGGATGCCTGTATATGGCTACTACGGGGCTGGAACACCAGGATGTCCTCCAGTTGGTGTCAGACCCAGAAGACACCTGCCCCCAAAATACAGAGAGGCAGGGAGAGGTTCAACACCTTCAAGCTACTGATGTGCTCTTGTGGAAGCCAGGTGCTCCCTTTTGACCATGACAAATGGTAGACTTTGTGTCCCCATAGAGATTATCTTCAATTAAACCCAAGTTTTTTTGTGAACAGGTTAAGATTATTCAAATGTGAGCAAAGCTGCTGCAGCCTGAGCCAAACCCAGGCCTTTTGCAAAGGCAATGGTGACAACAGTGGATTCTTGGGACTTGGCACAGACCATACATTTCAGTATGGGCTTTACAAGACAGCTGGGCACTTTTTGGGGGACTGTGGGGTGAATGAGAGAAGGAAATGGGAACACTTTTAGTCCAAAGAGTGAGCAAATATCTCATGAGTGGATCAGGGCAATCATACTCAGATCGATAAGTACCCGACTCAGGGGCTCGGTGCTCCTCCTGTAGCCACCCCAGAGGGAAAACAACACAAACACCTAAGTGCACACCAGGAGCATGAGAGGATATTTTAGATAAAGGGGGAAGAGAAGCAGCCCTGTTGCATCTGTAAACTATGGAAAAAAAGAGGAATTGGCCTGATTTGGCTCACATTGAACTCAGTCTCCTGGACAACCCTTTGCATCTCATGGCCAGTATTACAGTGGCTGGCACAAAGTGGGCAACAAAGATGATCAAAGGTCTAGAATGGCTTCTCTGCAAGGAACAGTTAAGTGAGACAGGACTCCTCAGTCTGGAAAACAGTCAGGATAGGAGAGGTGCTGAGGAAACCATCAACGGCAGGGAGAAGGTGGTGGAGATGACCTACTCACTCATGCCTCATACAAGAATGACAAGGCATCTCAGGAAGGTAACAGAAGCCAGGGTCAGGACACACAAAAGGAGACTTTCCTTTGGGCAACACAGAAATGACCTGTGGGACTCCTTGCTGAAGGATGTTCAGGAGGCTTTAAGTTTAGCTGGCCCCAAGAGGAGACTGAAAAAAATCCCCCAAAGGTTACCGAGTGCCATCACGTGTAGCAATGGAAGTCTGCACTGAAAACCGTTGACAACAGGGAAAATATTAGGAGGAGGAGGGATGATGCCTGCTTCCCTAGATGCCTGCTTACTGACCACTGCGCAACATTCAACACTGGATGGACTTGGGATTGACCCTCTATGGATGTTCAAATCTGCCAGGCTTGGAAGGAGGAAGAGAGGCAGCATTGTCCATACCGACCCTCGTGGCAGAGCCCAACCATCATGGCTTCACACAGTGCCCTGGCTTTGCTCTGGGAGATGTGGGTGTGGTTGGTATTTTGGCAAGACAGAGAGCCAGGAGGCTGTGAAGCCAAACACATTAAATGGGGGGCAAAAGTGAAAGAGAAATTGAGTCAAAAGACCCTATGAGAAAGACAGCTCCATGGAGACCAGCACCAACAGCACTCACTCACCCGTGGGCTGGTTTCTCACGGCTCAGTTGATTTTGGGACCTGGGGTTCATTCCTGCAGCTTAAAAGAGCACCCTAATGAGTGGATTCCCTTGTGCTTCATAATATGTAAGTTCATGCAAAAACCTTTCTTTAGTTAAAAGAGGATTTCTTTCCTCTTCTAGCTCACCCTTTTAGATGAAACTCGTAGAGACCTAATTATCTCATCCTGCTGTCAGGCCCCTCTGAAACCTGCTGAGGGATTTACTGGTTTCCAGGAGACACTCAGAGAAGGCACATGCACATCCAGACACTCCCTGAGGCTCTCCATTAGCTGTGCCGAGCTCACAGCCCTGACCACGGCTCTCCTGGCAGGCACAATGCTCAGGCAGTTCGGCTCATGGGCTGGAGAGCAGTGGAGGATAACTCAGGGTGTACATGGGGACAACCCCAGATCTGCATGACACAAGGGTCTGAACCTCACTTGTTGCACAGCTGCGTTGAGGGCGGCCAGCTAAAATATGCAGATTTCTGGTTTCAAGCCTGCCACAACGAGGTACATCTCTCCAGATGTCCCCAATAGCCGAAACAGATGTCCATGACAGCAGTTGGTTGGAGTCTATGTTGAGTCTTCACAACACTTCCAGTCCCACAACCCTGTGCCCACAGAAGGAAATGTTCTCCAGGTTCCCCCTTTACCTGTGTGAATCACAGATTCAGGCAGTCCAACTCTCCTGAGGTCCCTTACAATCTGAATTATTCAGTGATCCTATGATCGTAAACTGATTTCTTCTATACCACAAGCTTTTAATTAAATGCACATTTATGGACCCCAGTAACCACTCATTTGTCCTTGCACATCTTCGGAAAGAAAAAGCAAGGAGGGAGTTGCTTCCAGTCTGTCACTTTGTGGCTTTGGCATCTTGCAAAAGGCTCTCGTGATGCCCTTCTCCACTAGACTGGAGCATCCTTAGCCCCTTTTCAGGGAGAAAATACCAGTCATCTGTGTACTCCAACATCTCAACTCTTCCAAAAAACTAACAAGCTGCCAGCCTAAGCATCTGCTGTGCTGAACACCATTTCTGCAATACTTTCATGCTCCCTTTCTTCCTCTTTGGCATCGACATTAGTAGCCAGCTACTCTAACACATTTCGCTGTTGCTCTATATACGGAAAAATAAATGCAACTCCTACCCCTTCATTTAGACTTCAAAGGTCACTGTAGCTGTTTCTACTGCAGCATCAACTCACATCAGGAGCTGCTCACGCAGTTTCTTTCTACTAAACCCAGAAAACCCTGCATTTGGTGATTCACTGCCCCTTTCCATAGGAACAATCTTAATTTCTTCTCCTTTGATGTACAATTTTGCATTGGGCTGTCTTCTAACATGCTTTTTTCAAATGGGCTTTGCTTGCCAAGTGATCCAGACTGCCCCATCTGATGAATTTGTCTTCAACATTTACTGTTTCATTACCCTTTGTGCCACTGGCAGTTTCACCCCACAGGAGCCATCAGATCAGCTTCACTTAGAGAAATGCTGAGACCTGGTATTAATCCCTGAAAAATGGCACAAAGAAAAGCCATATTTGAGGATTACATCTTTCTGGGATCTCTCAGGTTTTAATTCACTTGCCACATGTTTGGGGCTGTATGGGCTTCCCTCACTACCCTATAGCTGACCTGCCAGTAACAGAACAATGGGGTCCACCATTTGGCCCAGGATTGATGCTGAGTATTGACCTTTTGCTGCCTAGGGGGTCTTTTCTGAATGTTTCTTCTACCTTCTGGATTGGAAGTAATTATTCAGGACTAAGCTAATCCCTTTCTCCCTGTATCTGGAAAGCTGTTGTCTTCTTTTCCCATTTTTTGGTGGAAAGGAGGGAAGTCTGCTGCTTCCAGGACCTCTACAAACTTTCCTGCAGGAAATTTGGATGTTGCTCTGCTCACCTCTTCCTCAAATACCAGATTTTCAAATCTCTCCATGGTCCTCCAGTGATGGGACCCCTTCTGAAAATCAAGGGGAAGTGGCCATCCAGAGTTTTGGTCAGGGCAGAAGGCTTTAGGAGAGGCAGTCTCCAGAGACCATCCACACAGAATTGGGAAGAGAGCAAGGAAAGTCCCTGGGCTTCCTCACAGGAAGCAAAGAGACCTTCTTCAGAAGGCAGACGGGTAGGGTCTGATGGATGCTGCAATAGCGTACAACTGTGCACTGGCAAAGTCCATCACAGCCCTCAGGAACAGCAGTCAACATAGTGCAGAGGCACCTTATTAACCATGTATCTGCCCCAGCCTTTTCTTCCCACCAGCAAGCAAAGCCTGGGGAAGATATTCCTAAGCACAAATAGACTATTTGGCTTTGGGAACTTGAGTGCATAATAAGTCACTTGATAAACAGTAGTATGGTTTAGCCAACATAGATGAGAAGGTCAAATGGATGAGAAGATGGCCTATCCAAAGATAACCTACTCCTACTGAATATTCATGTCACTATTGCCTTCTAAAAGTTAGAGCCTACAGAAGCCTTTGCAATAGTGTATTTGGGATGCTACAGGGTTTCTGGTCATTCCTATTTCCTGCCTGACCAACACCACAGTGAGAACATCAAATATTCTGACTCTGACCTGAAGAATGCGCACAAATCTGGCTGAACAGGGCAGTAAAATAACCTGGGGTCATGGTAACAGATTGCTTTTTTTAAAGACTTCTTTAAAATCAAGGAAGCCAACAGGGTATAAATCAGCTGAGGTGCTGAAAACCACTTCAGAACAGCTGAGAAGCTACCAGATCAACAGGACTGTTTAGTGTGACCTCTGTGGATTAGCCTTTTCTCCTTAAATTTAAATTATTCCATTAAAAGTGGTTGCAGCGAGACACAACTGAGGTACTCTACTGTTCCCCCTGACTGATCACACAAACCTCATCTTTTTGGAAACCCAGCTGGAAGCCCAGCTTGAAGCCCATGTGCTTCAGGCTTCAGAGGAGTGGACAGGAGAGTAAGTGCTAATTCCACACCCCACCCCCCACCCCCCCAGCAGCTCCTCTGCCTTCTGGTTAATGTGTGTTGAAAAGCTGTTAACAACACTTATATCAGTGGGTTGAAATGGGGGTAGCTCTAGTTTGGCCTGCTGGCATGGATATGCTCATCGGTGGAGGATGATGCCCACCACCTCTCCCTCCACTGGAATCCCAATGGCTACCGACCCAGCTGCTGACCCCATCAATAGCTGAAAAGCCTTTCCAAAAGCAGTGAACCTCTCTCCTTTCATGTATTATTAAAATGCTCACTGGTTAATTTATTAGCGTACTCTGCACTGGGAAAAATGACCTCTTTGTTGACCCACTTAAGCATGCTCCACTCCAACACAAAGCTGTCAGAAGGGCTAAGGGGAGAGCCGGGGAAGTTGTGTGCAGACTGATGTCCTTTGTCTCAGTGAGACAGCTCCAGGATGGAAGTGCCGGGACTCCCTGGCACGAGAGCAAAGGGCTAGACACAAGCCTTCACAGACCAAACCACAAAGGAAACATTCAGCCCATGCGCTGCATGGACACAGCCAGAGAAACAAGACTCCTCGGTCCTCCTTCCTACGCAGCGCTCAACCCTCCCTGAACCTGTGGGTTTGGGGAAGAAACCAGGAGTCCTCCCCCCCATGTTGTCTCCTCTACAAATGCAAATGGAAAACACGATGATGGGTGCTGGACGAACCCATCCACGTGTGCTGGGAATCACAGAGCTCATGAGACAGCAAAGGAGCCTCCTGGACATCCTCCAGCTGAAGGTGTCTCGACCTGCACCCAGACTGTCCTATTCTCTGCTCCTGGGTTCCTCCAGCAAGGGAATCACTAGATTTGCTCCACAGCAATCCCTGATTCAAACTAACACGTATGGGGTGTGGAGGAGCAGGGCACTGCAGGGCAAAACTGGAAAAGCCAAACAGACAGCACAAATACTGCTCTACTGCTCGGCACCAAAAGTAGCCCTGTAAGTGAAATGAGCAGGATTAGTTGTCATTAGGTCTTGTTTTTCCATTAGTGCCATAAAGATAAAGCTGACCTCCTCCCATAGAGTGCTGGGACTCTACAGGACTGTCAGGCTATTAGAGAGGACACAAAAGCTCCATTTGCTTCATCAAGAAAGCAACTCTGAAGTGCAGTGAGGACAAAAGGACTCCCGCCGCAAGGTGCCTTCAAACCTCGGGGGGTTGGGAGCTCCAACCTGTGTCCTGCTTCTTGCCCTGACTATCACACTAGCTTGGTGCTGGAGTGTTTTAAAGCCCAATTACTTTGTTGGGGCTTGCTCTTAAGTGATGCTCTTTATCTCAAGCAAATGGGCTGCCAATTAACTTTGATATTAAGGGGGTATGTAAACAAAGGTTCATGAGGACACCTAGACAGCGTGCCAAATTTCACCCGTTAGAAGACCTGGAGGGAGACCTTGGGGATAGACATGAAATGCATTAATCCCTGCTTAGTCTTAGCTTCATAAAGCTCATATATCCTGGGTGTTAGATGAGATAAAATACACAGAATGGGACTGAACAGAATAAAGTGCAGCAGAAAGCTGAACACAGTATCGGGAGGTAGGAGTTTGTGAGATCCAATGCTGCAGCTGCCACTAATCTGTCAAAAACCCTTGGAGAAAGGGGTTTTACCCTGTTGTGCTGCAGTTTTCCAAGCACCAAATCAAGACCCAATCTCAGATGGATGTTAAAAAAAAAGACTGAGCTGGCATCTGCAAAAATACTTTGGGATGGGAAGTGTAGCTATATGATGGGTGGGGAGTAATTTTTCTGCCCGCAACAGTTCTGCAAACCAAGAGGTAGAAAACAGCGCGTGGGAACCTGAACCTGCAGCAAAGAAGGGTTGAAAGAGCAGTAACTGATGAGTTTTACTGCACCATGTGTTAATCATCCCTCTAGAAGAGGGACTGAGATGGGGGTGGAGGACTTGGCAGCTGGGAGAAATGAGGGTTTTGAGATGTATTTGTAACGCTAACTCACATCTGGGATCAATCCTGGACCAGGAACACAGTGCCTGGCCCAGGGAGGCCAGAAGGAAATGTTCTTCATGGCCAACCTGCATGAAGGACCTGACATGCTGAGCCAAGTGTGGCCTTTAGAGGTGCCCCTCAAGTGACCAGAGGTTATGGACTACCGCAGATGCTTTCCAAAGGGAGTGGGGAGTTTCTCCAAGTGATTTGCTTGGAGACTGTGAGGACTGCCCTGCACAGGCTGTCAGGGAAGAACAAGTCTGGCTCGCATTGGAAGCCCTTGTCCCCAAATCCTTTGGTGGGTCAGGGTGAGCTTGGTGGTCTGGTGGCTCAAGCAAGTGCACAGTGAAGTTGAAAGACATTTTCCCCTCTGCTTTGGGATGCTGTACCTCCATCCCAGCATTTCTTCATTCAGATTTTCCTGCTTATCTGATCCCACTTGCATGTCTCTCCCACCAGTATAACCCTCCGTATTTCATTGCAGTTATCCCTGGCTCACAGCAGTGAGCGGGGGACCAAGGTGTGGGCACGGGCACACAGGCATGCCGCAATCAGGGATTGCACCTACAGGCATCCCAATAAAAGAGTCACCGTATTCCTGCACAGGATCTCATTTGCAGACTCCTTTGGAGGCAGTTCATCTTTAGAAACCAACATTATTAAAATATGGGAGCTTTCTGGCCGTGCTGGAGGATGCACAGGGTACGTGGCTTTCCTGCCCTGACTTGCGTAGGCTGTTGGGTTTGGGAAAGACAGGGAGTCTGCGCTGGGTTAAAATACCCCAGATTCCTTGGCTGGGTGTTTCCGAGGATATGTATACACCCTGTGCTCTGCAAGAGTTCCAGGGAAGCCACTCCTTGTTACATTACCTCCTGATGCGCGAGGGATCCTGGCCTTTGCTTTTGCTGTGAGCTTCCTAAACCCACCATTCATCCTCGTGCTCCCGCTCCAGCCTGATGCTGCCCCACCACGCCGCTGCAGCCTGCTGCGGGTGGTTTGTGTTGACTCTATGGGTGCCCTTTGCAAGCTGAAGTGGTTTCTGCAGCTGAGTAAATAGAAGCGAAGCCCGTTGTGGATCTCTGCCCTGTCTACATGTGGTCTCCTCGCCCTCCCACCAGCAAGGATGAGCAATGAGGACCCTGCTAAACAAACAGTGGAGAATGGCTCTCCCTCCCAGCAAGGGTGGGCTCCATGTGTAGCCCAGGCGCTCCTGATGACTGCTCTTAGCATCCAGGGATGCAGAAGAAAGGAAGTCCTACCCCAAGCCAAGGATGTCTCCTTGCTTCAGCCAGCAAGATCAAGTGAGAGATTATAGCAGCAGGGACATGGAAGAACGAAGGTTGGGGAGGTGGCTGGGTGGCAAAAGCTGTATCATTATGTCTAGAGAAAAGGCTGATTAGTGTTCTTTTTCTACTGGGGAAAGCAACCCGCACACCTAGATGAGTTGGGAGAGAAGTTCTGAAGACCCCTTCTGTGCTGCAGGTTTTCAGAGGGGTTTGAGCCTGGCAAAGCTCAGTTTCCATCTTCACTACAGGAAGACAGGAGGGATGAGCCCAGGGAAGGGCCATCACATGGGCACCCACTGCCCTCCACAGACAGTGGTCTTATATTAGCTGATCCTTGGGTTCAGCCAAGGGACCATGGAGCCACCCCCAGTCTGCACTTAATCAAACAAAGTAAGGAGGCATCTAGACCCTGTGAAACTCAGCACCTCTTCATATGCCACAGGCACCTGGATTTTCTATCTGTCCTTTGGTTTTCTGCAAAGACGGCACCTCCTGTATCACCATCAGGGCCAGGTGCCACGATCCCAGGAAAATATCAATACACTGGAGGAAATTCAGAGAAGAACAAAGCAAAACATTATTACGGAGTCAGAGAGCCTGACTTTCTGAGCTAATGTGTTTAGCTTGGCTTAACAGCAGCTTAGCAGGGGCTTGGCAACTCAACTGTCTGCAAATATTTGAAGGGTGTAAACACCAAGGACAAGAGGGAAATCACTGAGGAGGTTTTACAGAGTAGGATGAGCAGGAATGAGGTGAAGGCACTAACCCACCATGATTGCTAACTGGGGCTCAGGTCTCTCCACGTACAATTTGCTCAAGCTCCCTCATCTTATAGCTGCTCTATAGGTCTCTGTAGCATCTGTTATGTCATGATGGACTCAGAGAAGCACACACAACATTTATGTTGGGTTTCATCTCTGCGGATGCCAACAAGGAAAAGTTTTCTAGATGTTGGCATGATTTTAAGCTCAGCAGGGCAAGGGCAAGTGGTATCTAACGCTACACAGCCCTGCTCCCAGCAGGTCCTCAGGCTGCTCAACAAGCACATTTCCCCACCTACACCCTGGTTTTCTCTTCTGTCACCACCAGCTTCAAGTCTAAAGCATAGGGATGGGTAACGATATTTAGCTGAAAACTTAGAAGGACAGATGTCACAAGAAGTATTTTGCTAATCTGTATCAATTCTGCAAAATTATTTACTTGGAGAAAACATCCTTTAAAGGCCCCTCCAAACCCCTGAAACAATTAATTTTAGCATTTTGTAACTATGTGTGGATTTTTCAGTTCAAAGTAACACTTACTTTCAAATTGGAAAGGTTAAAACAATAGCTCCAAATCCAGATATTTAATTTACAGTCAAGGGAAATATTTATTCATCTTTCAAGCAAAGTTCTCCTCCAGCTTCGCAGAACTGTGAGAGGAAGCCCCTAAACCAAGCCATTATGTCTTATAGGGTGACTCCAAACCATTTTGGCTCCCCGTAGTGATGTTGCTAAACCCCAGACGAGAAAGATATATCCCAGTAGGCACCAAAAAATTGCTTATGGAAGGGAAGTTTCAAATTTAGAGTGGCTGCCTATCTATAAATAGTCTGCAGAACTAAAATACATTCCACTTTGGCTGGAAATGCCTTTGGCCTCATAGTCATAAACACTCCTGCCTTTTATAGTTGAACTAAATATTTGGTTTCTATAGTTATAACAGTGAGTACCCAGTGGTCTTTATTTTTAATCTGCACAGTGTTTGCATGAAAAGCAGGGCAGCGGTTTGTTGGGACCTCAGTGGAGTCTGGACCACAGGTGCATCATTAAAAATAAACCTGTGAACAGCACAAAAAGCTCTCCCTGAAGCATCCAAACGCACCGAGGTTTGCTTGTAAACAGCATTTGGCTTTTAGATGCTGCACTAAGTGCGCCGAGAGTGAAAAAGGCCAAGGAACCGGTGATTGCTAATATAATAATGAGGCTCTGTCCTACTAATCTGATGTTCTCAAAGCACTTTGCAAGCATTAATCATCCTCCCAGCGGGGCAGGTTGGAGATCGACACTCCGAGCACGTTACATGGCGCAGGGTGGCTGGGGGAGAGCTGTGCGTGGCCCAAAAGATCAGGGATGTCCAAGGAGGGGGGGTGGGTCTGCACTGCTTTATATATATAGACATATATATATATATAAAAAAAATCATGTCCACCTCCAGAAACTTGCCTTCAAAGGGGCCTCTATTTATCCCTCTGACAGCAATACACACGAAAGCCCTATTATTCAGCAGTTAATAAATGAAACACCCATCCACCAGCATTATTGATGGAAGGAAAAGGAAATTAAAGGTGACCTGCTTGGTTTGGAGATCATGGGATGTTTCTCCATCCAATTACAGTAATTTAAGGCAGTTAAATACTGCCTGTAAGAACTAACCAGTTATCTTTGTGTCCCGCTTTAGAGAGGATCTTGGGGTGGGAGATTGGGCTTCCCACGGGATGCCTGGAGGTGACAGCGCAGACCCAATGTCTGTGTCCTCCGAAGCAGCGAGCCTGCAAACCCAGCCATGTGCATGGGCAGAGCTTTCCCTGCAAAACACCTAAATTCAGCTTAGCAAAGCCACAGCTGTTTCACTGAACAGATCTGAATTTATCATCATATTAAACATGCCAAGAGGATGATGGGGCAGGAAGAGTGAAAGGTAAATCAGCCCGATCTCAGTTTGGGCAGGGCTGGGCTCACACTGGCCAGCCAAGGACCTGTTCCCCCTGCTCGTGCTCAGGATCGAGGGACATCCTAATGCCACATCCTATATTGTCTTCTGGCAGGAGAAGAGACTCACGTTTGCTGATGTATGCAAGGCACACTCCTGTGCCTGTTCCTGATGGGCTGATGGACATCAGCGTGCCAGCCAGTTGTGTGAAGCTGCGTCCACCTGGGACAAACACCCATTTCAGGTGTTCTGCACAGCTACACAAAGACAAGGGAAAGCCACATTGGGCAAAAAGCATCTGGAAAACACAGGGATTTATTATGAGAGGGAGAATATTTCCAATTGCCCCAAAGGAGAGAGTTTCTACATGACTCATGTGGTCTTGACCTCTTGCTCTCTTGGGGCAAAAGAGTTGAATAATTCCAGACCGGGGCTGTCTGCATAGTGCTGGATGTGAAGAATGGATAATTACACAGGAGAAGAGCTGGTACAAGACCCAGCTTGTGGCAGGGGGGCTCAACACATCCAAGCGCATCTGCTTGTGGCAGGAAAGGAGCCATCGATCCCTCCCTTAAATTCATCCAGGAGTGAACATGGATGTTCCAGGTGAGATTAAAACCCTTTTCCTCAGTGTTTTCTTACTCACACAGAGCTCTGGGAAGAATTCAACCAGCATTTTTTGCTCAGCAAAGGGAGTTTAGGCATGCCCACCACCCTGCACTCTCCCAGACCTGGCTCTGAGCACTTGCTTCAAGGCAGAACCACTGGAAGAACGTCATTGCCCTGCTGCAGGCAGGCTGCACGTTGGCTGGAGTGGTAGATTTCCGAAGGAGATGTGACAATGGTGAATGGACCTGTTGGATACCTGGAGCCCGGCTTTCAACTCTCAGCCATTGCTTCTGCCTCAATTTGCCAAAATTAAGGTGCCACAGAGATGCTCTCCTATAAGGCAGAGGTAGCACCAGGTTCACCAGGGTGCTGTTGTGCAGCCTGGAGTGCTTGTGCTCCCTGAGTTGTTGCAGAGATTTACCCCCCTCCACGATGGCACAGAGCTTTAAAACCCTCTGAGTGCCGTGCATTTGCCTCAGTAGCTAATGAGGCTCCGATGTGTCGCTTGTTAGCATGTTGCTACCTGTAAACAGCACATCTTTGGCTTCTGGCATCCCTCCCTGCTCTCCTCTGCGGCATTAGAATGCCTTGCACTTGCTGTGTCACTGATTTCCAAACCTGTGGTCACTGCAATATTGATATTCTTATATTTACCGGCAGCCATCTCACAGCTGTGTGGAATGGGCCTACAGTAAATTGCTCCTGTGATTTAATTACCCCCTCGGATTCCCGATGCATTTGCAAGCAGTGTAAGGAAGCTGAACATCACTGCATCAATCCAGCACTGTCGTTTGGAGCCAAACCCCAAGCCCCATCCCCATCTAAGACAATCTCAGCTTGTGTCGGCTGTAAAACCTGATGTATTTTGGGGTGCTTGGGGATGTAAGATGGCCGTGTGCTTGGCCCAGCAGCCACAAGAGGCTCCAGGAACCCGTGTTCATGGCTTTAGGGGCAATTCTTATGCAGTGGTGGAAAGGATTTTCTCGTCTGTAGGTTCACAGAAAGGCAGTGTGGTTCTAGGATGGGATACCAATCTCCTTAGGGACTATAAAGCAAGACACGCACCCAGTGTTTGCTACGTACAACAAACCCCATTTCAACCCACTTCTTGCAAAAACTGCCCTGTTCACCCATCACAGTATCGCTTTGGTTGTACAAAGCCATCTTCTCCCACCCCACACGTCATGGCACCTCCGTGTGCTCCCCAAGT
This sequence comes from Elanus axillaris, assembly GCA_026212715.1. NCBI lineage: Eukaryota > Metazoa > Chordata > Aves > Accipitriformes > Accipitridae > Elanus > Elanus axillaris. The sequence continues at coordinate 22,630,440 of JANZLQ010000027.1, read as the reverse complement.
GGGGTTCCTACAGCAGTTGGGAAGCTCCTCCAGGGAGCCCTGAGGTTTATTTGGACAAGAATGTGAAAATACCAATGAGTACAATCTACTTCATTATGTGGCACCACGCGGAGCATCCAGGAACCGGAGCATCCAGGAACCGTCCAAGGTTATATAAGAAGAGCATGTAAGAGCCGCACCCCAGGAAGGATTTGTTTATATTTCCTACACACAGCCTCATAGGATGAATAAAATGTCCTTTGCCTTCAACCTTGTTGATCAAGGTTGGATGAAAAGCTTGTCCAGCATGCCACACATGAGCAAAAATTGATGGCTATTCTCAGAATAAGACTCTGGTACCTGGGCTGTAGTGTAGGTCAGGTCCAGCAATGTACTTACTCCCTGCATGTCCTTGTCTCTCCGATGTCCAAATGCTTTACGCGATTTGGAAAAATTCAAGGAAATGGGATTTTTTTTGCATTTTTCAAGACAGGAATCATGTAACTAGAGAAGTTTACAGCAAAGCTAGGAGGATGCAACTGCCCTCAGGGAGCTCTGGGTCTTGGATGGGACAAGGCACGGGAGCGGGATAGTGATGCCCTTGTGGAAGGGTCACAGCAGCAGAAGCATTAGGGAGTAGATACAAGTTTTATATGGAACAAGTTGTAATTTCAACAGCCAAACCTGCTCCAGCCTGGCCTAAGTCACTACTGCAGCAGAAATACAGAGTTAGGGCCAGATTCTCATCTCAGACACTCAGGCTAACATACACACAACCTCCACTGGTTTTACGCTCTCCTGGATTTATGTCTCCATGAAAGAGAGGTTACAAGGACCACCACGGCCATTGAAAGCTGCAACATCCCAGCACTCTTCCAGGTGCTGCAACAATTTCCCTGTCAGTTGCCTCAGCCTTAAGTGCTGTTACAAGAAAGCTGTGGCTCAACATCAACACTCTCCCATCTCCTGACTGGGTGATGCCCTGGGTTTTCTAGAGGAAGATCTGAAAACCTGCTCAGATCTGGGGGATTTTGGCTTGGGGATGCTGAACACCCAATGCTCAATACATCCTCCCACAGACCATCCAGGATCCGCTAGCCTGTGTCACGGCCAAAGGTCTTCCAGCCTCTATCTAGTCCCCAAAGCGTGGCTGGTATTGTATGCCCCAGGGAAAGGTGAAGGAATCCCCAGAACAGTGAAACTGCTTGGTTTTGGGAAAAGCATCCCCCTAATCCAGGCAGCGGAGGGCATCTTCACCACATGGGGCATAACAACCCCCTGACTGCAGCTGCAGCTGATGCAGGGAAGTGGATCAGATAACAATGCTCCCAAAGCTTTTTGTCTATATTTTAATATCATTAAAAAGTGGATAATCTCCTCCTCCATAAAAGCACTGGCTCCCTCTGGGAGCCTCCTTGGCTGCCACGTTGAGCCAGAGCAATCCCAAGGCCAGCTCTGTACCAAACCAGGAGATGGCAATGATAAGTGGCATTTTGGAAACTCAACCCAGGGCCTGCAGGGATGGGGCTGAGCTGCAGCAATGGAGCTGTGTCCCTAAAAAGCTGTCAGTGATTTATTTAACATGTGGTGACCCCTCCAGTGCTGGTGCCACGCAATCCCAGCAGGAAGGACTGACAAGTTATTCTCTTCTTGTTTTTCTCTTTTGTTGTGAGTCTTTTGGAAACTTAATGGCAAAGTTTTTATTATTATTACTATTTTTTCTTTTGCAAGAAATGCCCACTGCAGCAGCTGAAGCTGGGAATCATCCTTAGCTCTTTGCCCAGTGTTTTTTTGCCTTTTGTGTTATCTTTTTTTTCTGCCAGCTCTCTGAGGACATGAAGAGGGTGATTATAAGAAGAACCCTTTCGGTCAAGCACCGGGCATGGTGGGGAGAGACAGTGAGAGGAGCTCACCTCGTCTTCTGCACCCAGATCTCACCTTGCTCCCCTTTTCATCAATGGATAGTGGCAGGAGTAAGATAAGCAGGTAGCCAGGAGCTGCAACGTGCTCCCACTTGCCCATGCTAAGCATTACCACCCTCAAAATCCTAATTATCACACTATTTCACCTACCAGTTGCGTTATCTGAGGCATTGCCCTAGTGCTAACCCACCTTCACGGCATCGACACCTGCGAAGTTGCATTTTGTTCTCAGATACGCAACACCTTCAGACTCTGCGAGACATCCCATCTCACTCTTTATTTCTAACCTCTTGCCTGGCACATGCGAGCAACCCATGATTTCTCCCAGCCCTTCTCTTTTGCAAACACCTCCCTCCCTCCCCATCACCTATGATGATAGACCTCGAGATATTTTTGGAGCTGGGAGGAGGGAGGGGAGAGTAAGAGACAGTTCTGCTTTGGATCAATGCATCGCCATTGAACAAGAACTAGAGAGCTGCAGTGGATGTGCCCTCGGGAGCTGGGTGATCCATCCCTTGTCAAACCCGAGGGTCCCTGCAGAGGAGCTGTCTAGTGAGGCCAGGCAGCTCCTGGTTATTTTTAGGAAGAGTTTCCCTCCTCTGTTGTCCCTTTCATGCAGCAGGAAATCTTTTCTTGGATGTTTTATTAAAAAGAAGAGCACAAAACAACCAAAACACCACCTCATTTCCTGGAGTCTTCCTCTCTGCCTCACTTCTTTCTTCCCGTTTTCCCTGTTTTGGGGGATTTTTTTTAGGGCATGACACTTGGAAGCTTCCACCCTACCTCCAGCTCCAATCCTTGCATGCCAGCACAGATCTCCATTGCATTCTCAGCAGCTGCATGGGAAGAATCAAATGCCCTGAGCACCCCCCAGCACATGAAGAACATCCCCAGGAAGCATCCTCATGCAAGTCCTACCCCAAAAGCTACTCAACATGTGAAGTCATCCCGTTGACTTCAGCCAACAGTGGAGCCAGCCCTTTAGGGCGCAGCAGGAGCACGCGCGGCTCCTCTTCCACATCCATATGCTCCATCCGGAAACATCAATTCTCTTTCTATAGGAAGGCAGGTTATCCTGGGGCAGAGGAAATGTTTCCTCTTCCCGGCAGGATGTTTGCAGTGCGCCCAGAGCGGGGTATGTATAGAAACCTCCTGATGCGGCTGTATCTCTGTAGCAATTTCAGCAAGTATCTCCCAGCAAACAGCTTTAATCAATGTTAGTGCCCTCAGAGCAGACTAGAGCCAGCCCCAGGAAAACATCCAAAGACAAATGTAAAAAATAACATCCTACCCTTGCCAAAATTAGGCAGAAGGTCCCCTACCAGCCACAGTGATCAATAAAGTTGGGAGGGATCCCTATGGGGACATCTCCACACCTGGGACACCCTAAATCCAGGGAGATGGTGCCCAGGTCTGGCCAGAAAGGAGTTTTTATTCCACACTTCCACTGATTTTCCCTCTTGAGTAAGGAAAAACAAAGCTTCTCTGTATTTTTGTTTTTTATTTTAAAATTTTCTGACCCCCAAAAATGATTTATCAAAAAATTCCCACCTCAGTCTGGTAAAACAATTGAGATTTCAGTCCTTCATTGAGTTTAAAGCATAACTCCTGATGCAAAGCTCCCTAGGGTTCAAAACAAGCCTTTTTTCCAGGCTCTGGGCAAGGTACCTGACTTCAAGGTTTGCAGACAAAACTTTTAAGAAAAGCAGTCCTTTAGCAGCCAGAAGTTTCCCTTGGCTGCACAAAGAGGTTTCGAGAGCTCTTTGACAAGAGCTTTGATCCCTCTTTTTGTACAACACACTGAAGATTTACTGGAGCACTCTGGAGTACGGTATTTGGAATTGAAAAAATAAACCCCAAAGAAATTCAGTGCTCAGGAAGGAGTTTTTCCTGTGTGGCTGCAATTTAGGGATTTGGGAACTTCAACCCCAAATGTTGTTTGAGGTCATTAGATGAATCAGAGCTTCAACCTTTCGGTCATCAAATCACAGCCTCTAACACTGCTTGCATGAAGCGATAAAGTGGTGGCTGAGCAATAAGGTCTTTTGGATGCTGCCAAAAAAAACCCCTTTTTAATTGCTCTATGTGGTTGTAATTATTTCATTTGCCTCTAGTTCCCACTCAACATGAATCCAATCCCTGTGAGATCCAGCACGGTGCAGTTCTGCCACTCTTTCTGGCTTGTGATCTTTAGGGATAAAAAACAGGGAATCAGAGGGGTAGGATGGGGAAATATGAGCTGTCCATACACTTCAACAAGTTTTAATACTTAAGGAAAAAGGAAGTAAACTAGGTAATTTAGAAATTTTCTGCAACACAAATAAAAATAAATGGTTTTGGAAAATGTCTCTTTTTTTTCCTCTTGGCTTTTTTTTTTTTTCAGTAAATCATTCCTACAGCCTGTTACCCTACTGTGGGACATGGCTGTAGTGGTGCATAGCTGGTTTTACCACTAATGATGGGTCAGTCCATTGAGGTTTATTTTAATTTTATGACCTTTACGAGAAGCTCTTGGATAACAATGATTAAAATAGCAGCCGTCTCCTGTTTGTGCCACAGCAAGACCGTCTGACACCAACACAGACGCACCACCAAGATGAAAAACATCACCCTTCCTAATCTATCACATAAACACCGTTTGCCTAAACTCATTAATCCAAGCAGGTGTTGGACTGACCCAGTGCTCCTGGGTCTCTCACCAAGCCCTGCCCACCCATGCCGGGCACCCAGCAGCGTATTTTCCCATAGGGATTGCAGGGATGGGGAGGATGCCTTCATTTGTGCCATGTGGCCAGAAGCCTCTAAGACATGATGTGCTTATTCACCCTATCTCCAGTTTCTGCCGTACCCATCCTCAGGGCTGATCCTTGCTGTTGTCGGTGGGGAAACTCAGACCCACCAAACATCAGCAAAGCCACTCCTCCTGTATGAACATTGTGCCAGTCCCGTGTGAACACAGAGCACAGCACATGGAAATACACGTGAATGGTGGGGCTGTGGGAAGGGATGGAGACTTGCTTTGCTAGTCAAGATTTTGAAAACTTAATAACAATAAGAATATTCAGGCACCTGATATTCAGAAAGGACCAACCACCTCCATAAGGAAAACCAGGTCCCTCCTAGCACCAGTTTGGGACCTGCTCCTCCTTCCATCCATTGGCAGCTAAAAGCTGTAGCTGCGCTACTTGCATTTCTTTTTTTTTTTTTTTTAAACATTCATGTGAATGAAGTTCTCTTTGTGGAAAACTACGTCACTTGGGCTGAACGAGACTTCCTGCTTTTCTTCATCTAATTATCTCATGACTGCTGTCTCTTTGCAACATGCTCGCTTCAGTATTTTGGTTTTTGCCACGTCGGTGGGATCAGAAGTTGAGGAGGTGCGCAGGCACGGGTCTGAGGGCATGAGGACAACGTTGCCTACTTGGCTGAACTTTTCCTTTCTCATTGCTCCCCCCCAGCCTATCGCTTTTGCCAAAACACACAACATTAAGGGCGGCAGGTTGATGGGGGCATTTCAAAGACAGCCCAGATACTACCCCAAATACTGCCCAACGCAGGAAGCCACCCCTGACCACTCAGGTCCTGAGAACTTAGAGAAAAATGTGGAAAATCCACATCCTCTTAGCAAATTGAGCAACCGGCCCTTCCTTCCAATGGCTTGGGCTAAAATCCCCACATTTCAGGTCCTCCTAGCTTCACACACAATCATTGGCTCCATCATGAAGATATGCAGGTACCTGGCTCTGAAAGCAGATGAGCTGCTGAACCAAAGGGCTTAAAAGGTAACTGGGGACAGGTTCCAACCTCAGAAAGGCTTTGGATGCTTACGCAGCACTAATGATAAGATAATTCAGAAATATTTCAAACCTGACAACATAACATACTAGCTCCGGCTGCAATTTAGTGTGTGTTATCGGGTTTTTCATTGCTTTTCCCTTGCTGTGATGGATTCCAAGCTTGCCGTTATTACAGCCATTACATGCTTGATTTTAATGGGGGGTGCTTGCAGCTGTCACAATGGGCTGAAAATATATTCTTTATGTCAAACTGCACAGGAGACATTTCCTCCTTGAGTCACTGACAGGTCACCTCCCCAAACCAATTAGCTAATTGTCTTGTATCACTCCCTGAAGAGCAAGAGAAATGAGTGACTTGTGAATGAACTCTGCCCATATAGAAAACGCTTGTTCTCTCTCTCCCTCTCTAATTTTTTTTTAAAAAAACTTAATTTAATCTGTCGGCCATTCCAACAAATGGGGCAGTGTGCCTGCCCATGCCTTGCACGCTGACTCTCTGCCAGGCTGTTTTATTTTTTTTTTAAGTAAAGAATAAAAATTAATAGTGTTGCTTTCCTAGTATATCTAGACAACTTGCTGCCACAAAGGGGGTCATCAGCAACCATTAGCTCATGCCTGGGTCCTACTCCCAAATCTGCCATCAGCTCTTCCTAGCTTCAACCTGACCCCTGAGAACTGGTGAGGCTCTTGCTTAATGTAAGGACACACTTGTGCCTGCTTTGGCTTCAATCAGCTGGGTTAGAAAGCGTAACTTTACTCGACAGAACTGCTCCTCAGGCAAAACCCTTCCTGGCCATTGGCTGCATGAGTGTACCAAGCTGTCGCTCTTATTTCTCTTTCTCTTAGCCCTGCAAAAGCAATGCAAGGAGGGGAAAATAAAGAAAATAAATTGCCTCCTTGCTGCATATCAACTGAGTTGCATGTTGTATTGCATGGAGGTCAGAGTGGAGATGTGGCTTCATGTACAGCAGCGTGGAGGGAGGAGACCCATTCTCCTGGCACAGATGGGGACGTGAGAGGACCAGGAGATACGTGCTGGCCTCAGCACACCCATCATAGGGGCACCCATGGGGGCAAACCCTGAATGATGAACTGTGTGTTGCTGAGCTCCACAAAGAAGCCCTGCGCCTGCCCAGGGACACCTCCCCTGCTGCTAGATGTTACTAGAGCACGAATATCACGGCTGAAATGCTCCAACAAAACTGAAGTATCTGTTGCAGCTATCTCTACGTCACCTTGACCTTCTGCAGTTCCCTCTGACCCCGCTCCCCTCTGCAGTAAGACCCCTAAATCACCCTGGACCAACCTGACAGCCCTCTATGGGGAGACGACTGGCTCGGTGAGAGCAGTGGGTGCTCCTTGTTGGGACGTTAGTAATGCTTTCTTTCAAAATCTCTTAGACAAACTGGTGAAGTATGGGCTAGATAACTGGACAGTGAGGTGGGTCTCATTGGGGCTTGACTGGCTGGAAAGCAGCTTTATCCACCAGACTGGGGGTCCTGCTGGAGACCAAGTTGACCATAAGCCAGCAACATGTCCTCACAGCAAAGAAAGTCACCAGCCTCCCAGGCTGAGCGTTGCCAGCAAGGCAAGGGAGGGGAATCCTTCCGTCTGCACAGCTCTGGCGGGACACTTCCAGGTGCTGGGTCCAGTCCAGGCTCCCCAGTATAAGAGAAACATGGACAGGCTGGAGAGAGTCCAGCAAAGGGCCACGAAATTGATGAAGGGACTGGAGCATCTGACATATAAAAGAGGCTGAGAAAGCTGGGACTGTTCAGCCTGGAGAAAAGAAGGTTCAGGGGGATCTTATCAATGTGTATAAATGCCTGATGGGGCGAAATTAAAGATGACCGAGCCAAACTTTTCTCAGTGGTGCCCACTGACAGGACAAGAGGCAATCTACACAAATTAAAAATACAGGAAATTCCGTAAACATAAGAAAAAACTTTTTTAAATTGTGAGGATGGTCAAACACTGTCACAGGCTGCCCAGAGAGGTTGTGGAGTCTCCACTCCTGGAGATACTCAAAAATCCTAAGCAAACTGCACTTGGTGACCCTGCTTTAGGACAGAGGGTTGTACTACGTGGCTGCCAGAGGTCCCTTCCAGCCTCATTGATTCTGGGCTCTAGCGGATGATCTCCGCAATCTCTTCAAGCTGCTTGCTCATTCCCTACAGTTACATCTCAAAACACAACACCTTCCCACCCGCCAACCTCCCAGCTCAACAGAGGAGTTGAGACCCTCGGTGGAGGGGGAACGGAATGAAAACAGCAGGTCAGGAGTCAGCATGTCCCACGTGAAAGCTGGGTACCCTGAAGGTACAAATTCAGCCTGATGCTTTGGCTCTGGCTTCTCCATACTAATAACCTGGGAAAATCATGATTCACCTGAAGCTTTGCCTTACGGGGATGTGAAAAAGATAAACTCAGTAAAGATCTTGATTTACTGAGGTACAGCTCTAATGGAGGTGGTAGGAATATATCTCAGATAGACAGAAATGGTTAGGACAGGGATGTGACCTGTAATTCATTTTTCAGGCTAGGCATTGATGGATTTGAAATAAAACCAATAGTCACCACAGCAGAAACATCCTATAAAATGACATTTGTTGACTTTACTAGGTTTTTCAAGGCGTGGGAGGGAAGATGAAATAAACTGACAGCAGACAGCAAAATGTCTTAAGGTCAGGAGGAAGACAAAAGCAGTGAGAAGAAATAAGGAAAAAGCCAGTCCTCGTGATCCTAGAAACACTCGTAACAGTTACAGATTTTAATCTTTATTTGAGCTCCCACAAGATGGGCTAAACTTGGCTTCCCGCAGCAGCCCGACCCCATTGGCAGCGACCCAGCTAGCTGATGCTTGGTGGATGCTCATTAAACCAGCACACAGAGGGTTAAGCACATTAGAAGAACCTGCCTTGACACATTGCTATCCAGTCTCTTTTTTTTTCCTTCGGAAAATGCTAAGTCACTCTTTAGCAAAAGGCCAGGCGAGAGGTTGCTTAGGAACTAAATTACTTCTCATTCTTAGACAGTGATGCTAGCTGGCACCCAGGGCAGCGTGGAAGCGTTCAGAGAGAGGCTGGAGCTCTGGGAAAGCTGCAAGCAATGGGCTGCAGGGTCATCCCAAAGACCACCATCAGCAGCAATCACTGCTCCCTGCTCCTTTAGACAACTGCCCTGAGCTCCTGCAGGAAACCCTTGGGTTTGCTCCAAGAAAGCAACCCTAAAAGGCGAGAGAAATCAAAATTAGAAAGGTTTTGATAATATCGGAAGAGGTGGTGCATGAGCTCGTGTACAGTGTCAGGGTTTCTGCTGGCACCGCGTCCAACGAGAGGAAGGAAGGACATTTCAGGATGAGTGACCTTTCGTCCAGGATTTCAAAACACTTGAGAGACCCAGATGACATACAGTACACAAAGCTGTCAGCTGTATCTTCAAGTCACTCACAAGAGCTGTCCTCCTTTAGGTAAAAACATCGCTGGAGAAGATTTTCCTCTAAATTCTTTTAGGAAAAGTTAAAAACCTTTTAGGGACCAGAATCACCCCAGAGGGACCAGCCACTACAGCAGCTTCTCAAAGAGAAGTTGTGCCGACGAGGCTGCCCGGTCCTCACCACCGTCTACCCAAGGGAAGCTATTTCGAGGGAATCATGTGAAGAAAGACGGATGAGTCAACACTTTGGACCTGATGAAGCAACAAAAGCTGCAGGAAGAAGCCGAATCACTAGATTTCCACTGTGCATGCTCTTGGGGAAAGGAATGGTTTGACTTACCCATGCAGGAAAACTTCGGAAGCGGCAAGGTAGGGATACGAGAAGTGAAAGTCCCTTTCTCCTTCTCTGCTGAGATAGTCCAGCAGCTCGTGTTGACAGCTCTATTCAAGATTTTACACCATTAGCACTTGATGTAAACCATGCCCAGCTTCCAGGCTTTGTAATATAGGAAATCCCTCATCTTACCCAGCAGTTCTCTGGGATGTGCAGTCTCTGGAGGCATGGGGCAGGAGGTGAGGCTGAGCAGAGGGATAAGCAGCTGATAAGGACCTCATTGGCAGGGAGCTCCCAGAGATAAACTGTTGTTCCTGCATGATTTTAGAGATGAGCGTAAGGGAGTTTGGATGCCCATCTTCTGCTGGATTTCCCACCCATCTTCAGAGATCCATTTGAAAAGTCACTCTAAACCCATTATAGTCCAAGATGACACCTTGCTGCCACTGAGATTGGACTGGACCGTGTCCTGCTAGATCCTCATACTAATGTCCAAGTTGGCCCCTTCTACCCCATATCAGCTTTGTACTCTAGCAGATAGAGTTTGCCCTGAAACACTTAAACAAACAAAAAATCCCAAGAACCAAGTTAGACATCTAATGATGTCTTCTGAGAAGCACCTTCACAGATGGTACTTCTCGGCACCTTCAAAAGTGGGGGAGAGGATGAAAACAAAAAGAAAATCACAGTACAAAACAAAATAATTAGTTTTCAAAAGACTTGACACCTTTGCCCATGTATCCCTGAGCCTGGCAGACCAGTGCAGAGGTCTACCACCTGGAGGGGATAAATTGAAAACCCTTTATTGCAGGGACCACACTGGCACTTTACATGGGTGCAGTCTATCACAAGAAGGTGAAGGCACCCAGCTTGGTCCTTTCACATGTCGATCCTGTACTGTTTTATGGAGTATTGTGGCTGTGTTCAGGATCCAGTGGAGTTTGGGATTAAAGATGATATGTCCTGTAGGTACCTTCTCCCATCCTGCAGAACTCGGACGGGAGAAGAAGCACATGCTGAAGCAAAATTATTCCCTAATGGACAAAACCACAGCTCACCAAACAGAATGAGAAAGAGAAGGGGCTGGTAAGATGATCCTCTCTCCAGTGCCCCCACTGCCTGCCTCCTGAATTCCTGTGGACCATGGATTTAGGCAGGACCACCATCTTTTACCCCAGGGTAACCCAACAACCTCAGGTCAATCCCACAGCAGGCGCAATAGAAACTGCAAAACCCCAGGGCAACCCACTGGAGCAGCTCGCAAACAGCTCATGGGACGTCCAATCCTGGGTATGGGTCACGCATGTAAAGGTCACAGCTCTCCTCACTCATGAGTGGGCATCACAGCAGTTTCATGTACAGAGCCTCCCAGATGGTAATTTGACTTGCATGCCTGTAGCACGATCAAGATGAGTCAATTCACTGTTAAATCCTCATTTAGTGTCCTTGTATCAGCTCCAGGCCAGAAAGCAAAATAATTGTCTACAGAAGGAGCGCAAGGAGAATTCAGCTGGCTACGGCAGGTGCTTGAAACTCAGTGGAATAAGCCAGGTTGCAAACCCTCGTCTCTGTCTTTATCAGGGTCATGGATTTTTTTGGCCAAGGCAGCACAGGTGTGAAGGACTAGCAGATGCAGCAGTGGTTCTGCATTGCTACATCTCTGCCTTCCGGAGCAATACCCTCAGGCTCACTTCACTCAGGTCCATCACACTGGCTTAAGACATAAGCTGGAGCCCACCAGACTCCTTGGGCAGTCCTTCCCTTAGGGAAAAGGAAAAAGCCAGAAGGCAACCACCTTCCACCCTGCTAACCCACTGCCCTATGCCAGCTGCACCCATAATATTCTGTTTTTCTCTCCAAAATTGCTAAAATCCTGTGGTTCCCTCTTTTCCTGACACTCCTCCTTCCTAGCAGCTGCCTCAGCATGCTCAGGGTTTTCACCTATTTTTACAGCCCCCACCTTGCTACCAGCCCAGCTTCACAGCTCCTCCTTGGGATGCACCATCCCAGGGTAGACAAATCCATGTGCATTGCTCCTCATTCACATCCCCGCAGGGTTAGAGGGGATTTATTTCTCACTCCCTTGCCACCGCACAAACCCAAGAAAGGGTTTAGCACAGAATCCATTCGGACATCAGTGCCTGTAACCGGCTTTACCAAACAGCACCGTGCCATCGTTTTCCCTTCAAGAACAACTCTGCCAACCCCAGCTCGTGGCGAAGGCTGGAAACCATCTGCCCAGATGTTTCAAGCCGTTCCCCAAACCACCCCCTTTGGCCTGCCAAAGGCAGCTCACATCTGCGGGGCTGCATTCGCTGTGCTGACAGCCAGCGCACCAACCCTGCTCCCCGCAAAGGGCATGGGAAAAGGCAGAGGGGATGGTGCACAAAAATGTGCGGATGGGAACGTGGCGGGGGAAGGAGAGGGAGACTTTGACCTGTGATTTGTTTGCTCAGCATCTCCTCTCTGGATGAAGAAATGTTTCACTTGTGGAAGGCAGGAGAGAGAGGCGCTTGTGTGCAAGAATAAATTGGGGATGGAGGGAGGGGGGTAGCTCTTTGCTCCCTGGTTTTAAAGTCCAGAAGCCAACTTTTCTTGCATCTTGTCCCTTTTTCCCCCACAGTGACCAGGTCACGAGGCAAGAAAAGAGGACTTGGTGCGACATTCCAGCCCGTTTCCTCATGCAGGCGCTTCTGAGGGCCATGGGAATTGGATGGGTGGTCACGCTGGGGACAAGGGTAGCTTAAGGTAGGGGTTTTAGATGAGGCTTTTAAAGGCTTCCTTAGACTCTGCCATCTCCATACTCATTCATCCAAAGAAGGAGTACAAAAAAGAAAAGAACAGGCTGGGAGAATTTGCATCAGGCAGAAAAGATTTCCCTTCCTTGTATTTACACAGCCCTGCGTCCATCTGAAAGGCATCACCCCCACCCTCCTCACATGATTCCCAAACTCTCAGATATGCTTAAAAAAAAGAAAGGGAAAAAAAAAAGAAGAAACAAACAGAAAAAAAACCCCAAACCACCACTCAGCAAGCAATATACTACAACGACACATGTTTTTGTGCTCACTTGAGCTAAACCTCCTCCACAAATTTTCCTTTAGCCAAATGTTTCTGAGTAGGAGCGCTGGAAAAATAAACTCCCCCGGCGCAGCGGGACGCGGGCGGCCAGCCGGGCTGAGCCGAACCCCAGGAGCCCCTTCCCAGTCCCCTCCACAGCACAGGCTCTCGGCTGGGAGATGTTTACGGGGAACAAGTGCCTATTGTCCCCTGTCAAGACTGAGAGGCGGCTCAGTGGGGTAAAAATATAATAAAATGGGACTTCAGGCTTCCTTTTTGCCCTCTTGGCTTTACTTTTACCTTCCAAGTCAGCATAAAGCCCCAGCTTTAGTCCTTCTGCCTGCATTGCTTTTAAACCTAGATAAGTAGCTCTGAAATGACACCTTGAGAAATTTATTATCATTATCATCTCCAGAACAGGTCTCTCCTATTATTATTATTATTTTGGCTTTTTTGCCTTGCAGCACCACTCCAGCCCACTGCAGGCTGGGGGGTTCTGGGTGGTACAATGGGGAGGGAGTGATGCACATTGCAGGATTGAAGGTGGCATGAAAGCTGGCAGGTTTGCTAGAATAAAGACCTGGGTAGCACCTGGTTTCCAGGGCCCGGCTGAAGTATTTCAAAGCAAGTGTGTGCCAATGATTGCAAGGTCCAAACTGCCTTTTAGGAAGAAATCATGGTCAGCTCTGTCGGGGCATGCCTGCAGCTGATGCCCATCTGGTTTCTTCGGTGCCTCTGATTCCCCATGTGGGATAAATACACTGATTTCTCCAAGGCAACGGCTTCTGTGATCCTTGCATGACATTTGTTGCACGTATGCCAATTAATACTAATAAATATGCTAGCACTGTTGCTGAAAGGATACACAGAGCGATAAAAAACAAACAACACTTAGGAAGGACAAGGAGAATAAAGGATGGTAAAGGAAAGCAGTAGCATGGAGTTAATGATCTGAGATCAAACTGGAGGAACTAATGGCCCCTTTTTCACGATGTAGTTAAGTCTATGAATATTGAAAGCCTGGTTCAGAAATCCTCCAGCAGGGAGACCCATGGCAAGTCTAACAAGTGAAGAAAAAAATTAGCAGCCTCTTCCCCTGGGGAAACAGGGACACTGTTAGAGGCTGGCTCATAAAACGGCCGCAAGGATAAGAAAACTCTATTATTTTCAATATCCTGCTGCAGGATGAAAACCAGCCCCGGGTGGGCACAAAAAGCCGGCATCCCCAGGGCAAAAGCCCCCAGAGGCCAAATTCCACTCAGGCTCAGCAACATCCGCCCCATCCTCATCCCCCCGAGCTCCCTCCCCGAGTGCCCGCAGAGGGTGACCATCAAGGGCTCTGCAACCATATCCATCACAGAGCCATTTCAAGCCAGATGAGGACCCCGAGCACATATTGATCAATTTTATTTCCAGCAGCCAAGGCCTTCCCCAATGTTAAAAATAAACCCATAAAGGCTAATTCAGTGTATCGCAACAAGTTGGCTGAATCCATCCAAGCGGTCTGGTACTGCCTGGTGTTTTATCCTCTGTATCCCTTGGTCGTGAATCCAGACAAGGCGCGCAGTTAAGGACCAGCTGCTTGTCCCCCTGACCCTGCTCCAAGGCATCTGCATTTGCAATCAGTCCTTTTATGTCTGGTTCCTTTTATTTTTAAAGCATCTGCCATTAAACAAGACTAATTAATGCAACAGGAAGATGAGGTTCACCTGGATGTTGCTGGGTACCAGCAAATCTTAATCTGCGCTGGAGGAAGCGAGGTCTTTGGGAGCATCCTTGGGCAGATGCTGCCCAAAGCATGTCCCAAGCCATCCCTGGGAGCGGGCATGGACTCCAGTTCATTTGGGGGAGGACAGAAAGAAGCTCATTTTGCCTGAGAGCAAGTATCACTCTGGCATTGATACTCATCTGTTGATGATATTCCTCCAGCGCTGGAGGGAAGCATGGTGATTTCTGTGCAAAATGGAAAGACAGAGCAAGGTAAAGGCTGGTCTCTGGGAAAGCTGATGCAGAAACCAGATTCACTGGACAGAAACATGCCCCTGCTGCTTGGCTGGAAGCAATCAGAGTCGCAGGGTCTCCAGAGGGTTCTCTGCTTTCCTGGGAAGGCCAACATTTAAAAAATCAAAAAGCAGACACAGCACTTCTGAGCTTCCCGGGACTTCCTGAGCTTTTTTGGGTACTTTTGGCTATGTAAATGATTTTTGGTTGCAAACCTTTCCAGTTTACAGACCCAAATTCTGATCCTGATGGCAAAGAACAAAGATTTCCCACACGAGCAAATAACTGCGACTGTGTGTTGCATTTGTACAGGACCACAGGTGTAGGAGAGGGGGTTCAGCAGCACCTTCATTTGATCAAAGGATCCTTCACAGGTCATAGCAACCAAAGATTTGGTCCTGACACTTTAATAAAGTGTGGGCTGAACTGACCCCAAATGAATCGGCCTCATCTCCACTCCCAGCTTGTTGCAGCCACACTTCGCTTGCTGGATTTACCCTCCCGGCTCAGGAATGCAGTTGATACTCAGTTCAGTTTAGCAAACATAAGCCTGATGGACCTGAGCAATCTGGCCCCCACATCTTCCTTGCCCCCCGGCCAAGAAGATGACATGGAGCACCTGCTCCTCGTGGTGCAAGGGCTGGCAGCTCCAGCGAGGTGTATGAGAGCCCAGGCCACCACGAGCCCCCTCCTCCCACAGCTGGATGCTCACAGGACTCTCCTGATAATTTAAAAAATGCTTTTTGGATGCAACCCCCCACCCCCCCCGGGAAACACCACTGCTCTGTATTCAGATTGCAGTTTCCCACACCACTGCGTGCTTCGTGGGCTGGTACGGTACAGCTGAAAGTATTTCAGAAAAGCAGCTAAGCATCTTTGAAGTCTTATAGGGGGATTTATGCCAGCCAGGAACAGAATATAGGTCTCCAAAAGGTATCACTTGATTTATTTCTTTGAGGCAGGAGAACAAAGGAGGTTTTAGAGAGGTACACATAGGTTATGGAAAGCAGCACACTATGGGCAGAGCTGAACTGCAGTCCCAGTATTGCCCTGGCACTGATACTCATCTGTTGATGACAATCTGTCCAGCACTGGAGGAAAGCGTGGTGCTTTCTGTGCAAAAATGGAAAGACAGAGTGATGTGAAGGCTGGTCCAGCCACCTTCAGCTTAGAAGGAAACTCACGCTTGCATGCAACAGGCGGTACACTCAATCTGCTAAGAAAAGCAGACACAGGCTGGTTAAACTGAAAATGCCACCAGCAAACTCAAGCCCTGAGTCCCTTCTTGCTGGTTTTCCTTAAGTAAGCTAAAAAAAGACAACAGATTTTTAAAACCTCCCTTGCTTCAGCACTCTACGACCTGGCTTTTTTTTTATAGAACAGTAGAAAAGGATAGGAAAAAATAATCAGCCTTTCTTTTATTTACTAAGAGCCCCCATAGCACTCAGAGGACTTGCAACTGCTGAGATAACTGTCCTGATTTCAGAAAGGACGGGTGTGGGTGGCACCTCCCGGCACGAAGGGGACGTTTGTATTGGCAGCCGAGGCAGAAAGCCTCCACAGAACCTAGGGAAAAAGGAACAAAAAAAAAAAAGAAAGAAAGAAAAAAAACCCACCCAGCAAATAAACAAAAGCATTCCTAATAAACTGGAAATGTCATACTACATCAGGGATCACAAGATCGAGCCCAGAAAGGTCCAAGTGGCAAGAACACGCTTTTAAAAACAGATGGGAAAAACAAGCTGGGAAAGGTTGAGATTGTGTTTCTGAACTTCTGTTCCCGACACGGGTTTTAGAGCTGGTGCTGGTGTGGCTGGGGAGACAGCGGGGTGAAATACCAGCCGCCCGCATCATCCCAGTAATCCCTGTGGAAACCTTAAAGTGGGAGGATGGAGGAAAAAGAGTTTCACACTAAAATCCCTAATCAACCACTTTGGAAATGTAGATTTTTCCAGCTTCCCAAGCCCAGGCTCACAACATGTCAAGTCAGGTTAATAATACTGGTTTTTTGTACCTTGGCCTTGGTTTTGCGGACTCCTGCTTGGAATGGGGGGTGACTCCTCGTGGCATGGCTGTGTGTCGAGGCAGAGGTTCAGGCTGGGTCACTGGGATGCTCTGCAGCATAGGGATGGCCACATAAGCCTTTCTCTGCTCATTTCTACTCATCTTAAGATGGAGTTGCAGAGGTGGCTCTACTCAGTGCCGTAAAACCAGGTGCTCAGCGAGCAAAATACAACAAGTTACACTCTGGGAAAAGTGGGTTCCTGCTGACAACCCTCCAAGCGTTAAGAATTAGAAGAAAAGGATAAAAGAAGACTAAAATAAAATGGAAAGATGAGGGCATGAAAACATGCAGCCCATAGAGCTGCGGAGAGGAAACCTCCAAGCCTACTGCCTTCAAGCTCAGCCCATCGTCCCGAAGGCGAGTGGGGAGATAAGGCTCCCGATGACAAACTCCTAAGATACACCAGATGGTATCAGCTATTCCTTGAGACTGTCAGAGACCTTCCAACATAACAAAATAACAGAAGTTTGTTGGTTTTTTGTTTGGGTTTTTTTCCCCCCGCTTCCAAGCACATGAAGACAGGGTTGGAGCCAACACAGCTCTGGATTCAGGGAGCCCTGTTTGGGGTCCACACTTGCCAGGACCTCATATGCATTCAAGCCAAGAGCTATTATTTATAGAAAGAGGGTCTAGCCTGGAAGATCTCAAAAAACTTTTGAGCTTCAAAACCTGGAAGATCTCAAAAATATTTGTAAATATTAGGGTTTGGCCCAGGTACCTCCTATGTGGGAGGGACTTGGGGAACACTTTCTGAAACTCAAACCAAATGCTCTTCTGAAACTTTACAAGTTCAACTGATTTCCTTTATTATTTTGCATTCCTTCATGCTCTAGGTTCCAGGAGATGCCTAAATATCCAAGTGCAAAGGCTGTCAGCACAGCTTTTCCAGCCCAGCAGGAAGTAGGAGATATCTCCAGGGAGAGCCTATTTTTGGAGAGCTATCCAATTCCAAACTAAGCCTTCTTACTTTTTGTTGTTATTATTTGGATTAAGACGGCAGACTAGGAGAGCTGAGGCATTCCCACAGCAGATCACATCGCTTCTCGCACTGCCTGCTTCTCAGTGGTGGAAGGGAGGTCTTTGTATGGATGCAGGACATGGCTGGAAATCCATGGCTAAGGTCCTGGGGGGGGATTGAGGTCCTGAGCGGCTATGTGGGCACCTTGACCTTTGCATGCAGTTGGGTTTAAATTTCAAAAATCGGTTCAGACTTCTGCACAACCTATCTTGCATGAGGCCAAGATGGATGGAGAAGACTGTTTTCCCTTTTACCCAAAATATTTCAAGTGAAAAACATGTATATGACAAAGAATTGCATTATAATAGCTTTGCACATCATCGAACACACCTGTAGTATCAGCAGCCAAGAGCAGGATACCCCAGAGCCCCACTGCTGAACAACTGGATTACACTAAATTAATTGCATCATCCATTTTTGTTTTCTTTCTTCTACAGTTCCTATTTTAGACATTAAAAAACATTTAATAGCCATTCCTCATCTTATTCCTTAAGATTAATAAGTCAAAACAGAAACACTGGGGAGTATGAAATAAAAAAAAATAATGCTAAAACCCCCTTGGCTGAATTTAATATCTATTAGAATCCTTAGTCACGATGGAAACATATTTATAACCACAAACCACCACTAAATTATCTTAACAGCCTCTAGCTGTTGCGCTGATGGCCAAAACAGCACAGTAAATTACTGGCTCACCGTACAAAATTATATGCATCACTATTATACCATGTTTTCGTCCCAGCCTCTCAAAAGCAGGGCAAGATTTACTCTTATTACCCAACTGAGTTCACCTACCAGCACACACATGTGCACTGCCACGTGTTTACTCCTGAAACAGAGTAAATCCACTGATTTTACAAACCTACAACAAATGCAGTGCCAGTGACAACTGCTCGCCTTTTCCCCCTCCTTTCCCACGTCTGATTGACTTTCCGCTCAGCAGATTTTCCTGTCTGGCAGATGAACTGAGTTTTTAAACAGGCTGAATTCACTCCTAACCTCATCCGATGGACTTCAAGGCAAGGCACACACAAGGTGAACCCGACTTAGAAAACTTGGACTTTCTCAACATGAGACAGCCGGGACAGAGCACACTGACACCGAGATGCAGCTTAGAAATGGGTAAGATGAAGATAGGACCAAAGGATGTTGGTGTCCAGTTCCCAGCTCTGTAATGGACTTGTTGTAGACCCCAAAAGATTAATTTAAACCATGTACATTTTAATTTCTTATTTATAAAGTAGGGACAGTGAAGACCCAAGAAAGAGTCCAGCAAGCAACCTGGCAGCACAAGGGTGGAAAGGTTGGAAATCTGCTGAGTGTTCAACCCCTTGCACCAACTCTTTGCTCTGTCGGGATGTGCAAGGCTAAAACCATTTGTGTTTGCAACCCACCTCAGTGCTACAATGCCAAGACCCTGTAATATTCAGGGTAGGGAGATGAATATTAGTGAGAGAGTTGAAAGTGCAAGGACCAGAGCTTGGGGGAAAGAAAATGAACCCAAGCCCAGCCCACACCACTGCGCTTTAGGTACAAAAGGATAAACGTGGGGAAATGGGAAAAGCAGATAGGATAATATCCAGGAATATACACTGACCAGGAATGGATGTCTGAGATACAACTTGGAGAGCACCGCAGCTGGGTTTCTTATCATGCTTTGCTGTCTGGTTTTCTAGCAAACTCACATTTTATCTTTTTTTTTTTTTATAAATATATATAATTAGTCAAAACTCTCACGTGCTTTGAAGAAAACAAATCCAAGGTTTTGACCAGGCCCTTCCACACTGAAAAAAGGTTAAACCCTGCCTAAATTACAGCTGATTCAGCAGTAATGCACACAGCAGAGGGGAACATGCAAACCCCAAACACGTTGCTCTGGCTTCTCACCTTCCTCCGCAACCGGAGCTACCATTGGTTAGTGGGAGGCTTCAGGTACAAAGAAATGCAAAGAATAGGCTTTAAAAGCTCTTCTTAATTACAAATGCAAATCTTGAAGCTTCTCATCCCCAGCTGGTACTCAACAACTCGATCCTATCTGCACGTCAGAGCAGCAGGTCCACTGCTTCATCCCACCTAGCCTTAATGACAGCATTTAGCAGCACTAAGTGGGTCACAGAAGACTCTTCCAAGAGGCAGGATGGACAGAGAAACATCACGAACAGAATATTTTCATCAAGCACCCTAGTAAACTAAAAACTCATACAAAAAAGCCTCATAAACGTCTTATGTGTAGCACAGGACAGAATTTGCTTTACATCCCTTCTTCAGTTCCAACCCAGACCAACACCTGAGGCCCAATTTCCACCTGCCCCAAGACAAATAATAATTTTTAGCCCCACCGTGAACATCTAACACACACTACTGAGCATAGAATATTTTGTGAAGCACCATCCACGACAAAAACATTTAAGATACCCTGCCTTCTGCTGCATGTGAAGCCCCTTCAGTTTTAAACAAAAGTCGTGCAGACAACCTTCTTCTCTGCACATGACTGTCTTCAAACCTCGCTCCTTGGTACACCTCCCTGTGACAGCACATGATACATCAGCCCGTCTGCACGCCAGCTGGCTGTACTGATTTGATGCTAAAAAGAGCGTATTGATTGATTCCCAGTCGAAGCCTCAGCCAACATGTTTTGCAAGCATTTGAGACTATGGCCCGATCCTTTCAGGCCCTCCCTCGGGTTGACTTTGAAGGCAGTGCAAGGCAAGAGCTCAAAAGGCGGCTCTGGGAGCAACTCCATGGGTATGGTGTTGGATCTAGTCAGTCCTGGACCAAAGCACACCCTGTTGCAGGTGGAAACTCTCTGAAAAGGCAGGTGGAAGGAGCCCTACCACTAGGAAAGACCTATCCTCAACTGGTTGACTGGTTTAAACCTCAAAACACTGATTTTGTTTCCTTCCAGCATTTTCTCCATGGTATCAACTTCTACTGTTGCAGATATTCACGTTACTCATGTCTCATCTCCTTTAAAATGTGCAAAATCAGACTTGGTAGGAGGAGGCATGTTTCTCCCCCATCGCACATCTACAGCGGAGGCAGGACTTGCTGAAGGATGCAGAAATGAAAGAATCTTGCGGGCTTTAACATCTGTGACCGTCTCCCCTTCTGCATTTGATGCTGAGGGATCAGAAATGTCTGATCACTTCTCCTGAGTGCAAACCTTACCTCTCCATGGGTGGGTTCAGGCAACAAGGTGGGACACCCACCAGTTGCAATCAGAGCCCACTGTGCTTTGGTGCCAAACACTTTGGGCTTCCTCCTGGGAGAAGGACTTTGGGATGCTCCTGTAAGAAGTCTCACAAGCCAAGTTGAAATGCTGGCCCAGCCTCTGCCCAGACGGCAGCCCTGCAGGCTTTTCTGAGGGCACTTTCTCATTCCCTTTCTTTGGAAGGTGGCTGTCCTTCGCTGTTTCGGAGGCCTGCCCTGCCGTGTAAAGCTTTCCCAGGCTCCTAATCACTCTCGTCACCCTTCTCTAAAGACTCTGGTGTCAGGGGTCCACCCACACACACATTGCTGCAGGATAAAGTCCTAATCGCTGGCAGGAAAACTCCCTGCTCCCTGTCCTGCCTCACTCCATGCACAGAGGGCTCAGAGAGAGACCCACACAGTCAGGACTAGGTTCAAACCTCAGTCCCCAGTTCTGAGCCTCAAGCGGGAACCAGCCTGCATCATTTCTCAGCATCTCCTTCTGCTCAGCACAGCCAGAAGGACCCCATAAACTCCCTGTCATTCCCTGCATCCCACCTCTTCTGCCTTTCTTCTTTTTTTTTTATTTTCATTAATTTTATTTATTCCCCTCCCTCAAAGGCTTATAGCCTGCCACAATCACAGACCACTCACTGTCTGCACAACTGCCACTATGGATAATATAGGTCCAGGTTGGAGGTAGCAGCAGGGCTCAGCCGCCAACTCCGCTCCCCTCTCTCCTGCCACCCTGGCCCTGTGCCCTGACCCCCAAAACAATGAGCCCTTCTATTCCCCACCGCCCCACTGGAAACTCCGGTCTGACGTTCCGTGCAGTGGACAGTGGGTGAGGGAGGCAGGGGAGGCGAGAAGGAGGGAGAACACAAGCATCAAGTCATTGATTCTTCTTGGGTCAAAGCAAATGAGGTTTTCCTGGGAGCTTCCTATCTGGAGGGAGCTATTTAGGAACAACACAGAGGCCCAGAATCAAAGGAGCTGTGTGCGGCGTTGATGGCATGGAAGCAGAGTGGCTATTTTCTGCTGTCAATAAGCCAAAAGCGGCATTTATTGTGTTTGCCCCTTCCTCTGTTGGATGTCTCTCAAGCATAGCACCGTTGTGAAAGCAGCATGAGAAGGAAGGAGATCCAGAGGCAAGTAGGACTTTGCAAGGGAGAGGCAACTAAGGAGTATCGAAACCCAAAGCTAATTACATAGCCAATCTTTGCTTTTCTGTAGGGCACTGTTTCAAGCCAAGAGCATCCAGGGAGCAGTCAAAACTCACATATCTACCCTACAAATAAAAAGCAAGAAACTGATGAGATGATTAAAGAAGTATGTGGATGAAGATCTGCAGAATGGATCAGTCTCAATGACTAATAAGCCCATTTAGCATGATCACTGCCATTATTATGAGATAAAAAAATGCAGACAAACACAAGTATTGCCCAGTTCAACAGCAGCACACACTGCCAGACCTACCATGTACGCATGACACAGCTCTTTGAAGCTGAAAATTTAGATGACACCTCAGTGTAACCAGAAAACAGGAGGGAAAGGAAGGTTTACTAATCAGTTCTGGAAATGAGACATAATCCCCATTCAGGTATTATGTTAAGTGGCCAAGGAGTTTGTTTAGCAAGTCAGCTTGCACCCTCTGGCAGCCACATGGAAGTCCGCAGGGATGTTCAGAAGGTCAGCGAGGAACCTGAACGGGCAAGGCAGCAGCTGTGATCATCAGCAAAACTTAATCACTGAAAATCTACAAAATTCAAAAGACCACAAATCTTTGACTCAAAATGTTATTTCCATCTTACCATATGGATGCGGGAGCTGGAACTCCACCAAAGAGATGTCTAAATGCCTTCCAAAGCAAACGCCTTTGGAAAATACCAGGTTTAAGTGGAATAAGATGCATAACAAGTACTGAGATGCTATTAGGAGAGCACCTCAGATCCAGGAGACACAATGGAAATATTTTGGACATGTCCAAAAGACTTTTGGAAGCAAAAGAAATAATAAATTAAAAAAACCCAAACAACCAGAAGATATTTCTGTCAATAGATTACAGGAAAAAGAGAGACTGAACATAAAGGATTTATAAATTCAGAGGCCATGTGAAGAGTCCAGAGTAGGCAGAGATGGAAAAGCTTTCCAAGCAATGGAAAGGAAGAAGCAATCTGAACGCTTAATACAGAAATGTCTAAGAGCTGTTCTCAACTGGTCCTGCCTCAAAGCCAGATTGAAACTATAAATAAAAATGTCCCATTCCTGGCCCAAGAGTGAACCTCCTATCCTGAACAGGCATCATTTTGGTATGAGAATATTCACATTTGGATGGAGAAGTCCATTTCTAGGTATTAGTGTAAAGCAGACAACCAGACTGATGCAAGATTTCCCAGATCCTAACCTTCTCCAGGAAAACTGCGCAAGAGCTCAGAAAAAAAAGGAACCAAATACGAAAAGACAAATCCAGAGATGAAATCCTCCCCCCGCAGGTTGCTGGCATCAAATTATTCCAGATTCATTGCAGAAACAGGCACCGCTGGCTATCTTACACAGCAAGAAACATATGCTTCCAGCACTCATATTTTCCTCCTGTTCTTTAAAGGCACAGCTTGCAGGCTACAGATGACTATGAGTTTTTTGGGGTTTTTTTTTTGACTGAAGCTGATATTTATTTATTTATTTATTATTTTTCTTTCTTTTTTTTTTTTTTTTAAATTTATACACAGCAAATATTTAAATTGCTGTATGGACAGAAATGATTTATGACATATGTACGACTGCACTGTGCAGGTTTGCATGCTGACCTTGAGGAATTCCTCTCTGTATATTTTAAAACCAGGTTGTTGCAGGCGTATCTTAGGTGCAGGCGTGTTTGTCTGGAGGCGTGCACATCGCCAGCATCACTTTTTGAGGTCTCAGATCTGTTCTTTGCAATTTCACATGCTGAATAGTTGCCTTTCTTGTTGCTAATCGTGAATAAGAAAGAGAAGGGATGCTCTGCACCAACTGCATCCATACAGCCTCCCACGTTCACTGCCAATTTGCTGCTGGTTTAACCTGTGATAACCATAAAGCTGGTTTCACTTGGCAGCAAGGTGTTCAGGTTCTGATCCAGCTTCTCCAGATTCAGACTGAAAAAGCCTAAGGTGGTGCAAACCCACCCGTCCCTCCGCGAGAGCGAGACCTGGACCGCTTTGCACCAGCATTTCCAGGCCAGCAACTCTGAAAGCTTTTGCCTGAATGTACCCAGCCATGCTGGGATGTTAACATAGCAGTCTGCAAGAGTGTAAACAAGTCATTTCTAACGCCGATGACTTCTGAAGCTGGGATGAGAGACTGGAAAAGGCAAACAAAAACCCAACTCAGCCTTTCCCTGCTCTGCTCCTTTCGAGCCTGCAGTGCTGCATGCTGGGGAAGGACCAGAGATAAGGCACAGAGATCATCTGATGTGCAAACGAGAATGAGGATTTTACTTCTCAGGTTATTTTTATTATTTGAACAGAATTACAGGAGCCATCGCTAGACTGCGGAGGCACCAAATGAAGCTTTGGAGGGCAGGTCTGCTCCTAGCTTGTTCATCTGTAGGAGGAATGGTACTGTAGGTGCAGTGACCCACAGAAGAGATCCAGGATATTCCAGGAGACTTTCTGGATCCTCAGCAGCTTTGGGAGCCTGTCCAGAGCCAGGTGCCCCAGCTAGTGGCACGGGCCTGGCTCTCGACAACCCCGCTCGCAGCTCTGGATGAGGAAATCACAACAGCCTCTATCTACATGATGCCTCTCGATCAAACGATATGCCTAGGTGTGCCGCAATTAAAATTCCATAAAATTACCCAGCCAAAGGACGGTGTGGGATAATAAGCATTTGCATATTGTTGGACCTGGGCTTAACCTCTTTTTGCCCAAATCCTTGGCAGGATGGATCTATCCTGTGGAAAAGGGCTGAGAGGTGAAGGAGAGGTCATGCAGAATAGCAGCGACAGCAGTCCAGAAATATATTTCAGCTCTATTGCTGCTCTCTGCGCACCCCAAAGTAAATCAAGGTCTCTCTTCCTCATTTCGCCCATCTCCTGAGATAAGGATAAATATGCTTCGTCACCACTGTTAGGTGCTGTAAGATCCACCTAAGCATTATGGAAGGGCAGTGAGACTTTAAAGACTTGAAAGGAGTACTGAAAGGAAGGGCAGTTTATATTAAAAGCAGTAATTTCCAAATCTTTTGGATCAACTCATCTCGGACAGCCCCCAGATGACCTTGGCACTCTCGCCATCTAAATCCCTGCTAGAAGTAATATGTACTTTTGTGGACCAGTTGCAATCCCTTTCCGTAGCTTCACACATCCCCAACAGCCTGCGAGCAGCTTGGAAACCCCTGGCTTGGGCAGAAGAGATAAAGTCCAGTTGAGTTCCCAGCTGTAGGAATGACCCTGAATACAAGTGCAGCCAAACCGCTGACTTGCTCCGTACCTCGGTTTCCCCATCTGACCAGACCCTTCAGGGCAGATGTGGTCTCACCAAACACCCAGAGCATTAAGCCCCAATCCCAGTCACCTCAGCTGCTACTGTAGTCCAAATAAATAATATTTGCTCTGCCTTTGAGTCACTACTATAAATTATGTGCTTCAGTCTGGTAAACACTATTACATCACCTCTTGCATCTGACACTCGCTAAAAGAGAAAAAAAAGAAAAAAGGGTTTCAACATCACTTCTGCTCTCTTCCAAAGAGAAACAAAGCCATCTTCCTGTTACACTTCCCTTAAGTATTGTTTGTCTTTCTTAAGTTCAACCTGTGCTTTGCCACTATCAATCTTTCACATCTAGTGTGGACTTTGCCAGGACCACTGGCCGGCTCTGAAGCCATGACAGACAGCTGAAGATCCACTCAAGCTGTCTTAGCAAAGCCAAAACACCAGGAAAATACACTGGTTTCACTCCCCACACACTGCATGGACTCCTTACCTCTACGGGCATGTCCACCTCAATCGATGCAATGCCTCGGGAAGAAATGCGGGTTAGCCCTGACCAAACCAGTTTGAGTTTCAGCAGCTGAAGAACTGCCCTAGCATAGCACTTCCCCCAGGTTGGTAGAAAACAAAACAAGGGCTATCCACCTGCACGAGGAGCTGGGCTAAAGCAGCTGCATTGCTTCCTAGATTGGTGGCTCTGGGCTGTGCTATGCCACAGAGGTATCAGAAATATTGGGTTGGAGGCACCTCAGGAGGTCTCTAGTCCAACCTTGCATTTGAGGTGTGACTAGATCAGGTCAGCTGGGATTTTCTCTAGCCAAATCTTGAAAACCTCCAAAGACTGAGACCCTGCAGCCTCTGTGGGAACCTGTTCCTTTACACCATGACCCTCTTAGTGGAGGAGCTTTCCTAAGACCCAACCTGAACCTCCAAAGCAGGTTTGTGGTTGGTGCCCCTTGTTTTGTCACCTGCTACAACCAAGAAGAGTTTGACTCCATCATCCCCATAACCATTCTTCAAGTAGCTGCAAGTTACTAGATCAAGAGTGTCATGACTACAATACACCACCATCGGACTGTTGCCAGAAAATGTTACAGTGGGCAAAGGAACGCAGCCCCACGCTCAAACAAAATGACCCGGAGAGAATGTTGCAGGAAAGAGGTTGTTTTGACTCATCAGCAATGATGCAGCACAGAAACACGTTAGGGAGCGTGACCTTTGTGCATCATTGCACAAGAGAGGTGGTGCTGCAGGAGTGCTGGCGGGCACTGCCCTTGCAAGCAAAATGCACCCCCTGACCTGCAAAACCTTCTCCGGTGGAGCAAGTGTTCATCCCTCCTCTGAATCACGGGGCAGATGACAACAGCTAAAATGTCTGATGGTCTTTTTGCATCAAGCCTGGAGATTACATGGGAGGAGCGGGGCGCAGCAAGGCAGCTTGACAGCTGGAATAAGATGCAAAGTCACGGAGTTCAGCGCTGTCAAAACTTTCTACAAAGAACTTGTTTGCACTGGGTCAGAGGACTTTCCTGAGTCCCACCAGCAGATCCAGGTGCCATGATCTCTGCCCTAAAGCCTCTTTGCTATCCCTCCCTGAGTTCAGGCTCAAAATCCATCAATTCACCTAACCCAGCACTGGAAGGGACTTTTGGAGAATTTGTCATATTTATTCCACTGCCTCAAAACAGGATCAGCTCTCCTGAAAGCGCAGTTTGGCCAACCTGCTCTTTGAAACTTCCACCGATGGAGACTCCGAGCCCATCCCAAACCATCTGTTCCACTGCTCCACTCCTCTGGCAAACAGAGGTTAGGAAGTTTTTTTCCTAACACTTGTTTCCCTTGGTGCAGTTTGAGCTCAGCACTTCTTGGCATCCCACCACTGGCCACAGAGAACAGTTTACTCCCTTCCCCTTCGCAGCTACCTTTGACATACTCAAGGACTGTCATTTCTCCTCTCAGCCCTCTCATCCCTAGACTAAACAACCTCATTTCCTTCAGTCTTTCCATGTTTTCTAGGTTTCTGCTCATTTTTTTGGTGCTTCTCTTTAGAGTCTCTGCAACCGTTTCCTATTTTTGGCAGAGAGGAGCATCCTGAATCAGGCATGGCACAGCTGAGTAGGAGAGCGACCCATTAAACCTCCTCAGAGAGAAGAGGGGGGAAAAAAGGAGATGGCTTTTCTTAATATCCTTTTTTTTGTATTTTGCTGCAGAATTAAAGGGATGTCCTTTCTTCTCCCTGCTATAAAATTTTATCCAATTAGCACCTGGTACCTCCACCATTTGAACAGCTGAAGACTTCTCTCCTCCGGTGGTCCTACTTCAGTCCACATCCTACGTCCATTTAACAAGGACATCCTTGCTATGCATCTTCAAGTGGGATATGAAGGATCTACTTCAGTGACCCAAAGAAGCCCTTCATCAGGGAGTTCCCCTTAGGAATAGGGCTGCGATTAGTAAATCAGCCCGTTATATCCCCCTTCACCTCTTCTGCTCACCTCATCGGAGAGGAGCAGGTCTTCTGACGATCTTGATTAAACTGCTTCTGCTTGATGTAAAAAAGACCACTGATGCACTAAGCCAAACTCTCCCCCCAGTTAAACCAGTGGGGGAAAAGAAAGAAAAGCACTAAAGGACTGTAAAACCAGTACAAAATGAGAAGCTTTTGTTTCAGTCAAAACTGTAAATATACATCTCAGCCAGCCAGAAAACACTCTGACTTCACAGTACATAAATGAATAGGCAAAGCGCACTGATTTAATGATAGGAAGCTAAGAGCTGCTCTACAACGACAGCAGTTATTTTTTACACTACTTTTCTGCCAGAAAGCCCTCCCCCAAAACCCATCATGCCGGGCAGCGGATAGACAGAAAACACCACGCTAAACCCACGTCTAACTGAGGAGACAACAGACAGGCACGTCCAGCAAGAGAGCACCAGGAGACAGTGAGTCAGTACAGACCGGCACAACATGCGCTGGTCTCGGCTCATCGGTCACACAACTAAAGCCAAGGGTTTTGTTTAGGGATAGGTTTTGGGGGTTTGTTTTTGGTTTTGTTTTCCATGGGTATTTTAAGGAGGAGCCAGGAGGAGAATTAAAGGACAGCTCTGTGCTTTGTGGCCGTGTACCAGGAGACCCTTCCATGCATGAAAGTCAGAAGGGGAGAAGGTGGGGACAGACTTCTTAATAGGGCCTGTAGTGACAGGACAAAGGGTAATGGTTTTAAAGTAAGAGAGGGTAGATTTTGACTAGATATAAGGAATAAATTTTTTATGAGGAAGGTGGTGAAGCACTAGCCCAGGTTGCCCAGAGAAGTGGTCGATGCCCCATCCCTGGGAACGTTCAAGGTCAGGTTGGACGGGGCTCTGAGCAACCTGGTCTGGTTGAAGATGTCCCTGCCCATGGCAGGGGGGTTGGACTAGATGACCTTGAAAGGTCCCTTCCAACCGAAACCATACTATGATTCTATGAAGGTACAAAAGTGTTTGTCTGGGGAAAAAAAAAAAATCAAGCAAGCAGACGATGGAGCTTGGTGTCCCAAGCAGAAAGGAGGTAGAAGGTGGTATTTTGGTTTCTCTGTTACTTTTGACCTTCAATTGTTTGGTTACCTTTTATTATCAACAGTACAGTAGCATCTATAGGTCTTATTCGAGATTGTGGCCAAACTGCCTAGGGTCTACATAAACCCCTGTCCCCACTGACGAGGCAGAAAAGAGGCACAATTCGTCTCAACCTTGAAGAAGTCAATGTTTGATCATTTGAATGTCTCCCAATGGAAGAGAAACTCCTGACCCCAGTATGTCCCAGAGCATTGTACAAAGAGGTCCTCCATAAAATACCTGGCAGTCTCACATAAACGCAATCCCTGCAAGTGAAACTGAGCAGGTACTGCTGTAAATGCAGATTAACGCTGCGTGGATCAGGTGTGGAGAAGAGTCGTCTACCCCAACCACTCTGAATAGAAGTCAGAGTGAAAATTTAGCACCTTCCCCTCTTGCCAAGGATCTCCTTGAAAAGTAAAACCAAAACAAAACCGGGCTTATAAAAGCACAGCATTTCAAGGACAGCATCAGCAACACACCCATGTACAGACATGTACATTTGAAACGCACTTGTCAAAGAAAAAATGAACCTATCATCTCCTCTGTGTCAATACAGCCAGAGCAGGAACTTCAAACCCGATTAGAAGCATCCTGCAGTCTGAGATTCCTCCTTTGAGGTCTCAAAGCAGAAAATAAGACGAAGGCATAAGGAAAGTGGCAAAGCCAGCGATTCAGCGCCTTCCCTTTGAGTCCGTACAAAAGCCGGCATAACACCGTGGTGGCTGAAAGCTCACCTTTTGTGCATGAAAACCAAAGTCCAGCCGTGTGGGTTTGCTGCAGATGAAGGCAGGTTTTCGGGGAGCAAAGCCATCAGCCTCAGGCCCTACCACATCTACCTGCTCCAAACCACTATCTACCTGAACAACCTCATCAACACCTTGAACGCATAATGCAGTTATCTAAGTATTATTATATTAATAATAGTGCATTAAAAAACAAGGGGATGGGGCACCACCGAGTGAAACACAGTCCAAACTAAGGCCAACACTTTCAAATCCAGCCACCGACGCAGGAAGCTGGCGCAACTGGCGTGACTGGAAGGGAAGTCCCGCTGACCACAGCGCCGGGACCGCTCCGGCACAGAGATCCCCTCGAGTGACATCGGCTGAGCATCGCTTCCTGCCCCATGGAGGCTGCGTGGGATGGCCGGGCACATCTCAACACGGCCGCGTTTCCTCTTGGGGGAACGAGGATGTTTTGAAAACATAGGTGGCTTGCAAAGCAGTTTGGGATGTATCTGGATGAAAAGCACTCTTATGCACATCAATAATTAGTGTTAACCGCCGGCGTGTCACACCCTCATGTAGAGCATTTAGCAGATTTATTCAGCTCTTGCTGGAATGCCAGAGCACAAGCTGGATATTCAGAAGGCGATGTGAGTGCCCTTTCATGGGGCAGATGCTGGGGAGCTAATGATGTTTGATGAGTTAAGGCCACTGGTGACTCAGGATCAGCAATTAGTTGATTTCTGCGGGAGGAAGGTGCTTTGCTCCATTAAGCTAAAAGCATCCTCCACAGTTCAGCACGCACAAAGTCATCCTGTCCATCCCCCACAAAGCCTGCCTACATACATTCGGGAGCTCGATATTTGCCACGTAAACACCCGGTTTTACCTTTGCCTCAGTACATTTGGGGGGACAGGGAGCAAGAAAACCAGATTCCCTCGCAACTCCATACCACAGCCAACCTGATCCTCCCTCGAGGGGATCAGGCACAAGGAGGAAAGGATTGCCAAGAGTGACCGGGCACGCAGTCTAACGCAAATGGATGTGGCACCCCTGACGTCTACGGGGCTGCACCCGTTTTGGACAAGGCTAGTAAACCAGATCACAAATCAGATACCCCTCCAGCCCTGCCCTAGCCTGTGATACGGGACTACAGACACCCACCTCCCTCTCAAGGGTAGGCAACGATGCTTCCATCAGTCAATAACAGGCACTGGGGAGATAACCAGCTGCACTTGTTCTGCCTGCCATTCCCCAAATCCACGCAAGGCAAAAGCAACCGGACCAAAGGACGATCTGGCTGGTGCACCCCCCACCCCGCCCCAGGAAGGGAGAGCATCCAGCTCTCTCCCGGAGGCTGCATCCCAGCCAACCAAGGCCTGGCAGAGGTTGGTCACTGGAGTCAGGGAGTGGGACCCTGGCTTCATCCCGGAGAGCGATGTGCCGAGTCATAGGATGGCAGCTCGATGTAGCCGCGTTTTTGAGCTCCAAGACTCGTGGCGCACAGCGAGACCGTCAGGCGGAGGGTGCAAAGAACAGTTATTTCTTTCAATGAGCAGGGAATGTGACAGAGCTGGCATTTGGACCCTCTTTTTACAACTTCTTTGAAGTGTTTGATCTCAGCCGCTAATGACACAAAAGGCTATCGAAGCGCTACTGGTGCTATCTTCAAAGGGCTTGGACGTTAAATGATTAATAGGAACCGGGGAGGGGGAAAGCGACCGTTATGGGGGGGTTGTGGACACACACACACACACACACACGACCCAAGCTGTATTATTACCTTTACTCTTTGGGCCAAAGGTATTCCCAACCTCCCCAAAACCTTCACGACTTGAAAGGAACTGCCCCAAAACCGGCTCCGCGCTCCAGCCCTGCCCATCACCCGGGGCAGGGGACGAGCCGGGGAGGGTTGGGGGGTCGGGAGG
>JANZLQ010000027.1:22501533-22598490 GCA_026212715.1 Elanus axillaris | reverse complement strand
ATGGGTGGGTGGGTGGATGGATGGATGGATGGAGGGGGGGGGGCGATGAGCGCCTCCCCCCGCCGCCGCCGCTCGGCTGCGAGCGGGGAAGCAGGAAACTGGCTCCTTCCCCGGCTCACCACGCCTCCGGCCCGGCGCCCCGCCAGCCCGCTTTAAAGATACAAACCCCGCGGGAAAGAGGGGCTGCCCGGCCCCCCCCGCAGCCCGGGAGGGGTTTGTCTCTCGATTTCTGTTCCCTCCGCCCTCCTCCAGCACCTCGGGAGAAACTTTATGCGCGGCGCAGCAGGTGATCGCCTTGGCTTTAATTAAAAAAATAAAAATAAAAATAAAAAGACACCCCAGCCCCTCGGCTGTAAGGTTTAATCATCACCCCAGCCCCTCAGGACCCTTCCTCGCTCTCGGTGGGAAAGGTCCTTCTCGGCCCAGAAAGGAGAGGCTGGCTGGCTTTCGCCCCGCCGCGCTCAGGGGCTTGTGCGTGAGATGAAGGTGCCATAGGAAAAACAAAGAGGTCGAGCAAGACACAGCCGAACACCAGCGATAGCAAAAACCTTCATGGAGGAAGAAAAAGAAAAAGAAGATTAAAAAAAATTGAGGGGAATCGATAGGAGCTTCGTATTTTATTACTGATTTTTAAATAATGGAGCAGTGCCCACTGAAAGGGGATTTGACTGCCACTGGAGTCTCACACAGACAAGCCCGGTTTCGTATTACAGCATATTATACCCTGCCTGAGATTAACTATCATCTTCCAGATCTAGAAACACTGTACATTAAAAAGTCTGATCCTCTCCCCAGCTCAGGCAGCAATAAAACTTCCCTCCGCAGCCCTGCGAGTAGGATTATGCTCTAACCCTCCTTTCGCTGCACGCTTAAAAGCAAAAACCTGGGCATGGCACCCATAAAGGCTGAGTCCTCCCGGCCCCCAACACGCTCACGTTGCCCACTTAATAGGAAAATACAACTTGGGGTTGTTTGCTGGGGACAGAGTTCCAAGACCTGTCTCTGTGGCAGCTCTGCCCCAAACCTGCTCGGGCACATTCAGTCATCCCTGCCTCAACTTCCCTGCCCGTCCAACCTCCGTGGGCAGGGACGGTCCCTCCTTAGGTGTTTGTGCTGTAGCTGGTGCAATAACAGCTCCACGCTGGCTGGATGCTCTACGGTATGTCAAACAACAACAATCTTTATATAACGCTGCTCGCGTGGGGATCTTGCACCACTGTAGAGCAGTAATTACAACTCGCAGTGCCTCTGGGAGGTAGGCATGACACCTCTTTTCAAGATGGGGACAGTACAGTTAAGCCATATGTTGTTTATCGTCTTTGTGAATACATAAAGGAGGGGAATAACCCCTTAAAGAACAAGTATGTCATTTGTTAGGAATGTATTTTTTCCACCGCTTTTTCTTTTTCTGCCAGTGAAACACAAAGGCTGAAAAAGAAGATTTTTCTACCTTTTCACCACCCAAAGGAAGGGCTTGCTCCTATTGAAGCACTGGGCAATGTCCGCACAGACACCGGCTACAGTCAGATCAGCTCGCCCATCTCTGCCAACGCGGCGTGCGTGATGGAGCCGAGAGCAGGGGAGGACGGAGAGGCCAGTTCTGTGCTGGCACCAGCCAGCATTGCCTTATTCAGTGCACTGGAGCTGTATCAATTTACACTGCATGAGAGCGAGAGTCTCGCCCGCAAACTCTCCTGGGTCAGAGGCACTTTGTGCATTTGCAGGGAAAACAGCATCCTGGTGACCTGCGCTTGAAAGATCTTCCCAAAACCCAGAGCAATTTCAGGGAGGCCGGTGACCTAAAGCCCCAGTTAAGAGCTGCCGATCATGATTAACACGCAGGTATCATGCAAAGCCATACCATAGTGGATGTTAATGATTCACAGGTTAGGAATTTGCTCATACTGACACCAATGCAAAGTGGTATCAGTTTGAAAACCAGTTGCAAAGAACCCTGTCCGCATTTTTATGTTAACAACCTCCACCACATGGAGTTGAAATACTTCATTTGGGCGATGAATGTTTAAAGAAATGCTCCATAATTATCATCGTGTGAACTGGAATGAATTATTCTATGTATTCTGTCACAGCCTTTTGTTTATTACCCTGCTCCCTTGCTGTACTATCCCTTCTCTTGGCTCATCCTTTATTCTGGAATACATTTACTGACTTGGTTATATCACAAGATCTATCTGAATGGTGTCCAAAACATGAAGTACCCCTGTAAATTCTTTTTTTCATGCCTTTGGTGATGCCTGACACGTGTACCTCAGATTGCTGGGACTTTTGGGTGGAAAACAGGTTGCATTTTCTGTACACTTAAATATGCTGCCATCTCAGATGTGAAATACAAGCTCTGTGCAGAAAAACGCTCAAAACAAAGATGCTCCACGTGAACATGCCTCCCTAACTCCACCATGGCTGTGCGCAGAGTGGGAACAGTGAGTTAATTCTGGCATCGGGCTGTCAGATTACATATGATCCAATGCATGTAACATTACAATGCCTTATATAATGCTGGCTCTACTTAAAGAGTTTGGCCAGGAAGACAAGTATTACCCCCAATGCCTCTAGGAGTTAAAGACGATGTATGTCATGAACGTGGCTCTGATTTGGCAGCACTTGCACATTCGTAACAGTTTTACCAACTTCAAGCTGTTCCGTCAACTGGCGGTGGAGACTGAACTCAGGCTGGCCCCAGCTGACTGCATAAATCTCTGGAGTCTGAGCTAACAGCCAGCAGCCTTGGCAGAAAACTGTGAAAACCACATCCCTGTGTTGGAAAAACGCGATGAGGGAGTTATATGAAGCCATCGAGAATCTGTCTCTGCCAGCAGGAGCAACTGAAGGGGGAACAGCAGAGTTAGCAGGCATAGCAAGGGAGAAGTGAAGAGATGCCATGTAAGAAATCATATTCCTTGCACAAGTGTAGGGCAGAAAAAAAACTTTTTTCCAAGAAAAAGCCCCTGTGCCACGTGTTTAATGTGCCCGGGTGCACAACAAAGCTACGCTTTCTCCTGCAGACACCTCTGGGGTTTTTAGCCATAACCTTCAGTGTGCCTCCTTGTTCTTGCTGAAACTGAAATCTATGAAAAATCAGAACTTCTAAGAAAGAAAGCACAACGCCCACCGCTTCTCTGCCGGCTCCAAATTTATTTAAATGAGCTGTGCCATCTACTGGCAGAAGGGAAAGCTGCAGCAGAGCAATTCCCCTCCTCGCTCCGGCTCGCTGGTGCAAGCAGTAGGGATGGATGGAGACACAGGGTATTTCCTGTGGATTAGGGACCAGCTGGCTGAAATGCTTTGGGCTACGTACCCCAGCCAGGCACTAATCCCTTGGAAATGCCCTATACTGAGGTTAATATAAACCGAAACATGCTGGGGGGCGGGGGGAAAAGGCTTTAAAAATCTGCTGTGCCACTTGGTGCTACGTGCCTGCTTTTCAATTCTGAGCAAATGCTTGGTCTCATGAGATGCAGCTCCACAACAATACGACCTGACTTTATCTTTACGCAACAGTTCCTGCAGCAGAGCTAGATGGAAGCAGCTCTTTTTATTTCATCAAGAAATTCCAAGGTTAAAAAAAAATAATTGCCTCTTTCAAGAACTCGAGTCTTTTCAAGATTTCCACCCTCCGCAAAAGCACAGCAAGCTCCCCAGAACAACCACAATCAAAGCCGAACCACAAGATGGTCCTTTCCTTCGCACAATAGACAGCAGCTCCAGCAGCACTGGCTGCTTCCCTCGAGTGGGGGAATAGTAGCACAGGACGCTTTGATCGGATAATGAGGCAGTTTGAACCATTTTCACTACAGTGTTCTGGCAAAAAATGTGGGCACCAGAGATCTGGTGCCTTAATAGACTCAAAACAGAGAGAAGAGATGACTCGCAGGTCAACAGTGCTGAAGGTGCACACCCTCCCTGGGACTTGATGGTCCCATTTGGGACCATCCCATAGTGGTGGTGATGGGAAAACAACAGATTAAACCTGCTTTGTCCCCTCTCTGTTGGAGATCCTGGCAAAAACCAGCACATCTCATCAAGAATGGATTCAGACCACCAGGCAGCATGGGGAGGTGGCCTGGGTGCTGAGCTGGACGGTGTCTGTGGATGCAGCCAGAGGACACTTCCAGTCAGTGCACGTGAAGATAATTAAATAGGTTTTCCTATTCAAGAACCACAGTCCCAAGCTGAAGCCCCATCTCACTTCCCTCAGTAAACTGGACAGTTAGAAATAATTTTGCCTGGAGCTGAGCTGGGACAGAATGCTATTGAAATATTTCTATTTTGGGCCCAGGTAGAGCTTCTTCATGCATGGTCCTTCCTTCTAGGATGGATGAGCTCCTCATGCAAACTCGCCTGCCTGGATCCAATACGTTTTTGGCAGCTACATTTACCCCCCACCCCCGAAAAAGACCGGAAGTTTTCCCTTTTTTTTTTCCTCACCTTCTCAAGACAGAAAACCATTGTAGCATTGCTTGGTGGGAAGAGCAGCAGGCAATGCTCCAGACACGGACACTATTCTGATTTAAGCATAAAGGCCACTTCATTCTTCTTTTTTCCTGATGAGACCAGAAGCTCTGTATGGAAAGGACTCCCTCTACGGACACTATTTGGCACAATGGGGCTTTGACTGCAGCTGGGCCCAGGGCAAGCAACCATAAAACAAATGATAATAAAACAGGCAGGGAGAAATCTTCGCCAGGCTCCCCTGCCTGTTTACCCGACCCTGGTATACTCTCACATCCTTAGGCATTACTTCAAGAGCAGATGGTGCTCTGTGGTAGAGCAAACGAGCAATTATCCTTCTGACACCCCGCAAGGCCTCCCCGCATGTGATCGCATGCGATCGCAAGAAGTTACTTCACCCCAAGCTAAGAGCTGTTGTCTGGCTTTTCAGCATAATTGGATGTAATCAAGTTTAATTTGGTTGGTGCAGTAACTCTGAAGACTTTTGTAACTGGATTACTGTCGGCTCAACGGTCATGTGCCATTATATTTGCTGGTCAAAACAGAAGCCAGAATAAAAACAGATGCTTTCCCCCTACTCCTCCTTCCAGTGACACCCCTTCAGGTTATATGCTTGCACTGTACAGTCAATATAATGAACTAAAAATTCTATTAGAAGGAGGAAATCATTGCTGTCATATTACGTTCAGGCCTCTTCTAGAAAGCACAAATAATCTAGAACATGCATCTCTATGTTTGTTTACAAGCATAGACCATGCACAGCTGAGAGCTAAAACTACTGGAGCACAGACCTATGATGCACATGAGCTTTGAGACATAGAAATCTTCTTATCCCTACTGTACAAGTAGGGAAGCTGAGACCATGTGCAGGAGTGAATGGCTGATGAGGAATGAGTTCCTCAGGTTCCATTTTCTGCTATACATCACCAACTGAGAACAAGGAATATACAAAATGCTGTGTATAACACACGTAGCTCTATTGCAGGTAATCTATAGGTGACAGAGTGGCACCTGGTAAATGTAACAAGGCCAGCAGCATAAAGACCTTGTTTTCCGCACGCCCCCAGCTCCTACCACTATTAAGGCACTGAAGCAGCATGTAAAAGCTTGTTCCCATCATACTTTAGTCAAATTTTGAAAATTCAAGACCCTTTGGTCTTTTCTAATGACCCCAAAATGCTGAGAGTCAAGACACACTGAGATCCTCCTGACAGATGCTGAGGCCAGGCAAATGGAGACTGAAATACAGCATTTTTTTAAATAGTGAAAATAATTACTGAAGTAATGCATGGAAGTGGTACACTCTTGTGGTTTCAAAGCATTTTAGGCCATTTGGAAGCATAGGAAGCATATTATATTCCTGGCTGAAATGTCTATTGCATTTTAGACAAACACCTCCTAAAATTCAGCTCAATTTTGAATTGCAGATCAACCGTGAAAAAGACCAAAGTGCAAAGAGACTTCCCTAAGATCAGTAGCAAAAGATGCTCTCCAGCTCCCAGTCCCAAAAGCTACAGAGCAGCCACCCTCACAGCTGAATGCTGTTAAGCATAGATGCAGGCATATGCATCTCTGGTTTTGGCCAGATGGCTATTTTGAGTTTCTAATGATGTGGGAAATGAACACTTCATAACGTTGTATCTCAGAGGGTTTAGTGCAAACTTTCTTCCTTTTTTTCATACCAGCACTGTTACAGATGGCACTAGATCTCAATCAGGGACTGGAGTAACATGGTGCTAAAAACACCGTGCTTTAGCACATACTCCAAAGAGACAGCAATGTAATCCTGCCCGGCAAGTCATCCATCAAGTTCGTTAACAAACAGGCTCATTAAATTTGCTAAATACTTGAACCCTGTACTTCCTAAATCACCATAAAAGCTAATAATTTATTAACACCATTAGTAATAATGGAATTTGAAAGATTGTTTGAAGCCACTGTATAAACCAGGCCCTTGGATTTGATTTGCATGTTTATTCGGGTTTTGCAGTGGCAAAGTTCAGATGTGTAGGGCGATATGGAAAAGCACTACCCGTGCATGTTTACAAAGAGGCATCTGAAGCACACCCTTCCCAGCACTTCAGCTGCTGTGCAGAGCCCCTTCTTGGTAGCTATGACGCTGTGTACACGCTGTTGGACAAGCCTGAACGCACTTGATGACTTATTTATACTAAACAACTGCAGAGGTCATTTCAAGTGCTTCACGGAGATGCCATTGTGTGACTCCAACCTGCCAGAACAGGGCCTCATCAGTTACGGCCATGCCAGAATCTCTGCAGTAGGTAAGTGCTTGCAGCTGGATCTCCTGGAGCTGCAAACTAGCTATTAGCTAAGCACTGAATTTCTGTAACTTTGTGCAGAAATGGGAGAAACCTGTTCTCGACTCAGGCAGCGGAGCCTGGAAATCTAACCCTGATCCTGTCCCTGACTTTTCTGCACTCACCTGGAGCATCACAGCTGTGTGAACAGCCTTGGCAGCACCGACACAGAGAGGTCAGTAAGCCCTGAAGTTGTCTAGGGTGGGCGTCTAGCTGTCTCCTGCTTGGACGGGCAGCCTGTGGCCATGCATTCATCAGCAGAGCAGCAGCAAAGCCGAGGGTCAAGCAGAAAACAGGAGACCTGTGTCTCAGAAAAATATGGATCACAAGCCTGCTTCACACAGCTTAATCATAGTACTGAGCGCTTAGAGCCCAGGATCTTCAAAGGGCCACAAAGATTGCACTGAATTAAAACTCAAAAATCACTTCAGAGGTAAAGACACCACAGAAGTATTACTACAAAACCACTGTGTCTATGAAATATAATTATTTTCCCCTGTGGCTGGAAATCTAGCCTCTTCTGGAAGTCATGGCAGATAGTACAGAATAGTCCAATATTAATATTAATAAGTCCAAAACTTATGTGCTTACATGATTTATCACAGCCACACTTTTTCTGAGCAGTCTGCGTATTTTTTGGCAGCAACCTATATGAGTGGTGACTTCTGAAAATTTAGACCTCCATTTTTACAGCACATACAAACATCAGTACATTAACCTGCTGAAGACAGTAAGATATACAGCTATTGGTGAAGAGCAAAAAGCAAGATCAAGCTTTGCAAAGAAAATTAAAAATGTACTCTGTTGGCTGCCTCAAATTATTCAGCAAAAATCAATTGTAAGAGTAATAAAAATAAACAGCAGGATTGCTATCTTTGAAAAGCCTTGGGACATACAGAGATAGATAAAAATCACTGAAGCACAGTCTAGGATCTTTGAAATGCCAAAAATGCGTTTGAAACCGGATCAGCTGCAAACATCCTGCCTTGCTTCTGGTGTGACAGTGCACCCAAAGGCAAACAGAGGGAAGTCTCATGGGGAGGTACTGAGCCAGGATTTGGTTGATTTGGGTCAGTTCCATGGTTCTGCCACACATCTTCCATAAACTTGGGCAAGCAGCTTAATTGCTCCGTGCCTCAATTTCCCACTGTAAAATAGTGTCAGCAGCAAGAGCAACAAGGATTCTGAAGTCATTTCACCCATAATCGAGTCTACAATTTCTGATGGAGCTAGTATGACTTTTAAATGGCCGCACAGTCTCACCCCTCTCTTGCCCTTCATGTGAAAGCTCTCCCTTTAGAGCATCTTTGTTGAACACCTTGTGCAGCAGACACTGAGACACAGCTGTAGGACAGATAATAATACATTTCACAGCAGCAATAAAACAACGGGCGCCATAATTTCTTTGAACTCTGGGTCAAACTTGTTGTTAGCCAAGTCTGTAAGAACTCGTATAGTAAATTACATATGTCTCTTTACCAGCAGGATCATAAAATAAAACTTTACAATCCTTCTGAAGGTCACGGCTCTGCAACAAACAGCAAGACAAAACAATAAATTCACCCCCGAGACCACTGTTTTTGTGGCTTCGGCAGCTTTGGTTAGATCTGAGGAAATTAGAACTTTGACAATCTTTATACAAAGTCTTTCTTATTTCTGCTTTAGACCCATCTCCCAATTCTCCCTAAGCATAAGACAGAGGCTAAAACAACAGCAATAATGGCTGTTGTTGGTTTCAGCAGCAGCAAAGCCACATTTATCTCTATACACACATTTAATGGAAACAATGACCAAAGTGTTTTTTGGCAAATTAGTCCCCTTCTCCCCCTGAAGAAAAACACATCTATAAGCTATTTCCAAAACAATCAATATTAGTCCAGCAAGCAAAACTGTACATTACATTTCCCATCAAAGTCTTGGCATTCCCTCAAAAAAAATGATGCTTTATAAATTACAACCACTACCAAATAAACTGGAGAGAGGACTGCTGAGCTGGGCACCTTGCTGCTTCTCCCTCAGGTCTGGGGGCCTGAGTGTAGGTAATTCAGCTAAAATCCCTGCACTGGTCTGCTGACTTTTAAACATTTGGCCCAGCGATGGATCTTTTTGCTATGCTTATACAGAAGCTAGTACAACAGTCCAAGATCTAGACACTGCCATGTATCACAACATAAATCATAAGGGAGAGAAGAGCAATCTCTACTGCTAGCTTCAGAGCATGCATTTTCTCTCCTGTGAATTTAAAAACTAGAAGACTGAGGTGTTAGTTCTGCAGGTGTTATTTTTTTAATGAAGAATAGAGTACTTTGGGATACTTTTTTCCTGCACATAAAGAAAATCTTAAGTGAAGGGATTATCTGATATTCTTGAAGTGAAAACTAAAGGTTTTCCTCTAAACACTCTTCTGAGAGGCTGGCATTTGGTTACACAAAGTTTATGGCATTGCTCTTTTACTCCCAGCGGTGTTGCTCTCCCATCACTCTGTCCTAATGTTGC
Organism: Elanus axillaris; assembly: GCA_026212715.1. Taxonomy (NCBI): domain Eukaryota; kingdom Metazoa; phylum Chordata; class Aves; order Accipitriformes; family Accipitridae; genus Elanus; species Elanus axillaris. Next base: position 22,589,206 of record JANZLQ010000027.1, on the reverse strand, counting down.
AAAGTCACAGATGCAGTAATCAATGACACCGATTCTTTCTTCTGAAGCTCAAAGTGAGGACAGACCAGCTAAGAGGCAGTGCTAGCTGCCGAGGAACTGAAACTTCAAGAAATACTTACCAAAAGGATGCTAGCAGAGACCGTGCTGGTCACCTGGGCTTGAGAGCTGACTGCTTACCGCACTGAAAACCCTCCAATGTAAGCTACTGCACTGCACGTTCAGGCTAAGAGATGATTCCTGTGTGCAAAGAATAACATTTTTTTATTTGAAGAACTGTCAGAGGTTTTATCTGGCTTCAGCCGTTGCCAGAGTGCAGACTTTAAGTGAAGATGTAGCAAGGAAAACGGCTTAAATCTAAGAAATTCTCGGTGTGTTTCCCTGCCTACATGTCCAAGAGGAATGACCTCCCCTGTCCTCCTGATTAACTTCCGTTTCATTCTGGGAGAGGAGATTCGAAGGAAATACATGACATTCCACATGGAAATCCCAGGGAAAACATGTCGCATTCCTTGGCAATACCAGCCCACGTTATATATACATAGCAGAAGGTGAACAATGCCAGCCTGGAGGGAAAGAGCAGCTCCCACCCTTGCTGGGCACCCATAAATCAAGCTTCTCACAGGAACACCAATCTTGGTATTAACCCTAAGCAATATCATCACACACACAGGCCTCAGCCTCTACATTGTCCTCTCTCCCTCTGCTGGGAAAAACAACACATGTTGAAGGCTGTTTCCAAGACTTGGACAACCTTTTCTTCTCCCTTCTGAGCCTGAACTTTCATCCGGTTAGTTCTATTGGGAAAAACCCAGCTCTCTTTTCCTGCTTATTCTGCCAGATTATTGAGGGTAGTTTTTTGGATAAGCTTTTAGACCCAAGGGCAATGCCCCCTTAGCTCAACCCTGCTCACTGGGTCTCCAACTCACCAAGCACCTTTAAGTGAAATAGAAACACATGCAGGAGACTGGGGAGACTGCTCCTCTTGGACACCCAGTTGGAAAAGCACAAAGAACCACTCACAGTGCATCCTTGCTACATCTTTCTTACCATTTACCTTCATATAGCTACCCATCTACAAACTGAAGGTTCAAACTTTTCCTTCTGTCCTGCAACAACCTCTTATCAAGGCAAAGAATCAAGGGTAGATCATACCAGTTCTCGGTTCTTGCAAGCTGTCACCTCATCTAAGGCCCTGACAGCCACTCTGCAAGCTTATTTGAAACAGTCCTGCTACCCTTCCCTGTACCTTGTGACTCATGCCACATCATCCTACAACTTGTTAGCACCTTCTCTTGTCTTCTACTCTACACCTTGTTTTTCACCCGGCGCTGTTTAGACCCACCCTGCCCATCAGATCTGGCATCTCACGGTGTGATCAACAACCTGTGGCTGACAACAGCCTGCTGATGCCAGAAACAACACAGCCGGCCAAGAGCTGCTGCGGGGATGAGAGCAGAGTGGACGGGAGATGGTTTTGCCATCCACCCACTCTGTTTTCAGCAGATGGGCTTCCAGTTCAGGCACTCTCATTTACAGCAACTGTGACAGAACCAGTGACTAAAGATCTCAGTAAGGACACCTGCTCATCACAAGTTATTTAGGAACATGGCACGGATGGGGCTGTTTGGCAGCTACACTCTTTCCACATCTTTCTGCTGAAAGAAGTAATTCCAAATAATCAAGGCCAGATATAACATTTAAGACAATGTGTTAAAAGATGAGACGGTCCAAATGCAAGAAGATACTCCGGTGTCTGATGTAGGAACTTCTCAGTGGTTTCAAAGGGAAGGCAGGTGCTTGAACCAGTTCATGGAACCAGAGTTACCAACTCAAGGCTGTACCAGGAAACACAAACCAGCAAATGCACAGTTAACACCTGCCTAATCAAGCAGACGAAGGAGATATGAAAAAAATCTCATTATGCAGGGGATATCTCAGTGCACGCAACAAACACCCCAAAGTAATGACCTTGTGGTGATGTTGTTTGCATGATCATAACACATAAAAGCCCCAGACGTCGACCAAACTGAAACATGGCAGGTGCCACATGACATAATAAGTATTTTTAGATACTGCAGGTGCAGTATTATACAGCCCTACCAGAGAGAACTGTGACTGCAATATTACCAGCGCAATGATAGTTGATTACTATTTTTCAGTCTCTTTCATCTGCTTGGAAAAGAAGTCTTCAGGGCTGTTCTGCAGCTACTTCACGTTGTATGTGCCAATTTACACAAGGTTGATTAGCAATAAGGCTGTCACCTTGCTTTTTCTCTTTATATATATATATATATTGTTTATACTGCAGCCGTCCTGGGCTCCCAAGTAGTAAGCACTATGCAAGTGACCATTTACTGGATTGTGATAATTTGGAAGGGAAGAAAGATGCTGGAAACCCTCAGTTCAAGTCCCAAATAAACCACTGGTTTCCAGTTGCCTTAGGCAAGTCACTTGATCTTCCCATAATCCTGTCTTCAGAACAGAAATTAATATTTCCTTACCTGGCAGGGAAGGTGAAAGCATAAACCCACTAAAGACTGCAAGGAGTTCAGATCCTATAGTGATAAGCAAATACTTAATACATATGCAATGCTTGGGATCATATACTGGTTGTTTCAAAATATAGACAAAACTACTTGGTCCGATGAGCATGAGAGATTTTCTCAATAACAACAACAAAAAAAGCAGAGCAATAAAAAAAACCCCCACCAATAAACTGCAAGTTGGCTCTGGAGAGATGAATGAACTCTCATCTAACTGAACATTTCTTCCTGCTATGAGCATGTGATCTCTTGGAGACAGAAAACAGGCAGAAGTTGTGCAACTAATTTGGGTATACAGAAAAGGAAACAGCTACCAAAGGCAGTGAAGGAAACACTATGATGCCGAGTGCTACGGTTTTATAACAGAAGAAGAAACCATACAGAGTTACAAAACAACCCAGTGTACATCTTTATTGATGATTCACAAAATCAAACATCATTCACCTAATTCACTCCAGCAGTTCCAATATGACATTTTTCCTTGCTAGGTTTGACTGATTTTTCCAAGGTAAACAATATTTGTTTCTAACTCAGGGTGGGGAGAATCATGCTTTACAGTAGCCATTTCGTAAGAGCAAGTGCATCACAGCCATGACAATACTTCACAATTTTATAACACTCAAAGTACTGTGCAGGCATTTAATTAAAGCCTATTAAAGCCTCACAGCAGTCCTGGCTCCCAGTCCATTTTAGGTCACACCTCCTTATTAATATTTCACATAAAACCCCCACTACCTCCCAACAACACTTATTCAGTACTTCCATGGCTTGTACTAGTCTCACGAGAATCTTAACCCTTTAGTTAAGTGGGATTTATTAGTACTCCTGCAGTGCACTGAAGACATGAACTGCTATGAAATTAACTGCAAGTGTGCTTCTGTAATTGCACCAGAACAAATATTATTTTTCAATAAGCCAGTATTAAATTTACCAAGAGTTTCACTGATATAAAAATTATCTCGATTTCCTACTAAAACACACTTTGTCATATCCTAATATGTTATATACATATCATCGCACCAGCAGTTTTCTCCACATGAGTCAACTGCTGAGCTACAGGAGACAGGAGTGAGAAAACCTGGGGAAAGGAATAACATCTTTGATATTGTCAACTCCCAAGATGTACTGTAGGTAGCGTTCAAATCCCATTCCAAAGCCTCCATGAGGAACTGAGCCGAATTTTCGGAGGTCTAGATACCTGTAATTTAAACAGACAGTTACATTTGCAGCACGGTTATGCTGATATAATTACAGAGAGCTTTTTATCCAGGGTTTTGCTTTCCATCTTAATTACTTCCCTTTGACCCTAACCACTGTGGATTTCTGCCAACACAGCCAGTGTTGGTCAGGGGCGTGAGGAGGTGCGGCAGCTCCTTGACAGGCAGAATTGTATCAGCAGAAAGCCCAAGTGCAAACACATTTAAACCAGCATAGCTATGCTTTGCCAATACGCTAGAGCCTGTTTTGTTTAGGAGCAAGAACTCATTTGGGTATGAAGAAGAGCTTGAACACCAAAGCTCTGCTCATATTGAAAGCATCTTTGTAAGTTTTAGTATCTAAAATATTCCTATCAGAGGCACAAATCCAGGTTCCTACAGAATCACAAAGCATTTCTGCAGCTGGAGATGGAGTTGCCTGCTTGTGTTTGTTTAGCCCTTGCCATGCTTGTGCTGAAATCTGCCCTACAATAAATTCTTTCATTTTCTGTCTTCTTTTCAATACTCTAAGTCATTTCATTTCCAGTAATTTCTTCAGAAGCCTAAATAGGTCTTCCTGTCTACTGAATACTCCTTCAGGTTCTGTTGTTTTTTTTTTTTTTTTTCTTTTAAGGTAATTATGACAGCTTTTGTTACTTTTCCCCCAATTACTCTTACAGACTAATTCATTTATTTCCACAGTAAGTCAGCAAAAAATCTTGGGATATATCCACTCCAAAAATGAGATCTGGAACAAGACATTTCCTTTTGGAGAACAGCACCTGTTGTGCACAGAAAACTCAGAAAACATTTGGAAGTAGATATTCCAAATACATGGGTGTCAACAAGATTATGGTGGTGGTTCTTTGAGTCCCCCATTTCCCAGCTGGACTGTAGCTGGTGTGATACACAGGAACTATATTTGTAGTTATAAATTGTCACCAACAGTTTTATTTTAATAGGAGTGAAAAACATGTCAGTGGTTCTATCGATTTATGGGGCCACTTCTGAGCTTACTGAGGCCACAAAGTTATCCTTCTTTATATGAATGCAATAGTAAGGGATTGAGTGACTCCAGATGTATTACATGCTTCTAATTTTTGTACATGAATATTTTATCATTGCAATTTAAAAAAAATCAAGTACACTTAAATATAAATGCATACATAAGTTTTACTACTCAGGCAGTGGAGGGGAAGGGAAAACACATTAGGGAAAAAACCCTGAAGATTGGATTGATTGTAATAAATCGATTACCAGGTTTTAACTACTGTTAATGAACTGCAAGGAAAAATAATAATTGTGTGTATACATATTAATATATATGAAAATATATAAGACATACATTTTATATATTTAAGTGTACTTGCTTGAACTTCAGAATTTTTTTGGCTTTAAGACTACGTTTTAACAAAGTGAAGCAAAGTAATGTCCCTGATCAACTCTACTTGCCAAATAAAAATACTCTCCAACCAGTTCTACAGCTGCAAGAGACTGCCCAGGCAGACTCAGTTTGACAGTATGCATTTTATACCATGAAATATTGTTTTTCCTTGCAGTTCATTAACAGTAGTTAAAATTTGGGAAGCCATTTATTACAGTCAATCCAATCTTCAGGGGTTTTCCCATCCCCTCCACTGCCCACGTAGTAAAACCAGAAGTAGAATGTCATAGAATCATAGAACTTCTTACCTCTTCCTACTAGCACTGACACACAAAGTGCAGTTATGCCTATGCTGCAAGTTGAACAGCAGGCTCAAGAGTGGGACACATGTTTTCTGATCCCTAGGACCCACCTGCTTTCTATCTGTGCTGCTGGGTGTTGGCTTGGCTTGCTAAGGCTCAGTTGTATCCACCCCACACCTTGTGACGAAGATTATGCTTAGGACATGAACACTAGACTGTGCAACAGCATGGTGGTCTTCATCTCCATCTACTTCATACAGGCTGCATTAAGAAGAACTTGAGTTTCTGCTAATAGACTGGGGACTGCCCCGGGGGAGCTCCACTTCACAGCTCTTCAAGGGTTTGCAAGGAAGATGATGGGCAGATCTGATACTGAGGGTACTGACTTGTGAAATAGGAAAGACCTCGTAAATGTGAGGGATATGGGTGCTGGCTGTGGCAGATCAATCTGTACTAGCTCAGTATTTCTGAGCAGAACTGGCAAACCAGCTGGTGACAACTCTAGCTGCAACTAGTAATATAAGTAACAGCACAAACATTTCTGATGACATCTATAGGCATCTCCCAGCCTGTGCAAAGACAGTTGAGACCAAACCTAGCATCTTTCCCCCCCGCCTTTGCTGGCAACAGAGTTTATAAAGTCACTGTAAGGAGATGAAATAACTCAGCTTCTTCCAGATGAACAATAACAATAAATTCTACCCTTGCTTATCCAGGGCTTTCATCTGTAGATCTCAAAGCACTTTGAGAAGCCATTTTGGCAAAAGGAGCAAAACAAAACCCATTAAAGTTAATGGAAAAAGTCCATTGAATTAAACGTGCTGAGGATCAAGACTGTGAATCCTTTCTGATGACTGTGCTTAGAAGCAGCAAAGGAATTGAGAAATTTTCCATTCTTCCTAGATGAAAGAAAGAGTAACTCCTTGCAGATGAAGAGAAAATTCCCTTTAGGCTGGAAAATGCTCCCTGAGGTTTTTCTTCATTCAGTAGTCTCCAGACATTGGATGTTTCTCACCTCAAAAACACACATGAAGTAGTCTAGCTATTTCTCCTAGTAGCTCATACTTAAGAGCTGAGCCCTCCATTGGCAACTGGGGGACTGTGCAACATTACTCCATGGGGGAAATAAGTTTCTGTGACCCCAGCTAGCCCCAGAGGTCATGCTCTTGACCTGGAGGACTGGTAGTTCTTCAGAGGTTTGAATCTTACTAAAGTATGTGCTGCAATAATGTCCTCTGGCAATGAATTCCAGGAGCTTGTTATGTGCCAAGTTAGAAGAGCATTTCCTTTCATCCTTTTAAAAATCTATACCCTTTTATGATCATCACGAGCTCCTGTGCTGCATGGCAAGGCACTATGAAGATCAGTGCTTTCTTAGTGACCATTCATAAGCAGAATGTATTCTTTTTGGTCGCCTTTCAAAACAAATATAACCTTGATCTTTTATGTAACTCTCTTGTTATACTGAAGCCTCCACAGCCAGTCTGAAAAAAATAAGGCTGAAAGAACAAAGATATTTCAGTCCATGAATTTGACTGTTCTACTGGGAAAAAAAGGAAAAAATGAGAGTAATGAAAAACTACTACTGAAACGACATTTGAAAGACCATTTTGTTGAATGTTTCAGGAAATAAACATGCAAAGCATCACCAGGTTCTGATGTCAGGTAAAACTCTGTCTTTGGTTTCAGGCAGCTTCTGTTCTGCTACAACTTTTTGGGAATCCACAGAAAAAGCATTCAAGGTAAGTCTAAAACACTCCCATTGACATGAATGGGGTTTGGGCACATTTTGGCTGGCTTTAGCCCTGACTTTCCACCTGCCCCTGTATGGCCCAGCACAGTGCTCCAGTTTCTCCCCAAAGCAGAAGTAATAGGACCAGGTGACTTCCAAGGACAGTGATGGACTACCGGTTTTCAGCGGCCTCTGAAGGAGGTTAAAGGATGATAGGAATGCTGTCAGTGGCCATGGATTCCAAATGCCTCACCAGTGCTGCTGTTCCTTAAGTCCTACTCCTCCTTTCTACCTTGCCACACAAGGACTCAACAGAACATTCCGGCATTCAAGCTTCGAAGAAAATTAGAAATTAAAGAGAGGAACACAGCCCAATTGTCTCCATCCAGAGCAGGAGCAAGGCCAAGACAACACAGTAATATCCATTCTAAGACAGCAGGTAACCCCTGCTCTGACACTGTGTACTTTCACCAGCATTAGATCAAAAAGGTACCTGGACTGTAAAGGGTTCAGTATGAGGCCAGCTTCTCCACTGATGCGCTTGATGATAATCAGTGAGGAAATGGGTGCCTTACATGTAGAAAGACTATCTGAAATGCTGCTCAAGCTGATGGTAGCAGGACGTGTTGTTCATTACAAAGTACCTGCTTTGTTATCACTAAGCTGGAACCTGGAGGCTGCAAACAGGATCAGGACCCCCATTTACAAGGCAATAGGCTCAATAGTCCCTGGTCACAGAGAAAGCAAGTGACTTCCCAGAGTTAACTTTCCCACCTCACTTGCACAGACCTCACCAAGTCTAGCCAAGATCAGCAGCTACAGCACTGAGCTCTTTTCTATCTACAATTTGAAGGAAGGAGTGTGAAAATAAGATAAAATATCTCTGCAAAATCAAGCCAAATACTTTTGCAACTCATATTCTTTATGGAAAGAAACCCGCACAACAGGAAAGATGGTAGTGAACTGAAGAAGATTCAGAGGACTTTGACCATGTCCCCTCATCTACTTTTTTTGAAAAGCTTTCTAAAAGGTAGGAATAGGCAGAAGCACAACAGTATTTCAGATCATCAGCTGCCTCTTTGCCCAATGATTCTCCCATAAATAAGGCACTCCTGAAGCTGTCCTAGAAGTAATCAGCCCCCACAATATCCTCATGTTTAGTGGGAGAAGAAAACAGGTAGAAACAGAGATATGGCAATATATAAAGGATTTCAAAAGGGACCACATCTCACTCAGCTGCCCATTCTAAGGTCAGAGAATACTGTATTTTAAAAGGGATGACTCAGCTGTTGTTCAAGGAGTTTGTGAGCCAGCCTTGGAGACTAAATTCAATCACTAAATTGGAGGAGAAAAATTTCAGTCTCTCCTGCCACCTCCACTGAAAAGATGGATGCTGGCAAACCACCTACCCGTTTTCTGGCAGATTTTGGACTGTAGTCCCAGAAGCATTCAGGATTACTCCTAACCTGCACCCCCCTAGGACACAAGACCCTACTATGGCAGGGGCTAACAACAGTTTTAATCTTCTCTGGGAAGTTACATTATCTGTGATGGAGTGGAGGGGATAGAGGAGGAAAGAGTATCCAAAACAAGATAACAGGAGGAAAGAGTTTCCAGAATGCGATTGCTACGTATCACATGAAAATGCAAATGGGTGACAGGCAATGTCTTAATCTTCTCTCTTGAGGGAAGCATGAGGCAGGGCTGTGCTGTCTTACTAGTGCTGGAAAGCTCTGCCACTGGACACCAGACTTCCTCAGGCTGTATCTCAGCATCTAACTACACAACTGATCATCCTTGTTCAGGATAATCCTTCCCTCAGATGAAGCGATATAGTGTATTTTGGCCCATAAATGAAAACAGTAAAGGAAAACATTTTATTCACTCTGTTTGCAAATGGACAGTGTCTGCCATGCACTGGACTGTTCCTAAATGATTTCATACTGTGGGAAGAGGAGAGTGAAGAACCCTACACTCACTCCACTCTTTTTCAAGGCAGCCTCCCTCATGATCTATCCAAATACTGCAGAATATTTGAATATACTCTTCTAAATTTAAAATTGTCCGCACTATCACCCTCTCAATAGCTATGACAAAGTACATACCAAGAAAGACTTGTCAAGAGGAACACTAAGATCATTCTGTCATATTCATAGGCTAAACCATTAATTCAAAGGTTGATCTGTCTCTTTAGCAGGACAGTTTTAATTGCTTCAACTGCTTTGTTAGGGAAGATTGTTCGACCCAATTGCCCTGTCAATTGCAAAGGGAGTTATTCATAGAGCTGTTAAAGGTCACAAATTGCTTGTGGTTCTCTAACCTGTTTATCTCATGCAATGGTGGTCAGAATCTATTCAACTTTGAACACAGCCTAATGATTTAATATCAAAAATCATTATGTAAACTAATCCACTTCATGCAATCCTGAAAGGAATGACCTGTGCTGTGAGTGAGCAAATTGGGAAGACAAACTAAGTAGCATTAGATTAAACTTTTAAATGAACTGTCTGATCCATTCAGACTGGCAGTGATGGCAGGGCAACTGGGCCAAGAAATGTCCCCTCAAAAATGGATCAAAAAAAAAGAAATAGTTGTTTAAAGACTCTCAAAAGAAGAAGTAGAGCTTGCAGACCAAGATAGTGTCTTACCATTGGTAGGCATCTGCGAGTCCTAATCTGTGGAACAAAAAGAAAATTGTGTGTAAATAAAGGAACAGAGGAGATCCAGTCAAGTGCTGCTTGTGCGGAAGAGAATACTACAAGAAAAGGGAGGGTCTGATGACTAAACTCAGTCCAAAAAAGGAAAGGCAGGAGATTAAGAGAAGACATGATCAGTAACTATCATCTCTGGTAATTGGTAGACAGTCTTGAACAGATTCTCCACCTGCTTTTTAAAATGCAAATTTTGTTTTGTCAACATAAAGGGTTGATCCCAGCTTCAAACAAAGATTTGTGCATATTCTAAACTTTAAGCATATCAGTACTTTGTTTGTGAATGTTTGGAGAGTACAGGCCTGAATATTAAATTTACAATGACAGGCAGCCAACCTCATTTATGAGTGAGGCAAAATCTCTTACATACGTGGCTATGTGGCTCCCCTTCTGTAGTCCATAAAAACACTGGACTCCTATAGCTTTATTAATGTCTACTAACTTCTGTAAAGCTACTAAATAAAATACATCTTTTTCTAATTGCCACCACTGCACCTTTTCTCCTTTCCCTGCCAAGAGAAAAGTTTCCCAACAAGAGCAAAGTTGTCTTTTTTTTTTTCCCATTTCTCTGAACATGAACAGAAAACTTTGTAGGCAGAGAAACCACTTCTCTCATCTTCAGTGCATTGCAGCTGTCCCTGACAGGGACTTAGGGAGCTATTGTATGAAGTGTATATAAGCAGACAAGAACCCTGTTCTTTATCTCTCTCAGCTATGCTGGGTCTGCAGGAAGTAAAATTTAAAAGTCTTGAAGTATTTGGGCTCAGCTGATCAGATCCTGAGTACTCAAATTTGAGAAAAACATGTGAAAAGAGGTGCTATTTTTCCAGGTCATCTTCAGTGCAGAGCTGTACTTTAAGGTCCTGAAGACACACCCCATTTATAGCTTGAAATAATTCCTATGACTTTCCCAACAAACAAGGAAGTCTGGCTTCAACCTCCACACAGACTCCTCTCCTCCAGCCCCACACCTTGAGGGCTGTGGACTCTAGATCTTACTGGCAAAAATTTCAAGTGAAGAAGTGCAGCAGGCAACATTGTACTTTGCTTCAGCTGAAGCATGCCTGCTTTGGGAGAGTTCACAGGGAGAGTAGCAGGAAGCACAGGGAATAATATCATTCTACACCACAAATTGAGAACCAATGTTCTGATGATTTTAATTGTCCTGCGCCTTTTGGATTCATTAAGCTGAAATGGATTTTGCTCTTCTCCACTGACTAGATATATCTCTGTGAGCATGTGGCTGATTTAAGCAACAAATTCATTCCTGATATGCAAATGGTGTTACTCTGGGATTAATCCTCCTCCAAAATTGCTCTGCACAAGTGTATGACTGGCCCAAATGGACTCATCTGAGTTATGAAAGGTTTTTTTGAGCAGTCAGACAGGATCAAAGGAATAATTGTCTATGGAGAATCACCCAATCTATAATGTCAATTCTGGTTAACTAAACAGCAGCTTTGATATTCTGTCACTGAATTTAGTCTAAAATCACTCCAAGTCACATGATCCAGAACAAAGCAGCAGGGAAGGAGCCTGTATGACACAGTACAGGTCCCACGTACTTCCAGTGAAGCTTCCCACCAAACTGTTAGCAAAGAACAGTATTATCTGAAATGATGCCACTGAGGCCAGCTGCATCACCACTAGCAAAACTTCTGACCAAAATTGCAGTTCCTCAGTTACACAATGTGATGACAAATATATCTAAGCTCTGTCTACGTGACAATTTCCATCTTTGCAATCCACTCTCAGCCACAAAAGCTACAAAGAAAATGCTCAGGGATGAAGAGCCTCACATCAGACCCTGTTCCAGATAATTGTCCCAGCAGAGCTGACATTCTGCTGCCCTGGCCTCCTAACATAAAATAAACTCTTATTGTCTGAGCTAAAACAGAGAGGCAGTTTGCATACCTACAACAGAAGCACAAGGACTTCTTCACCAGCTTGCAGTCACTTACTCAGAGAAATAGATATCTCAAAGACAAAAATAGGCTTCTTTTTAATACCATTAGTTGCCCTTCGACTCCTCTGTCTTGCCAACCACTGAAGGCTGCCAAAACACTCTCTTTGTCAGGCTAGTGTCCCAGCACCTGTGGGTTTTTCCTACCTCTGTAAGCGTGATTCAAGGAAGGGCAGTCGCTCCTCTCTCAAGCTGCCTCCACACAACTCGCCTATTCCTGGTACGAGGAGATCAACAGCTGCAACCTTAAAAGAAAGAAACCTAACATAAGTCATACCATGTAGCCATACAGTCTACAGCAGTAGTGCAGTTGACACTGGATGGCTGTTTATAAAAAGCTACTGTAATTCTTTTATTGAGTCCAGGACACTTATTAAGTATTTGCAAATGCTTGAAAAGTGCCTTGTTGAAGGAGAAGGCTGGGAGGGAACCTTACAATTATAATCATCAGTAAGTCTACAGAAAACATAAAGTGAAGTGGTGTTCCAGACTGAGGACATCTACAGCAGGTAGCATGAACTGAATCCCACCAGGTTACTCCGGTGACAACGTGTGCATGTAGGCAAGCCTGTGCAGGGTATAAAGAACCCAACAGCAGCTCACAGGGAGATGAAGACACACAGGCAAGCTTCCTGAAGCCCTGATTCCCTTAGAGCTTAAGCTGCTCTGATGCTTGTAACTTGTTTACTCCATCTGCCCCCATTTCTTGAACCAGCTCTAGTGGTAATACCAATGGATCAATGGCACTGATGTGCTGATCCAAGTGTTAGGATCCCAGTGTTATCACCTATGCTGTTATGTTTGGGCTGGTTTTCTTCTCTGTTTTGTTTTGTAGAGTTACTTCTCACATCTCACAGCTGGACTGTTGCTAGAATTAAAGCCAGTGAAGTGACAGTGGCACACAGTGGGGTAGTCCCTCTTTTTGGTAGAAGCAATATTTCAGGTTGTCTCACTTCAGTTGGGAAATCACACCTTCAAAGCATGAGACTTGTGGAGGAAAAGTCTACGTCTTGTCTCCATCTGCTATTTGAGTATTACATGGATGCTAGATTTGGATGACAAGAGTATCATGGGCTGCTTGGAGCCATGCAATTCTAGGCATTTCACATAGTAGTATGGAAGTTTACCAGGAAAATAAATAAACTATGGTGAATCTGCCTTAAAGTACTTAAGCAAAAACTTAACGCTACCCAACTCCTGAATCCTCCTCCTGTTGTTCCTGCTTTGGGGACGACTTCTACAACAGGAAAATGACTGAACAGGATCACCTGATGGTCATGTCTTATCTTGGACTTCTTGACCAGAGGCCCAGCAGAAGACTATTCTCATCTGTCTGCCTATCAGTAGGGTAAGACACATATGTAGCCAAAAAAGAGGTGGAAGTGTGACCTATGGACTCACTGTATGTTGAGGTCCATCTTCATTGTCCCGCATGTAGAAAGGTTTGAGGTCATATGGGTAGTTAATCACAAACACGGGAACCTCTCCACAGTGCTTCACCAGGTACTTTTCATGTTCCGCTTGGAGGTCACAGCCCCACTGTAAAGACAGCACAAGGGACCTGGGATGCTAATTCGGTGCATCTTGCCTGTGGCAAGAGACAGAGAAAAATCCCTGTGCAGGAGAGACGTGCAGCTTTGAGTAACATGCAACCAAGCACAGCAACTTCTCACACAGGCCACTGGGAAAATTTGCCAAGCAGACAAGAGTTTCACGAGTTTTAAGGCAGAGCAAAGCAATGAAAATAACATGGTTAATTTCCACAGAACAGGGCCAGATGATCCCTGCATCAAGCCCAACCATCTGGTATCAAATCAGAAAAAAACCCCAAACAAACAAACAAAAACCCCCAAATCACACTCCACATAGCTTAGGGGAAATAGGCACTTATCCAAAATCAGCTTACTCAACCCAGCAAACAAGCCTTATTTCAGTATTACCTTTGGTATATAGAAAACAGCTTTACTAGGCTGACTGCCCTCTTCCCTGCTGTGTCCTGTTACACACTACATTAGCTCTCATTTAAGAAGACCCAGCATCCTATTAAACAATTCTGTGTTATCAGAAGCCTTGGACATTTGCAATGTCCTTCACTTCTCCTTTCTTTCAGTGATGCTGTAAATTCTGTGGCTTTTGACTAGAGACCTCCAGTCCATCGTAGGATGTGCAAAGAATATCAGGAGACTGGAAGGGGAAAAGTGGAACAGATATTCTGCAGACTCTCCTGATCTGAAAATATCCTGAGTTTGCTGTCTCAGATCAAGGTATTACCAAGACAGGAGTTGAGGTTCTACACACACTTGTACACAGAGGTAAGACAGTTATCCACCTGGCTACGAAGGTGGCTTCAGCCAGACGGTTATTTTCCTCAAAGCATCAGAACTAGATAAAGATTAATCAGTATACACATACACATGAGATTAGCACCACCATGAACATTTTCCCTACTGGTGTGTGTGTTTGAAATTGGGCAAAATACGATTTTCAGAAAACCATAATCTAACAGTGTTAGAAAGACTAGCATGTGATTCTTTTTCCCAGTCAACATCTATGCTTTGGAAAGACAAGGGATTGCCTTTACCTAGATCTAGATTACATGGTATTTTGACATGGTTTTGGCATATTAGTCCTTGTCAAACTTTTGGTGCTGTCCTAATATTATTCCTTTATTTGAGGACTGTTACAGCAACTCTTCTTAAGATGACTGCTACTGAATCCACAACACATTTGGCACTACTCACATACAGTAAAGAGAAGTGCTTTTGCCAAAGCCTTGGTCCTTCAACAGCAAACTCATCACTTCCTTCCCTGCAAACGTTACATGTTCTTCGCTACAGAACTAGCTCCTTATATTGCTTCCATTTCTTCCCCAAAGGGCAAAAGTTGTACCTGGGTTACAACTAAGCAAACACCCCAGGAGGCAAATAACCTGTATGAAGTAACAACTCTTGTATCAGAAAGAGAGAAATGAGATCTGCAAAGTTCAGGCTGGCTGTGTGCATGAACAGCCATAGGGACAAGCCACCACGCAACTACCTACCTCTGGCTTGAAAGTGAAAGTTTGAGGAGCTTGCTTCAAGATTTCCACTGCTTCATTGTAGGAAATTCTGCAAAAGAAAAAAAAGTCTTTAAGATAACTATGAAAGGATTAACAAGAAAGTTTTCTGGCTAAGTGCCGTACTGGAAAATTAAGGAGGCATTTCCCCACCATCATGCCAACTTGTGCTGTGATGTCAGACTTCCCAGCAATGCTTCTTTGGAAAGAAACCAAAAAAACATTTTATATGCCAAGAACCCTATGTTTTCCTGTGCTTCAGCTACATGCAGGGCAGGAAATACTAAGCTCTCAAGACACTTTTGCATTATTGCAATGTTGCATTTCAGTCAGAAGTGAGGTCTGCAGAGAATTGCTTCATAGAAATGCGAGGATTTTTTTTAAAGACAATATGCTCTCATAAGCATAGCTCCAACAACATAGCTCTACTGTTCAGGATGTTGTTAGGCAAAAATAACAGCCCAGAGAGCAAAGGGCTTGTAGCTCAAACATTTTCATTTTACTTTGCAAAAATTGTGAGATTTATTTACAGCAACGTTTCTCTACTCCTCTGACAGATCTGAGAGCAGATTCTCCACCGACTTCCACCAATACAAAAGAACAGCACCATGGCAGAGCAAACAGAAAAAGTGCAGTGAAAGATGCTGCAGGTTTGATAACTGGAGATCAAGACTCAATGGAAGATACTTTTGCTGACAAGTTTTCCACATACCAAGCAAATACTGACAGAGAGAAGAAAGAATAACCTGGTCACAATAATTTAATCTCTCTGTATCATTGGCTAAATCCAATTATAAACCAAATTCCCTAAAGAGCACGAGCACTTTACACCCAGCTACAAGGTTTCACTAATACAGGGAAGGCTTCTGGAGGAAATACCTCAAGAAGGAATATATTGCTCCATGTGTTTGGGTTATGCCACACCATGGTCCAAACGAGGTATATCACTGGCACAGGTTCAACACATGTAACTTATGCATGTAAGCCAGGAATGCCCCAGATCTGCCAGCAGCTGATGAAGACAGAAACAGAGAAAAAAGAGGCTGACTCTCTTTTTCCTTGGACCATAGGAGAAGCTGAGTGCAACTCTGTCCTCTCAGAAATATCAGTTAGGTCCAAAGAGATGAGGACTGAAAAGGGGAGACAGTGACTCCACTGATGTCTCCCATGGTGCTTATGCAGGCACGAGGCACAGGGATCTATCATGATCCTGTTGCCCAAGTGTTGCTGTAGCTGCTTAACAGGAAAACTAGTGCTGGGCTAAGCAGCCCTACAGTGTTGTGTGGGATGAATGGAGAGCACCACTGTTTGAAGGACAGGCAAAAAAGTAGGGAAGAGGAGATATTCTTGGGGGCCAAGGAGGGAAACCAAAACCCTTCAGTTCTTTAGCATACAGAGAACTAGGAAAAGGAATGGCACAAGCAATCAGGAATACAAAACCGACTGAGATTTTTAAATATCAAAAAATAGTTTCATAAAAAGGGAGCCATTGGAGTGGAAGTCTGAAGGAAGACAGAGTGCCAAAGCCAAAACCAAGCAAGATAGCAAGCAAACCACTGTGCAAGTACATGCTGGAAGGAGGATACCCTTACAGAAAGAGGATCTTGTCCAGGGAAGCAAAAGCCAAAGGCCAGCAGATTCAGATGCTAGTCTCATGCAGATATGAAAGGGCAACTGACAAACAGTACAAAGGGAACTGTAATTCCTGCTTTTCTGGAGATATTATGCTAACCCAGAAGACATTGAGTTGGGAAAGAAAAAGAACATATACAAAATAGGAACTCTTTCCCCCAAAAGCCCTCTTGCAGATAATTTTGAAATAGAAGTACTTACATCACAAATTTGTTCTTCAGTGTTTGTTCCAACCTGTCCTTGGTCAAAACAAGAAAAAATAAAAACGTAAAGCTACTCTTAAGGGTTCAGTGGCCCAGAGGAAACTCAGAAAAGATACCTCCCTCTAAGTTTTAATTTGTAGGTCTGCACTGTGATCTAGACATGGGTCAAAATCCACTCCTGGCCATTCAGGGCTAAAAGGGTACCCGATTATTGAAGCTGATGGTTCAGAGGCTACTAGATGATGTGACAGCTACAGTTCTACCACACTTACTACCAGGTACAAAAAAGTTGTGTCCTCTCTCTGTTCATCTGAACAATTGCTTAAGCTCAGGCCAATTTTTAGCTCTTCATAGTTTGTTAACACAGGACAAAACAGTAAAAAGAAAAAAAAAGCCTTCCTATAACCAAGAGCCCCCAAAATGCATAACAGGATTGCAGCTTTTTCATGTCACATTTATTACCTTCTGGGCAGGAGCTATGTATTTATGAAAAAGCTCAACATCACGAGGACATTTGGAGAACACACTGCTTGTCACTGTCTTGAAAAGATCTTCCATAACCTAATAGAGAAAACAGGAGTGCATGAAAAATTAACACTGCTTAGATGTCCCAGACTATAAATAAAACACAGTACACATCCTCCAAGGGTATAGAAGGACCTTCTGTCCTGCATGGTTAGACTGCATAAGAGGGTACCAGCTTGTTAACGCTCCTAATTAGCAGGCTTGCTCAGTAGCTGAAGAGGAGTGGAACCTGTATTTCTGCTATGGGTTTAGGGTTTCAGTGTCTGCTGATGGCCTCAGTACCTTCAGTCAGCTATCTCCAGTGAAAAAAACACAGCTAAAA
The DNA here is from genome assembly GCA_026212715.1 of Elanus axillaris. Classification (NCBI taxonomy): domain Eukaryota; kingdom Metazoa; phylum Chordata; class Aves; order Accipitriformes; family Accipitridae; genus Elanus; species Elanus axillaris. Next base: position 22,571,638 of record JANZLQ010000027.1, on the reverse strand, counting down.
TATTCAAGCAGCAGCTCAGGTCAGCCAAAAACACACACACATTAGAACCATTTGTGGTGACTGGTCTCAGATTAATTATTAGTGAGGTGTCTGTCCTGTAATAAGCAGTTCTGGGTTTCTGCTTTGTTGTTAGAAGAGGCAGAAATAAAGGAGACAATAAATGTGTACTGTGTAGATCCAGCCCATCAAACAGATCCCAGCTAGAGAGACTCTGCACAGTAAGAGCAAAGCAAAGAGAACTTGTACAGAGATGAGCAGAGCACTAAAGCGGAAGACCCATCAATGCAGGGATGTTTGAGAAACTAAAAAAAGATGTGGTTTCATTTCCCTAAACTAGTGTGGATTAACTAAATGACATTATCATCCAATTTGGATAACACTTACCCAGTAAAATGGGCTTTACCCATGAAGAAATTAAAATGCCATTTTGGTTCTAAACAAAAAAAGCCCACATGTGGGATGCCACAACATTTTGATCAACACATTTTAAAAGTAGGTTTCTCTTTTGATTAAGCAAAGCAGACCATCCAAGACACTTGCTGTTGTGCAGATTAAGAGTTCCCATGACTCCTTGTAGTCTTACACCTACACAAAGCAGGCAGTTGATACCTGCGTGGTACTGATGATCCCAAATCTTCTTCAAAATCACCCTCCTTATTCTCATCTCTGTAAGGAACAAAGCAATGCAGCTGGGCTGCACATCATCTCAGCCTGGGATGGGACCAGGTTTTTCACAACAAATAGCACCTGTGAAAGTCCTGGCACATTCCTGGTTTTCTTCCCCATGAGCATAGCAGCTACCTCATTAATTGCGGAGAGAAGTGAAGTATCCACTGATAATATCTAGGTGAGTAGCAAGTCCCCAGACACTGCAAAGCCCAGAAGAGACTAACTGTGAAAAGATGTACCTGACATTCAGTCAGCAGATCTGAGGAAGAAGCAGGTCTCTGCCTTGCAAAGAACCAGATCTTACAGGGTAAGAGGAACAAAAGGCACAGAAAAGAAGCTGCGCAACTGACATAGCCAAGACAAGATTCCGGGCTCGATGTTCAAACTCTCATGTTTAGAAGAACATCCTTCATCACCTCTTCCAAACTGCTGAAACACTGCTCTGCACTGATGAACAACCTCTGCATCCCACCAGCGTAGAGAAGCTGGTCAATCAGTCCATTTTGACTCCTCTGGAGCTAAACAGCCTCCAGACCCCTACATCAGTCTGGGCCCTCTTTTTAAAAACGTAAGATCCATATAAAGGAACAGCATTATCATATGCAGATGAACAGTTTTACCCCTACTGGTACTCAAACACAGAGGAAATGAAAAGCTAGCATTCCTGCTGCTGAGTGGCAAATAACCAAACAGTCAGCTTTGAACTTTCTTCAAAGTAGCTAGAAAAAGGCTTATGCAAATGAAATTAGAAAACTACTTGGCAATTCATCTGGTTTCACCAGGCAGAGACGAAGGGATTTTACATTAAGCTTCCTCTTTCCAGAAAATGAAAGTATCATCTGGTTTCAGAAAAGCATGTTGTTTAATTAGCACTTTTTTTCCTCACTGTGCGATAAAGTAACAATTAGGTTCCCACAGCATTCAACATAAGCAGCTTCCTCTTGTGGAAAAAAGATGTGGGTGGTATGGGAAAAACAATCTGAGAAATATTTCCAGGTTTGAGACTTGAGGTTTTATCCTGGCAAAAAAAGACAGACACGTGGGTCATGCATTGGCCTCCTCACTGCTCTTATTCTTATTTAGGCCAAATGTGTACTAGGCACGAACAGTGGAGGGAAAAAAGAAAAAGGAGGAAAAAAAAAAAGCTCTCCAACTGAGAAGTTATGGCTTTAAGCAGATAATATAATGAAGGACTGGAAAGTAGGCTATATGAAAAATGAGTGGAGAAACATAACCACTAGTTTGCTGGTTTGAGAGAACACGAGCTGGAGATACAGGAGAAGTGACTGGTTTAAATATATCCTGAAATAAACACATTTGATAGGAGTCTTACATAGGGGAAAAAGCCATTGGAATCAAAGCAAGTAGCTCATCTCAGAGGTGGGATTCCCAATGTCCAAAAGCCCCCTAATTTGGTTGCTTCATAATGGAAATGTAGAAATTGTGCTGGTAGGAGGGCAGGTGAGGAAGACAGAAGTGAAAGATTTCCATTCTCCCTCATTGCTCCCAGACTTTCTCTTGATTTTCACCTTCCCAAGAAGTTCAGCAGTATCAATCTCGTCCTTCCCCGACACTGCTGTGGAACTTAATGGTTAACTGTCCAATTTTGATTAGGAGCAGCTCCCAGCTGTACTGTTTAACTTGGATCTTTTGATGCTGCAACTTATCCTCTTACCAAATAAAATTTTGACCAGAGTTGAAACAGAGGAAATCAACAAAAAAATACCAGTAAATGTCATCAGCAGCAGCAATTAAAAGTGCTTTACACTGCAAGAAGGGTTCAAATAAGCACCTTTATTACATAAGAAACTTTTGAAAAAATCACAAAAACTGCCAGTAGAATTTTTGTTTATGCATTTACCTGGGGCATGCATATGGATGCAGTGTAGATCACAGGGCATTTACATATGAAACAGTCACCAAATGGACCATTATTGCTTACCTTCATGCTTGCTCACACACTCCATACGTGTGCACATACACACACAGGGAAGGTTCGCATCTGATCTTGGGCATAAAGTGTCCTCTCTCAGCTATATAACCAACAGCTCAGGATGCACTCTGGAGAGATACTGTTGTTATGAAGAGAAGGAAACTTCTCTGTCAGACCACTGCTTCACTGGCCATCAAAGCTGAACAATAAATGCTGATGAAGTTAGGAAACAGTAAGAGCCTCAGCTATGGCAGCTGGATGCCACTTCAGAGAAGGAACCTACAGCCCTGCAGATACCCCAATGTCTCTAAAGAACTCTGTGCAAGACACTTGGAACAAGCCTTACCCATGTGATTACCAGTGTTTGTTCCTTTGAGACTGCAGTCAGATTTGCCCAACTGTCTTAGCCTTGGCACTGAAGACAGAAAGTACACCAAGTGCAAACTATTCTGGAAATCAAACCACACCCGTGTTTCAGATCCAAGGTCCCTGAAACTGACATCCAAAATCAGTGCCACTGTTGATTTCATTTCATGCCTGAATTACTTTCTGTAAAACAGAGGTAATAATGCTCCATGTCACTGGGCTGTAATGACAGCAAATTAATTTTGATGAAGTACATAACCAGTGGAAAACAATACTTCTGCCCTCAGAACAGAGCTCAAATACTCTGTGTTAAAATGTATTCTCCATCTTAAAGAGATGTATTCTCCATCTCTTTAAGAGACAGTGGTGCTAGGATCTTGTTAAGGAAGACTAATAATATGCATAAACTCCCCAAAACGCCCTCAGGAAAACTTCCTTCTGGCACATCCTAACTTTACAGCCTAAATAATGGGTTTTTTTTAGCATGGTTTTATATGTGCTTTTGATGAAATTCAATAATAACTGCATCATATGGCCTCTTTGAGACCCCATTAGTGTCATGAGTGAAGTGGGATCCTTTAAATCAACTGCACTGCCAAGACAGTGGAACAAAAATAAATGACAATGATCTACAAATACGGCTACATGACACAGCACTGAAGTGAGTGGGAGAGGCTGGCAGCAGGCATATCAGATGATAGATGAGACTGGAGACCTTGGTCCTCCAAATTCAGGGACTGGAGGGGTGATGGCTCTAGTGAATCCAGACACTTCCATACAAATTGGACGCCTTTCACTGTCTTACCTGACCTTCTTCTAACTCCCCCTCTTTCTCATCCAGTTTGGAGGAAGAGTGCTTTGGGGCAACCTGACTCAACTTCTTGACTAGACTCTCATGGAAAGAGGTCACAGAGGCCTCTCCTTAGATGCACTTACATATACCCTGTACACTAAAGTAGTAACACTATCACCCAGCCATGCAGCATAGAGTACCGCACTGAGCACATGGAACCATGGGACTTTCCACAGAAAGTATTGTGAAACCAGTATTGTGAGAGTTTAAGCTTCTTTGTAGCACTAAAACACGTTTTGGCACAGAACAGAAATTTAGATTGCACGATCAAGACGCATGAGACTTCACAAGAACTGTGCTACTAATTTAGGAATAACTGAGCACTACTCTGTCCAATTACAGTGGGGAAAAAAGCCATTGCTCTAAGATTTCAGGCCCCTTGCTCCCGAATACATGTAACTTTGTTACTTAATCTTCTTCTTTTTATTTTGTAAGGAATGCTATGTTTCTTTTGGAGCTTTGGCTGAGAGAAAGATCTCAAGCCTCATCAGTGAATGGTAAACACATACATCTTTGTAGCAAGGCTCTTCTTTAATGGTGTATAGGCAAATACTTCAAGATGTCCCTGAAGAAGCTGAGCATTCCCAGCACACTAACTTGCTGAAGTTAAGAGGTATTCAGTCCCAATGTTGAATACCAATTTTAAAAATAAATTTTAAACAATCCAGCTCTTTATGTGAGGACAAAGTTCAGATGCTAACCCTGGCCAAGAGCCCCCAAGGCTTTCAACTGGGCGTTTTGCACCAAACAAAGAACTTGCAGATGACGACAAACAGACAAACTGCCCAACCGGCAGATACATGAGAGAACACTGAATTTAGGTCAGTTACGTGGGGAAAAAGAAACTTAACTTAGGCCTTAGAGCAGCTGTAGTTTGTTGTTTTTTTTTTTTAAAAAGAGAGATTGCCCAATGATTTAAAAATAAACAAAACAGGAACTCCACTTCTGCAAATGCGAACATCACAAAAGTAAGCATGTTGCAATGTAGACTTGCTATGAGGAATGCAAAACGATGGCTGCTAGAAGACTTTCTGAGAAGCATCTGTGCCTATAACGAAGACTTTGGGTCAGAGGGAAGAAGCGAAAGAGAAGAGCACAAGCTGAGACTTCACAAGATGTTTAGCAACAACAAAAGCCAAGCCAAGAAGGGTTCCTCCTTTCCTTACAAATAAAAGCCCTACACATTCCAGAACCATTCTCAAATCCAATTCTCTGAATTGCCTGAACTGGCTGTCTATACTTCAAAAGCCAAGAAATTAGGGTTCTCAGCACAAGAGTACAGATATGTTCCTGCTGTGTTCAAGGGGTCAAACACCACTTAACAGAAGACTTATTACACTAGATAAAAGCAGTTAAGGTTTCAATCAGCTCCCGATTACCTAGAGAAACAGCGGGCTCAGGTGCAAACATATACATATGCTATTCTCTAAGAATACACAAAGTTGTTCTGGAGAAAAGGAGAGAGAAAAGAAAGAGTGGGATGCTATTAATGATGGAGCACAGAGATTCCCAATGGGTCAGTCCACACAGCCCAGTAGTATCCAGACATCCAAGATGCAGATGCAGCACACACAAGAGACAGAGTATGCTAGCCCTGCTGTCAGGCCGTACTGACTCAGCAGACAGTAGATGATCCAGGCTGAAGAAACCACCACCTGGATGTTATTTTATAAATCTGTAGCCAGTGCCTCTGGTCTTTTTCTTTTTAAGGCTATTTCTCCAATAGCTTTCCAAGGAGCTTATCTGATATATGAGAGCGCATGTGGATGTCTACTCACAAGTCCTACTAGGCATAAGCTGGCTTATACTGAGACTAGTAAAATGCATTAGCATCCATCATTGGTTAAACTGCAACTGAGAGATCAATCCTGAAAAATCAGAAGCTAGCTGACTAAGGATTTATTTCAGTCTTCTGCTAAAGCCACAGTAGATGGTGTATGGCAGGAACCATTGTTTCCACTTGAGATTTCAATGCAGCTTTCAAGGACCTCTTTACAGAGCACACCAAAGGATGCACTGCATAAATACTGCTCAGATTCACTGGAGAGATGCTGAAGGTTTTGAAGGGTAGAGTGCCACGTTCATTAGCACCAGTCAAGCACATTTACACATTTCCTGGCAATACAGCAGCTGTGCAGCCTCCCATTCAGATGAGGGCTGTGTTCATGCCTACATCTTCCCTTCCAAACACCCTCTGCGGCCTCACCTCTGCTGAGCAAACCCTGATCCTTGGGAAGTCCCTGTGCAACCTCTACCCAGTTCACACAGGGTGAGGAGCTGTGACCTCAGTTGAGGGCAGGGAGCACAGCTCAGGGAGGAAGAAGTAGTTCTGGCACCAGTCCTGCAGCACAGGCATTTGGACTGCCCACCTGCATGATGTCTTCGAGGCTTTCAGTGAAGGACAGCTCAGCCTCCACCATATAGAACTCCGCCAGGTGCCGGCGACTCTGCGAGTTTTCTGCTCGGAATGTCGGGCCAAAGGTGAACACATGGGTAAAAGCCCTGCAAGGTGACAAGAAACCAGTAGGTCAGGCCCAGGACACAAGCGAGTTTGCTATACTTAAAGACCTCACTTTTCTCCCAGGATCTAGACACACTCATGTTTCCATTTCATCTTTGACCAGTTTAATGGTGCTGCTGGGTATGCTGCTGTTACATTCCTTTAACCAGGCATGAAGAGGGGTTATTCACACCTCTCCATGACTCAGTGAGGTTGCACAAACCCTAACCAGCTTTGGCTGAACACCATTTGTGCTCAGGACACTTTTTGTAGCTGTGTGGGAGTAAAAAGAAAAAATTGACATTCTGCAGAATCAGATCACTGGAGAAGCACACCGACATTGCACCAGTCAGGCTCCCCTTGCCCACATCCCTTCACGTTTGTTTGGCTGCAAGGTCTGACCTTTATGGGTGCTGTGACACCCCAGAGCTCAACAGAGCAGAGAGGGTCCTGCTGCTGGAGTTGCTGGGCTGGTGTTAGCACTTAGAGGTGGCTGGTGAAGCCCAGCAGGATGGATGTACTGTGTACGGCTTGCAGTCCCCCTCTAGTGGCAAGACCAAAGTTTATTGCTGAAAGAGACTTCAAGATAAAGAACTGGGCTCCTTCCACACAACTAAAAATTGTTCAGCTAAAAAGGGTCTCTACTGCAGAGAACACATCTGGGATATCATTTTATGCCGAAGTAACCAATGCATTTCCTATTATGAAGCTATTTCTCCAGCAACCTTCAGGGGAGTCTATTTAAATATATCCTCTCTTGTTCTGCAGTCACGTCATGCCGCATTACACAGGATACAAAAGCCTTCTTGATTCTCCACTTCCTTCACAAGAAACATTCCTATCAAACAGCAACACACCTTTAAAAGTTTTATTTTTACCGTGGGGAAGCTGCACTCCAAGCAATACCTTTTACACTGTGGGCTCTGAGTACTTGGGCTCCTAGACATCCTCAAGCCAGCAAGAGCTTCCCGAACAGATGCTGCGACAGCTGTGTTTCCTCTCATGCTGCATGGGAGGCAAACCATAACTGGGGAGAGACCAAGCTGCTTCAGAAAAACCATGGACTGGGCAGCTGCTATCTTTGGTACATCTTTAACTCGACATTTTTAGCTGTAGACAGTGTGCAGGAGAAAAAGAACCTGACCAGTAGAGATTAAGCACAGTTTAACACTCATGAAAGGATGTGTGCTAATTGCTGGGGTTGGCATTTGACTTGCATCTTGCTCTGCAAGCTTTCAACTTAAAGAGGACGTTTGCTGAAGCTTTTGCTCAGGCTAATTTTGTTAAACTGAAGTTCAAATAAACAACACTACAAAAAGCATCGTTTTTCCTTTGCCCCTTATAGAGGCATCTGCACTGCAAATAAAGGAACACACACATTCTGCTTCACTCATCTGTTCCCTCATGTCACATGATGGTTAAAGGTTATGATCCAAAGAAACAGCACTTTCTTTTTCCTTGAGCTGCCAGCAGTAAAAAGACCAGAAGAAAGTTCCACGTCAAGACTCTGAATACGTAGCCTGCCTGTAGGTTTCTTTTCCTCACTGGCTCTGTTTTCTCTGCTCCAACAAATACACTTTTGTCTCTACCTTGCTTCTGTACCTGTACTCTCTCATACATGATTGCAGCATCTACAATGCCAACCAGATTTTGCAGCAAACATCTTTCCTCAAACATCATTTTCAGCATGCCTCTTATCCTTCTGTTGCCTTTCTCACTTGCTGTGATGTTACTGTAAACTTCTGCTCTAACTTGATTATCCTCCTTCAAACTGTCCTTTGCTATAGTGTCTATAAAACCTCAGCAATGTTTAGATAAGTGATGCACCAAGACACTCACTGCACAGGACAGTATTATCTCATCAGTTCCTTGTGCTCCCCCATCTGTAGCCATCTGTTGTCTTGGGTTATAGAGAAATGCATGTTCTTCCTCACAAGGCCTTTTTGTTTTTGTTTTTTTTCCCCCATGTTCCTACAGCACCTGGCACAACAAGGTCTTGGATCCAAAGCTTAAGAGCCTCAACTGCTATAGCAATACAAACAACAAATATGAAACAATGAGTCACTTGGCCAAAATTGTTCAATGTTTGAGGCAGAACCGGTCAAAAACTTTTGCTTGCCAGGCCACAGAAGTTGGCCTGCAGTGAGAAACAGGAGATGCAGGTTCTTATGCTACCTGTGCCCATGTTTCAGGCTTTTGATAAAATATTTCAATTTGGGGTTCTTCAGTTAAAGAAAGAATTTTCCTTAAATAAATGAGTTTAGTCACAAGTTTAGACTGTGACTGAGCAAGGACTGGACACAAGACAAAAATATTATCAAAAGCTTGCAATTGCTAAAGTACCCCCTCAGGTCTGCTTGGTCTGATGTGCAGGTCTCCAATTCCTTGCTGACATGAAGTCCTCAAAATAACACTTACAACTAAACTGTGATACCAGCTGGCTAGCAAAGAGATCCCGTCCCACAGAGCAACAGTCTGGCTTCAGTGAGAGACATTTCTCAGCAGCTGTCCAGGCATGAGCACTGACACTTCAGTTACTGCAGGTTACCATGGCAGATGACAGTCTCCAGCCATGCAGACTACTATGAGCACTTTGAGCTAACTGTACTTATTTCCTACTGAATAGCAGCCCAAGCATGATGACTAGTTACTTGTCTTCCAAGGGGCCTGCTGGCTGCAAGATACCTAAATGTAATTAAAAAAAATTAAAACCCTTTATTGCTCCATGATGTTAATCATGGTCAAACACTTCACAGTCACAGACTGATTTTGTGCTGCAAGAATAAAGCCTCACTGTACCCGAGACGGAGCTTTTGGAGAGAAGTGCAGAACAACTCCCACAGGAATGGATTTCAGTCTTTTCTCAACTCTAGGCATCCTGTCGTAACCAATCTTCTCTAACTAGTACAAAACGAACCATTAGCACTGCAAGTTCATGAATTATCCCAAGCATAATTCAAAACCAGCAGGGATAAGGGCTTTGTGACAGCCTGTTGAGAGCCTAACATCACTGGTGTAGGGCTGGATTTGCCTGCCTGCCCCTTGGAAGAAGCCAAAAAAAACCCCGAATAAACTCATATACGCAGGGAAGGGAGGAATCATTCATTTCTCAGGCTAATCGTAAAGGGAAAAGATAGATACAAATAACTAAGAACTTCACCACGATCCTGGGACCCTGGCAAAGGGAAACTAGCCAGATGTCATGCTGGCAAAGCGATCAAAGGAGTGCAGTAAATGCAAGTCATCTGGTAATGGCAATGCAGCACTGACCAGAGGCCTGGACATAATAGGGAAACACAGCTAAAAATACATATAGTCACTGTTATCTATTTCAAGCATGAACAATTATTTTTCATCCAGGCATTCATATACTGTTTACTGTGCTCTGCCATTCAAGACATTAAACAAATGCACGCTACACAAATCCGACCTTTATTTGTACTTCAACTGCTATTAAAAAACATATTTGTGATTTGATACACTGCTGTATCACACTGAGCATGTATAAATATATTAGAAAAGAGGGATGGGAGCTGACTCTGCTCCAATTTCATGGTACTGAGAGCAAAACCAGTCATTTTGTTCTGTGTGCATTCAGCACCTAACACAATGGAGCCTCAGTCCAGGGCTGTGACTCCTATGCTCTCTGATGCAAATAATCAATCATTTAACATTCCCAGACCTCTGCAAGACTTCAAGCATTTAAAAATAACTTGGAAAATTCTGGCTAAGTCTCCAAAAGTGCCTAGGTCAGTTGGGGTTGTGGGCACTCAAGAGTCTTTCAAAAAAATCAGTAGCGCTAATTCCTCATCTCCAACAAAAGCACATACACAGGCGGGGAAAAATAAAAATTAAAAAAAGCAAGCCCAGTAATCTGTCGAGCCTTTTTCTTTAGCCATTACAGGCAGAGCAGTAATGTCTGTAACACTGTCCTTGTACGTGCTACCAAAGAACACAAGAGAGGCTTTGAAATGAGTCCCTTTGCAGTCTGCTTCACCCAGATGAGAGCTCTGGTCAGCAAGCCTGAGTGCATTATGCAGTTCACAGGCGCTGTCGAGGTCGACACCAGCAGGCAACACAGAGCCGTTTAATTAATTGCACCCTTTCTGGGACTGTATTTCACTCTGCCCAGTTCTCTGGGAAAATCTGAGAGCTGAATATGGAGGCCAAGAGAACACACACAGCACTCCAACAAACCGAAATGCTGCAAAAGCCAGGGCCCTATCCTGCAAAACACTGAGCTTGTTGCCCCAGCCCAGCAAAGGGCTTAGCCACCTTGTAGGTACAGGCTCACACAAGTCCCTTTAGACGCAGACAGCAGCGCTTGGATGCATTGCTGGAGCACTGCTGTCATCAGCACGGACAATTGCTTGGTGGAGGCTCATTCTTGCACAGGCTGCATTTGTGATCTCTACCCTATGAACACCCAGGAAGGGAAAAACTTCCCCCTTTTCACCCTTATTTTACACACTACTAAAACCCTCTTCAGAAGCAGCTAACTCTCCCCCTTTGAGAGCTTTACACCATGCAGCATGAAAGCTCATTTCATTTGAACTCGTTGACAATTCATTATTGAGGCAGTGATAGAAACCAATAGAGAAGTATAAAGTATCTGCACCCAAAGCTGCTTAAAATCATCCTTTTAATTAAACTCAACTCATGCAATGTTTGTAGGCCTGAGCATCTCTGCGTTACTGGCAATTTTTACACTGCAATCCAAATATAATTAATCGTGCTGATGGTTCCCAAGCCAGGAATGGATTGTGCTCCTTTTCTGAGCCAGGACGCCATGCTGTTACCAGGGTAATAAAGACTTATTTGTGCTGTCGAACCAAGGGGATATAACTCTGAGCAAGGCTATTAATCAAGAAGATGCAATCCCTGCACAGTCAGCTTTCAGCCTATGCCAAGGTCACACCACACAGTAGTGACACAGCTGGAGGCAGAAGCTGGTTGCTGTGACTCAGGGCTAAGCACTAAGCCACACCAGTATACACACAGCTATTCGTTTGTACAGTGCCCTCATTCTCACTCCAAAATACTACCGGTGTCTGCATAAACACAAATACAGTGATTACTCTGACAAGGCCTGCAGTGAAGAATCAAGCTGAAAGGTGACATGTGCCAAATTTTATCTTTGGCCATGCTAAACGAACACAGCATGTGACCCTTCCACACAGTACGTTCCCCCACACCATCACCCACCAACCCTCCCCACCACACACACACACACTAAAATCTAGATTGCAAGAAAATCTAGAAACAATAGCTTCTAACCCAAGGAGAAAACAACACATGATGTCAGCAGAGGAGGGAAGGAAAGGTGACCCTAAAGACCAGGAGCCTAGCTTTGTCAGCCACATTATCCTTTCCCTTAGGAAGGGAAGAAATTAATAAATGAGACATCGGATTTAATTCCACTCTCTTCCAGCACAACCATATTCATTTTGAACATGGAGGACCTACCTGCTCCATCAAAATAAGCAGATAACTTTGCTTGGCTGCCAGGAAACACCAGTCAGCTGCAGTACTTGACCTATGCACGACTGGGATTTTCAGGGATGCTGAAATTTGTATGTTGAAAGACATTCTGGCCCAGTGCAAGAAACCACATGCACACAGAAAACTATTGAAACATACTGATCTAATGCCTCCCTGGTCTAGTTTTTGGAGGAGCTGAAAACCCAGGGCTCCTAATGATGCTAGTACAGGTACCCAGCATTTTTGAGAAGAGAGGGAATACTTTACATCCTTGATCTGGGTAGACTGTGCTTAAATAAAAGCTCAGAGTTGGACAGAAATACCTAGGTTTTAACCTCAATATAAAAATAATGCTCCCATTACTATCCTTTGGTGGTTTGGATTTTGCACAATGAAAATGCACATTTCTGTTGTAAAGGTGGCGGGGGGGCTGAATTTTATCCAGAAAAGCAGCAGAAAAGGTTTAAAAGATTCCTTTTAAAACATACCACTTCTGTCTGCCCTCTGAGGACAGATGAGAAAAGCTGCATCTTGATAAGGGCTTTTTATACCCGTATGTGAGGCTTAGGCCTGGGCAGCAGAGCTGGTGTGCTGAGTGCTAAGGTTTCAATTCATGCTGTGACAAGACAGGACTGTACTTCCTTTTGTAAGCAGCCAAAAATAAATACATAAATTAAAAAAAAAAACGCTGTCTAAGTTCCCAGACAGGGACTGGGAAGCGCCAAACTTCCCCCGCAGCCAGTCAGACTGAAGCAACACAGCAGTTTCCCTCGCTGCAACCTCCACAGGGCAGAGTCCTACCATGCCCGCAAGGCCATGTGTGCAGCAGCACCCTCCGGCCATGCTCCAGGACCAGCTCTCGCCCTGCCACATCCTCTGCTCCAGCTTCAGCGGCAAGAAAAGAAGACGGCAGGACAAGCATCCTCCCCGGGTTATCCATCTCTGCTTGAAAATGATCCAGGCACACTTGAGTAATTAACAACCATGTGACCCATATACCCTAATTATCTGGCAAAGCACCCCGCATTTTGTTTATTAAACCACACAGCACACCTAGACAGCATATTGTTAGTTTACAGATGGCAGAATAGGGGAAAATCAAGACAAAGGAAACAGAGTTACTCAGAGCCATACAATGACTTCTGCTCCAGGCTCAAAGATATCATCAGCCTGGGTCCTCCACCCTTTTATGCCACACTGTTGTACTTTACTCTCAGTGGAGTCTTATTTTGTCCTAGTTTTGATATTATTATTTCTAATTAAAGTCAATAAAATGACCGATTAGCAATGATAACTCAAGCTGGGTTGATGAAAGCCACTGGAGTGGTTAAGCATTTATTCAAATAACCATTTCCCATGCCCTAGCTAACAGAGATCTTCTACAAAGGAGTGATATAAAATGTTTCAAAGATTTAAATAAAACAGGGAGCAAAGGTGGTTTTCAAAACTTAAATCATCCCAGTGACTCCTACTCTAAGCCACAAAAATACATTACCAACATGAGCAGTGGGGGGGGAGAAACTGGGTTAAATATTTTTCCTTTCAGAGTGGAAAAAACACAGGTTATCCAGAAACTGCATTATAATAGCTATGAAGAAGATTTTTTTTAATCTTTTTTTTTCAGATGGACACTGGTTCTGCAGACTCTGCAAATATGAATCACAGCAAGAAACTGCATCAGTGAGTGCATTACTGCACAAAGGGAGTCATGGTTCAGGCCACATTTCAAAGTTTGGGTGTAGCTATTTAAAATTTCCAAGGCCTCAAATTCTACAGTAACTAAACAAAATAAATAACTGTACTAAAAAAAATAATTTACTAAAAGCTGTATTAAATGCAACACGTTCCAACTGACTATGACATGTCTCTATATCCATATTCTACTTCAGGGCAATAACAGCAAACCCTTGAAGAAATTCAGAGCGCACACTATTGAGTTTGTGCATCTATTTTAAGGAAAGCTGTGGGAGCAAATAGGGATGAAGCTGACTGCCTTAACATCCCATACTGGAGCAGCTTCTTGGGGCATAGAGACTCCCTGAGAAGCAGGGGCTGCAGCCTGAACACAAGGCACGTTCATACTCTCATAAACTATCAAGTTTGCCACGTCTTTGTAAGCCACTGATGGTCAGCTGAGCTGCAGTAACAGACTGTCCATAAGCTTCTTGCTTGCCTCAATCGTAAAATAAAACAAGCTCACAGAAGCCTCCACGAATGTGGCTACTATGGTACAGGGAACACGCAGGTAGAGGGTTGTAACAGCCCTGTGTAACTCACAAAGCCAAAGTTTCTTAAACCCCTGCGGCTATCGCAGTTTTGTCTGGGCACACGCATGAAGCTCAGCTGCAAGGTCCTACAAAAACCTGGATGCGGGGATCTCTGACACGGATCCTATGGCACCTACTACTGCTTTGAATAGGGATGACAAGACATTCAGAGAAAGAAAAGGGACTGTACACTGGATTCGAGACAGAAACATAGTAGTTTATCTTAGCTTACTTGTAAAAGGAGGACCAAGAATTTCACCTGACGACACCTTTCCTCAGATGATCATAAAACCTGTTCTTCTGTTGCTACCCGCATTTGATTTTTACAGTCAGGAGATAAAAGAGTGCATAATCCAAGACAGTTCTAGGATTGCACTCAGCCCTTCATACATGGAACCCAGAGATATGGCTGAACTGCAGCTACTCTCAGCACACTCACCATGCTTCTTGCAAGGGAATTACCTGCTTAACCTCACAAAAAAGCGGAGAGGACCAACAGCATATCCATCAGGACCAAAAAGCTCTAACCAGCCAAGTGACCCTAGGCTCACTGTTGTACCTATGCAGTTCATGAATTTGGCCTCCCAGTAATAGAGTCATTAACAATCACTGCAGCAGTCATGAACCAGACTGAAGCATGTGGTAATTGATTAAAAACAGACATGTTACAGTTGCTTTTTATAGCTGCAATTAAGTGTCAGCCTAATTAATGGAAGTTAGTGTGGTAATTATAAGAATCTGTGTTGTGAGTCAGACTCAAACAAATGTTGTGCAAGAAATGTCAGAGATTTTTTTCAGGCATCCAAGATAAATAATTACACTTATTTTTGTTACTTCTTAGCAACAGGAATGTTATACAACTGGACATCACTCCTGTAGCTGCATTCAGAAGTATTTAAAATTGTACAATGTAGAGCAAATATTTGCTTAAAGACAATGCAATCTGTTCCATCATTAGCAAGTCATTTTGGAATCAAATTTTAAGGCTGTGTTTGCCAGACTGCTGAAAATGGAGCCTCTTTTACGGAAGGCGGCATCAAACACATCTCTTGCCAGCTCTGCAGTGCTTTCTTGAACACCAACCTGAAATGACAGCTCCCTCCATCTCTTCCATGCTTCAAAAAGCAGTGAAGTACAGGCACTTTAAAAGTGAAATTAGTGTGATTTCAGTATCTTCTGAAACCAACAGGAAATTCACTGCATTCAGCTCTCTACAAACTCAGGCAGACACAGCTAAAATGGTCTGGATAACTGAGATTTTTTTTTAGAGCCTCTATGCAACCAGAAAAACCAGTTGCAGGATTGCAGAGAGTATCTGGAATAGGCAGAAAGTAGCAAAATCCATGATGGTTTAGAAATCAAGCAGATGTGCTTGAGGAGAGGAGAGTGGGATTAATTAAGTTTCAACTAAACCAAGTTTGATAGTTAGACATTAACAGGCAGATGTCAGTATGATAGGCTGAGGTTTTAAGTTAGGCAGAAAAATACAGGTCCTGGGGAGAGATGTTGAATTGAAAATGAACTAGAGAGAATTCACCAAGATGGTCTTGTGGAAAAGATTGGTGGAGAGGAAAATGAAATGAAGCCAAGAATAAACTTAGAAGGACAGAATAATTCAGGCTGGAAGAGACCTCGGGAGGTTGCTGGTCCAGTCTTCTGCTCAAAGCAGGGTCAGCGAGAAGGCCAGACCAGGTTGCTCAAGGCTTTATCTAGCTGCGTCTTGAAAACCTCTAAGGATGAAGAGTACACAGTCTCTCCCAGCAATCTTTTCCAATGCTTGACTGATCTCTTAGTGATATTTTTTTTTCCTCACTATATCCTCTCAGAACTTCTCGTTTCAACTTATCCCCATTGTCTCTTGCCCTCCTGTAATTCACCATGGCAAGGAGTAGGCTTGTCGTCTTGATAACCTCCTCCCAGGTCCGAGCAGGCTGCTATTAGGTTGCCCCTGAGCCTTTTACCCATTTGCAGGGAACTTCAAGAGAACGTGAGATGAACAAGGGAGAAGAAACCTACTGAAGGCCTGCTAAGAGAAAAGAAACATAGCTAGGGAGAGCAAGGAATGAGGAGAGAACTTATTCTGCAATTGAGGGAAGGGATAGCCCCCAGAGCTTTTAGGAAGAGCAGATTTAGTTAACCTCATGATGCAAAAGGCAGAAACAGCAGTGCCTGGGATAAAACATGGAGCAAGGAAAAGCAATGCAAAACAATGATGTAAACTGTTAGCAAGAGGGGCTGAAAGGAGAGGAGCAGGTAGAGCTTGTGGGAAGCGCAGACGGGTGAAAGGACAAAAAAATATGAGTAAGTACAGCCAGTGAGCTGTACTTCTTGGCAACAATTAGTTTTGGCCATCTCCAGTACACCTCTGAATCATATTCAGCTGTCACAGATGCTCCAGCCTAGTTCAGGTCCCCAGAGGGGCCTTTATCCTCACCAAAGGACCACAGGGAAAAGAAATACCACAAGGACTTCACAGCAAACCAATTGCATTTAAAACCAGTTATCAGGACACACACAGTCCTACAAACTTCTGCCACATACATTGGTTACTGACTCATCTGAGACTCAGAAGACTAAAGGGGAGAACTGTATTATTGAATAAAGACTCTTCTGGAGCCCTTAAAGAGCCTATAGATTTATAGCAGCCAACAATGATTCAGACAGCCTGAGCAGTCAACCTAGATGCCGTCACTGCAAAGATGAAGTACAATGAAATGAGAAGTTGTGCCAACTAGGCCGTTTGTGTCATACTGAGAGACAAGACGAACTTCTCTGACCTTGCCTTCAATAAGAAGCATACACAGCATAGCAGACAGTTAATAAACACAGGAACACTTCTCTCCTCATGTTTCCTCAAAGAAAAAGTTTAAAACCTCACAGATTCTAAATGGCTCACTGTTCTCTCCTGTAATCAGGAATAGCAGCCCTGCCATAAACATGGAGCCCTGGACAACACACAGGCACAGGTACTCAAACGATACCCTGTGGGCTGCAGATGAACTCTCAGCAAAGACAGCAGAAGACTTCGTTCCAGACACATCTGGTAAGTCTTCTCCATACCTCCCCTGGCCTGACTTTTCCAACCACAGCTTGGAAGTTGCTCAGGAGCTCTGTAAAGCTAAAAGCTAACTCCAAACAGACAAGACTGCCTAGCTGATCTTCTGTTCCCTACTACATAAATCCCATGGGCAAATTCCTCTCTGCCTCTCATACTGATCCTGATCCACCCCTGGTTTCTAATGGACTTCTGCAGGGTCTGTCTCTGCACTCCCACATCCCACAGCAAGTCACAGTAGGATATGGGCCAAGACTCAATGGCGAAGGGTCTCCCAAGCGTTTCTACCTTGGTCTCCTAACACATATTCTCAGGGACCAGCTGTTCCTGAAAGCCTTAAGACTGCAGCAAATCAAGATTTTATTTAAGCTAAAGGGAATTTTTGAAGAATAGTTCCTTTTCTGTGCATGAAAAATTTAGTCTGGCTAAAACAAAGGGTAAAATTCACAGGATCAAATTCAAAGTGTATAAATCTTTACTGTTTTGGCTGCTGTGTTTATTGGGAAGGCCAGAATATTTCCATTTTGAGGGGAGAAGGACTCCCACTTTTTTACTACTCTGAAAACATCATCACAACACATTTATCTGCCAAGCAGCTCTGGTTACTATTATGCACTTACATTCTTTGACTATGTAGGAGTCCCATTCACAGAGTAAGACCCAATTTGATAACCACAGATAGAACCTTCACAGTATCTAAAGGGTTGCACAATATCTAGAGGGTTAATACTGTGATGCATCACTGTGGTGCTTCTACATCTAGAAGAGCTTTATTTTTGAAGACTGAAGGGATTCAATACCACTTGAGCTGTAGGTCTCAAAACCTCAGTGTGCTTAAATAAAATAAAAAGGAGCAGGTTCACAGAACAGCTACACCCCATTATGAATAAACACAGCTTATCTAAATTTACATGTCACTGGAACTACTTAAAATGCCTGTAAGAACAACATGCTACTATAAAATAGGAACATGAAGCTGTAATGTACTGCATGCTGAAAAGCATTGTTTTTTTTTTTTTACCCATCCTTAGGGGCCAAGGTGCACCTGAGTGCTATCAATCGAAAAAATATTTACCAGACAGGTCTTTCATCTGCCCAGTTCTGCCTTCTATTCCATCCCACAGCAGGCTGTGTACTATTTAAAGGGAACAGACTGATGTAAGAGAGCGAGACTGTATTTCAAGTTAATCATTACAATCCATACTTTTCCTTTGGACTTATTTGATTTGTGGAATTACGTCTTTCAATAAAGGTCACAACATATGACAGTCAATTAAGTCTAACACGTACAAATGCCTGTCATCCCATCTTCTTTCAGGGACACAAAAGCTCTACCACCCCTACAGTTAAATGAGCCTCTTCCTCATTAACTTTCCCCAGCTAATGTCCGAGATGACACATCAGCCTTTGGCTGCCAAGTGGCCTGTGCCACAAACATCCTGCCCATCGAGACCCTTTAGTTTGAGTATTTCAGCAGACCACAGCTGTCTAGGTGGTCTGAGAAGAAACAGTGTCTCTCGGAGAGAACAAGCCAGGCAGAAAACAGCTTTCTGAAGAAATTTATACCTTTTGATATATACGCAAAACTTGCCCTTTGAACAATTTCACTGCAGCTATTTACCAGCAGCCAATTAAACTGTACAACAGTGATTAAATAAAAAACACTGGTTCTCAACATTGGATATGAGGCACGGACAGCAAATACTATTAGAAATACTTGTCAGAACCTCCACATGAAAAAGCAGATCTTCCAAGTTCACATTTTTTAAAGATAGGATTTTATCCCTCTCATCTTCAGAAGATCTCCACTGGACAGTAACTAATCACTTTAGAAGTGATTTTAAAGTCACTACAAGTGTATGACAACCCCCCTTGGCAAGTAGCAAACAACTGCAGTGCTACCTGCCTGAGGTCTGGTCTCTGACAGGCTTTATCAGCCATTCAGCTGGCAAGTAGTGATTTGGCTGAAATACCACATCTGAGGAGAAGACACACTGCAAACGCTCAGAAAACTGTGCCTTCAAATAAGGGATTGAGCTGTTTTGACTCCATTTGTTTAATGTACTGATTTAGTTAATTTACTGGGAAAATTCAGTGCAGATTAGGGCCAAGCCCCCTAATCAAAGGGAACTGTCTCTCTGACAGACTGACACTTTCACCCCTAACAATCTCAGTGAAACATTAACATTAAAAGCCTAAGGATAATTTTTTTTTTTAAAATCAAAGTTAGTATTAACTCTTTGACTGTGATCACTTTAGTGGCTAGAATGAGCAAAGACTAGATTTAAGGAAGAAGTTTTTTTACCATGAGGGTGGTTAAACCCTGGCCCAGGTTGCCCAGAGAGGCAGTTGATGCTCCATCCCTGGAAACATTGAAGGTCAGGCTGGATGGGGCTCTGAGCAACCTGATCTAGTTGAAGATGTCCCTGCTCATTGCAGAGGGGCTGGACTAGATGACCTTTAAAGGTCCCTTCCAACCCAAACCATTCTATGATTCTATTTTATGACAAAGCATCAAGTGCAAAAGCCATGAAACAGGAGAAATGAGAATTGATAGAGGGATGAAACCCAACAGGAAGACTGAAGGAGACAGAAAAAGGAAGCTTGGGAAAAAAGAAGAGAGGAAAGGAATGCAATAGCTAAAATGAAAAAGATTTTCTTGCTGAGACATGTCAGATGTGAACAACAACAAAAAGACACTTAAGGTATTACAGTTATTAGCAACAAACCTACAGTCATTCCCATAAAGATTATGTCTCCATCCAATATTCACAATCTATGGCAAGCAGAAGGGGACTCCTAGTATTTAAAATTAGTTCACAGACCAGAATTAAAAACCAGTCTAGTTTTCCCCTGCCTAGGCTGGTGCCTCACACCATCATCCAGCCACTGCTGCTCAGTTTGTTTCTGGCACACATGGCAGTTATCTAATGGACACTAATGGAGCAAAATTAACAACCAAGAAGATTCCACAGGTCAAGCCAAAACCACCTCATTTTGCTCACCCCGCCATCACTTCTAAATGGAGCTGGCCAGAAACTGTCAGGAAGGCAGGCACATCGAAGAAAAGGGTCTTTTCTGCAGGTTCTCTTGCCTCATTTGACATCTGTAAGTAAAAAAATGAGCAAGAAGTCAGACTACTAGTGTTTGAATAAAAAGCACAGCTCCTGGCTTGTTTTCCCCTTTTTTCTCTTAAGAAATTCCATGAGATTGAACCCAAACACTGCTGAGGGGGAATCCAATAGTGTGGTAAGTCATAAGACAACACCTTCTATCTTTCCTCAGACTCCTAACGGGCTCTAAATCCTATTCAAGCAGAACTCCACAAGATAAAGGATTCTTGGGCAGCACAGAGTTCATACAAAGCTAAAAGAATATGAGGCTCTTCACTTCTCACCTCTTGACTTTGTATGTGGGTACATCAGGAGCTCTAAATTTTACTCAAATCAAAGAGTTATGTAACTTACATGTTTAAACATGGATGAGCTGAATTAGGAATGACATTGTAGAAAGGAAGTCAGAAAGGACATATTCACCATTTTACAAGCAAGTCTGAGAACAAGAATGGTAGAAATGCAGATTTTCTGGAGTAGCCTCTGATTTCTGTCTCACCAGTGAAGTAACACGTATACAGCTAAGGGCTCTGTCTACCTAGGCGTTTGGGAACAGGTGGAGAAACCACATCCCATGTTTCTGGAAAATGCAGACATCCAAAATTAAAATCCCTCTGGAACATCTGTTAAAGAACATTTTGCTCAGCAACACATGAAAGAAAGGTGCCAGCCTATTAACCCAGTCTCCAAATACACATACTGATTTTCACTCCTTCCTACCAAGATGAACAGTGAGGGGAAAGGGCAGAATCTCTATCATTTGGAAGTTTGAAGCTTCAGACAGCATTGCCTTCAAAATTGTTTCAAGTCTGATGAGAAAATGGAGGAGTATTTTCCATGTCAGGTGCACTGCCTTTTAGCAGAGGCTGCTAAAACCAGTGTTACTTCCTTTTCATGGGCAAATGAATTTGTTTCCATTGCAAAAAGAAAAAGAGCAATCAGTAAAAAAAAAAAGGGAATATAATATCCTCTAAAGACTTGTTATTCAGTCTTCAAAAAAAAGCAGAACTGAAACAATATGGAGTTGGAAAACTCACATCTTACATATTATATGGGCACTGAAAAACAAATTGTTTCATTTCAGCTTCTGCATATTTTTCAGGTCACCAGATATTTTAAGAATAAAAAAACTACGAGTAATGGAAAATTTAGCAAGTTCAGTGTTTCATTATAAAAACGCACAAAAAAAAAAGCCCCATTAAAGTGATGGTATGTTTTTGGTTTTTTAATTTACAGACACAAAAGAAAAATTAGAAGATCTCTGTTTTGAGAATTTTAAGTCACTTGAGCATAGGAACTGTGGTTCAACATTTCCCTGGCAGACACCAAGCTGACCATAAGACAACAAGGAGCCCTCATGGCAAAGAAAATCACCAGCCTCCTGGGCTGTTTTAGGCACAGGACTGCCAGCAGGATCCCTCCCCTCTGCACAGCACTGATGACTCACCAAGATCGCTGGGTGAAGTGCTCAGCTTTCCCAGTACAAGAGAGACATGGACATACTGGAGTGAGTCCAGTAAAGGGCCACAAAGATGACTAATGGACTGGAGCATCTTTCATATGTGGAGAGTCCAAGAAAGCTGGGACCGTTCAGTATGGAGAAGAGAAGGCTCGGGGAGGATCTTATCCTTGTGTATAAATACCTAATGGAAGGGAAGGAAGAAGGAACCAGACTCATCTCAGCTGTGCTCACTTAGAGGACAAGATTTAATGGGCACAGATTCACAGATTTTAAAAAAGACACATGAAATTTAATCTGAAAACAAGAATACACTTTTTTTATTTACTGTGAGGGTGGTCAAATACTAGGACAGGTTGCCCAGAGATACCATGAAGTCTCCATCTGGGGAGATATTAAAAACCCAGCAGTTCAGCTGACCCTGACTGAGCACGGTGAGATGGATTAGATGATCTCTAGAGGTCACAATTCTGTGACTTTTAAAAAACCATGAAGATGAGATTTTTGTTTCAGCATTTTCTATATTTCAATGTCATCCCTAAAATGTGGAGGAGTCAAAGGTTCAGTAGAAAGACAGAAAGAAACTTCGACGCTAATCTACATTTAATTCCAAACTACTACTATCTTCTGAGATAAGTTTGAAATACCCACTTTTCAAAGTGTAATTCCTAGGAGTTATGCTAAGTGTTGCTGGCTCAGCTAAGTTTGCCACTGCCTTCAGTCACCCTACTCCCCAACTTGCTTTGTCACAGGGAGGTTGCTAGGCTCAGGCTTGTTTCCCAGCCTTTGATATTCTACAACCTGCCATTTTACTCAATGAGTTGGAAGGTGTTGCTTTTGTTCTCAAAAAGCTCTACTGCTCATCGCAAAGATAAAACAGAGACTGCCAAAGACCTCAGATCACAAGGCAGTTTTATCTCTTCACAGCATCACACTAAAGAAAAGAGCAAGCTTGCCTTTCTCCACAGAGATCAAGGAAAATAAGACAATTTGTGGCTGTAACCCCAGGACTACTTCCTTTGTTTCATAGGTTTTGCAGTTCTAAAAAAACCAAATAACAAAACCCAAGGATGCAGAAGCAGGCCCCTATTGTTTTCTTCAAATAAACCCAGAGTATTTGCTCAAAAACAATAAGGATATTAATAAACATACAAACATCCACATACCACAGCCCCAGAGCCATGGCCAGAACACTAAAGAGATGAGCCACATACCACTCTAGCTTCTCCTCCTGCAAGCCTAGTTCAGCTATATTCCTCGTTCCACCAGTGAAAAATCCCACCTAATCCTGTAGGATACAACTTCTAAACAACGAGAAAGAGATAGACTGGAAGCAGGAAAAGAACAGAAGAAATCAGCCATGAAATCTCAACACTTCCCCCCAAATCCACAAACAGGATACAGCTGTCTCCAGGAGCTGGGGCTTCGTTTATTTATAATGACTTTGTATCATTTTTCATCCTCCAAATCAGATGTAATCTCAGGGAGGCAAAGGGAGAATAGACACAACAGTAAGTGACTGGAGGAAGAGTGTGAGAAAGCCTACAGCTCAACTGGACTTACAAAAACCTGCAGCCTGTTTGAGAGGCCTCTGAGAGATCCTGAGATGCATGTCTGCATTGTGAGCAGCTCCTGAATGGCTTCCAACAGAAGGTGAAGAACAAAGATAGCAATATTTAGATAAAATTTTACTCCCTCATCACCATCCGATCACCTCACCTCTCCACAGCTGCCCACTTCCTCTCCCTCATTTTGAGACACAAAGCTTGACAAACAGGTGTTGTGAGCTGCAAAGGTCAATCCACTTGCCATGCAGGGAAAAGGAAATGCCTCCCTTTTCATTCAGAAGGGACCCCTTCAGCAAGGTGGTATCCCATAATTAGCAACTTTACATTTCACATGTACAAATACTGACTAACCCACTAGAGGTGGTTCCTCCAGTTTACACATTCAAGACAGGATCAGGTCAATGTTTTCAAGTGCCTGTGCCCTAGATTTATGTTCAGCCTCATAGCTGCTGGTAGAAGACAAATAATAAATAGTAGGTGATGCTATCCCTCCACTGCCGACACTGAGATTGTTTTTCATGTCCATGACTAGCAAAATGAAGCTACAACATTGTGGTGCTTTTATTTCAATTACATGGACTTTCCTCCCACCTCCCAACCCCCAAATACCTACCTGATAAAAGACTAGGGGGCAATAATGTGTTTGCTTTCAAGTTCTCTCCATTCCTGAGTCAAAAACTACCCAAATTACAATGGGGAAAGAAGGAGGGGGAACCTGTATGAAACATCTTGGTGTCTCGGAGTAAACGTGCTATAAACATACTAGGATTCAACGTCAACATCAAAGGCTTTTTATTCTCATTCTAAATACGAGAACAACTGGATTTAGTACTTGTTTTGTTCTCCATCTCCTCAAATGTCTAATGATTTAATTTAAAATTATTCCCTTTGATGTCAGTCTTATATTAACTTTTACTTGAGGCAATAAGCTTCAGGAGACTATAAACCATTTGATTCTGTCTTTTACTCTGTGCAAGCTAAATGCATGAAAGGATCAGAGAAGACTTGAAAAGCTCATAGAAATCACTGCTGTAGCTCTAGCCCAGGCCCACAACACCATGCTGCTGAAGCTTCACAGCACCACATCTTTAATCCTGACTGTGATGTCCCATCCCTCTGTGATGTCCCATTATAAACATGATTGGGTTTTCCTTTTTAGAAAACCACTGCAAAATTTGTAACTTCTGAGAAGTCCTCCTTGCAAATCCAGTCCTAATTCTGATCACCTGGACTTCCATTGGGCAACAGCAGCTGGTTCTGCTGAGACAAACATCTCACAAATATGGACTGGAATTACAAGAGGAGATGAACCAGGTAGAAACGAGCAGAAACTGGGAGAGCTAGAAGATGCAAGAGCAAGCCCTACCTCAGCTCAGTTCCAGCTTATCCTGATCCCTGCTGAGCACCTGTCTGAAGTCCCACTCTCCCAGTGACTGGCCACCTCCCATACTGCGACATATCTCTAAACAGGAAAACACCTGACAGACACAAATACTGTTGCATTTAAGTGTGATTCTCCCTAGCAGATCCCAGCCTTCCTTGTTGCTGACAAGGCTATTTTTCAGCAGTACCAAAGGAACAGTAGGAGCAAGTTTCTGCATTTTCAGCAGTAGACACATATTTTTGGTGCCACAGCAGACACAACCACGAACTTATACCCTTCAGGGATCTAGAAACTTTTACATACACTCCTGTGAGCAGGTAGCAAAAAAAGCCCAAAAGCCAAACACTATATCATCTCTGGATACATTTTAAAGAATACCTAGATGGTTCTTCAGGTTTACAGTTAAGTATCCTTTCAGATAACAAAATAGCCTGATTCAGACCCTGGGTTCAGTCAAACAACACCCAGATGCAGTGAGGTATGTGTGTGGGAAGAGACAAACCTGATACAGAACACACATTACTTCCACTGGAGCCAAAGGATGGAGTGCAGCACTCCTTATACATAGAGCAAGGTCCCCAGGAAGGAATAAGGCCACAGGCAATACAAAACACATGAGATCTACTTTAAAGAGCTGTGAATGTCAATAAGCTGTTGTGCTTTGTAACCGACTGCATGCGGAGTTCTAAAAGGCTGCAGCAGGGAAAGTGGCTGTCCAGGGCCTCATCACACCAGCTGGAGTGTCCCGGACCAGAAAGACTCTGCCAGAGCATAGAGGAGCCTCTAACTTCTCCACAGCAGCTGAGGACAGTCAAACAAGGAAATTTTCCAGGGAGCAAAGTGGAAAAGACAGAGCACGAGATGCAGAAAGCAGGGAGCCTTCAACACTGCAGACAGAGCGGGAGGGTACTAAAAACAGCAGGGAACAGACATGCAGCGGGGTCACAAAGACAAAAGAAAGGCATATTTCCTAGGAAGCAGCCCCAGAAGGGGACTGGGTAAAGTTTCTTGCAACATACAAAGCTGCTAAGAATTTTAGACTTAAGAAGAAAAAAAGAAAAAAGCAAGGAAAGGATCTGCCCTGAAGTGCTAAGACTGCTGGTACAGAGAAATTATTGTCAGATCAAATTAAAATAAAATAAAAAATGCCATCTCACCCTGCTGATCTGCGTTCCCCCTATTTCAAGAATTACCTTGTCCTACTTTGTGTTCTGCTAAAACCCAGCTTTCAATATTCAAAGCTTTTTTGGTGTTTTCAGTAAATTTACTTTAAAGAAGGCAGCACAAGCAAGATGCTTCCCCACTCTGGAGTTCCACCAAAGGCAGACACTGTCAAAGGTGCAGAAATCCACAAGCTGGTATTGCCTATGTTCTCCATGTGGGTTAGGGTCTGCCTGGCTGTCTTCACACTTCTGCCAGCTTCTCCTCAAACTTCTCTTCAAACCTACATTTTTCAGGCATAGAAGGTCTCAACTGCAAAAGATTTCTCTGAGTTCTTGCCATCTTGCAATTAATTTATTTTTTTAAAACTCCTCTGCTTACCACCCTCTCTTCACTGTTACAGTACTTAATTTTAAAAATATTTAGCTGAACTAATTTGCCCAGCAGAGAGGGAAGAGAGTCTCCCCCATCCCACGTCCTGGTATGAGAACATCCCAGCCAAAGCTATGTAGACTAATCAGTACAACCAAAACCAAACAAAGATAATGATGAGGAAGCTGAACATATAAACAAACACAAATCCTACAGGATTAAGAGGTCTAGAAATCAAAGATCATATGCCTTCAAAAAGCCTTTTCCTTCTAACTCAAGACACTTTCTTCCCCATCTCTTCAAGTCTCATGTAAAAACAGATTCTTACTCTCTTCACTTTCTACAATTTCCAAAGAATGCACAGGCCTGAGCAGCCATCAGACATTAGTCAGAGTATTAAAATTGTGCCAGGCAGGAAAAGACAGCTATTAAAAGGCAACGGTTCCACAGTAGGTGCAAAAGCAGCTTCTAAATTGGGTCCTAAAGGCTACTCAACCAAAGCTTTCAACTTATTCCACCAGCAGAACAGCCTACTGGTGAGATTATCAGTTTTATACACTGCCTCAGGGAGTTAAAAAAAAAAAAAAAGGCAGAAAGAGCCAACCTGTAAGCTGCAGGTGTATTGTAACTACTACAGATTCAGGAGCAATAGGACACCAATTTATGTTCTGGTCACAACTGGAGGATAGGTCTTAAAGTTTTAAGTACAGGATTTAGACATTTTTAAAATTGAAGACTTTAATATGCAGGTTGCTTTCACCGATTCCCATCACCATAATTCTTGGCTACTGCTCAAATATAAGAGGAACAGGAATTTATTTTCTCCCTTGGCCTGTGCAAGCAGTGAATTAAGGGCTAGTTTAAAACAGCAGTCGGGGAATGTCTTGATGGTTCATCTGATTAAATGCATATAGAAATTCCAGGCTTTGCTGCAAATACCACACCCTTATGTCTGACACCCTTCTGTCACCCTTATTTTTATGTCTGACAGCCTCACATGCATGGCCCAATGCAGGCTTAATCTTCCCCAGATTTCCACTGCCAAGAAACAGTGTCACTGCTCCAGTGCAATGAATTGGTCACAGCATGATGGCAAATGGTCCTGGATCTCCGCTAGCCAATACCAATTCTGAACAGAGCTTTGCAGAAACAAAATGTAGCCCTAATTTAGGCCAAACAATGAACTAGCACTTGAAGAAGAAAGAGGAAATCAGGAAGAACTTCACACTTCCCAGCAGCAAGTGGGTTTCTAAAGCCCTTTCTTTGTGGCACAGGCCATTTAATGGAATCTGACTCAGCACTTACTCCACACCTTTCAAGCACAGCTGTCACTACATTTCTCCAAGGTATTATTTCTCCAGGTATTACTTACACCTAAGCAATCACACTGGAGAGAGAGCAAGAGATTTGCCTTGAACTACACATTTAGTTAAGATTCAGTTTATACAAGTTTCAGACTCACAGTTTAGCACCTCAATCAACATTTGCATCAGTGCTTCTGTCCCTACCAGCCACCTACGCTGTAGTCCTGCATTCTCTACAGCTTTCAAGTAGATACAATTTGTACCAAAGACGTAATACACTGTACAGCTGCAAACTGTATAATGCTCTCATCATTAAGTGTCACTTGTTTTCACATCTTAATTTGTATGCAACAGTCTGGAACGAACCTTTGGTAGCATTAAGGGATCTCAATTAAACAGGAACAATTTAGTTTAGCTAATCAACTCTATTGTCCCAGCAAGCAAAAAGCTGAGCCACATGTACTGGTCTGGAAGGGAATCACTAGTAGCACAGGTTAGACCTTGAGATCCTGAGAACCAGTACAGAGAAGCTTTCTGTCATGAGGCTGCGCAGAGAGTGGAAGACGCGATCCTGCGGCAAGCAACTGCTACCTCAACAATTTTTCTTTTGCTTACAGATGATTCACCAGCAAGGCTGGAGCCAATAAGCATAAGTGGCAATAGATGTAATTGTTTGAGACAGAAGAGTTAATTTCATATACAGAAGTATAAAAGGCAGATGGAATTTCTTATGATTCATGGATGTGGGGGTTAGGAATCATGAGAAATCTGTGGGGAAGATCTTAGTGGTTATGGCTGTATTTAAGTTTCATAGGAGGTTTTGACCCAAGATGTGAAGTACTTCATATAATGATAGATTGTGGCAGTAATTTGGTGGATGGGTAGGGAGACTTGGCAGTATTGGGGGAGAATTTCAACATACAACAGGAGCAGCTTGTAAGGAGCAATATATACACAGGTGAAAAGGAGTTTTCTCATAGTAAATTATATTCTTAATTTCAAAGCTAAGAAATATTTGCCTGTATTATGCTGTTCTGAACGTCCCACTCCATCTCTTGGGCTCTTATGATCACATATTTCTGTTTACTAAGATGTTCCACTTCCCTTTGTTGTTCTTTGTAAACTTTTCCACAGCACCAGGGATAGAAAAACCTCATCAGTACAGAAGGTGCTGTTTAATGCACAAAACAGCAATAAAAAAAAAATGCACCTGTTTAACACTAAATTATTAGTTGAAGCAAAGGACTGCTATATTAAAAAAATAATCATAGAAGTACATAAAGGAAAGGTTTTGTAAAGATAAACATTTCCTCTAAACTTCAACGACCCCAGAATTGTTCTGCAAGCAAAAATCAAAACAAACTTTATGCGACCAACTTACCTTGATTTGAAAGAGTTCCCCAGCACCTTCACAGTCATTTGATGTAATTATGGGGGTATGAATATGCATGTAGCCATTATCCTGAAACAGACAGAACACTAAAGTTAACTAGCTAAAGATATCAAACATCAACTTCAAGGATAACATCAACCAGTACATATCATAACTCAGCTATTAGCCCCCAACAAGGACAGCATATGTACTTTTAGACAACTTCTACCCAACATGGACAAAGACAGAGGACTAACTAAACGCTAGCATGATTTACAAATCAACATTTACTACTTGTGCTTTTTCCTCCATATTTAATAAAGATACTATGGGTTTTTGCTACTGCCCACCTCCACACCACTGCCCTTTCTTCTCACCTCCTCTGGTATTTTTATATTTTTGGGCATTTTCACCCCTACACCCTCAACACTTCAGTTTCTTCCAGCATTTTGAAAGATGGTCATTAGGCAGAGGACACTCTCTTAGTGTGCGAGATCACAGAAATCATACACTGCATGGGAGAGAAGCCTTAAAAACACCCAACCACCATGAAAATGTCAGTCCCATCTCACATCTTCCGAGATATCGAAGTCAAACTGATTTTAAGAGAGAGGGTATACCCTGGCTTGGTCATATTCTAGGTACTCGGAGAATTACCCATTCCTGTAATAGTTCATAGACCCAGTAGAGGCCTCCAAAACCAGGAAGGCTGGAAGAAAGAGCTCCTATTCTCTGTGTTTCTCGGCAGTGCAGCCACTTTTAAGCCAGCTGCAACACAATTTTCAGTGGATGGGTACATCAAGCAGACCTCAGACAACCACATACAGCATGTTAGAGACAAAACCAGGATCAGAACTCTACTAACTGTCACCTTCCTAACTTAGTCTCACTACAGAGATCACTGGTGGAGCACAGAGACCATACCGGTGCATGCCAAAGCAAACAATAATCTGGTACTAGCTGATTTCAGCTGTGAACAAAGGGCTTGTTTTCTCTTGCATCACTGTAATGTCTAGTGCAAAGGGAACCTCTTCAAAATCAGGGTGTGCCTGAATTACCATGATACAGGCAATGATGTAGCATAACCCATTGTCTATTTACACATAACACTAATTAAAAAAAAAAAAGATTAAAAAGCAAATGTCTCTAAAAGCTTAGTTCCACAGCTTTTACCAAAATAATACAAATCGACCATTCGCACAACAGGTCCTGGGCCTTACCACCAGCTAGTTAAAAGGCTAGGAAGACAGGAGCAGTATTTACTGCCCATCCTGAGAAACAAACTAAAATTAATTTGGACCACAGAGTTTGTACAGACATGCAACGCATTTTGTGGTAGTACCATAACATGACCCAGAGGGAGCAAAGTCCCTGCAGTCAGCTCTAGGCTACCTTGGTTACAGGTACAAAGACCTCAGCTTGCCAAGTGCCTGGCAGTAGCTTCATACTAAGATCCAGTTACTACACAGAAGTTTTGGAGACAGAACTAACTGCTTTGTCTAATGAGGGTAGTTTCAGCCTACCAATACAAAATGCACGTCTCTGCCACGATCCCATGCATAGTCCAGAGACCCGCTGGCCATGTGGCCTCCCAACGCTACGTAAGATTTTGGAAAATTGCCTGAATTCCTCATACTGTGGTAACAACTGCTGTAAAGAAGCACATTTCACACAGAAGATCCTTTACGTGCTTCGGAAAGGAATGAACTGCACAGGTCTGGAAGATGAGAATCCCATAAAAAGCTCTTGGATAGTTCCCCTTATAAAAGCTTCTAAAAAACTTCAAGTCACATTATTGTCTCCAACAAACCTGGAAGTTAGTTAATGTGCAAAGTGGAGGTTGCTGTTCACATTGCAACTATTTTATTGTGCCTAGGAACAATGTTCCTATCCCATATGGACCCAAATACTCAGGTGATGATTTAAAGGTGATATTTTAGCCTTCAACATCCAAACCAAATCCAGAAGTAATTTGGCACTAGTTATTTAGTGCTGGAAATGAACAGACTAAAAAATGAGAAAAGTTTTTGAAGTTGCAGAGAGTCTAGATAATTTCAAGTGTGTATTAAAAAAACCCACTTATATTCTTTCACCATTAAGCTCTTTACAGCTTTGCAGAGCAAAAACACTCCAATTATACTTTCCACTTAATGTATGTTCTGGCATTGTCAAGTCAGAAATTCCAACATTCTTGGGATGATGTAGGTGGCAATTTAAAAAGACTGCTTTCCTTCCATGAGGAATGGAGCAAACACAGATGTTTCTGGTGCTTGGAGAGTCATGACATAAGCATTTGCAGATATTGGGTCTGGGACCAAATCTCCCTTATCCCTCTAAAAATAACTTCAGTGTAGCTGCTGCTGCAAAATCAATGATACTTTATAATTTTTAATACTGCTCAGCTCTTGATCATTTTAAACAGGAAGGTATGTCAGAGCCTGAGCTGGAGTTAATTTGGAGAAGCCTTTGTGTCCATGTTTGAAATCACAAATTGTTGTAGGCAATGCCATCTAGCGGCTCAACACTAGAAAAGACTGATTCCCAACAGAGTCGGGTTCTGTCTTACGAGCCAGCACAACGCTGACATCAACAGCAGCTTTAACTGACAAAGTATTTTTATTAGGCTCTTAACAAAAAATAAATTAAAAAACCCCAACACTTTTAAATACCATTTATTCCATACGTATAACTCTAGGTTATAGGAGATAACTCCTAGAGCAAGCAAGCCTTCATTGCCACTGCAGGTGACAAATACCAGCATACCTGGGACGAGAAATTCTATCTCAACAATTCTGATCTGTTATTTGGGCCATACTGATTACTACACATGAATTTTGTAATCAGAATGCTCTGAATATGATTCTACTCAAACTAAAGCCAGTTTATCTAAACATGTTTATTTCAATGAATGGCTTTAAAAGAAAGGGCTCAGGTGCGCTAGAGGACTTGCTACCTTTATCTGCTCATGCAAGGAATCGCACTGTCTCTTTATATGGCATCTGTAATTAGAGTTAATTCACTGCCCCCCCCTGCCTGCACAAAACCTGTACCATGCCCACAGCTCAAGAGTGGAACATTTGTAAAATACAGGTGCCTCCCACCCATCAGTTTGAAATACATCGAAACAGGAATTTCCTCATCTCAGCTAACAGCATCCACCCAGACTTGTAACACAGTAATAGAAAGGTAAGAACTGAGAAGAATAACATGAAGCTCTAAGCAAGTTCATCGGTAGCCTTCCTGCACCACAGATTTTTCTTTGTGGGAGGAGGCTTCTGTCCAAGGACCATAAGGTCACGGCTGAGGATGGGTTAACCAACTCCATATTATTTTGTGTTCCACAGACCACACACACTCGCAGGCAATTAATTACATTGCAACATAGAGAAAGGGATAAAATAACTAATAGGAAATGGGTGGAAAGACATTAACAAGACCACAGATGTACTAACCTGATCATAAGCAACAGTCTGGCCAAGACCTCAGCCAGGCAAAGGCCTGGAAAAAAACCCAGTGTCCAAAATCCATACCCTGCAGCCAAGACATCAAGCTCCCTCCCTCCTAATGTGCTCCTGTGAAGCCAAACTGGGGGAACATTTTACACATAAGGCTTGGTACAGGAGGGATTACCTGGAAGAACGAGTGGATGGCTGCAGTGGCTTCACTGCGGATTCTCAAGAGGGAGGCAAGTGTGTTGTTTCTGCATCGCAGGTGAGGGAACTGTCGGACGTACTCCAGCGGGTGCCTCCTCTTCATTTTCAGAGGGAATGACTAAAAACAACAAGGAAATAAAAAAAGAAAGATGATGAGAACTTAGAGTCAATGTAGTTTTATTGCTATTCATGGAACACCATCTCTGCCTACTAAAACTCAACTGTCGTTACAGAACAGAGAACTAGATGCTTTTGCGTATCTTTTCTAGTCATTTTGTGGATTTTATAATGCTTACAGCAGAGCAAGAGCCATGAACACAAGAGAAGGTAGCAGCACTCTGAAATGCTCTACCTTTTTGATGTTGAGCCACCTTGAAAGCCAGCTGTTCATCTCGCTGCTTCAACAGCAAGCCAGTTCCAAACAAGCCTGTGACAGACAGGGTTCTTCCACTGCCACAACGTGGAGTGTTTTGCCAGTCCCGTTGCTTCTCCAATTGATATCCCAGCCAGACTTACCTGGTGAACCACCTGGCACAGGTAAGTGCTTCAAGGTGGGACAAATGCACATTCTTAGCTGCCAGCATGTGTGCCAGTTTCCACATAGAAACAGCTCTGTCCCAGAGGAGAGTTTTCATGGTGATCCCATGTTTCTCCTTTGACATACCCTATAGACACTGCTGACAAATCCAAGCCTGCAGGACCACTCAGACTTAAAGAAAATACAGTTTGAAGCATGCTTTGCTGGATACTGGACCTTTTGAAATTCACTTCCAAAGCTGTCCTATCAGTTGGACTCCTGCTGCAGTGACATACCCAAGTATCACAAGGTCCCACCACACGGATGGCTTCAGCTTTCAGCTCCATGTTTTGCATCTTATGAGGACTTTTGACCAGTTTGCCTTGCACTTCTACTGCGCTTCCAAAAGTCAGATCTCTAAGAAACCAAGAAAAAACAACAGCTTAACTAGGCGCTGATACAAAGTCACTTATATTCAGAAGAGAGATTTGTGTTAATTTAGCTGGACCACTTGAGATCACAAGAGATACTGTAGCTATTGGGCTTAACTGATGAAATGAAAAATTATTAAACACATAGGTGGGAGTGTGAATAGATTCACAAAGCTACAGAAGAGTTTAGGACAAGACAGGAATGTTGGACAAATGAGGGGAAAAGGAACAGCCTTTTTTTTAGAAGGGGCTTTTGGTAAGGACAAACTAGGCTTACAGAAAAAAAAGTAATTAAAAAAAATTTTTTAGAAATCAAGTTACGTACAGAAGGTTCCTAGATCATCCCAAAACTCCCAACCCTAGCCCAAAGAACAACTGAGAGTAACAAACAAAATGAAGCTGTAAAAGAAATGCGTTATTTTATTATAACAGAACGGGCATGCCTATCTAGGGGATATGCCTACCAAGCCAGCCCTGAAATTGTTATAGGAAGAGCAACAGCACTCTCCAAAACCTGGGGACAGTTATGGCCAGCTATGTTGTGTGATTTCAAAGCAAGTCCAACAGTAGTCCAGAATGCCCACACTGCTAACAGCTATTAAGAAAATTAGGTCCAAATTAATCTCACAGGTCAAGCAACTGAACCACAAGGCCTCAGCTAGTGGAGACGGAGTAGTCAGTCTCTACCCTAAAAACTCATCTGGAGACTCCAGATTGCAGTTGTGCCTTTCCTGTGGTCAGGTGGCAGCTGCTGGTGAGTCACTGGCACAGGAAAGGAGGCCTAAGCAGAACCCTCCAAACACTGGTCAACGCAGTTCTCCAGGTATCTCAAATTGACCAACCTATTTTCCAGGCTGGAATCAGCAACCACCTGGAGGTGTTCCAAAGAACTCCCATCATTTATATGCAGGAACAAAACATCCTTCTGGGATCGGACAGAGCGGACCCAGCCCTAGAGGTTAAAGAAAAAGAAATTTGTTATTTCTTGGCATGGACTCTGTGTAGTGCTCTTCTTCCACCTGAGCTGGCCATGCTACTTCAGGCCTATTTCAACTTCTTACTGAAATCAAAGGAAATATTTCTGTAGGGGCCACAAAAAAAAAAAAAGTCAGTGTCAGTTTTTCTACTGACTTCAAAGCAAAGAGAAACAAATCCTTAGGCAGAGACATCAACTCTCCTCCTGAGTACAGCAGGGATAACTAAGATCTACCTGCATCTCTGGGGAGCTGAGAATACAGAAAGCGGCAAAGTGCTCTGAAGATGAAAAGCATTTTAGCAAAGTACATATTCTTATTAGTGTTCTCCCTTTAAAACACTTCTGACTGAAACAGGGGAGACCAGTAATGCACAGTTCTTTATGATAACACACTCAAGACTGTTTTGATGATTTTTGTTACCGATTTTTGTTGCTGTATCACCTGTAGGAAGGTTCCAACTGAAATTTGATCACTCCTTGTTTACATGCCCTTAGCTGTTGGACTGATAAAACAACGATGCTGTAGCCAATTCAGATGCAAGTGAAAAATTACATACTCATGCAAAACAAAAATAAAAGTTAATGCCTTGGGTATTTCTCCTTACGCTTCAAAATCAAGACTGCTACACTGTCCCCATGGGGAAAAAATATTAAGAGAAAAATATAGCAGTGTTCTTGTCCAGTTTGACTAAAAGAACTAAACCAGTAACACAGCAGTTCTTTGTAACAGCAGAACAGTAGAACTGACCATACAGATGTCAGGCTAACGTTTTAATTTGAGTTTTTTCAATGAGAAATAAATTCTAATTTCTTTTTAAGGGAAATGTTAAGTCAGTACCAAGGCACCAAGCAAATGTAATAGCATCCAAAATACAACTCCTTTACTTGCTCCCCAGCTCACAAGAGACGAGTCAAAGCTGCCCTTAAAAGCAAAATTATCCACTGGGGAGCTTCCAGTTCACCTTATAATAATACTGTAGAGAACAACTGAAAACAGTGCTGATTAAACAACAAAACTGCCTCTTTTCCAAACAGTTTTGTCTTTTGCTTAACTCTAAGAGCCCAAGCAGTTCTTATGGCTTCAAACTGCACAAGTGCATTAGGCATTTTATACCAGACAAACCAATGTAAATCCATCTACTCCTGTTGTGTAGACTGAACAAATTCAAGAATTAAACAGTACCAAAAGTAAAGCATTCTTAAAACTACAACATGACTACTAACACAGACAAGGCATTAGACAGGCTTGTATAAAACAAAGAGGACAACTGCATGCAAGAACTATGGAAGATTTTAAAGCCGTGAATCTAACCATTAAAGAAACTTTGCCTTTTGCTCCAGCCTCACAATTTCAGACAGGCGTTTCAATGCAAGAACTAAGCGCTCCTTAACAAAACACGCAAACCCCCTGAACAAAAAAACATTCTCAAGAGCTTTTTTTTCTACCTCATCAGGCTGTTTTTGGATCTGTTAAATAAGGAGATGAGTTTTGCATCCTGCAACAGGAAGTAAGAACATACCCACAGACTTGTATTGCAGCAGCAGAGGCTGTGGCAGCAGTGCTTTGACTTCACACTTTACCAAAAGCCACATGTAGTGAGTGACAATCCTGACTCAGACCAGACTGCACATTCCAATAACCTGGCCATAAGGCTGGTTTTAAGCCAGTCCAGTTCCCCAACACAGTTTAATACAAAAAAGTTTTTGCTAGCACAGTGGAAGTGCAACAATGAAGCAAGGACCTGGGGCAAAAAAAATCTGTCAGTATTGCCAATTTTAGCATCAGTTTATTCCAGCTTGCGTTATTCATAAAACTACAGCTGAAAAGCACCTATACTGGATGAGCTTCTTCCTACCCTATTTGGCTTCATCTGTGGGTGCAGGAACACCTGTGTGCTGCAAACTGGGTTTGGGGTCAGTAGAACCATAGGATAATTTGAGTTGGAAGAGACCTTCAAAGATAACTTAGTTCCAACCCTCCTGCCATGGGTCCGGACACCTTCCACTAGACCAGGTTGCTCAAAGTCCCATCCAACCTGGCCTTGGACACTGCCAGGGATGGGGCAGCCACAGCCTCTCTGGGCAACCTGTGACGGTGCCTCACCACCCTCATTGTAAAGAATTTCTTCCTTATAAATCTGTATCTACCATCTCTCAGTTTAGTTTAAGACTGTTACTAAGCACCCCAGTCCTTTACAGATTCATCCAGGAATACTGATGACTACACAGTTATAGCCAAGGGCCTTGTGCTAAAACAGGGACTATGCATCTGCAACCACCACTCTGTCAGCCGGGAACACCAGAAGACAGGAGAACATGCAACCCTGTTCTAAGGAAAGGGAAAGAGCTCCTGCTAAAAAGTTCATTTATCTCAGTCTGCCTTGGTTCACAACAGGAGCTGGACACGAACATCAATGAAACTGTTACTGTTGGCTCTACCCGACACTGCTATAAAACTAGAAGTGGAACAAGACCTAAAGCAAAGCTTTAAAAATATCAGCAGAAGTTCTCCACTCTCCCAAACCAAACAGGCAACAAAACCAAAACTGTAAAGAGTGTGTTTCAGTACAACCCATCACAGTAACAGCCCTTCCCGGCACATGCCAAGTAACTTCAAACCTTTGTATCTGATCTAACACCGGCAAACTGAACAAATACAGCGAGAGCTGGCTCCAGAGACTATAAAGGAGACCTGTCCCTTCAGTAAAACGTGCCGCAGAGGTTTTAGCTTCTCTCCCTGAAGCACAGGCAGCAAAACCGGCGTGGGCTACACCACTCCAGCTCCTCTCCCTTCCGTTAAGGCTCTGGGTCGGCTCGTTCCCAGGCACACCCCGACCTCCCGGCCACACACCTGCACTTTAACCTCGCCAGCCGGCTCCCGGGCCCCCAGCGCCTCGCGGACCCGCAGCCGCACCTCCCGCTGCGCCCGAGGCATGCAGACGCAGCGGCGGAGGGCCTGCCATCCCCCCCGTGACCCCAGCATGGCGGTGGCCTAACGGGCCTGCTCCCTTCGGCGGCTGGGCCTGGGCCTGGGCCTGGGCCTGGGCCTGGGCCTGGGCCTGGGCCTGCTCCCGCCCGACCACCCGCACGCTCCGCTCCCGGCCCGCTCCCACACGACTCCCGTGAGGCGACGCGCCTCACGCCGCCTCACGTGACGACCTCATCCAATGGTCGCCGGGGGCTGCCCCAGCGAGCCAATCGGAACGGAACAGCTCCCAGTCCGAAGGGCCGCCTTTTCCGCCGCCTGGGCGCAGGGGCCTCTGGGAAATGTAGTTCGTGGCGTGGGATGGGGTTTTGGTGCCCAAAGCCGCTGCCTCAGGAGCCCCAGCTGGGCCCCCACCGCCTCCGTTGCGTGAAGGGGGGTGGGGATGGGCCAGGCTGAAGCCTCTGGGGGAAAAAAAGCAACGCCGGCTGGGCTCTCAGCCAGGCCGGGCACCAGCCCTGCTCTTCACCCGGCCCAGGGAGCGCTTCTGGGAGCAGGCTGAAGGGAGAGGCCGCCCTCCTCCTCCGCAGCGTGGTCTGGGGACGGTGTGCTGTGGGTCTCAGGGACTATCTGCCACTGTCCTGGGTCCCTTCTGGGGGGATAAGCCCTGTGTCAGCCCGTGCTTTTCCTCATCGGGGACCCAGGACTTGGTTCTGCTCTGCAAGCCTTGCTGGGGGACAAGAACCTTCTCCTGTCCCATTTTGAGCCTCATGACCCTCTGCCTCTTCCAGCTTCTCCGAGTGGCGGGTGAGAAGCAGCCATCAAGAAGGCGAGTGTCTCCAGCCCTGCGGAGAAGGACTTGGTGATATTAGTGGGCAACACATTGGACATGACCCAGCAATGTGCACTTGCAGCCCAGAAAGCCAACCGTGTCCCGGGCTGCATCCCCAGGAGCGTGGTCAGCAGGTCGAGGGAGGGGATTCTGCCCTGCTCGGGTGAGACCCCCCTGGCAGTTCTGTGTCCAGCTCTGGGTCCTCAGCACAGGAGAGACATGGACCTGTTGGAGCGGGGCCCGAGGAGGGACACGAAAATGGTCAGAGGGCTGGAACATCTCTCATGTGAAGACTGGCTGAGAGAGTTGGAGTTGTTCAGCCTGGAGAAGAGAAGGCTCTGGGGGCACTTTACTGCAGTCTTTCAGTTCTGAAAGGGAGCTTATAAGAAAGACAGAGAGAGACTTTACTAAGGCCTGTAGACAGGTTAAGGGACAACAGTTTTAAACTGTAAGAGCACAGATTTAGATTGGGCACAAGGAAGATGTTTTTTACAATGAGGGTGGTGAGGCACTGGCACAGGTTGCCCAGAGAGGCTGTGGCTGCATCCCTGGCAGTGTCCAAGGCCAGGTTGGATGGGGCTTTGAGCAACCTGGTCTAGTGAAAGGTGTCCCTGCCCATGGCTGGGGGGTTGGAACTAGATGATCTTTGAAGGTCTCTTCCAACCCAAACCATTCTGTGATTCTATAAAAAGGGGTAAAGTCAGTGCCACTTCCCCACACAGCCTGGACTTTGCTGTTCTACTCTGCCCTTCGCCTGGTCCATGCGTGTCCCTCTGCTGTGCAGACACACTGCAGGACGGCAGTGGCTGAACATGTCTGCTGTGTATGTTGTCAGAGGTTGTCTCATTCATTCCTGTGCATTGATCTTTGGAGTATGGTGGGTGAAACTAGATACAGCAGTAGTGTGATGCCACAGGGCTAGGAGGTGCTGGGAGGCAGCTTTGGTAGTGACACTGCTTATAGGGAGACAAATCTGTGCCTCACTGCAAAGTCTTAGGTCAGAAAAGAATTGCTGGCCAGAGATCTCACTTAAAAGAAACAAGCTGAGCTCATGGGGAAGAGAAAAGCTTTGTAGATGCCTGGTTTTGACTTCCCCCTGTGGTGCTTTTTATCTGTGCATGAAAAGCTTCTTGTCCTCATAGTCCCTGTGCTGCTTGCCAGGGCCTTCCTTCACCTCTGCCTTTGCTCCCAGTAAGCCGATGTCCCCACCTGTGGCTCTCAGTCTAGACCTCAGCTCCAAGCTGCCTTGAAAGGCCGTCCTGAGGAATTAGAGCTGCAGAGCAGGGGCATGGGCATAACAGGGTGGATGAGAAAGACATTCAGAGGAAGGACAGGACACCTCAGGGAGGGTAAGTGAGAACTGGGCTAGAAGTGCATCGTCAGCCAATGAGGACAACTTGTCCAACATCTGTCCTCCGTGCTGCTGCAAGGAATCAGGCAGACCACCTGGACATATGCAGGTTACTGCCTCAGTGCTGGATGGAAACACAAGGACACACATGTCTTGGTGCTCCTGAGAGAACAAAATTAGTTTTGTTTTAATGCCAGTCACCATCCCCTCCTGTAAGGGCCAGCATTGAGCTTTTCTGTACATTGGTACAGCGTTATGATGTGGTTTCTTAGAGAATCACAGTGCAGGAAGGAGCTGGTACTGCTGCAGTGTCAGGCAGAGGTACAGGATGTAAATTGGTAGGAAATTAGGGCTCTATCATTCAGGGAACTCCTGGCTTAATGTGAGAATTAAATGAGTGTGTAATGACTGTTCAGTGCACGTTATGTGTTCTCTCTGCCCGGTCACAGATGGTGCATTTATTACTGCTCTCTGCTATAGATTTTTTCCTCTCCTGTTCGGCCCATACTGCCCAGAATATTTTTTTCCAGGGTTATTTGACTCATAAAATCCTCTCCAGGCCAGATAAACAATTAATTTAAGGAATAAATAGGGAGTAACACCAATGACAGTACCTAAATACACCAGGAAAGGGGTAAGGTTCTTCCCCTCAGACCTGTCTGCTCCAGGGCCAGCTGTGGGCCTTTGGAGGGAAGGGGGTAACACAGGAAAGTCTGGACTCAAATTTCTAGGACTGGACTTGAACTTTACCCATCCAGCTGAATATCCTTCCTTCTAAAGACCAAATGGTATCACTGGAGAGGGCAGGAATTTGGTCCATCAGTCCCTGAAAGAAAATGATGAAGAAGCACTAGCAGCGTGCAAAGCTGATGGTCTCTCTGATGGCTTTTCTGCTCTTGGAGCTCAGCTCTATATCAGCTGCTGCTCCATACACCCTGATCTGCTCCATAATCCCTTTTGCCGAGTTCCTCACCTAGGGCCGATGCTGCCAAGACTTACTTATGTTGCTGTGAGATGTTCCAGGCTCCTGGACTGCAGACAGTGTTCATGTGCTGGCAGGCACAGTCTTCAGCAATTTTTTTTAAGATGGCAAGGGGACAGAGAGGGGTTACTGTATTCTCAGAGCTCTCCAACAAACATTGATTTGTTCCCAATGGAGTTGACCGTGCTTTTTTCACTTCTGGATGCTGTTCTCACTGGCCAGCAGTAGTACCATGAACCATAGCCCCAGTGAGGACCCCAAATCTCAGGTTGTTTCAGGAGGTTCATATGGGTCCATGCAGTGCTGGAGCTAATTCAGAGCTCTGTTCACTCTCTGGTACATGAACTGGGATTTTGGAGCTGTTTCAGCTGTCTGTAAAGACATGGCAGTGTCTGAATGTGTATACAGTCTCACCTCTGTGCCTGGCAAGATCATGGAGCAGATCCTCTTGGAAACTACACTAAGGCACATGGAAAATAAGGAGGTGATTGGTGACAGCCAACATGGCTTCACTAAGTGTAAATTGTGCCTGACAAATTTGGTGGCTTGCTGTGATGGGGTTACAGTGTTGGTGGATAAGGGAGGAGCAATGAACATCATCTGCCTGGACTTGTGCAAAGAGTTTGACACTGTCCCACATGGCATCCTTGTCTCTAAATTGGGCAGACATGGGTTTGATGATAGACCACTTGGTGGATAAGGCATTGGCTGGATGGTTGCACTCAAAGAGTTGCTGTCAACAGCTCAATGTCCAAGTGGAGAGCAGTGAAGAGTGGCGTTCCTCAGGGGTCGGTGTTAGGACCGGTGCTGTTTAACATCTTTGTTGGTGGCACGGACAGTGGGATTGAATGCACCCTCAGCAAGTTTGCTGATGACACCAAGCTGTGTGGTGCGGTCAACACACTGGAGGGAAGGGATGCCATCCAGAGGGACCTTGACAGGCTTGAGAGGTGGGCCTGTGTGACCCTCATGAAGTTCAACAAGGACAAGTGCAAGGTCCTGCACCTGAGTTGGGGCAATCCCATGCACAAATATAGATAGGCTGGGTGATGAGTGGGTTGAGAACAGCCCTGTGGAGAGACTTGGGGGTGTTGGTGGATGAAAAACTGAATATGAGGCAGCAATGTGCACTCACAGCCCAGAAAGCCAACCGTATCCTGGGCTGCATCACAAGAAGCGTGGCCCGCAGGTTGAGGGAAGTGATTCTCTCTCTGCTCCACTCTCGTGAGACTCCACCTGTAGTTCTGTGTTCAGCTCTGGGGCACCCAGCATAAGGAGGACATGTGCCAGTTGGAGCAAGTCCAGAGCAGGCCATGAAGATGATCAGCGAGCTGGACCACCTCCCCTATGAGGAAAGGTTGAGAGAGTTGTTCAGCCTGGAGAAGAGAAGGCTCCGGGGAGACCTTATAGCAGCTTTCCAGTACTTAAAGGGGGCCTACAGGAAAGATGGGGAGGGACTCTTTAACAGGCAGTGTAGTGATAGGGTGAGGGGTAATGGTTTTAAACTGAAAGAGGATAGGTTTACATTAGTTATTAGGAAAAAAGTCTTTACTGTGAGGGAGGTGAGGCACCGGAACAGGTTGCCTAGAGAAGTTTTGGATGCCCCATCCCTGGAAATGTTCAAAGCCAGGTTGGATAGGGCTTTGAGCAATGTGGTCTAGTGGAAGGTGTCCCCGCCCATGGCAGGGGGATTGGAACTAGATGATCTTTAAGGTCCCTTCTAACCCAAACCATTCTGTGATTCTATGATTTTGTTTTTTTCCCTGCAGAACAGAGCTCTTCTAAAAGCTCTCCAGAGGATGCTAGTGCTGTTTGTGAATCAGATCAATAATGTAAGTCTGGGCTGGGAGGCAGGAAGCCAATTGTCAGGGTGTCTGCAAGGGAGGGACATTTAAGGATGGTGAGAAGAAGTAATGATTCTTCTATACTCCCAACTGGGTGTAGGGGCTGTGGAGAAAGCATGGAGCAGTAGTGGGAAAGGGCTGGCAAACAGGCAGTGTCAGTTTTGGGGCAGGAGTGGAGAACTGGCTTTATGCATCACCTCCTGTCACCATCCATATAGCAATGCCCAGCCTTCATCTGGCAGGAGAAGTGCTCTGAAATGCCTCCTTTGTGAATGTTTCAGCCTGGTGCTTTAGCTGCAGGCTGTCTCCACATGGAGCCTCCTCACCTGTACCAGGATCTGTACCAGCAGATGGCGAAAAGGAGAGAACATGTTGTTCTGGCGGAGGGTAACACATGACTTGGTCTGGCTGACTTAAGGTTCATGACAGGGCCAGCTTCATGGTGGCACTCTTTGCCCAGGTTGGTGGGTGAGCAAACACAATGCTCAGAGATGCGCTAAACTTGCTCTGCTGGGGCTAGGCTGTATTCAGTCTTCTGAGAACACCCCTGGGTCCCTGGAACGAGTCAGCCTAGAGATAAGACCACAAGGATGGAGCCCTGGGAGTTGCACAGCAGTATCTGAGCTGCTTTGTTGACTGTTCTGCTCTGATGGTGCTCATTTGTGGTGTTTGCTGATGAAACCCTTATTGTGCCTTCCTCCAGAAAAGATACTAGTGTAAGGCAGAAATTGAACCCTTTCCTGCCTAGTTACCAGTGATGTTGCCCAATTCAGGTACTGAGTGGTTCCATAGCAAGGGGCTGTCCTCAGTGTTTGGGAACTTCCTCAAGTTCTTCCACTCAGAGCTTTGCTGAGAAGTTCCTACTTTGACTTGAGATGTGGTTGTTAGCAGTCTAGTGCTCTCTTCAAACTTTTTTTCCCCCACCTGAGCAACAGTAGCCTCTCTGGGTTTTCCTGGGTTCCAAACCTCCTGATTTGCAGCTCTGGCTGTGATGATAGGGATGAGGAGCAACATGGCTCTTCATACAAACCCTCCAGATGAGCAGAGATCCTGGATTTTCAGGGACAAGGAAAAGCAGCAGCAAGATGTCCATCCTGACCTTGTCCCATGTGTCTCCACCCAGAGTGTTTCCTGCTAGCGAGAACAGGAATGTCACTACATGAATGGCACTCAGCAGATGAGGTACCCGGACAGGTTCGGTAGCTAGCTGGCTTGTTCTGCAACACAGTTTTATCCTTCTGAAATGAAGATCACGTGGTTGAAAAATGGGCAGGAGGAGATGGACAAAGTTGTGTACGAGGACCTCCTTTTAAATGGAGCTTAGTCTTTCCAGATCCTGGTCACTTTGGAAGTCATGCCTAAGCACAGGGATATCTATGCTTGCCAGGTGGAGCATGTCAGCCTGCCAGTGGCCGTCACCGTGGCCTGGGGTAAGTGACTGGAAACGGGGAGGTCAGAAAGTCTTGAGGAGAGTCATTTCTAGCTCTACAGGGACAGCAGGACACTAGGAAAGATATTTTGGGGGAAAGCAAGGTCCAGCCTTTACTCTCTCAACTGCTTTTCCAACAGAAACAGGCTTTGGATCTGCTGCGAGCAAGAAGGTGACTGGAACTCTGGGCTTTGTGCTGGGCTTAGGCTTCATCGTGGTGGTACTTGCCATCTATCAGAAGAAAAAGAAAGGTGAATTATTCATGAGCTGAGTAGAAACCCATTCTTAATGGGGCTGCAGAGGGATGTTTTAAAGCCTGTAAGGCTTCACTAGAATTTAGATTTACCATGATAATTTCCTTGGGTTCCCAGCATTCAAGTGGTTTTTATATGGTCTAATCCAATATCCGCAGAAGCCAGTGATAGCTTTTAATTTATTTTAACTGACGTTAGATTGGGCTTTCAGTGATGAGAAGCCATTTTAGAACTATCATCAGCCGCTGAAAGGTCAGCCCAGTCCTCTGAGATACAGTCCTAGGCTATGGTTATGGTTTCTTATGAGTATCAAATTAGCTACTTCATTCCCAAATGTCTCCACATTGCTTTGTTGCAGACATATTTTGTAGACTCTAGAAGCAAATACATTCATACTTATTTATAGAAGGATTAAATACCTTTCTTTTGAAGGTGCAGGGGGAAAAAGAGAGAACATTATCTTCCAGAAAGCTGCATTCTTGTTCTCAAACTGTTGGTTTGCTGAGTAACAGTATCTTATCCCAGCCTTTGCATTTTCCTTTCTAATAATTTAAGATTATTAGAATCACAAACAAGTACTGCGTAAGTGATTGTTGTGTGATATCTTCCATGGTCCAATGAGGAGTATCCCTCAGCTTAATCCTATACTGTTATTTGTTCCTAAGCAAACTCCCTAAGCAAGCCACATCCAATGTAGCCCTTTGCTCCCATCAGTTCTCAGGCTATGGGTTTAAGTCACCAGCATCAGGAGGACCTGAATTCCTTGCCCACTGTCACAACTAGGGAAGGGAAGG
This sequence comes from Elanus axillaris, assembly GCA_026212715.1. Taxonomy (NCBI): domain Eukaryota; kingdom Metazoa; phylum Chordata; class Aves; order Accipitriformes; family Accipitridae; genus Elanus; species Elanus axillaris. The sequence continues at coordinate 22,526,795 of JANZLQ010000027.1, read as the reverse complement.
CTTGGCGTTGAAAATGCTGAAAACCCCTTCCTTAGACCCAAACATCAGTTTTCCAGTGAACTACAATGAGAAAAGCATACGGATTTGACTCTATAGGAATCAGTTCTCCGGCCTGCCTAAAGCCTGAGCTTGTTGCACTTGTGTTGTTCAGGGCCCTGCATTATCCAAGTTATAAATGCTTTGAGCAGGTCTCCAAGGTCATCTCAGAAACTGGATTCCTGTGCCATAAATAAATCCCCTATCAGAACAGCCTCTGGCAGTGCTGCTGTGGGCCCTCTGAAGCTCAGCTAACCCCATCAGTCTTAGCAGCTCTGTGTGGTGGGTTAGCATGGGACCACCATGCACTTGGAGATGACAGGGAGAAGGAGAAGACTGGTAGCTGCTCCAGGACTTCAGAGCAGAGATGCATCCATGGACTGTTAGGACGAACATGGAAACCACAGGAAAATCATTTAGAGGGGTGAATGTGGGAGACTCCGCTAATAGGAGCTTGGAGGAGCTTTTCTTATTCCTCAGTCTGGCTGCGACAGTGACTGGCAATGCTCCAAAGACTGTGAGAAGTTCCCTGACCCATTTCTGCTCTTTTTTCCCCACAGGCCTGCCATGCCTGCAGCCACAGAGGAAGGCAACATGGAAGGGGACACACTACTGGGTGACTAAGTCCACAGCAAACTGTGAATCTGTTTCTGTCTCAGAGTTAAGAGGAGCTGTTGCTCTCTGCTTTTTTCCAACACTATTCCCTCTCCTCCTACTGTTGCCCACATTAGCAGGGTACTGCCTCTTCCCCTCTCAGAAGAACTGTGAATTTGCAAATTGGCAGGCTTGCAAATTCAAGGATAATCTCAGGGACTGACACCAGGCCATCGAGGCTAGGACGGAGTCTACTCCTGCATGAAGCTGCAGGAGGAAAGCTAGAGCTTTCTAGCCCTGCACCCACCTGGAGGGAAAAGAGGGGAATAAATAATAGTATTTCTAAGGAATGTTTTGTACTTTGAGCTATTTATCTAAGGGTCTGAAAGGATTTAATAACTGAGAGCTAATTAAATGTACTAATTAACCCGGTGTTTAATCTCAGCTCTTTGCTAGCTTTCTGTGCTGCTGAAGCAGAGACGTAGTCCCATATATCATGACATCCAGCCACTTTGCTTAATTGTGATTCCTCTGCACATGGTGCAGGCACTCAGCCGCTAAGGTGATGAGAGGAACACGAAAGCCCACATACAGGAGAAAATTAGAGGGGTGAAGCCAGTCCTGTGTGACTAACAACCTGTGAGATTATTTTTGTGAAGAGGATATTGACAGTCTAATTTGTTTCCCCTCCCCATTATCACCGGTGTGTTCTCATCGACACCACTGTTTTGCTAAGGGGGATGGGAACAATCTGCTTCTGGGCATATGATGACAAAATGGCCATGTTATTCCTTGCTCCCATCCTTGTCACCATGGCTCCGAGCTGCTCTGCTACAACCAGGAGGAGGAGGAAGCTGCTCACTTTCTCTTCTCACTACACTTCCCCATGGACTTGCTTTTCTGTGAGGTTTTATACTGGTGCTGTTGGTACTGTTGTGGTGTACAACCCACACAGCCAACTCTTAAATCTCCGTGAGCTGTTTCCTCAGTTCCACAGAAGAAGGGGCATCTGAAGTGACCACCTTGTATTGGGTTTGCGTGGCAAGGTTTTGTTAGTGGGGGTGTGTGTGGTTACAGGGGTGGCTTCTGTGAGAAGCTGCTGGAAGCTTCCCCCATGTCCAACAGAGCCAATGCCAGCAGCTCCAAGATGGACCTGCCGCTGGCCAAGGCCAAGGCCATCAGTGCTGGTGGTAGCACCTCTGGGAGAGCAGAGTTAAGGGGAAAAAAAAACACCCTGAGCAATTGCAGCCAAAAAAGAGGAGTGAGGATACGTGAGAGCAAGAGCCCTGCAGCCCCCCAGGTCAGTGCAGAAGGAGGAGGAGATGCTCCAGGCTCTGGAGCAGAGATTCCCCTGCAGCCCATGAGGAAGACCATGGTGAGGCAGGCTGTGCCCCTGCAGCCTGGGGAGGACCCCACGCCGGAGCAGGGAGATGCCCGAAGGAAGCTGTGACCCCGTGGGAAGCCCACACCAGAGCAGGCTCCGGGCAGGATCTGTGGCCCCGTGGAGAGAGGAGCCCAGGCTGGAGCAGGTTTGCTGGCAGGACTTGTGACCCCATGGGGGACCCACGCTGGAGCAGGCTGTGAAGAACTGCAGCCCGGGGAAGGGACCCATGCTGGAGAAGTTCATGAAGGACTGTCTCCTGTGGGAGGGACCCCACACTGGAGCAGGGGAAGAGTGAGGAGTCCCCCCCTGAGGAGGAAGGAGCGGCAGAGACAACATGTAATGAACTGACCCCAAGCTCCATTCCCCATCCCCCTGCGCTGCTAGAGGGGAGGAGGTGGAGAAAATTGGTAGTGGAGTTGCGATGGGAAGAAGGGAGGGGTGGGGGGAAGGTGTTTTAAGGTTTGGGTTTATTTCTCATTACCGTACTCTGATTGGATTGGTAATAAATCAAACAATTTTCCCTAAGTCAAGCCTGTTTTGCCCATGATGGTAATTGCTGAGTCATCTCTCCCTCTCCTTATCTTGACCCATGAGCTTTTCATTGTATTTTCTCTCCCATGTCCAGCTGAGAAGAGGAGCGATACAGCAGCTTTGGTGGGCAGCTGGTGTCCTGCCAAGGTCAACCCACCACAAACCCAGAGCCAGCTCAATCCAGCAGTAGATCAGGAGGAATGTGACTTTCCTTTTTCCAGGCCCAAATAATTACTCCTGGTTCTGGAGCTGTGGGAGACCCTGGAGCAGGTTGGTGGCTTGGTGGATGGATCATGGTGGGCCCAGGAAAAGGTGTGCTCCACAGGAGAAAGAGAGACAGAAGACTTACAAGATCCAAAATCCTGGTACATCACGAAGACCGTCCTTCCGAGACACACTCCTCGTGGATGCAGTATTTAGTGGGGGACAGCTGAAATCCTGTCATTGCTTCTTCTCACAGCTGGCATGGAAACTGTGCCTGGGAAGCTACCAAGAACCATGGACTACCCAGCCTGAGGCAGAATAATTGCACCCAACAGCACTATTTAAGCCAGTGGCTTCAGTTTGCTGCCGGCAGTAATTCTATCTACACACTTTTTATTTATTGCTACTAATATAAACACAGGATGGGGGTGAACTTCTCTCAGGCTCATGACCTCAACTTGAGGTCACGACTCCTTCTTTAGGATCTACTAATTCAAATGTGGTTGCAAATGAGTCCGCGTGAGCACATGGTCATTAAATTAGCTGGGGAAACAGGCTGCAGTGGGGGGATGCAGCAGTCACCTTCATTGGAAATCTCTAAGGGAAAGCCAGGCACGGATGTCTTGGGGATGTCTTAGGAAAATGAATCAGACCTGCCAGGATGTGAGGAGAGGGGGGAGATGACCCACCGGGAGCTTTTTTTCTGAACTGAACAAGCAAACGATTTTACGAAACCAGCAATCCCCCAGTGTCTCCTTGCGCAGCCCTATGCAGCCGGTGGAGGAAATTGGTAACTGTACCCAGCAAGCCTGTTTTTAATTAACAAATAATTATCTACAAATTGCTGTAATTATTGCCTTGGATTCCAGAGGATGGGGACGTTAGCGCGAGATGAGCACAGTTTCCTTGCGAGTGAAATATTTTCCCTGCCTTATCTCCAGCGCCCTGCTGCTGTGAGGTTTGGGGACTCGGCAGCGCTTTCCTTTTGAGAAAGTGATAAAGCAGCTCAGGCTGCCTGGAAGGGGAAGCGAGGTGGAAAAGGCACCAAATGGAGGGCAGATTCTTGTGGGTTTTGGGTTGTCTACCCTCATGCTGGAGTGGTTCGGGTGATGCCATTTAAGACATAAACCCCAGCACCAAATGCCAGGAGGAGGGTGCTTGCGTGCCGATGAGCTGGTGGAGCAAAATGAGCATCCTGGTTTGCAGTCTTTCAATGATGAGGGGATAAAACCAGGTTTGGAAAAAGGGGGTTAGTGTTAATTCAGATCAAATGGAGAGCATGGAGCTGCCCTGAGCCTTCAGCACTGAGGGATGCTGGTCTGGAGAGGGTCAGCACTGGTTATGGCCTTCTGGACCACATTTCGGAGGGAGGGGAGTGCGTGCAGAGCCCTTCCACCACTTTTCCTTCACGCTCTGCTGCCAAACCTTATGGTGGATATCCACAGCAACCACCTTTCCTGGTTACAGTGTGTCTCCCCCATTGTAGCCTAAGTACTAACACACAGGGATGTCTATTGTCCTGAAGGGCTTATACCCTTTCAACAAGTCTAACAGGAAAATCCACCATAGTTTGCAGGGAAGGCACCGAAAGACTGTGACATGTTCCAGGCTGGATGGGCACATGCCAAAGAGTTCCCAAGCCCAAACTTAAGCCTTGCTCAGTGATTTTAATCTCTGAATCCTGCTGCCTCCCAAGAAACGGTACCCTTTTTTCTGTCACTTCTAAGCGATTCCCCTAAATGATGCCGCTCACTGCCAAGGTTTCCATGACAGCCTCTGCTTCAAGCAACCGGGGCACTTTTTATTATTCATCTGTGGCTTATTTACCTGAGGTGAGCTGCCTGTACCATGCACGGCTGTGAAATGTTGCCTTTGTTTACCATGTCTTTCCACTTTGTGCAGACATTAACCATTTTGGGTTGGAACAGTACCTTCCAAGGCAATTGGTGTTCATTGCCGAGTCTCACAGCATCACTTCGGCTGTAAGAAAACCACTTCTTGGCGAAGTGATGTTGTGGCTCCTTGCTGCGGAGGAGTGTAAATAACAGGGCAAGCTGAGACCTTGGCCTTGCCCTTACCCTCAACTTGCCTTTACCAGTGGGACAACATAAAAGCCCTTAATCCTGCTCAGAAATATCCCACTTGTCCTGAAAATACAGACACGGCAGATGATTTTCTGCTACTTTCTGGGGTAGCAGAAGGAATCTGTTGGGATGCATGAACCCGTGTCGCTGCTGATGCCCAAACTGGTCCCCAGCATTGGCCGGTCTTGAGGAGCTTCATGCTCTTCAGACCCCCTGAGGTTTAAGCTCCTGGCATGAACTCATCCTTTCAGAGCTCACATCGGGACCTCAGCAGGCACAGAAAGGCGTTTCTCAATCGTTCCAGGGCTTGTCGTCGAGCTTCACTTGCCAACTGTATGAGCGAAAAATTACCTGCTGTGAAAGCTGAGTCTTTGCCCTTAGCATGGTGCCATAGATGCTGGGACCTTGTTGAGCATCCATAATGCTCCTGACTTATTCAAGGCATGGCGGTACCTCAAATATGTGACTCTAACAGGAAAACAAAGGAAATTAGACCGTACTTCAGTGTTAGAATCAAGAAGTAGCTTTTTTTTTATTAATACATACCCCCTCCCATGCACTGTGGCCTTTAAATAGATGGTTTCTAATGAATGGAAATAGTTCATGGACAAAGAAGCTGTCACAAGAAATGATTGATTGTACTTAATATTTTATTTTCAAGACTTAAAAGGAAATCTCTGAAATATCCTTTGGCAGGTCTGTGAACCTAATGAAGTGATTCACAGAGATACAGAAGGAACCGAGGGCCTGTTACCAGCAGAGTAGGACAGCACTGGTAGTGTTTCATACCCACTTATGCAACACAGCTGAAGAGTGCTGTGGGGGAAAGGCAAACAAAGGCAAAATTCAGATTCAGTTGCTTCAGCCCTGCTAACAAGGGAAAAACTAAGCCTTTCTCACCACTATGCACCCATAGTGTTTAAAAAGTAGGGAGAGGAAGCCAGCTCTTTGTCAGTGAAACCCCAATTTTCTTCAAAATTGGAGTATCTGCAGGCTACTGGGCCCAGAATCACTGACGTGTTTTATGCCACCAAGCTTTAATGCCTTTGGATAGTTCCCATGGGAAACCAGTATCCTGTTGTGCTACTGGGCTACGCTGGTGAAACAACTTGTCCTAAATCACACAAAAGGTCAAGGTCACGCATGGGGTTTGAACTCTGACCTCCTGATGTCTCATTCTGTGCACGCACCATCAGCTCTTGTTCTTCTCATGCCTCATTTCACTCCAGATAGTTTCTGCTGCCTTCACCTCTCCCAGCTGCCAGTGATGCTCTCCGCTGCCTCCAGCACGTCTCCTTAGGGGACAGGTCCCCACACAGGACATGTCCCTGAAAGGCTGGAGGACCTTCTTGCTCCATGTGAAGGAAGAAGCCACCTTGTCTTCAGCTGCTCTGCGGGATGGCCAGTTTGAATTTTTCCCCTGCAAAATCAGCAAAAATGAGGATAAGGATAACAACGTTTCAGGAGAAATTCTGACCTGTTCTGTAGGTGGGTGTCACCTTCCAGTTAAGGGACAGCTGCCATCTCACCTCACTCTAGAGCGCTGCCATGCAGGTGTCTACATCTGAGCTGTTCTTCACATTCCCTCTACAGCTGATGGAGACAAAGAAGCTCCTCTAGGGAGCAAGGTCTCCCGTCCTGAAGTAGACATCTAAAATAGCCCAGGTGCGTGCTCACAGGAGGGCCTGTGATGGCAGTCTCCGGTGGCAAAGCCTCCACGGTTAGGAGAGATGTACCCACTGAGGTGTGTTGGCTGCAGGCAATGCTTGAGGAGTTAGAGCAATCCTGCAGTGCAGGGGGGAACATCTTAAAAACCATCTCAACTGGCTCTGCGTGTACAGGTGAGAACTCACTGCTGCTAGCGAGCCCCAGGTGTTCAAAACACACCCTCTTCTGCTTCCCCCATCACAACCTGCACGGGCATTTCTTTCATCCCAAGCTTTTCCTTTTTTTTTTGGCTACTTCTTCCCTTTTGTCACTAGATGACAGCAGAGGTCTCAGAACATCACGCCGAGGACTGCTCCGAACCCAGGGCAAGTGCAGCTTCTGTACCAGGCAGTTCATGGCTGGGACAGCCTGCTGGGTGTCCCAAATCGTCCTGATGACTTTTAACAAGTCTTTATTTGCTTGCTTGTCTGGGAGATTATCTACAAATACAATATTTGAGTCAATCTTCCACCTTTTGTGTGGAGCTACTTGTGTGCGTTTTCCTGCTTCATCACCTCCGTCGTCCCCGTCCTGTTTTTAAGAATTTCTCTCACACCTACTCGATGGCTTTTGTTTTAAACTAGGCTTGTGCTCTCCAAAAGTGGACACTATCCACCTCATTTAATCCAACAGGAGTGCTCACAGATACAGGCAACGGAACACCCTCCAGCCCTGTACAACCTGCTCCTGTACAACACCTGCAGACACAGAGGTGAGCTCCCAAGGAATAGGTGGCCCCTGGGAGGAGGATTTCTGTGATAATTGGGAATTGGCACCTAAATATAGGCATAAAGACTTTAGACAAGATGGATGGATGGATTTTAGTGTGTGCAGTAATTACTTCTCCTCAGTGGAATATAGGCCAGATAATAGAGAGAGTTAGATAAGGGGTGGAACGGGGGATTTTTTAGAAAGAATTATTTAGTTATAAATGATTCTGTTATCAGGGATACCTTTAGCAGGTGCAGATAACAAGGATAAGGCTAGGGGTTTTGACACACGAGTCAATCAAATAGGTGATTTCTGTACCTGGGATGCTACGAAAGGGGCTGATTCAGGCTGTGGTCTAGCAGAGAGCTCTGCATGAGTGCATGGACCTTGTCTGATGATTAACTGAACCAGGTCTCTGATCTGTACAAAGGTATTCTGTGGGGAGGATATGATCTATGCTCTTAGGAGAGACCAGGACACTTTAGGAGACATTCTGTGTGATTTATTCATAGCTTCATAGGAGATTCTGGGACAATATTTCACAAGGAGGATTTTCATTACAAAATTCTCAAACCTAAATCCCCCACAGCAATCTTCAGTGCCTGCAGCTCTTGGGCATGGTCCAGGATTTTGTCCTTGTCAAAACCAGAGCAGAGGAGATACCGAGACTGTTTGAAACTTTCAGATATTGCAAAACTAGAAAACATATTTCAAGCTTCTTGTCAGTGACTAGAAGAAGCTTCCACATTGTTTCCTATAGATTGTGGTTGTTGCCTTTGTTTTTCCTGCAGTATAATATTTACTCTCAAAGGCAGCAATAACCTACAGATACTGGTAGCCCTTTATGTTCAGTCCTTGGCCCTCTGCTCCTATTGACCTGAACCATGCATGATCACAGCCCTAAAGAGCTGTTGTAATGCATTATGATGGAAAACTAAAACAGTCAGCATTTTCATTTCTGATCACTGTCTCCAGCCCACAGCTGGATGAAAGAGAGAAGATGATATTGTTTCTTTGGTCATACTCTAGTTGTTTCTGATGGTGGAGAGGGAGGTTTCTAGGGAATGATGCCTCCCAGTTCATTGTAGCCATCTAAATATTAGGCAGTCAAACTGAGCTGGCAGTATAGGATCCCCATATAACAAAACAGCCAGGTAGATAACTCTCCCAAGTGGTTCTGCTCTTCCCAAGATGTGTACCTAAAACAGGAGTTAGGAGGTGTCAAGAGAAGCTTGTGTCTCTCTGTTGGCCATGAAGGGAAAGCTGAGATGAGTCACTTAGACTAATTGCTGACATTCAGGTGAGGTGACTCCCATCCCTGGGAAGGAAAAGCTCAGAGATCGCTTGCTGTGTGTCCTGAGCAGCCCAGTGTGTGTCCACCTGAATCCCATGGAATAGGTCAGGGTAGGGTAGGGTAGGGGAGAGAAGACGAGAGGAGGCGATGGCATAGACAGGCTAAGAAAGATATTTAAGCTCCTGCAGCTATAGGTAGGTGGAATATTCATAAACAACCATGCAGATACCTCATTCCCACTGAAGTCACTGATGACACTTTTCCCCTGATGTCACATGCTTCATCCTTGGATCTGGGAGCTGCCCGGTTCCTAGGAGACATGGCTCTGGAGGAGGCTGATGGATCATGAGGAGAGCCTGGCTGTGTTTGGGAGCTGGCCCATGACCAGCAGAGGACCTTGAACGTCGCTTAACATGTCCCAGAGCATGAAGCAGTTCCTATGTGAACCAGCTAGGATCTGTCCATCTGCTTCATGTCCTGTTTTAGAAACTGTGAATCAAGGTAAAATCCAGCCTGGAGGTGACAATTATCCAGGTCACCCTGGCCATGTCCACAGCTGGCAGAGTGGCAAAGAGAGGGGAGAAGGGTGATGCTTGCTGATGAATCAAAGCTGAAAGAAGACCTTTAGAGACACTGGTACAGCCTGAATGTTATAGATCAGCTACTGCTGACCTAAACCATTTACCTTGAGGTTCAAAGGATGCCTTCTAAGCCTTGTTACTGCAGTTTTGAGACTAAAAGGGGTCCTGAGAAGCCCCCACAGGCTGAATCTCAGGAGAAACAGCCTGCAGTCAGGCAGCTATGTGTCTATGGTACCAATCTAGATTTTAAATCAGGAAGCATCTGCCCCAGCAGTGATTTGATTTTATGCAATGTGTCTCATGCTACTGTATTGCTAAGCATGTCACTAAATCCTTGCACATCAAAGGAACAAAGTAAATCAAGCAAAACTGCATAAGCCACATTACAATTCAGTTTTGGCAAAAGGTGCTTAGACAACCCTGGAGGCTGCGGTCCTCTAGCTAGCAGCAAAACTCACATAAGCCCAGAAGCAGTGCAGTTTTTCCTGTGCCACAAGGCAAAAGGCTTGCAGCTAAGATTGGATTAGGAACTGGCCTGGAATCAAGAGATTCTCTGGTCCAGAGATCTAGTCCTGAGTTTGATCATAATTGTCCAGGTGTATTGAAGAATTACACTTAACGTTTTTGTGCTTCCGTTTCCTGGTCCATATTTTTTCCCCCCATCTTCCATGGGGGAGACGAGGATTAATTAGATAAAGCTGTGCAGTGGAGACCAAAAAGCTTTGCAATTGTTAAAGCAAAGGTTTACCCTTTGCTAGGCCAGCTGAACCCAACCTCTGGGTTTCTTCTAATTCAGATCCTCCAGCAACAGTGCTGAGATCCTCCACAGAAGAAAAAAGAACTAAACTCTGGAGGCTGACCATATTTCCCACCGCAAAAGGAGGTAGCAGCAGGGTTCTCAGGGGGTTTGTTCTTGCCCCCAGATAGGTTCCTATTTGAGACTTTTCAGGTCAGGAGGGTTAGGGAATGCCAAATCCCTCCTGCCCAGAGCACTTTGTAGGGTAATTCCCTAGATTTTTTCTCTTCCTGCCTGAAGTCCTCTGCATCACAAATCTAACACAGAAACTCAAGGCCTCTATTCCAGGTATCCCAAGACCTCTTGTCCCATACCAACTCTCTCTTCTTCTTTTTGCCATAACACACTGATAATCATGTCTGTCCCACAATAAATGGACTACAGTCACCAATGTCATTTAACATGGGTAAAGTCAAACCCAATTACAATGACTTTTGGTCACTCCTGGACTGGAACATGTTGACATTTATAGACCACCATCCCTATACAGAACATTATTCAAGAAACAAATGCAATGCATCTCCCAGGGACCTTTTTCTCTAGAGAATCGAGATGCTTTCCAGGCGCCTGGTAGCAGTACAAAACAGTCTGCTATTAAAATGCAAAAGCAAGTAAAATAGCCCTTCCCCGCAGGCTTTCTTTCTACGAGGCATTTCTGATAAGAATCCAAAGACTCTGCAAAGACCTGGCATATGAAATCCAAATTATAGAGCTAGCATTCCCTGCTTTAGAAGTGGCTGTGTGAAGCACAAAATCCCTTTGCGGTTCCCTCTGGTGATGAGAGGCAGCTCCTTATGTTCAGACTGCTCCTCTCAGCACGCCTTGGGCTGAAGACCTGCAAGGCTTGTAGCCCAGGAGCTACCTCCCCTTCCTGTGGTCCTCCAGGCCCAGGGGAGAGCCCATCTCCTACATCCTTCGGAGCACAGTGAAGGCTCCACAGGCAGAACCACCCTTTTGCTTTCTCCAGCCCCCTGGAAACACCCTGGGACCGCATCTGTCTTTCCATCCCCATCTCTGGAGCCTTCCCGCTGACATCTGAAAGGGCACGTCTACAACTACACATTTTGGGCTATTTTGTCATGGGGATAGGTTAAAAATGAGTCATGGTCATTTTCATGAATTACTCGCACAGTGGAGTTTTTCCACACAGTGAGCCATTATGAACCCATAGGTGGAAAAGATAATTATGACTGGTGTAAAGCTGTGCCTAATTTCCCACTCCATAAAGGGGAGACAATAACTCCCTTTCCTCATGGAGGTGTGTGACGATTTAATCACAAGTGGAGCTCTGTATTTATAGATTTTAAAGACACCACTATGATTATACAGTCCCACCTTCTGCATAACAAAGCACAAAGAACATCAGCCATTAATGTCTGTGTCAAGTTTGTAATTTTTGCTGGAGTTTGCAGCACATCTCTTAGAAAGACATTCATGTGACCAATTCATGTGTGTGTGTCAAGTTATGAACCCCATTTTCTATGTTGACTTACCCACAGCATTGTAATTTCCATTTATAAGAATATTATATATTTATATATAAGAATATTATATATTTCCATTCAGCTTGGGAGTAAGATATCCATTTTGTGTTATCTGTTGATTTTATACTTACAGCCCATTCACTGCAAGGTCGGAGTAATGTCAGCCAGTCAGTGCCCTGATCAAAGAAAGAGTCTGCCACGTCCCTGAGAGATCATCACCGAGAAACTGTGGATATAACCACGTATGGCCCTGGCACCAGCTGAGCGATACGGCAGAAAATGTTCTTCCTTGGGCTATGAATGACATCAGGAACTATTTCTCTTTGCAACTGGATGGATCTATGGGTTTAACCCATCTAATTCGTCATTTGCTTTGTGTTCATGTACCAAATTACAAAGGTCAAAGGTTTTACTTATTATTCCCAAGAAAGCGAAGGTAATACTTATGTGACCTTCTCCTGAACGAGCATAATACTGACTGGGATCTCTTTGTAGGAAGGTATATAGATGGGCCCAAATCAAATTTATAGGAAAGGTACACCCATGCGGCTGCGAGTCCACTTTAACAGACCATAAGAACATATTTAGTGAAAGAGCTGTCTCTTGAACTAAAATGGTTTCCATATGGTGGAGAACCTTGTTATTTTGAGAAATCAGTTTCACCTGCCGTGTTTCAAAGGAGGATCAGTTTTGTTGCTTGGCGATGTTACAGGCAGTACTGTGTTGTCCCCCATCACAGGATTTTGCTTTTGCAAAATTGTTGCTAATGTAGCCTAAAGTTATTTTTCGTATTCTGTTGGACGTGAGATCACTGTCATAAGTTTGAGGATGTTTTACTCCCCTATTCTGCAGGGGAGGAAGGGATGTGCTTCCTGATGGGACGCATGGAGAAAATGAACCTGTGCCTAGCTGTGAGAGGATGTAGGGCTCTGAAGATAAGTTTATCCTTTGTCACATGCAAGAAAGCTAACCTGAAGACACAGACGCTGGTTGACCTCTGAAATGCCATCAAGGTCTGGCCCAGGGGACAGCATCCTCTAAAGCCTTCAGTTATTTTGTGAAGACTGTAGATCTCCAGTGCTTTCTAAAAGTGACATGACATGATCAAAAAAATTCCCATGCCAACTATTTTTTCTTCTTTTCACTTGCCAATCATTGTGTCCTGTAAAGAGTGAAACTAGGAGCAGATAGGCTCAGTGGGGTGGGGGGGAAGGTGTGGAGGCTGCATGCAGAGTGCTATGCCTGGAGGAAAGACTGAGATGTAAGGGCTGTGCTTGGAGCATCTGCCCCAGGGACCCAGAGCCAGGAGGACCAGCTCGAATCCATACCAAAGGTGCTGTGAGGAGACTTATGATCATTTTCTGCAGGATTTCATTTTTGCACCTACTTTTGGTGACCTTCCTGAAGTCACCAACACACACCAACTCATGATTTAAAGACTCCAGGTTTTGGAGAAGCTGCTGTATTCCTAGGTAGGTCATTTCCCAGGAAACCCCTAGGAAAATCACTCCATATTTCCATCTGAACTTTCTTTCTGGTTTGACTGCAGTGTCTAACCACCAGATGTCATTGCTCCTTTCTCCCAGGCACAAAAGCTGACTTGAACATAGAAAAAAAAGGGGCACTCACTAACTCTAATCACAAAATACACACTCAGTAGCACTTTTCCACTGGTAGTCAATTAGAGGACAATATTACCTGCAGGACGTCCCAGGGCTGATAACAGCAAGGTCTACATCTGGAAGAAAAAGGATGTACTTCTTAGAGGATCAGTGCACAGTAATAGGTGAAGAAATAAAACCAATAAGGCCATGGAAGCAAAGAGAGGTTTATGAGGCAGATGGATGTTTTTATGGAGAAAAATGGAATTAAGGGACATGGTGACAAATCAGAGGGGTGGGGCTGAGGCCCATGGCAACCAGAGAGGCAGAGGAGAGGGGAAATAGCTTTTTCTTGTTCAGTGGTTCCCTACCTCCCTTTTAATGCCCAGGAGAAAATGTTCCTTGTGGGAACGTGTTTTACACAACTTCGTGGAAGAGCCTAAGATGGCCGCAGCTTCGGCTCGTAGATGTGGGCATGGTTGTTGCTAGAAACGTCTCGCTCTGCTGTCCTGTCTCTTGGCCAAGAGTGTGGCACCACTGCTGTGCCTCTGGGCTGTGGGATGCTCACTTGGCAATCGAAAAGTCATCTTTTAGCTTTTCCTTCCACTCATCAGCATCCTTAAGTGATGCAGGCTTCCTCCCTCAACTCCAGACCCTTCCCATACCTTAATGTCTGCTTGAAAACACATGGCACCAATTTGAAAGAAATGTTGAAAATCAAGGGTGATGCTTTTAGCTTTTCATAGGATCTAGAACATTTGACCTATTTTTCTCCCAGTTGGTTACTTCTCTCCTTTTAATAAATCAAATAAAACTGTAGAAGCACTGCATTTCATCTTGTCTAGACTGTTATATTTAATCTCCTGAGTAGGCGGAGGTAGGTGTGTGTGGAGGGGAATGGCTCAGAAGCCTGAAAACAAGAGAGATGACTCTCTTAAGCTCTTCTGATTTCACAGAAAGTTGCCAGACAGGACTTTAATTAGGGCCTATCAAAACCAATCAGGAAAAGAAAAAGGTTTGTCAAGTTGTTAGCTGCCACTAAGCTTTTTAGAGTTTGTAGGTTGGGGTTTTTTTTTGGTGTTGTGCACAAATTTATTCATCCTAACGATTTTACAGCTGTGCTCCCTTGCTTACAGTGCATCTCTCTGCATGAGAAACCTCTTCTGTCATCTTTGCCTCTTGCTCAATTGCTAATTTTCCTGCTGGGATGGGCAGGAGCACTCAGGCATTGCCAGGGTAGAGATTAGATATTCACTTTGCACTTTTTTTTCTGGTGCTAAGAACATTGTACTCATGTGCTGATAATGCCATTATTTCTGTTTCATCTGCAAATAAGTTTGGAAATCAAGAGTCCTCAGTATTCACTTAGCAATGTAAACCACAAGCTTGATAAATAATCATATTATATAGCCTGTTAGGGAAAAAAATGGAACCCATCAAATTTTAAAAGGAAAATTAGGATGTTTTCTTTAGGAGATTTCAGTGGAAAAGTTTTTTCCCCCGTTTTTAATTTCACAATGTGGTTCACATTATCTGTGAAATTCTGTGTTCTGTTTGTTGGGTTTTTAGAGATTTCAGTCAATAGGGACTGATTCAAATATTGAAAATTAGGATCATCTTGAAGTGTTTTGCTGGATCAGAGCTTTCATTATCAAGATACTGGTCACACCAGCTCTGACATCCAGGAATATTTCTTGTTCAAAAAACACAATTTAAAATTAAATTGTTAACTTTCGTGTCTAGTACAGCTGCCGAAGGAAAATATATGACAACTGGAGGCTGTAAAAACAGAGTAGGATCACTGAACACATCTGGAAATACTTTAATTACTGCACATTCAACTTTGAACTACTTGGTTCCTATGTAAACATGAGACTAGTAATTAAAGTACAAGATTTAGCTCATGTGGATTGTCATCTTTTAACTACTGATTTGGAGAAGGGAGGGGAAAGTGAAGGGGTAATTTTACATTTGTAGATTTTAAGGCCAAAAGGGCCATTAGATGTGACTGGATGTATAATAGACTGATGAATTCCACCCTGTTACTCCTCTTTTGAGCCCAAAATCTGGTGTTGACTAAAGCATATTTTCCTGAAAGATGCTTAATCTCGGTAGGAGAACATCAAGAAATGACGTTACACCTTGGAGAGTAGAGGGAGTACTTAGTTAATGAGTTTTAAGAAAGCATACATATAATTAAAAGCTTTTCAAGTCCTTTTTTGAAACAGTCAAAGGATGTATGACATTTTAATTTGATCTGCAATAAAACAGTTACAAAAAGCCATGATTTCATCTGTAATTAATTATATATTTAATTCAAGATGTGCTAATAAAAAAATAATGGAGGTCTAAAGGATATACAGCCAAAAATCGGTTGCTTTGGTAAATTATTCTGAGGAATTACTTCAAATAAGTTTGAATTCACTGACTCGCTGTGAAACCTTGTGCATTTGGCTCAAGACGACAAATTAACTGTGCTGTAAGCCTGCTTTAAACATCTTTTTGTTGCATTAAGGAAGCTGCCTGGAGATACAAGTATTTTTTTGCAGAGTATTAGGGAGTGCCTTATCTGCTGGCCACCATTTTGGGCCAACAAGTCCTTTCTGTCAACTGGTGGCTGGGCGGTCTGTGGGAACGCAGCCACAGAGCTCTCCACAGGGCATGCTTCCGCTCTCAGCAGCCCACCACGGGGCAGTCTGAAACCAGTGCTAAACTGCAGATGATGATGTTATTGCAGAGCGTTGCCCAGCTCATCTTGAGATGCTGCACACTTTGGCTTTCCTGGGTTTGCTTCTGTGCTCAGAGGATATCTCTGTGCTGTGCTGGTGGAAGCTACATGAGATGCCTTCAGCTGGTTCACCAGGACACTCATGATCTAGCTTGGCTGAAGAGAGGTCTGTGGGTATTTAAGACTGGACCAATCCCTCCTCTAAATGTTTCTTTGTTTGCTGTGGAAGATGTCCAAGTAGCTAATTCTGACCACCTAATTTTTTGATAGTTACAATTACATCAATGAAATCATATTCCTTATGGCTGACATTACCTGAATAGGTATGTCCTATGACTGCACCACAGCACAGCTAGTCCATCTATGGCTAAAACCACAGGAAAGTCAGGGTGGGCAAAGCCAAACGGGCGTTCTAGGCATAAAAGCAGCAAGACTTGTATGAGTCAGATTGCCCTTGGAAAGTCAGGACTCAACAAGCCAAGGAGCCTGGACTGATGTCCCAGCACTGCACTGTATTGCCAGGAGAGATAGAAAAACCTGTAAAAAGCCTGACTTCTGCAGTTTCTCCTCTGCCTGCCTTTTTTTTGCCTTATGGAGTCTAATGTAGAAAACTTGAAAATTGGGGGAAATGCAGAAAAAACACTTTATGTGAAATATAACCTTCAGAATAAAACCTGGAAATTTGTAGAGTAACTATTATGATATTACTGCTACTGCACTTCTACCTCTTACTAATAAATATTCCCAATGATGTCAGTGTATATCAGAATGTATAATATTAATGGTAATGATTTCCACAGATTTTAGACTTTACTGCTGGTACTTCAAAGGGCTTTGTTATACTGAATTATACCAAATATATATAATGAAGCCATTTTTCCCAAGCTTTCCTCCTGAATGATGAAGATTTTTGTCTCCATTTGCATGACAGTATGAGTGGATGTATCATTTCTTTTTTTGCAAGTCAAAAATATTGATGCTTTTTATTTTTGTTTATAATTTCCCTACCTATTTTATCAGTATTTATAAAGATAAAACATATACAAGCACTATAGTATGCAGCACTATTGTATGTGTGGTATGTATTTATCATTATTGGGAAGCAAAGAATTGAGTTGAATAGTGCCATCAAAACTTTTATGTGATATATAATGATAAAGGATATATTGTTTATTATAAAAGAAATTAATAAAGATGGATTTCAATATGGTAAGTATCACTGCAGATTTATTTATCTGAAATTTCAAGGGAATGTTTAAAAAAATAAATTAATAAATATTTGGAATTTAAATTTTTGCTCAGATTTCCTGCTGCAATCATGGGCTTAAAAAAACTGAGCAGCGATTTGTCACAAGGTGATGGAAAGGATCAGGAGCTAAGCATAGGTTATAGCAAGGAGGAAAAGGGGCATTAGAGAAAGGACTAAAGTACAAACAGCAGTGAGCTGCAAAAGAAGCAAACAGGGAAGGTGGGAGGATAGAAAGGACTTGCTGCCCAATTCCACAGACACTTGTTGCAGAAGACACAAACAACAGGAGACATTCAGTGACATTCGTGGGTAGATCTTCCTCTGCAGCTGCTGAGACTTTACCTTTCAGAGCGAATCTCATGCTACAGAATTTCTCAAAGTGATAATGTGGGACTGCCGGGGAGTACCAGCCTCTACCCCTGGATCCCAGTGGTGGCAGATCCACCTGAACATTGGTGTTACTGGGAAAGGGTTTTCATATTGCAATATCTCATTGCACATCTCATTGGCTGGACTGCAGAGCTTTCGCAGCTCCTCTTGTACTGTGTTTCATGTGCGTCTCAAGAAGGTCCCTCTGGCTTGCATGGTACAATATTGTTGCAAAAGTGTGAGATTGTAAAGTGATGCACTCAGAAAAACCAGTCCTAATTGTAGATATACAATGATAGGCTCTGAGCTGACTGTCACCTCTCAGGGCTGAAATGATAATAAAAATTTCTAGAGAAAGCATCACCTCAATGCACAAGAGCTGTCAAAAAAAAAAAAATCAAATTGAGTCTTAGGAGCTGTTAGGAAAACAATACAGATCAAACCAGAAGATATCATTGTGCTGTTGTGCAAAACCCTCTGAAATACCATGTGCAGTTCTGCTTCCCTTGTCTCAAAACTGATTTACTAGAAGTCAAAAAGGCAGAAAGGAGAGCAGTGAGGATAATGAAAGATATGGCATGGTTTCTGAATGAAGAACTGAGAAGGAGACAGGAGTCTATAAAATCACAAGTGACAAGGAGAAGCTAAATAGGGAATAGCTAATTGTGGTTTCCAATGCAAGAATCATTGCATTGGAATAATAGGAGCATTTTATTATTTAAAATGAAATGAAAAGGAGCCAGGTTCCCAATATACAAGACTTTTATTTCTTCCCACAGCAAGGATGTGAACTGCCGAAGTGCTTGCTGCAAAACACTTCCAGTGCAAAAAGTTTGGAGTTAAAAAGGGTATGGTCCAGCTAGACATTTGGTCTGCCTTGGTAAGGCATTTCTTATGTGAACATTGGAATTTGGTGAAAAATTCTTATGTGTTTGGACTTACTCGATTGGAATGTCACTGTGCAAGCGTGTCTGGTACTGGGGCTGCAGATGAAAAATTTTACATATTAATTCAGAGGCTGTGGCAAAAACCTGACTCTGGATACCTTATATCCACAGCACCAAAGGGACTGACTGATATCCCTCCCGTAATACAGAGGTTGCAGTTCCAATGTCAGTTGTAGGATTTGATGTAGACAATAAACCAAGAAAACACTTATTGATAGTAGATATACTCCTGAGAGTATTTGATGAGGCTGCACTTGAAACTGATACAGGGAACAGTATAATACATGCGTGTTTGATCAAAACGAATTATCCATTTTCAAAACCAACATGGAATAAATTTACAGAAGCTGCAGCAGAGAGTGAGACATCCCTGGAAGCCATCGTGGTTTTGATTGTGCACTGGTGAGGGAATCACACACCTAACTGGTATTTCCAGTTCCAACTAAAGCACTGTGGCAATTTATGGCAAACTATCTGAATATAACCATATTGGCTTCAGAGGTGCTGTATTCTTTGAAGCGTTTCAGAAAAATACAGGAAGGCTAAGTGGATGTACCTAGAAGAGCCTAAAGAAGAGCCTAAAATGAACTATTCGGGCCAAAAAATGCAAAGTGGACATAGAGAAAGTCTGAAATACATGAAATTTACTGAAAACTGCAGTGCAGGCAAGAACTTGTGCTGATAAATAGCACTTCTTGAAGCCATAGTCCACATGTGCCTGATACAACAGTGACTATTTCTTAGTTTTGGTTTATTTACTCTGCCCTAGGATTGCTGTAGTGGAAAACCTAACACCAAACCCATCCTCACTCGCGTTACTCTGATATTTGCCAGACATAAGATCCCAGCAATAATTACGAGCAATAACAACCTGCTGGTTCAGTGGACAAGACTTCAAAAAATTTGTAATTACTCATCGATTTGAGTTCCTCTCTGTCCAAATCCATGCAGAAAACCTAGTGGAGGACATCTGCAAGGGTAGATGACTGCACTGTGGACCCCAAAATCTGGTGAGAAGGAGCCTGGGGTCCAAGACCCTGCAGTTGTGTACATGTTGGTACTGCAGAGGCTCAGCCGGTTGCAGAGGATTAGGGAGATACAAACTCCTGAGGAAGATCTGTGGAAGAATCAGAGTGCACTTGCAAGCTATTCTGAGTAAGAGGAATAGGGTTATGAAACCCACAGAAATAGCCCTAAAAGTAAAGAAAAAAAGGAGAATGTTGCAGAGCTGTAAAGGAATGAGCAGAGGGACAGAGATGGATGGGCCTCTTAGAAGAGCAACCAGCACACACAGTGCTTCTGGGAGCTCCTGAGAGACTTACTGAGTGCTGTTAAAACAGTTAAAGTGGAGCTGAATGTGTGGGGTTTTTTCTAAGTGCTGTAATACAAATTGCAATGTGAGCTAATTTGCTGCTGAAAAACAGGGAGTTGTGTTATGAGGATATTGGCTATTTCCAGAACAAGAAACAAGGTGATACTGTCCAGAGATGCCCAAAAAGTAGCTGGGAGGCTTCTGGAGTCAGGTAAATCTTTTAACTATAACTTGACTTTTCTACTGCAAGTTTGGCATCAGGCTGTCTTCCTGACGGGACCCTTAAGTCAGTGCCTCGGTTCTTCCTCCATCAAAACCGTGCCCCAAAACTCTCCCTTTGAGCATCCCAGGCTGCTGACAGAGCAGGACATGGACAATGGCTTCCTGCTGCAAGTCATGTAACCCAACTTTGGGGGTCTAGAATGGAAGTGTTACTGGTTGTTTTAGCTTACCTTTACAGTCAGAGGACAGAAATAGGCTGCTCCAGTGGTGTCCCCTTGCACATCTTGCTGCCGTGGCTTGATGCTGAGCTGCGTGGTGACAAAAAGATTTCCCAAGGATTTGTGCTGGAGCCAGACATAACATGGGAGAATGAGCACCAGTACGGACAAGATGAGACCCACAAGACACAATTTATGAATTCTTGAAATAGGGTAATGTCTTGTTAAGTGAGAGAAGTCCTCTTCAGCTCAGCTGGGTGAGCTCAGCCTGTCTGAGATTCACCATCTGTGGATCTTCACTTATCTACAGCTGTAGGTGGTAAGATGCTCAGATGTTATTCACCTCCTTGTTATTCACCTCTTGGCTATGTGCAGGTGCTCTTCAACTGCAAAACCACACACATCACTCAAGGAAGAAGCACAGGTATCCTCATCTCTGCACCTTCCTACCCCAAATTACTGTTAGCGCACTCCATGCGTCATTAGATGTGCATTGATTATCCAGCTTTAGCACTATCAATATTCAGTCCATCAATGTGTAAATGCTGCTCTGGGAAATAAATATCCATAAATCATTTTGCTAAAACTCCCAACCAAAATAAGGGCAGATGATGCTACTAACTGAACTGTACAACTGATTGGAAGTAAGAGCTTCTGAAATAGCTTCGTGATTGAGAACATATGTCTCATTAATCTTTTAAGCAGAACAGTGTGAGCTGAGCACAGAAAGATAACGGAGCTCCTAGCAGCATCCTTGGCCCTGCCCTTAGGACAAGGGCTGCAGTGCTCGGGCCAGATTAAACAAGTCACTTATGTGGAGGTGTCATTTGGTGGAGGTGCTTAAAATACCACAGGCTATGTTCACTGAAGGGCATTGCTGCCCTGCAGGCAACTGGATGCAAAATGGAGATCCTCCTCCTGTCCTGCTTGGTTGCTCCTCTTTCTGCAGGTGGCCGTTTTCCTCACAAACTTATTTTTTGCTACTTAAGCTCCCCTAAACCCCCAAATGTGTCCCTGGCCTAAAGCTCCCCAGTATCAGGGTAGTGATGCAGTCATTCTTCACCAGATTAAATCAGAACTGAGATGAGCTCCAGCCACAAAACATCCAAAACCCAAGTGTGCAGAAAAGCCATCGAGGCACCCACGTTTGGACTGAGGCAGAGCAGAAGCTGGGTGACCCACGGCGTGGATGAATACCACCACCGCTATGTCACAGCTATAAGAGGGACATGGCATCCTCCCAGACTGTAAATACAAGCAGGGCTTTGTCACTGTCCTGGGAATGTTTAAATCCCTGGTGTAGGTAATGCATTAGGGGTGGTTTTGGTGGTTTTGTGCTCCCTTCTCATCCTACATCCTATTACAAGGCCAGAAGTATTTCTGAACCACTTGGTCATCATGTGAATGTATGCACTATGTAGCACTCTCCTTTGGCTGTAACTTCCAGCGGAGACACTGCCAGTAGCTCACAGGAGTCTTGGCAAACCAGGAGATTTGCTTTTCATTCCCATTTGCACCAGTGAACCATGTTATCTTTGGCTGGTCAGATCACTTTGATGTTCCTTCATTTCCTCAGGTCCTTGAACTCCATAGCTCAAATGTGGTGTATACATGAAATTATTAACTGCTGTGGTTGCTTGTCCTTAACATGAATTCAGACATAAACACTTTACACATCGGTGCAGAGCAAACAAAGCCAGATTAGAAGAATAGCTGAAGCTTTTCCTCTCTCATTTTTTTGAAGTGTGGTTTAGCAAAATAAATTCTAATCTCTTTTTAAAACATGATGCCAATAGCAAAGTCCTTCTGAACTTTAATGAGTATTTCCCAAATATGACAGGGAAACTCCTGCTATTTTCACTTGAATAGGGAGTTTGGAAGAAGGCTTTTGTGAAAATAGATGAAATATTCTGATCATAAACAGCAAAGGATAAAATAAGGATCTTCTAAAACAGACTGAAAGCTGACTGCTCTGCAGTACAGCCAAGAGGCTAATGTTTGATGAAGGTTGCCTGCAGTGAAAGACCGTCGGGCTATCATTTCTTAAATCATAGTGGTTTGCTCGATTTTCTTTTGAGGGAAGAGAAGGGAATGCGTAAAATTAATGTCAGCAGACCCCTAGTGTCTACCAGCAGAATGGGTTGTAAAGTGCATCTTTGCCATTCTCCATCTTCCCTCTGGAAATGGAGGATATTCTTCTCCCTTTATTGGGTTGCTGGAAAGCCAGTTTATTTTGCAATTCATCTCCCGATTTTTTTTCTCCCTTTCCTTTTACTTTTATCGCCCTGTGATGTCATGTTGCAAAACCATAACATTGTCTCTTCGAGTCACTGTGGGGAAAATCTAAGTGACCCATAGGTATTTGTACAGACAGACATGTTTGCTGTTCTGCAGGGCTCTGCTCGTTACCACCATAAAGCATTTGACCCAACACCATTTCTTTCTTAAAATGGCCTCTTACAGTATTTCAGTCCCAAATGTGGCTCTGAATTTGCTGATGCCATCAATTACAGTTACAGACCGGGCCATGCTTCCAGTTCATTGTCCCTCTGTGAGCTCTTAAAGAACCCAGGAGTGACCAGACAGCACGATGTTCCCGGTAGATAAATTTAAGTGTGATGGAGCACCTGTGTTCAGTCATACTGCGGCACAGGGTGATAAGCTTGAGTGGAAAGGAAGAAAGCAGAGACCAGACAGAAATGCTGGATCAAATTGTGCAGGTGATGAGGGTTTACATCCGTGGAGGATTTACATCTGTTGTGTGCCCAGCTCAACCCAGGCAGAGGAGTGTGTGGTTCTGCATCAGAGTCAAGACATCATCTGGGGTCCTCGGGGGTTTCTCTGCCGATTTCAGTGGATTTTAGATCATCATGGGATTAAAACTGCGTTCTTTCCACTTCTGATGGAGCTTATCTGTACCCTCTTATCGTGCTCCTTGAAGAGGAGATCTTCCCTCCCCTTTTTCACTGGGGAATTTTTCATTTTCCTCGTTTTCATTGATGCCCTTTTCAGCTTTCTGCCCTACTCCTCTTCCCCAGGCTGGGCATGTCAGCGTGCAGGGGAAGGGCAGCTCAGGGTACTTCAGCCTGCCATAAAGTTGGCTGAAACTTGCCAGATTCAGAAAGAATGTTCATAGACATTTATCACTCAAGCCACAATCAGTGAAATAAAATACCCCAACCCTGCAGATGTCTAATGTTTTACCATTTTTTCACTAGCTGTAAAGCTACTTACACTTTGGGAATTCTCATCAGAAATACCAAATGCTATGAAAAAAGGCCAAAAAAAAGAAAAAAAAAAAAAAGGCCTGTGACATTTGGGGATGTTCTCCTACCTCTGTACTTCCCGTTGTCTTGAGAGCTTTGTTCCCCTCCCTACCTTGAGTGGAGATCTCAGCCCCAGCTCAGTGCCATTGGAAAGACCCCGACAGTGGAAGAAAGCCACCTTCAGGAAAGAGTCATATAGAAAAGGAGAGCGACTGCAAGTTGGTCTTGTTACAGTTCATCCCCTCCCTTGTAAAAGCCTCATTTCTACTGATTTCATTATTTTTTAAATCTTGTGGTTTGCTGGGTGTGCAGGTGTTTCAGGAGAGGGTCTGATGAGGACCTGCAGATTCCACCTGACGTTGTCCTCGACCTTCTGCGAGACCTCCTGCTGCACACCCCATCCTCCTCCTCCTCGCCCAAGCCAGTTAGACAGTAATACCCAGCACAACAGGATTTGAAAGGCCACTGTAATAACAGCAACAACATAATTGCTTTTGTTTATCATAAATTTCCTTTTAGCTAGTTTTATTAAGGATCTTGGGCTTAGGTGCTGATAAATTAACATAAATTGCTGTCTTATTAATGGCTCCCACTCTAATCTTTCTTGTGATGAGAAAGACTGGGGTGAAAATTCACAGCAGAAGTTGCATTTTCTGGCAGGTTGTTTTATTATTATTATTATTATTATTGTGTGGTTGGTTGTTTCTTTTTTTTGTTTTGTCTAATTGTAATTAACTAACAGTTGGGAAAGTCAGCCTTGCTGTGTCACCTGCAATTGCTAGGGTCCAAGCTACAGCTGTAATTTAGAGGGCTGGAATAATCACATAATTACTCTATAGTGATTATGGGAGACTTGCATGGTCAGTGGATAAGAGAGATTAAATGGCAGTGGAAAAAAGATGCAGACATATGTTACTAGTTAACTTTACCACTTTATATTAATCCTGTCCCGCACAGGGAAAGTGCCATACTTCTGCCAGAGGACTGGATGGCACAAAAGCCTTGCCCAGCCTGCAGGGAGCATAAAGCCCTGGTGCCCTGCTTCCAGTAAGTGAGAAGATTTGTTTTAAAAGAGCAAAATAGGAAGGAGGGAGATTAAGTCCTGGAAGTAATATGCTTTTCTTTGGTCTGGCATTGCTAAGGCAGCCTTGCACACATTTTCCTTGGGATGGCAACGCAAAGCTTGTGGGCTGAAGCAGGAATTGGGTCACACCTGTCTGCAGCAAAGTCCGGTGCAGCATTTGGCCCAACAGGGCTTCGAGGTGTTCCGAGGAGACAAGTAGTCTCATGACCAAATCATGCTGCTTTTCTTTGTTGTAACAAGATATTTTCAATCAGTTCTGAATGCTCAAGAAGGAAGGTTGGAGGGGCTTGACTCAGGTGGGGTTTTCCCAAGTTTTTTCCCATGCAAAGGAAGAAGTGTGATTTTATGGTGCTACTGCTCCTCCATTAAAAGAAAGCATGAAAACTGTGGTCATTTTTGTTAATGAAAGAGGGAGACTGGTGAGACTGTAAAGGGATGCTGCAGCTCTCCTTTTCATGCAAGAAAGTGTTAGGGGCGTGTTTGTTCCCACCCCAGCTGGGCAAACGGGACCAGCAAAGCAAGGAGCCGTGTGGGCTCACCGTTCCCCTTCGCCTGCCTGGGGTTCACCCACAGGCCTGATCCTGCATGGAAACATATGTCTGAGCTGAATGGGGGTCTAGCAAGTTTAGGTTCAAGGTGGCCTTGGGCTTCAAAAGGCATTTATGGGCACAACCTTGGAGCTGTATTCTCCAGGCGTTCTTGGGTGCTGCAGGGTGACATAGACTAGATTAGACTGGAATATTTCAGTTGGAAGGAACCTTATAATGTTCGTCTGCGGGGAGAATCCCCGACATAGGTTCGGGCCTGAGAAGGCGGAGGAAGAAATGCAGCCGACCCAATATGAGTGATAAAGCATACTT
>JANZLQ010000027.1:22463288-22501433 GCA_026212715.1 Elanus axillaris | reverse complement strand
TAGCTAACTGAAACATACCTTCCTGATACAAGGGATCACTAGACCCATGCCCTTTGTCTGCAAGCCAATCCCCAACATTCGTCTAGTCCAACTGCCTGACCACTTCAGGGCTGACCAAAAGTTAAAGCCTGTTGTTAAGGGCATTGTCCAAATGCCTCTTAAACACTGACAGGCTTGGGGGACCTCTGTGGGAGCCCTGAAGACATGAAGGATCTCTTCCCTGCTCCCAGCCCTGTCCTGGCTCCTCTGCTCATGAGGGGATTTTCAGGAGGGTAAATCCACTCGTGGAAGCGTCCAGCCAGAGCTGCTGTCAGGGATGACCTGGGAAAACCGATGAGGGTGACCGCCATGCACGAGGACAGGGCTTGGCTGAGAGCAGGACATTCCAGCAACCACGCAGAGGTGACCGCTGGAGACGTTGGCAAAGACCGTGTTTCCCAAGGCGAGGGGGTGGGTGGTTTGTTTCATTTCCCTAAAAGTTTAGGGCAAAAAAGCTTCCACTGAGATAAAAAACCTGCTTTAAAACATTGCTGGATGGGCTCCCTTGGTGAGGAAGGGAGGCTGTCTGAAATCTGCTTCCCAAACACCGCTCTGTTATCAGTTGCACAGGTACAGTGTACATGAGGTTAATAAAGACAGAATAGGAGGGGATTAGTAGCGCATTGCAAACAAGTTTGTGCCAAGTGGCTTAAGGTTCATCCGGTCCCGCTTCTAAATACTGATTTCTGCTGTTTTCACCTTCCAAAACACATAAACTGTTGATTTTGATTAGTAAATGAATTTGTATAGATAAGCTTTAGCCATCTATTAATAGCAAGACGTGCCCCACCACCTTGTCCTTTGACATTCAGAACTGAAACCTGTGGGCTTTGGTGCAGGGTGTCCATGCTGATGTGCATCTAAGTGGCCAAACACAACCCCATTCCTGGGTACCCCATTCATGGTATGAGAGTGTGTAGCACATTTCCCCCCTCTGAAAATCTGTCCCAAGTCCTAGAACTCATTCTTGTAAGCCTTGACAACCAACCTAGTACTACTGCGCAGAAAAGGATGGAGAGGACTGAAGAGCCCCTTAGTTCCCATCGCTTTGTCTCTCCTTCTGCTGATCCTCTGCAACTGTTTAGGTCTGGAGTAACTAATAATAGAAGAATAACTATATATAACTGTTCTAGAAGAATAGAAGAAGTAACTAATAACAGAAGTCAATTAATGCTGCGCTGGCACAGTTCATGTGGGGGGAGACAGCATTTCTCCAGGCTGAGTCTGGTTCTTGGCTTTGAGTGAGTTTCTTACTACTGTTTTCAATGAGAAGGGGCAGTTGCATCACATCTAATATTCAATGGGAAGCTTGAAAATATTCTTAAACTCCCTATCACCCTTCCTCGTGCCCTGGGCCCTGCTTGATCTGATTATCCAAATCCACCAAAACTCTCAGCCACACACTGGATTCAGAAGCAATTTAAGAGCTCATTACCTCTAATTTGTTTTTAATTCTTCTCTCTGTAACCCAGAGAGCTGCTAGCAGTTTTGGATTGATTATGGGGGTCTGCTTCTGGTAAGTAAAACTCCTTGGAAGAAGGCAGAAACTTATTTGGAGGATATGGGGGGCATTTCACACTACTGCTTCCAGATTGACTCCTTGCGGCATCCCATTCAGGTTGTGCCTGTGCAAGAGAGTCTGGCAGCAGCCAAGTGAGAAACTCAGGCATTTCCCCACTTCATTAGGACATTTGGGGCCCATGAGCTTTTCTGTCCTTTGCAGCAAGGGATCTGGTTATTTTTGACCTCCTACCATAGGCTTTCAGCACCTTCATCTACCCTGTCCTCCATCTGCACACACAGTAGGACTAAATGCTTTGCTCTAATTAAAGCCATTTGACTTAATATAGGCAATGTGTGGGAAGGCGATGCGCCTGTGACATGGGAGGGGGGGCCTCGTTGACTGAATGATCCTCTTCTGGTCTTCAACTTGGGTATCCTCCACTCCCAAGGTCAAGGGAAGATCTTCACCCCTTTTATATTTCTCCATGTGTAGAGCAGGGGGGCTCTGCTCCTGTACTAAACTGATGCCTTCACGCTCCTAAAACGGATCAGCATCCAGCCTGCCCTCTGCCAAGGGTACCACCGCCATCCCCAGACCCAAAGCTTGCCCGTTGCACAAGACCATGGCAAGAAGACCGGTTGCATCCCTGCGAGTACCGGCTGCTGCCAATCTCCTCTTCCAGCACAGAGATGTTCTGACCCACGCAGATGGGGTCAGGGTGCCCAGAGGACACCACGAGCCACGTCATCATGGCAGGTAATGGGCCATCACTTTGCATCTCTTCCTTCCTATAGACCATTGCTCACCCAGCAAAATCCGCTATACTCTCAATATCCACCTTGGCGGTGCCCTCAGGAGACTCTGGTGGAAGGGACAAAGCAGATGTCACAGAAAACGGGCTGGCGACGGGGGGAAACGCTGTTGCGATAAAAGAGCAGCAGCTGCAATAAATGGGGAAAATGTGCAGCCCTCTCTGCTCCCCGTCTGCACATTTAAGCCCCAAACCCACTTCTTAGAAAACCTCTCCACTCTCTGTAAAGGTTGGAGATGGAGGCATCAGTTTGCCTTTCCCATGAGGGGATTATTTCTGGGGTTAAAATAGCAAATCCAACCCAATCTCTGGTGGATGCTCTGGCATTGGGGCTGCCCACCCCAGGAGATGGCAGCCTTGCACAGCGTAGGGTTCTTGGGGCTCGGCTGATCCCACCCAGCTATTCGAAAAGAGCCTAAAATATTTATCTGCAGATATATATTTGGATCTGATTTTTTTTTTTTAATTTTCCCCCTCTTTGTATCTGAAAGATCTCTTTCTAGCCTTGCCGGCACAGTGGTCTTTCAGAAAAATGAGACCTTGCAATCTTGTCTACTTTCTGACTTAAAGCCTGCAGGGTTGTGGGGTTTTTTGTTGATTCACAGTGGTGAAAAAAAAAAAAAAGAAGAAAATAAATTACTGCTAAATGCTTTAAAGCTAATCTGAGTTTCCTGGTAAATAGAAATCATTAAAATCCAGCATGTTTTACAACAGAAAAGGTGAAGTGAATTTGCAGAGTGCGTGTTTTTCCTTCCCCGTGCTCATATTAAGGCTTGCTCATAATATTGAATGAGCCTTTTGGCCAGAGATGTGCCGAGCCTTGCCCCTGTTGATCAACAGGGATTAAAAAAGACACCTGGGACTGCTCACGCCAAGGTAATGAAATAGGAATCCGAGGGCTCTGGAGAGCAATTTGGGAAGTTTCCTTTCTTATTGCTAAGGCCAGGGCAGGATTTTCCCCAAATTTAGTATTCTGTCTGGGAGAATATAAAATAATGAGACTCCTGCTGCTTCCCAGGGGAGACGCTTGAATTGCCTTAGAGATATCACTGTCAGCCTGAGGTTTTTTCCTGTCTAAAGCTGATCTGAAAAAAGGGACAAAGAAGAAAGCAGAGGGAACATGTGCCTGTTTTCATGGTTTCTGGTGGGCAAAAATGACTTTTATCATTTATTTTGAGGGGGCCAAGTTGTTTGTTGGTTCATATTATGTAAGAAACGCCAGGATTATGGAGTTCACTATTGAAAATCTTTCTCTTTGCAGAATGAGAGGAGAAGCAGAGGAGTGCTCACAGCCTGCTCTGAAGGCCTCTGAAATCAATGAGGAAGGGATGCTATGAGGCTGGAAAAGCGCAGGGAGTTTCACAGTTGTGCACTGAAGGGAACAAAAGCTAGCATGATAAAAAAAGAGAGAGCAGCTGCTGGAGCAGTTGGGGGAGGAGAGGCTGGCTGCAACACGCTGGGGTTTACGACAGGGTGGCTTTAGGGCACGAGGAATGCAAACGCCAAGGAGGTGCTCAGAAAAGTCCCACCAGCATATTCCTTCCAAGTCAGGAGGAGGAAAACCAAAGTGCCCCGTGCAGAGGGCTGGGAAAAGCTGCTGAGAAGGAAAGCGGGTGCTGGCAGGCTCTGGCTGGGGTTTTCCAGGATAAGTTATTGCTGCTAGCTGGGGAGAGGAGAGAACTGAGCATGAAGAGCAGAAGTCAATAAGGAGGGATCCAACACTGTATCAACTTCCTCGCCACTAGATCTGCCCCGATGCTGAACACGGACCTGTTGTGTCTCCGATGTTGCACCTCGGGCTCACACCGCTGGCTGCAATCACCGACGGTCCCCAAGGAAAGCCCGTATTTTACACATTTATGGCACATCGGGGGCCGCTTTGCAGAGTGGAGCTCTGCCAGGCTGCAGGTGGGCTTGCAGACAAGGTGGGAAGGACAAATGTGCCTCCATGGTGGCTTTTAATGGGGCCCTGTGTGCAAATTAACCCTGCCACACAGCCACTGACCCCCCAACCATGAAGAAGAAATGTGAGAGGTTTAGCAACCATCCCTATTGACAAGTTAAGCGAAGTGGGGAGCTGGGCAAATCATAGAATCACAGAATGGTTTGGGTTGGAAGGGGCATTTCAAGGTCATCTAGTGCGACCCCCCTGCCATGGGCAGGGACATCTTCAACCAGACCAGGTTGCTCAGAGCCCCGTCCAACCTGGCCTTGAATGTTTCCAGGGATGGGGCATCGACCACCTTCATTGTAAAAAATTTCTTCTTTAAAATAATATCCCAACTTGTTGCATGAATTGCTGCTGGTCATTTGGGTGGTGGTGCCTGGAGGTTGCTCGTCTTTCACCTTGGATGGACCTGGAGGTTCAGGCACTTGCAGCTGTAGGAAATGCCACTCAAACGTGGCTGCTTTTGGGAAGCTGCCCCCTGAGATTTTGGGTGGGAGAAAGTGTGCTGGGGGAACTGGTCAGCTGTTGGACACCAGAAATAAGCAGTGGCTTCAAAGTGGGTTAGGAGGTTGGATCACAGCAGCCTCAGGGATGAGCCAGCAGAGCATGGGAAAAGTTAAAGTTAAGAACAGAGTTTGCTAACAGTCCTGGGGACTCAGTGAAGGAAAATCTGAGGATAAATCCCCAGTGAGAGCTGCTTCCCAGTCTCTCTATCCCTCTGGATGTAGGTGAACCTAGTCCACTTTCATCCCATCGGGATGCTCTTAGGAGCAAAACCTGCTATGGGGCTTGTGGAGGATGTGCCAGCTTTCTGCTGGGTATCCGTCTTTGTTAGGGCTGGCACAGAGCTGACATCTCTCATCACCCTGGACCCTTTCTGAGCTGCTCTTTTGTTCACTGGAGCAAAAAAACCAGGTCTCGTGAGGGGCAGGGCAGCTGGGGCCATCGTCTGAAAATAAAAGGCCCCAGGGATAAAGGAGAGCTCGCGCAGCCCTGTTTCACACAAAGGGGAATAAACATATGGAATAGGTTAACAAGTGAGGTGGCTGAAGCCGTGCTATAAATAAGATTATAAATAAGTTCAAGAGGCATGTCGACAGGCTGCTGGGAAAAAAAAAAGAAGAAAAAAAAGCCAGTGGGGAGGAAGGGATTGAGGATATTAGGATGGGGGTGGAGGGACCCAAAAGGCAAGCTTATGATAAAAGGAAAATAAGACAGAGAAGCAGTCTGTTCTTTTCTTGTTCCAGCTGTGCTGTGAGTTGGAGGAGGGAGCTGTTTCCGACCGACATGTCTGAACCAACGGTGATCAGTCCGTGCAGCATAAGGCAGGTTTTGCCCATAAAATTGGATAGTGTTGAAGAGAGTCGGCAGCATGGTGTAAGAAATTGGGTGTTACGTGCCTCTGGTTTTGGAGCTGCTCTAAGGGATAGAGGTGTGGGTTTGGAGGCTTGTATGATCAGAAATATATCTGCAGGGTGACAGATGTCTCCTGCACGGCATCCTGATGAGAGGGAAAAGTCTGAGGGTACATGGGGAAGGACCTCAGCTTTGGGGAGCACCTCGGTGAGGAGCAATGGCAAAGTGCAGAGAGGCCTCCATAAAACCCTCCTCTGCAATGAAGCGTGAAGAAGTCATGTTGTGATGGAGTGAGGTCTTGTGTCGGGAGAGGAGCTGCACTGTGGTGGTGCCTGAAGGCTGGTGGAGACACGGAGGTGCAACACTGGTGTGAGAAAGATCAGAGACAGCTCCTGCCTCAGCCCCACAAAACATTAATTTCTCTCACTGTTTACAGGGATATGGGGTCAACAGGCTTAGGGAGAAGGAAGAAGTAGATTCAAGTAAACCACTTTGACATAGCAGATGTTTTTTGGGGCTGCTTTGGCTAACCAACTTTTAAGTAACTGAAGTGTGACCAAAGTCCACCAAAGCCACCAGTCTCCAAGATTTTAAGTAATCTTTTTTTCCTGCATAACAGACCTCTTCAATAACTCTGCACTGGAAAATCCCAGTGCTTAAATCAAATGGAAGACGAGTCCTGGGCTTTGCAGAGGAGAATGTTTCTAAAAGCCTCACATGGACAAGCATCCCCTGGCCAAATGGAGAAAACATCCCATGCTGTGATACTTGCAGATCCAGCCAAACTGATTTTATCAGCTATAGCAGCCACTATTTTGGCTGCCATGGTGGGAAATGAGCTGGGAATCTCCAGAGTGAGAAGCCAAGGTTTGTTAAACCGGGATTTTAACACATGTTCGTGATGGGTCGCATTTACAGGAAATGCAGCTGATAGGTTTTAGGGCGTTTCTGATGCTTGTCCTGACAACAAACTCTTGATGTGTGCTCTGACTGCCTGGAGGCTGGCATCATTCACAACAGAAAGGAGACATTAGATCCCCTGCATTGCTTGCTTTGAAAATGAAGCTCTCTTGCTACTTGAATGAGCCCTGTAGAGATGTGTCTATCTTGGAAAAGTGATAGTTCATCTTTTCTTCGGCTGGGTTGGGACTTCTCTCACCACCTTGGCCGTAACAGGTCTTTCTGAGAATTTAGGCAGAAGAAAGCCCAGTTTGGGAATGCTGTTGCAAATGCTAGTAGCTACAAGGGGCAAGATGTCTCCGGTGAAACTTGCTGGTGAAAATTTAGGCATTGAAGAAACGTTTATGGCAATGACTCTCGTGCCTGTGAATGTTGAGATGCCTGGGCAGGTAGCTGTGTTTTCTGTGAGTCGCTGTTTTTTGTGACTTCCAAAATTCCAGCTCAACTGAAATGCCTGCATGTAAGTCCCTTTGCAGATTTGGGCCTTGGCGCAAATGTTTCAGTTCAAAGTTTTCCCTATACATGTCCAGAAAATAACCTAATATGATGCTAGCCGTTAGACATCATAGCCTAGTGAAAGCATCATCAGATGCTTCTGCAGAGTTAATTCATCCATTCATTATTAATGTGTGCCTGGAATTTCAATTTACTCTCATTAAAACGTGATTGATGGTAAAGATACAGCAGATTACAGTCACACCGCATCAGCTCCTTCCTCGCACTCAGCAGAACAAGCCAAGCACTGCTTCATGGGCAAAACCAGGCCTTTTGCTTTGCTTTCTGTGCAAAAGTGGGACTTTGCCAGTCTCTCTATCGCAACTGCTTTTCCTTTGCCTCTTTCAAAACAAAAATTGCTGCTACTTCATTGCCATGCTGTAAATTGACAAGAACGGAGAGAAACACAGAGAAAACATATGAAAGATGTCACTACTGGGCTTGCAGTTTTAATGCAGGCACAGTGAAGAGATGCTGAAGGGGGTGACACTGATGCCCCGATGCCTGAAGCTGGTGATGAGGGATTCTCCACCATTAAACAGAGCAGTCTTGCCATGCTGCACGGTCACTACCACCCTCCTCCTCCTCCAAAGGCGGACGGTGATTTCCTGCATAGCCTGGCCAGGCTCCAAGCTATGCTCTGAGCCAGACCTTGGCCTGTAGTTATACAGGAGTTAAGGCCTCATTAGTTTCTTATTCCCACGTCAGCAGGCTGTTAGCAGGCTCTGAATTGGCCAAGCGGTTTCTGGAGGCGAGCCAGCGGGCAGCAACGTGGGGCTCGATCCCCCACAGCGGGCGCTGGTCCATTGGAGAGATGCATTTCACACGTATCCCATGATACCGGTCCCAGTTCTTCTTCCCCAAGGGGATCCTGCTTGAGTTAAGTTGCATAGTGGAGGGTCCCAGGAGCTCCATGCCAGACTCCACTGTTGATCCAGGCTCCTGGGGAGATGTTTCTCCACCAGCTACTTTTCTCTTCATCTGTCCTCTGCTCTCCACATTCCCAGGTGTCCTGATGCAGAATAAGCTCTTTTCGATTGCTTGGTTCCCCAGAGAGCTGTCTGTAATCCTGTGTGTTGTGTCGGATGGTGCTCTGCTCTGCAAACATCTAAAGAGTTGGCTACCCTTTCATCTCTCGAGCCAAATTTTCAATGCTAAGTCGAAGTCAGCAGGGTCTAACCTGGTCTTCAGATCTTCTTCTGGGCAGCTCCAGCCTCAGCCTGCAAGGAGCCGCTCTTTTCATCTGGCACTAGATGCAAAATCCACTGGCAAGAGTGGGGGAGGCACCGTTGCAAATCATGCTTAAAATTCAAGCTGGCAGGAGAGCTCTGAAATGCCTTTGAAAGGCTGAGCAAAACATTTATGTAAGGCTGTGCAGCCCATCCCTGGAGAAAGGAGAACTGCTGGTGTCCCAACATGATTGGGTTTTTTCACCTGTTCCCTCTTGATCTCGTTCATGCCTTTTTTTTTTTGCTGTCCTTAGATCTCCTCGGTAATATGGTCCATATGTTTATTATCCTTCCAGTGAAAGCGACACCAGCGTTCACGTCGCGCACTTCTACCTTGCAATGTTTTGCCAGCGTGCAGCAGTTTGCTAGGAGGAATTTCAAGCCTTTTCATAATTTCCAAAGGTGGCAATTAGATCACTGCCTCCCAACTGCCTCTTGCAGTGAAAATAAACTCCCATTTCCTTTACTCTCCCTCATACCAATACCCAGGAATTTCCGAATGCTTTGTGTCATTCTCCAAAGCTCTGTCCCTCCAGGGTAGTTGCAGAGTATCTGAGACAAGGTCACGGATCACATATACAGCTCTCTAGGTGAGATGTAGCTGTTCCTTTGCAAAGCAAAACCTCTCGTTGCCCCTGATTTACACACTATTCCCCTTGCAGCTCGACACCATCTGGGTTGCTTTCTTTTCTGCAGCATTACAGATGGGAAAGGTTTTCTGCCCTGGGAAATGAACTGCTTTAGATATCACATGAAGAACATGGGTGCCTGGGTCCTTTACTTCCCTCTTTCTCTGTTGTCTTTCTATTTCCCTGTGGTTGAGCAGGAGATGTGATTGCTAAGCACAGTCTGTTCCTCTGTGTACATCTTGTGTGGTGAAGTAGTGGTGGGTTTGTTAAGAATGTGAAATTACAGATTCAGAAACAGAGGGGCATTTTCCAGGCTGACTTTGGTGTCGTCAAGATCCATTTAGTGAATCGCACCAAGTCCCCTGTTCAGGCAAAATTCCAGCTCAGGACACCAAGCTTTTACAGACTTAAATTTTACTGTGTTCAAATTGTTTTTAAGGGATGGACTCTGAAACAGCATGAGCTTACAAGGAAGTTTCTGGGTGTCTCAGGACATTCACTGCCACTTTCTGAAAAGCTACAAAAGCTCAGCAGAGATTACATCGAACTTACCTCCAGGAAAATAAAAAAAACAAAGACTGCAGGAGCTAAGCAGTTAAACAGGAGGAGAGAAACCAAAGAGCCTGTTTATGAAGAGGTTTTGCAAATCTCAGTGAGAAAAGCCCGGTAATATTTTGGGGTAGGTGAACCAGAGACTTAATAGGAAGAAAATATCCCACATACTGTGGAGAAACTATTCCTAGTCAGAAGTCTTGAGCAGAGGGATCAAGCACAGCATTTCATTCAGAGTCAGAAGAAATTGCTGCTGAAAGCAGAGATATCACCAGTCTGTCTGAGTAGCCCCACGGATTGCTGTTCATTCATGCTAATAACTTCGAACAAAGAGAATTCAATGGAAATTTCACCAGCAAGTGGCACTTCTTCCAGACCTGTGCTGTCAGGCAGGAAGCTCAATATAGATTTGAGATGTTTGGGATCTGAAGCTTCAGTAATACAGAAGACCTAATGGCCTTCCTGTCAGATTGTCCAAACTACAAAATTCAAATCTTCTCGCTACTGGCTGTGACTTCAGGTATGCAAAAATTTCATGAATTCTTTCTGTAGGCTTTTAAAGTGAGTTATCACAGTCTGAGATGGGAGCATTATCCCAATGGCTTCATTTTGAAGAGCTGATGTTTCTTCTTTCTTTAACAAAGAAAGAAGATGCAAAGTTGGGAATGTGATGAGCCCTGTGGTTAGGGGGAGATTTCTGTCCTGGTTCAGGAGACGTTCGGTGGTTGCATTGTGCTCTCTAATTTTTTATAGGTGGGTAGTAAATGTACAGTTTTCTGCTTCCTTTTTGAGTGTAGGAGGTCCGAGATCTGGATAAACTGCTTTCAACTGCTTGATAAGATGCTTTCTTTTATGTATGATAGTGAACTTTTGCCTCATACAAATGCAGGCCACATGACCAAAGATGTGTGATGGATTTCCTTCTCCTCAAGTGATGATAGTCAATGAACCAACCTTGTGTTGAGTATAGCACAACACTGAAAAATGACATT
Source organism: Elanus axillaris (assembly GCA_026212715.1). Taxonomy (NCBI): domain Eukaryota; kingdom Metazoa; phylum Chordata; class Aves; order Accipitriformes; family Accipitridae; genus Elanus; species Elanus axillaris. Next base: position 22,490,918 of record JANZLQ010000027.1, on the reverse strand, counting down.
CAATGGCATTGACTGGTTTGCTATTTCAATAGCAGTTCTTGTTTAGGCCCTTAGAGGCTCTCCACCTTTTCTCTCATGTCCATACTGTCCAACAGTAATGTATCTGTACCACTTCCACGGTGAGGAAGACTCTACTAAGGAAGAGCCAAACTATTTGGGCAAAAAGATAGTGAGGAGTCCTGCTTAGCATTTGTTTCACACTGCACCACTCTTGAGCATTTGTTTAAGCCATCACACAAAAGGAAACTTGTCTAACTTGAAGAAAGTGTCTAGAGAAAGGCCAGTTTTTGTGTTTTAGGTGGATTCTACCGTTGATTAAAAATATTTGCTGACCTCAAGAAAATGGAGCTCCTTTGCATTGCAATGACTCCGCAAGCCCAGCATCAGAGGAAGTGGGGAGATGTGGCTTGTGCTGTCATGAAGGAACCACAGCGTAACCACCAGATTCAGTTTAAGCCCCCAGATAACCCATTTATTGGAACTGATTTCCCAAAGAGTGGGCTCTTATCTGAATTACATAGGTATCTCCTAAGCTTGCACGTTCACTTCCCAAAGGAGTCTGGAAAGATCCTATTTTCCAGTGGTACTGATGGAAGCTCTGGACTCTAAGCCCTGTACCTGATTTTATGCTCAAGGAATATTTTATACTCCTCATGGACATTTTATACTCATGGAGTGTGAGTTTTCTGTGATATAGCTCTAGGTAAATATTTATTTTGTAGTGCTCTCCAGAAAGTTGCATTTCTCCTGCACTTTGGAAAGGAAAAGTCCCGGATTAAAGTGGCTACAAGAAGCTTTACTTGTGCAACTCGTGTATATGGGCTTGCATAGCTTATGACTGTGCTTTATCTCCTGGATTAAAGCCTTCTTCCTTGGCATGAGAGATGGCTGCGAAGGAGACACAAAGAAGCATGTGTGAATGCACGCTCACAGTCAGTTTGTTTTGTTGCTGTCTCACCATAGTTCATTCTGCCTTCACACACAAGGCTATGTCTGTGCGTAAAAAAAATCAGCTGGCAAGGGAAGGAAAATCTAACCCGGCATAAAGACTTAAATGCTTCCTTGGAGCATGCCAGCTCCAAGCAAGCTGGCAAGGCTGCCCTCTAATTTTGGACTTTGGCATGCAAAGAGACATCTCATTCCCAGCAAGGGAAGAAGCTCTCCTTAGGTCTAGGTGTTAGGGGCACGGGAATGAATACATGGGATTTCTGTTTCCATTCGCCTGGAGATGTGGATGAAAATCTGAAACAACACCTGCTGACTGTCAAATCTGAATGAACTCGCTGGGGGTGGAAAAAAAGTGGGGGAAGAAGAAATCTACTGCTGCATTTGCCCATATTTTACCTTTGGCACTCATCTATTTGGTAAAATCATCAGCTGTCTGGGAGTCTGCCTGTTGCTTAGCAGCAGAACAGCTCTCCTGATGCTCTGGAGGACTCTATCTAGGGACATCTCAGAACAAAGTATAGGTCCATTATTGCTCTCAAAGAGCAGATTTCTTTTTTTCTTTATCCATGAATTATAGCAGCAAGTAATTTACAGAGAAAATACCTTGTTACTCAGTAATTCAGTTTAAGGATGTATAGAAGGAGTCTTGATGTCTTATTTAGAGTACTTTGTTATTCACAAAATTTATCTGGGTCTTCTTGCTGCCAATGCTATCATGGGCAAATGTTTGCATGTAGAGTAAGACATATGTATCATTCTGGCTTGTTGATAGCCTCGTGGATCAATAGCTGTCAGTGGATTATAGATAATCTGTGCCTTGCATTGTTGCTTGGTGGGAGTTGGGGGGGTGCGCTCAGAAATTCAGATAAGACAATAAATAAGTAGGCACGTGGGTATTTGTTTTGTTCTGCATTGACATCCAGGTAAGCCAGAGGTACCACTTTATGGTTTTCTGTGCAGCACCGGATGACCAGCTATGAGGATGGTAGAGAAGAAGCAGTACAGAGGTACACGCTGGCTCTCAGTGCAGTTCTCCAGTCACTTACACCATCATCCTATTCCTGAGCACCCCAGGACAGACATGTGCACTTAACTAATCATAAATCCCTTTCTGTCTTTTCACAGTCCTATTGGCCAAGCCCCATTTTGGAAGGTATACAAACTTTCACCCTGCACAGCTGGATCCAGTGGTGCAGCAGCTGAAGTAGCTGATGCTTGAGCAGGTGGCGTATGGGTGAATAGTTCGGTGAAGACACATGACAGCATGGGACTGGACAGGAACAGAAATTCAGCCTCCACGCAGGTGGTCGAGTCCTTACGAACAAGACTGAAATCGTCCTGTGTGTTCTACTCTGCTTTACCACCTCCTCTTGGAAAACTTCATCCGACTTCAGCCAGTCGTATGGTCCAGTGCAGCTGCTGCACCTTCTGCATGCAAATTCCTGTTGGCTGATCTTAGTGTAGGAGATGCTTTTCCATGAGGTCCTGTGCCTGGTGGGTGGATGTGCAGAGTCCACTGTGGCTCTTGGCACACCACCTCGGACTCCTGTTGGGGCTGAGCACCACACTGGCCCACGGTGTCTTCTTGCAGCTCAACTTCCTCCTGCTGCAGTTCAGTGCCAGAAGAATTAGAAAATCCAGTGACTTCCCAACAGGCCTTCAACCCTGTTGCACAGCTTAGCTGGGGAGGCTGTCAACCATATTTACCCCGGGGACTAAAAGCTGCAGAGTCCTGGCTCTGGCCCAGCCCCTTCTCTGCACAGCAGCCCCATTGCAAGCAGCCAAAATCTGCTTTTCAGGTTCCCTGCTGTCTCCTGTGCCTATTTCCTATCTCCTCCCTGTATGCCATGTTCCTTACTTGGAGCAGACCTTCATGGCTGCCTCCCTGCGATCCCACCACTAATCCAGGAGCCATTGCCAGCCCTGTTCTCCAGCTCACTTTGGTCCCAAAGCACGTCCTGTTGCCTTTCTTTGGAAGAAGAGCTCACGACCTTCTTTTTTTCCACTTGACTTTTTGAATGCGTGCCCAAAACTCATCATTTTTTTTGGCTCTGACGGCCAGCAGACACCTTCATGTTGGCCTCAGAGTGGCAGGGCAGACGGTGCCTGAGTTTAGAGCTGGCACACAGCACGCAGGGTGGATGGACATCGACTTTCTTACCCAGTTACTCTGGGATGTGTTGGCATCTCTTCAAGCAATTTTTTGCTCAACCTGAAAATTCCTATCTCTTGCTGTAAAGGTAATGGGTAACGTTATGCAGCACCGAGGATAAATTCAAGGCCCAAAAGATTCCTGTGTCGTAAAGAGGTATTTTGAACTTCTGGCATTAGATTTAACTGATGGCGCCCATTTGAATCAAGCATGTTGCTGTACACCAAAGCTCACCTCTTCCAGCTGGCACGAGGAGATCTGGCTCTGTTTCGTCTGCTTTGCACCTCATCAGCAGCGAGGATGATGCTGGAACCAATTTAGGTGGTGATGTGGTAGACAGCGTGTGAGGCAGAGCAGGATGTTGGGAGTGGCTCTGCATCTGTCTCCCATCATGGGGTCTGGCCGGGATTTTTCGGCTGGCTGTGAGAAGAGCAAAGCTTAGCGAGCGAGGAGCACATGCACCCACGGCGCACAGTCGCGCCTGGGATTGCAACCGGGGGGGGAGCTGCGTTTAATGAGGGAGGTTATGGCATGAAGTTGGGTGTTGTAAGAGCTGAGCTCTTCTGCCGGGACTGTGTCACTCACTTGTGAGATTTGGGTTTGTCGCTTCAGCCCTGCGGAGCCTTAAACTCTTTCTGCAGTTGTTAAAATGCACAAAATGGTCTTGATGGGGTGTGGTGCAGCTTAGTGTTTGGAAAGAAGTGGAAGGCTGGTTTATTGGTGAAAGGAACCTTGGAAAAGCCAAACCATTATTATAACCCTAATTCGTAGGGTAATTGAGGTTGTAAGGGACCTCTGGAGGTCACCTGTTCACCCCCTCACACTAAAAGCAGGGTACCGCTTGCTTGTACTGCTACAAGCGCTTGCAGCGCTTTCTTTACTGGTTGTGCACAGTTCAGTGAATTTTGAGTTTTTAAATATTGTTTCCTTGCAAAATTCCTTCCATTGCTTGTCTGGCCTGCATATCTTCTGTGTTTGAGAGAGCTGTTTGGGCTGGCTTGTGCCAAACTGCAGAGTGGAGCTTTTCCTCTGCGCACCCTCTGCTCCATGGACAACTGCCTGGAAAACAGTCTGATTCAGAGCAGATTTCAAGCCTGTGGATTCTCAGAGGGACATGGCCTAGATCTGAGGGCTCTGGTGCGTAAGGGGAGATCACACTGCATGCACAGAGATGGCTGAGCCACGCGAGGGCCGGCTCCTAAACTGGAGCAGATGCCACCCATTGGGCTTTGCCATGGAACTCTCTGCTATCGGCAGCCCTTGGCTGAGCACACGGACCCCGAGCGGCTCTGCTGTCCCAGCAGGAAGGCAGAGGTGAGCAGCTGGAGGAGGTAACACCAACAGCCATAAGTCTGTCCACTGCAGCCAGGTCTCCAACGCAACCGCGAGCCTTAGCTTGCAACGAGACCCTTGATTTGAGAGGGTCCTCTTGGGCAGCTGAGGCTGAGGGGGTTGGGGCAGGTCTTTACCCTCTTCTTCAGATCCGCGTTTCCTGGGCTTTGGAAACTTTCCTCCAACCCACACCACTCTTAGAAGCCCTCAGCCATTCCTTTGGCCCCAGTTTAAATAATAATGCAACCTTTTTGGTAGTTATCTGTCTTCTACTCAGCACCTCATCAACAGGGCATAGAGCTTATGTCTGCTTCACGTGGACAGGCACCCTTTTTTTTTTTTTTTTTTGCAATCTGTGAAAGGCTAACAGAAGAAAGCTGGTTGCTATCTGTGCTGTTGCTTAATCCTCAGTCTCCAATTCCCTCTATCAGCACTATCAGCGAGACTTTTCTCTCTGCCACCATGTTGCAGAACAGCAGATAACATAATCCTAAATCCCAGGTACAGTTTTGACCCTTCCGCCGTACTGAGCTTATTTTTGAAAGCAAAGTCTCTCGCGTCAGATGAATCACAGCTGGTAATATTCTCCCTTCAGCCTATATTTCCTTAGTATCAAACCAAGCCCCATGTGCTTTCTGCTGTCTTATTTTCTGAAACTATTTTCAGTTTTCATTTGAAAACGTCTTTTAATGTGGCCATGCGTGTAAGAATTTCTGGTAAGAGGAATCAAAAAAATTCTATGATGCATCTTTCCCTCCTAAAGAGCTTTGATTTATGACTAAGAAGAATTATTCTTGCTGCCCATAAAGTAATTTTTCCAGCATGTTGGTTACACACAGGGTAAGATTAGTTCCAAATCCAGATAGCTGTGGATTTATCAAGCCATCTAAAATGCACATACACACACACACACACGCACATATGCTTAAAAAAGATTCAGTGGGCCATTTTTTTCTGTTACATAGAGTAAATTCAATCAAATTAATTATGTTGCCTTGGCTTGCTACCAATGGAGTTGAGACTGGGATACAGCCCAGGGGCATCTATGCTGCATCTGCATAGGTATTACCTTGATCGCCTGTGCTTGTCTTAGACTGGACTTTCTCTCTGCATGCCAATTACAAAACATTAGTAATAGTATATAATTTATTTTATATTAACATATTTGATTTGTTTTATATTAACATTCTCTCACAACCATGCCTGCTTTACTTACAAACAATAATGTCTTATAGGAACATACTTTCATCCTTAACTGCATTACAGTAAAAGCACATGATTCACGATAGTATTTTTTGGAACAGTCCAAGTGGTCTTGGTTTAAGCTGTATGGAACTCCCATGGGTGCTCATGACACATCTATTTAGGGAAAGACTGTGGCTGAACTTTGTGGGTTAATGCATTAAGTAGAAAGGGTACGAGGAGGTCTTTTCCCAGGGAGGGAGCAGCTGCAGCGCTGGGTTTTCATGGCAGCAGTTGTGACCCTGCCATCTCCAGTCATGCAGGCTGGCTTGCAAATCACACACATTGTTGATTTGCATGTGCATGCAGGTGTAAAACCTTCCCCTCCACATCCTCAGAGTGTGCTTAATTCTCCTCCAAGGTAAGGAAATTATTGTTTTCCCCCCCCAGCATCTCCAGGTTGTGATGCCTACTTGACAATGCGACTCCAGAGGCAGGAGCTGGAGGAAAATCCCGACACATCACAGGCTTGGGAGTAAGGATCCTGCAACCCCGAGGTTACCTCTGAACCTCCCCGGTGCCAAGCTGCTGCTCCTTAAACAGTTTATGGCACCTGTCGTGCCTGTGCCACTGGCAGACTGTGGGCTGCAAGGAGCTCAGCAGATCCTGGCTGCTGTGATTGATCCTGGAGCAGCATCAATGATGCTGAAGATTTGAGGTTACCCCAACGATTCAGTTTCAGGACCTGATCTGTGTGATACGTGCTGTAAAACAAGCGTGTGGAGGGAAAAAACCTCCTAAGCAACCCAGTCCTTTCCTAAACGATTACGGATCTCTGTGTAGTAGAGTTTGCCTGTAATTTAGAGAAAAAATTGGATCTTTATTCCCTAAAGCAGTCACATGCTGCTAATGGGATGTTGTGTCCTGTGCACGCTGCAGTGCCTGATGGCACCTCCTGCATCTGCAACTGCCCAGCATCAGCGGCTGCTGGAAAGCTTTTCTGAGCCTTGAGCCAGCTCCATAAAATGGGAGCAAAATCTGGCTACTTTAGAAAAGCCACTCAAAATGGCTTCTGCATCCCTCGTAACTCTCCTTTGTAATGGGAAGTGGTTATTTACATGGTTTGAAGACATCTTTTGAGTTAAGTCAAATAAAACACCAGAAGCAATGGTAGCCAGGATTTTCCAGAGTTGTTTTGGGTATTTCAGGGTTTGGGTACCTGACTTGCCATCTCTTCATGGACCAAAATCCTATGCTGTGGTCCCATTGTCACGTTGCTCACATGAAGACCCCTGAAACTTTCCAGTGACTGGAAGATCTTGCTGCCTGCTTCTTTTTGTAAAAGGAGTTTGTCAGCAAATGCATAATACATGATTATAAAAGCCCACCTTCTGTTCTGGGTCTTTGAGGGTGGAATTAAAACAAGCCACACACTAAAACGTCTCTTTGGGACTGCATACTTAAACATTACTATTTTCCCTCGTGGCAGCAGGAGAGAAAGAGGCAGCGATAACTGATGGCAGAGGAATTTGAGCAGCTGGAATAGGGTAAAATCCAAGAAAACAGTGAAGCTCTGGTAGATTTTCTCCCCACCCTGGAGTCTGAATAGTTTTTCCATCCCACAAAAACCCTCATGGAAGGGAGGTGCTTTTCTCTTCTGCCTGTTTAACAGTAACAAGGAGCATGCTGTGAATAAAAGGTGCTTCCAAGAGCATCTGGAAATATTTCCCACACCAAGCAGAGACTGGTGACTGTTGCTGTAAATGCTTTGCAGCATCCAAAAAAAGAGAAAGTGTGGGGGAAAAGAAACTCAGGGAGGACATTTTCACGGGTAGGGTGACAGCGGGTGGAGGAAGGAAAGCCTGGGTGTTGGGAAGCAGTGGGTGCCCTGTGGTGACACTGGTGTATTCTGCTGGGAATGAAATGCCACCGATCCTGAGCAGCCGCTTGGCTCTGTGATGGGTCACACAGGGTTTGTTTCCAGCTATCCTGGTGCCTTTTTGCCATGGGAACAACCTGGTTAAGAGCCAAGCTTGGCCTGTGGAACCTCGTGCATTGGGGGATTATTCCCACTTGGGTGGCAGGTGTCCCAGCTGGAAGTGGAGGAACCTCTCCCCCCCCCCAGGTTTTTTGTTGCTAATCGAGTCCATTTGCTGGGGTGCCGTTTCTGTGATACTCATTTGTTGGTGATACCTGCCCGTGGCCAATTCACAAAGTAGACAACACCCTGCTGAAATGAGGGTGAGGATCACTTTGGTGCGTCTGGTGGATGGAGTCATCCCCTTCTATATCCAAACCACCTCTGCCATGGGCGAGTGCCCCTTAAAGCTGGAGATGCGGTGAGATCCTGGGACTGTGCTGCTCCTCCCAGGCGTTCAGGAGGGGGTCTGTCTCTCACCTGCCCCCCCCCCCCTTATTTTGAGGCGTTGAAGGTTTTGTAGCCAGTGTGTGAAACTGCAAGAACTTGGTGTTCTGTTGCCATGCTCTGACACAGATTTTCTACATGACCTTGGTCAAGTTACTTGATGTCTCAGTGTTTCAGTTTCCTGTGGGAATATTAAGGCTGGCTTTACCTTGAGAACATGTTCCTTATTGTCTGTGAGGGGCTAGGGGCTCAGGGGAGAGATGGATGCTACATGACTTGGCAACTATGTGTGCTATAAACAGCTCTCACCAAGATGCTTCTCCTTTTCCTTTCTACAAGCACGTACCTCAGTAGTGAAGCTTGCTGTTCAGCCAGTGCTGGCTGCAGAGCTTTTTTTAAGAGCTGGTAAATATGGCCATCTAATGATGCCACTTTTACAGAACAAGGTTGCCTTCAGAAAATGCATAACCCAACCAAGGGCTCATCAGTGGGTCACAAATCTTTTCTGCAAGGGCACGGTTAATTTACCCCAGCTGCTAGAGGTGCTCCAATATCATCTTGTGCTCCAATTCTTTGGCTTGCTGCCCCTCTAACCAGGGCATGTTCGGTATATTACTCTTTCCTGGACAATGTCAACTGAAGACAAGAGATTTTTTTTTTTATTACTTGCTTGATGAAAGCCTGAGATTCTCTGAGCCGAAGACAGAATAGCTTCTGTAACCTAATGGAGGCTGTTCGGCACAGGCTGTTCACTTTTGCTGGCTTCCCAGTGGCAGATTCCCAGCAAAAGCCTCGGAGAGTGATATGTGGAGAATAGATAAAGACATAATATGGCAGAGAAGAAAATCTGAAAGTTTTCTCATGCGTGTGTCTGTCTGTTGAGATGTATTTATTATCAGTTTCATATAATTTTATATTTTCCAACATATTTCAGATATATGGTATGATATAAAAATATGGACTCTCACGACAGTGTTATAAATGATTGGAAATTACCAGCTGGGAAGTTTGTCATCTGCAATATATAACACAATGGAAGCATGTTGTATTAAAAAAATCTATATTTCAAAAATAAAATAATAAAAAAGAAACCCTTGTCACAAGCAATCTGTTTTCCAGGAATATTCTGGATGTAAAGTGGAGATTTATAAACCCTGCAGTGTGTGCACAGAAAATGGATGAAAACACGAGCTGCTGGTTGGTGTTAAACTGCAGTGGCATTCCTGCAGCTCTCTGCATCCAAGGCATGTGTACAGCATGGACCGCTTCCAGCCAGAGATCCAGCAGCGCTGCCTTCCTCCTTTCCAAAATTTCGGAAGACTGCACTTCCCTGGTGGGTTTTGCAGGGGTACAGGACAGATGTTTGCTAGTCAGCAATCGGTCTTGCTAAACTTTGGACATGATTCTGGACTTTTTTTTTTTTCTTTCTTTTTTTCCCCCAGAGACTAGGAAATGAATGGACTTAATTCAGATAAGGATTTGAAGAGCTGCTGTTCATCATGAAAGAAGTAGATGTTTGCCTTTACGTGGAGGTAACTAGATTCTTGACTTACATATATTTCAAGACAATTGTGCATCCGTGGGAATACAATTCATGTTTTTGTGCCAAATAACCAGACATCTGTCAACTGAAATAAAACTGAGTGCATTTGACTTAATAAGTAGCAGGCTGTTGTTGCTAGGACTTGCCACCCAGAGAAGCCATGGCAAATGCTGTGCATTTGGCTATTGATAACTGTTGATCTATGTGCCAATAGCAGTAATAAGGCTAATCAAACCGGCTCATGGAAAGATGAAAACCCCCCCAGACTTTCATCCCAGGTTTGGAAGCAGGCAGTATCTACCATTCTCACGCTAGCCAACACACAGAGGGATGTGGAATGAGCGTATAAAGAGCCAGAAGTGATGAAAAACATACTTCACATTGCATTTCTGTGAAAAATCACCTACAGGAGCATGGTAGTAGGAGAAATGGGCCCACTGACCTGACCAGTAAAGACTCACGTGAGTTCCAGCCAGGGGCTGGACTGGGGCAGGGCTATAAACCTGCTTGTCTTGGCCGGAACAGGGAAGGGCTGCTGAATCCCATTCACAGAGAAAGGAATACCAAATATTTTAATTCAATGGATAGCCTGATGTAGGAGTCCTTCTATTTTATGTCATCCTTGAAATATCCATTTTCCCCAGTCTCTTAACCATCTGCTAGTCATTAATATCCCTTTGGAAAGCCAGGAATTTCTTTTCCCCCCAAAGGCGCATAAGTTTCCATGCTTCCTTGACTCTTCACAGAGCCTCCAAGAAAATCTCTCCCAGCTACTTGCTAAAAACTATCTTTCAGGGAATAGACTTACCGCTGAAGAATAATTCAAGTTTTTCCTTCCATGCAGATATCTTCCGTGAGACCACGGCACCAGTCTGTTCACTTGGGTGGGACAAGTGCACATGGCCAAGGTTCACCTCCAGGAGCGGTCGGTGCGGGTGAGACTCATGGCAGCCAACGGGAACCACCACCTGAGCTCAGCTTCGTCTCCCTTTATAGCCAGCGAAGAGAAATAGTCAGTTCTAGAGGGTGAGGCATCTGCCCTAATGTAGCCATCTGTCTTAGGATGAGATGGATCATGGCCTGATTGCTCTTGATTGGCTATAAAGGGAGAGTAATGCAATTAGTTGAATGGATGGCGGTATTTCAGGAGCTTAATGGTGGACAGGACGGACACCTCTTTTGATCACTTCTGCTGGAGAAGGAGCTGTGTCTACTATATGTGACAGGTCTGAAAAGGATCAGTGAGTGCTTTGGGTTCAAGTGTGCATTAAACTTCATCTGTGCTCCTGGACGGCTGGTGGCAGAGTCACCTCAAGGCTGGACCAAAACCCCGATGCAAAATAAATACCTGAAAATGGACAGAGAGGTACTCACGGGGCTGAAGGTGGATTCATTCAGTCCCTTTCAAATATACTAAAAATAAGCACACACACTAATGGCCTCTTCAATGGTTGAAGAGATATTATCGTTAATGGACTTCCATCCTCACTGTCTACTCTCTGCCTAAAATCTGTTTGGTGTCATTGGCCAAAGTCAGACGATATTGCCTGGGCTAATTCTGTCTGAGTGAGTTAATGGGCAATGTGGGCACCACTCTAGGGATTTCAGGTGGCAGAGCTGTAAACTATTTAGTGAGATAAGGACCGATACTGTTTCAAAATAGTCCAGAGCAACACATCAAAACCAATTTTTGTTTGCCAGAACGATGTCCCCTGCATACTGGCGTATTTTTTGTCCCTCCTTTTTTTTTTTTTTACAGAAACAGCCCTGGGGGGAGGGGGGAAGGAAAAAACCCTCACTAAAGACAAAATTTGGAGGATTTGATGGATCTATATAAACCCTGCAATTTATAAACTTGCAATATTACCTTTGCATAAAACTGGGGAAGGTGGGAGGAAGGGGAGGAATGCATTTCTGGTAATATCTAGCTGCTTTTATTAGATCATAGGCTAATTCCCAATCTTCGTAGAGCGCAGCCTTATTTACATTACATTATCATTTCATTTATGGGCCCCTTGGAGCTCTCAATCACTTTGGGGAGCTCTTTAAATTTGCCTTTCATCACGTATTAATGAAGTGTTAATAGCTCACCCAAGCCATTTTTGAACAAATACCACGTGATGTGTTTGTTTTGTGCAAACAGCCCGTGTGCTTTGCTAATATATGACCAGTGGGGACAGGGTGTATGCCATCTTACTGCTAATTTCTTCTTCCATCTCATGCTTTGCTTGCACACGATGTCCCAGCCCTTTGGAGGCCAGCGTGGACCTTACTGCAGTGAGCTGAACTCCTGAAGCTTTGTGCATCCCATCTGGTGGCAGAGGGCAGGAGAATGAGGCAGAATCACTGAAAATTGGGCAATTTCTGGAGGTTGGTCCAATGCAGGAAATGTGCTAGATTTGCACACATCTGACAGCTGGCTTGCTGGGTGTCCAGAAACGGGTAGAGCGTTGCCTGGAGGAGCAAGGGTGGTGGGTTACCTCTTGCTGCCCAAATCGGTAGGGCTGGAGGTCGGAGTCTGTGCCACGCTCTTCAGTGGGCTCAGGGATTTGGGGATTTTGACTCGCCTGTTGCTGTCTGTCCTCTAACAGTTAATTCTGTCAGTTTATTTCCTTCTGGTTATTGATTTCTGGTGTGTCCTTCCACCCAGACCAAGAGCAAAATTTCCTGGATTTTTTTTTTTTTTTTAAATGACCCCGGTGAATGGATTGAGCTGGGTAAAAAAGGAAGATCTCATTCATGGGCAACTCCATTCTTCTTTGCTAATTTTTTTTGCAAAACAAGCAACCTCCAAATGCAGGGGGAGAAATCCAACCCTTTTTTTCCCAGTTGCCACCATGAGGATGGTGGGATGAATGTTTCATCACCTTTTTTTCCCCAGTAGTCAGGAAACATACATTCCCCACATTCCCTTCTGTGTTGCATCTTGTGTCCCCAGTTCAGGTGGCTTTGCTGAAAAGGAGCAAGAGGGTGAGGAAGGACTAAGAAACTACGTAAAAAGTGTTACATTTTCTTACCTTCCCTTTTTTTTGCCTTCAACTGCTCCCTGATATCTTCTGTCTGGACCTGGCAGTACTTTAGATTAGTGCTCCTGCAATACAGAGAAGAATAAAATCTGAAACTCCGGGGGATCTGCTCCTGGGCATCACGCTAACCAAGTAAGCTGTTGCAGGATCAGGCTGCTGCACTCATACAACTGATGGGAAAAGGCGCGGTGATGTATCTTAAAAACACTTTCAGGAAGAGCTTATTGACAGGTCCTTAATAAATGCTCCGAGCACATTTCAGACGTCAGTCTGTGTGAGAGAGACGGTGATAAAGCTTCAGCAGAAGGTTTTATTGTCCCTAAACCAACCCTCTCTGAGTGATCCCCAGCATCCCCTTGCTGCCGAGGCAGCTGGACAGGGCAGCAGGGAGCTGTGGTGGGGTAATGGAGACTCTTGTTCTGCGTAATGGACCACGATCCCTTTGAAGGACTTGGAGAGACAACGCCTTCCTGAGGAGCAGACCTCATTATTAATTCAGTGTTCCCGTTAACGAGGAATGGTGTTTGCAGCCCATTCCAAAGGACAGGGATGTGTTTCTCCCAGCCTTTGCAGCCCTGCCTGGACCATGCTGTGTTGCAAGATCCATCACGGAGCTCAGCTGAAGGAACACCATAGTGTTTAAACATATTCAAGAAGCATGGTGCCTCCTTTATTTTTAATGCGTCTCCCCTGAATTCTCTAGGATATGTGACAGGATGGGACCCTCTTACAGCTGACCTTTTAATAACAATAAAATCACTCAGTGGTGCACTTTATTTTGATTTATCATTGCACAACATAAAGGGATTATATATCAAAGGAGGCACTAAAATGATAAGACTAATAAGAGACCAAAGGAAGATGGGGAATAGTAGTAGAAGTTTCATTGGTATTTTCAGTCAAAAGAGATAGGAAACCATGGCTTATCTTGAATGGCCCTGGGAAGGATTTTTTTTCTCCTTCCTGACAGCTGAAAAATGCAGAGATCATGTCAAAATCAACTCATATTAAAAAAAAAAAGTACAGGCTATGTAAAATCTATCTCCAGTAATTGGAGTACTGGACATTTTCTGCAGGCTTCAGCTATGTTATTGTTTGCATTTGAATTATTTTCAAAAAGGAGATTTATCCAGAGCCTTCCTGTATTTTGACTTTATTTCTTTTTTTATTATCAGGGCAGTTTGATCCATTGGCATAGCAAATATCAAAAGTTAGACTGACAAACACTTAAAGATTTTCTTTGAAGAAAGGGCCAGTCATTGCTCAAAAGCTGCTATTTCATGCCCCCTCCAAATGTTGGGAAGAGTTGTTGGGGTGGTGGTGGTGGTGGGGTATTTTCATGCCCCCCAAGTGGTTTATATAGAATTTGCTGCTGGGGAGAGTTTCCCAGATGAGGTAGAGCAATTCCCGTGTCTTCAGTATCGCAGCAGGGCCTGAGGACCCTGATCGTGGCTGGATGCTGCACGGTGGGACAAGGTCTCTCCAGTAGGTCTTACCATGGAACACAACTTGTCTGTGCTGGTGCGAGTGGTTGTCTGTCTCTTAGAACCAGCACATCCACTGTTGAGTCTTTGGGCATGGTATGGAGCAGCCACAGAGCACCAAAGGAGTGGTATTAGAAGAGCACATCAAGGTAAACCCTTAGGTTTGGACTGAAGGGAAGCTCACAGTGTTCAACAGTTGTCCTGCGCTCTCCGTGCACGTGTCTCCGAGTACAGGGAGTGCAGACAACGAGCCAGACTTGGCAATCAAGAGACACCCCAGCAAGTCCCCCAGCTTCAGGGTACATGGTGGTGAACCAAGGCCAGGAGCAGAGCTGGTCCTGAAGGAGGACCCACAAGAGCCAGTGCACTCTGCCAGCCTCCTTTGGCAGGTAAGACGCCAAAGCAGACAGATAGCAACCCCTGTATTTGGGCCGAGAATATGCTTGTCAAAGTGACAACCATGACAACCAAAATGATTCGTGAATGCAAGTTACGTTTGAATAGATTCAATAAAAGATGCTGGGAAAACTTTGGAAATGTCAAAACATGATTTTTTTTTTTTTTCCTTTATGGATTGCTGAAAGTGATTGTTTTGCATTTTTAAGTGATATTTAAAGAAATCCTCATTCCATAACAGCCTTTGGGTTACAAAGATTGCCTATGGTAAAAGAAGAAAAAGTTCTAAAACATGCCCCAATCATTCTGTACAAAACCAAAGGTCTGGAGTGAGCTTTTTGTCACTGTTCAGCCAAGAAGTCATCCAAATTCTCCCTTCCAGTTCTACCTGACCTCCCTTCTCCTCCACTTTTTTCAGCAGAGCAACAACTGCACCAGGAAAGGTCTGCTTCCGGGAGACTAAAATTCAGCTTATCAACATTGACATGGGAGGTCACCTAGTCCAGCCTCTTTCTTCCACTATAAGCCTTAGAAATAACCAAACATTAACATTTCATCAGTTAAGGGATTTGGGTGGCAGCTCGCAGAGTAGCCACCTAAAAGCACTATGGGCTGTGCTGCAAGTCAGCCTTTCCGAGGGTATTTTGAGTGCGGGTGCTGTAGTTAATTCAGGTGCTGGTTGTGACTGTACGACCACGTTGTCTGACCAGTCCACTAATGACACAGCTGGACTGCACGCTTCAAAAGGTGTAAATCCACTGGAGACTGTGAAAAGGAGCAAACCAAACCAAACCAAGGTCTGAAAACACAAGGAAGAAGGTCTTGTAAGGAAAGAAAAGAAACGTTTCTAAATAAGGGGGTGGTATCCTATTTTGTCAGCTCCTGTCTTTGAGAAATCCACAGACAGATCTGAAATGAGTGTGAATGGGGCACTGGGATGAGGAGAAGAGGTGGGCAGTAGCCAGAGCTGGAGAAATGACCCAGATAAGAGCAAGTGAGATGAAAGCATCTGAGCAATATTGATGGGACTCTGATGCTCGTTGTAGTCCAGGCTGAAATGGGTACTTCAGCCCATTCCTGAATGAGGACCTTCATGAAAGATGTTTTTGGCTTTGCAATTTTATCCTGTTGGCTAGTTTAGGAGCTGAGTTCCTCACCGCGTGTTTCTCGCTCCGAGGCTGGGAAGAATTTAATTTCTTATTCCAGGAGGGGAAAGTAAAAGATGAAGAGGAAATGGCTGAGTTCAAAAGGGTGGGTTGGGTTTCCTCCATCAAGTTCTGCTGACTTCATTTTACTGTAGAGCCAGTTCACCCACTTACCTGAGGTGCCTGCCCGAGGACGATGGTCCCGTGGACAGCGAGATGGCCAGAAGACACAACCAGCCACCGGCCCACCTGAGACCTCAGTCACTTGTTCTCTGTTGGTTGTAGAGGAGTGTGCAGCAGTTGGCTATTCCTCTGTGTGTTTTAGCTAGAAATCTAAATTTAGGAGGAAGAATTTGGCCATCTCTAAGTAGCTTTATGTTGCAAAATGTAAAAACAGGATTGCTTTTTATGTCTTCCCAAGGGTTTTCATAGAGGAGTCTGCTTTTCCCTACTTGATCATAGAAAATATTAAAAACATCCTTGGACCTGGATAACTCTTTTGTGCAGGTTCATGGCCAGAACCAGAGCTTCTGCCAGCACAGATGGCGTTGTTAGACATGTGAGGGGAATATAAAAAAAAAAAAAAAAAAAGAGAGAAGAAGAAAAGTGCATTTCAAGAGTCGTCAGCCCTCTAACTTTGAAGTGCCAGGGCATGTTTGCTGCAGTCGTTTCTCAAGGTCCCCACAGAATTGCTGAGAGGAAGAAAGCCGTGTTTAGAAAAGCTGCCAGATGACAAGACCTGGGGATGTAGGGCACCGAGCAATCACACGGTGCTTTGCTCGCTCCAAGTGCACCTGCAGGGAGGAGAGCAGGGACGAGGAGGGGTGTATGTGTCTTTGTGACTGCGAGGGGAGAGCGGGAAGGGGTGGAAGATTCTCCTAAATGCTTGTAAATACCTGAAAATCCCTCTTGTGGCTGCTCCTTTTAAACACACACACACACACTTATATATACATATATATACACACACATAGATACATTTCTATGTGAATATAAAACTCTGCGAGCAGCCCACCGAGCTCATGCAGCTTGGCGTGCCTGTGCGCTGTGTAGGTGTGGATCCATGTGTTTCCCAAAGCTGCGGGCACGCAGGCGACCTTCCTTGGTGCTGTCCCACCAAATGCTGGAGGTGGCTTTTCCTGGTGTGACTTCCAAGGTATGCGAGCACTGGGGGGGGGGGCAGCACGACGGTGGGAGGAGAGGCAGAGCGATGCTGGTGTGCTGTAGCCTCTTGCCTCGACTATTTGCCCTGAAGCAGAGCTGGTACAAGCAAGGACTTTTGCTATGAACAGAAGAGGACCCTAGGGCAGAACACGTCCAGAATGACAGAAAAGAAACTCTCAAGGCGAGGGGGCTAACTTCTTAGAGCTGCTATTTTAGGCTTCTGGACCAAACCCCAGACATTACTGAGGTCCACCAGCTAACATCAAAAGGTAGGGGTTGTATTTACAGGTGAATAAACCTTCTGTATCTTGGTGCCACCCGCCTGCTGGGCATTGAACGTCTCAGCAGCAAGTCAGTGAGATCCTCAAGGTAGTTGCACCCATGGGCCACCCTTGGGACCTGGCCCTGGACTCTTGCTAAGGTTTGATGTACTTTCTTCCTGCCCCAGGAATGCTTATCCTGGGCAATATAAATACAGAAGCTTTTTAGATATAGAAATAGGTAACCCTTGACTGACCCTTACCGATCTCCTTGCTCCAGTGCCTCCTGCCATGAGCTTGTCTGTGGCTGGTTCATGGCCACATGCTGATGTGGACTGCCATGTGCTGGATTTGGGTATCTGATACAATGTGCCACGTGCTGGATTTGGACATCTAATGTAGTGTGCTAATCAAGCATCTTCTGAAGTTATCTGAAAATCAGAAACTCCAGATTATTGCTGCTGCTGAACCTGTTGCTTCTGTTTATAAACAAGCTCCATCTTACAGTGAATGTTATATGCAGGAAACCAAAACCAGCCAGTTCTTCCCCAAAGACTAGAGGCAATTCTGAAATGCAGCAGACCCCGGGTTTCAGTCGCATCCTGGTGTGAAGAAGACCCTGCTCACCTCCAGTGACTGAGAGAGCTGGCCAGCCCAGCGGTGGGCGGCAGTGCCATTCCCAAATGCTCTTTGATACTTGCAGCCTGAAGTCAGCCCCTTTTAAATGCCACTTTATTATTACGGGGGTGTGGGAGCAGCTCTAATTAAAAATGCCATCACTCAGGTAGCAAAGTAACGAGATACAATGAGAAGAAAACTCAGCCCAGAAGTCACACCAGCGAGTGAGTAGAACAGGGCCCTTGAGTCATGGCTTTTTCCTTATTTATCCCCCAACTGTATGATCTCAGGCCAAACATTCAACCTCAGTGCCTTACTTGTCCCGCTTGTAAAACGGAGGTAATATTTTCTGTAGCTGGAAGATTTCTGATGGGAAACACAGCACAGGTATGAAGCACAGCTATTGGAAACGACTGCGAAGCCCTTATTTCTTTATGTGCTCCAAATCAGTTTTAGTCCATTTTTTCATTAAAATCTGGGACCAGAGATTACACGGAGGAAGATTTGTAGAAGTGATTTCATGAACACCTTGCTGGCTGCATCGTGGCGTGTATTTGCACAGTCTTTTGCCAGCCTGTGACCTGCCATGGCTTATTAAACTGCTGCCTTGATTATCTCCGTACCACTGATGAGCAGTCCTGCTTGTTAAGGATGCTTTTCTGCCAAGCTTGTCACACTCTGGCTTCAAGTTTAGGCCTTGAGGGTTTTGAAGCTCAGATTGATGGTGGATGATGAGGTCTGGTTATGTAAAACTCCTGGAGGACAGGAGTATCTCCCGGATGGAAAATAACAGCATAATGATGAGCTAATGGAGCCCTCTCATCTCCTGCTCTTGGAGGCAGAAATCAAAGCCATCGCGCGGTCCCGCTGGCTTGCAGCATCTCACTTGAGGGACCGGCTTTGCTGAACAAGCTCCCTGTAATGATCTGGCCGCCAACTTCCCCTGCCCGAGAAACCCTGGGGTAAGTAAATATTTTCTGAACTTGAGGTTACAAAACTCCGCTCTGTGACTCAAGAGGTGGACTCGGAGCCCCGCGAGCAGCCTGAGCAACGTGGTGAGCCAAAGTCCAAACTCAGAGCTGCGTTTTGGCTGTGGTTATGTTTTATTTAATTCAAGGAGTGGGAGATGCGTTGGTTTTAAGCCTGAGCATGCTGGGTTGTTAACTGCAGGGACACAGTGCTTGCCCTGTTCCTATATTCCTCCCCATCCTTTGCCGAGTAAACCCTGACAAGATGTGCTGGCAGGGCTTTGGAAAGCTCATGTTTTTACAAACAGCCTGCTGGAGGAGAAGGACGTGCTAGGGCTTGTGGTTTACGTAGTGGGCTGGTGGCTGGAAGAGTTTTCCAGGCAGAACCCAAGAAATGCTTTTAAAACATCCAAAATCACAGTAATTCATGTGATTCCCTTGCCTGGACTGCCACAGCTTCAGCAGGCTGCATTCAAGGGAGCTCCTCAATCCCTGGGAATTTCTTTACAAACAATTGCCACGTAAAAACAACTGGTCCAAACCAGAACTGTCATGTTTTGACAAAGACTGAGCTCAGTCGCTTCAAAAGGACACACTAACAACCTGATAGTTTTTTAAAGCAGGTCTTTCTTTGCAAGAGTCTCCATCCCTGCTCTCGGCAACAGCTCGACTTTTCTGTGTTTTGAACCTGCATCTTTCTGGAGGAGAGCTGAAGGCATTGGGAGCGTTAGATGGTGCGGCATTGCCCCATCCACACTGTGCGGTGGAGGGATGGGAGGGGGCGACAGCTGGTATTTACCCACTACCAGCATCGCATCGCTGCATAGGTACATACACCATCTCAAGACGCACGTCCCCCAAGCTAAAAAGCCCTGGAGGGTTCAGTATTTCACCTGGGCTGCATGACGTGCTACAGCAGGCAGTGGCCCTGGTTTTGGCCCTGGGAAGGGCCACCAGTCTCACCAGTGCCAGGCTGGAGTGTTTGCACCGATGGGGATGCCCCACCTAAAAGCACATCACTTGTGTTCTCCATGTGTCCATTTCTCCCATCCAAATATAATCACCATTCTTTGTTTTCAGTACTTTTTAAGTATATATGAGATGTGGCCCACAGCTGAGGCTTTAGTTGCTTTCAATGAAGAATGCAGAAGAGGACAAATTTTTCTGTGCTCCCGTCTTAAAAGCAAGAAGAATCTCTTTGCACTCTCCTGAAAGATAATCCAGATGCCTCCAGCTATGGCCCCTATTAAAAACATGATGTGATAACTCTACTCCGGCCTATTGAACTGGCATGGCGGGGTGGCTCTCCTGAAAGCACTTGATTTACTACCCATAATATTTTGATTAAAACATTGGTCTTATCTGGCACGACCACATGAGGCAGAGCCAAACCTGGTTCACTGACAATTTAAAATGTTGCTGTTTCCTTGGCTACCCTCAGGGTTAGTCCTTGGTCCAATGCATTTCAATATAGTTATCAATGATTTAAAGCAGGGTCTTTTCTGATGATAAACCACAGGTGGCACGACAAGTGATGGACGGCGGGTACTGGCGAGGGCAGGTCACTGTCGCAGGGTGATCCGAATCCCCCGGCAAAGCACAGCGTGAGAAAATGCACGTGAATACCAGCCCGATGGAAGCGAATGTATCTGCCTCAGAGCAAAGGCTGCAAATCAGACCCACAGGAAACCAGAAGCTCAAGGGAGGACTTCGAGGTCACCGTGTAATTGTCTCAATAGGCACTTTCTATGGCAAGAAAGAAGTGTCCAATGCCTTCCTCAGAGACAAAAATCCCCCATGAGCGCAGGATCAAGACCCTGCCTTTCTGTACAAGGTAAGTGACAAGTGAAGGAAAAGTGGCCAAACGTGCCAGAGGATGGAAAAATTAAAAATATCCAGCAGCCGGAAAGCAGTCTTTGAGGCTGAAGGAGTTTATCCTTCTTGGGGTAGCGAAGGGACAGCAGAGAGGGGACCAGGACTGGTGTCTGGAAGCTGAAGGCTGAGAAACGTGGCCCTGAAACAAAACACGTTGCTGGTGGAGGGGATGACATCCCACCAGGAATGGCCAAAAATGGGTCTAAACCTTAGGGAAACCTGATATGTGCTGATATCCAGCCGCAGTCGGACTCCTCTCACCTAACCTAAGACACTGAACTGGTCCCTCTGGCTCTGTTTAGTGCCAAAGGGGAAAGAGAGATGCCATTTATTTGCCCTATCACGGACACCTACCTTCAGAGGAGGGGAATTACACCCAGCAATGCTTCACTTTACTTTTTGTCTAAAAGACCCAATTTCAGCTGGTTTTGGAGAGCAGAGCCATACCCAGGTAGTAAATCAAGATGGCCACAGAGGGATCCCCACCTGCCACCCGGTCCTATGCTTCCCCTTCCCGTGAGGTTGTCCCCAAGGACCGTGCAAGAATATTTTCCTCAATACACACCTAGCCATGTTATCTGAAGTTATTCTCCATTTTTCCTGAAGCATCAGAACAAGCCAGCAGCAGGGCTGGACGAGGCAGCATGAAGGATCACAGGAGGGTTTCCCTGGGTCACTGCGGCAAGAGCTCCTGTGGCTTTTCTTCTCCCTCTGGATGAAGAAGGGTCAGATGCACATGTCTCCCCTGGGCATATCCCCAAACCTAATGATATATTGATTTTTTACCTTATTTTGCTGGGGTGATACCTTGATTTTTCTTGCGCACAATGTAGTTTCCCCAGTTTTCTTCCCTTTCTGCTAGGATGGGGGCTTCCCCGGTGCCTCAGGGATGCTCTGAATCCCTGGCATTACCTCCCGGATCAGCAAAGCCCCAGGAGCACCCGCGATCCTGCACCCTGTGTAAGGGTGGGGGAATGTTCCTGCAGATGCAAATTTGAGGAGTGGAGGGATGTTTTGGTCAACTCCTGCACTACGTCCATCTCCCATGTAAGGACCGAGCAGCTGAGGTGAAGAAATTCAACATTTTCACACACACAAAAAGAAAGCTATTTAAACACAAAATATTCTTTTATTTGTCACCGAAGGCTACACACGGTCACTTCTGTCTGTTCATTTTTTTTTTTCTAGAAGGTATCTACATCTGCACTTATTTACAGCCTGGTTGTATATACACCGTCAAGAATACAGTATTAGAAACACAAAGGTTCGAGAAAAAAAATTTCTCAAAAAATTAGTTCCAGATTTCAGGAAAATTATTACACAGGGTAATGACACGAGTCTTCAGTGCTGGGCTTACAGATGCAGCTTTGATACAAAGTCCTCTTCTCGGCTGGAGCTGCATTGGAAGTCCTCACACAAAATAAACATTTTTTTTTAATAGAAAAGTGTGATTCTTTGATTGGTTATTTCAACAACATTTGCCAACTGTCCAAAAGTTTTAAGTTTCTTTTTGGAAAGTTCTATTGTTTGCTTGAACAGTTTCCAGCTCTGAGGAAAAAAAAAAAATATATATATGTATATGTATATGTATATATATTTTTAGTTAATTTTCACTTGTGGTTTTCTATGCTTCCCTGCTCAGAAAGCATTGACCTCTGGGATGGGAGTTAACAGTTGAGCCATGTAATACCTTGCCATGAACACAAAGTTTTATGGCAATTAAAGGAAAGCAGGCAAGAGACACAAAAGGTTTCCCTCGGGCAGGCTGGGTTGTTTTCAGTTCGGGTAGCAGAGGATAGAAAAGCGCCGTGGGAAATGGCCCCCGGAACATGCAATGGCCCTTCGTCCAGGAGCGAGGCAGGAGGTCCTGGACAGGGTGCTACATGTCCCCGTGGTGTCTGTTTAAAGTTTGCTCTACAGTCGCAAGGAATTTTATTTAAATATACCCTAGAGATGAAAAAAAACCACAGAAAAGCTGTGTTTTTTGGGTTTTTTTTACAAAACTTGTGAAAATTCTTCGGTGTAAGGGAGGGATTAAAATATCTAACTATTTAGTGATCAGAATAAAAAGAGTGATTATAATAAAAAGAGATGCTGAAAAACTTGCTGTCCTGTGGAGGACTGTGAGAACAGCAGCAAAAATGCCCCTGGGCACACTCACCGTGGGATGGAGGATGCTGCCAGCCGAACGGGAGCCAGATTTTATCCCATCAAACTCCAGCCCCGGCACAGAGGTATGGCATCCGCGTTTTCCAGCTTTGGCAGCGCCACCAGAGCAAGGAGATAAAGCGAATCAGATTTAACAAGCAAAGCCATCTTTTTAGCTCCATTATTAACGTGATAGGTACTTATTTCTCCTCCCCATTTAAAAAGTGGCCGTAGGACTAACCGAGATCCCTGGCCCTGGTTTCAATTACGCAGAGATTGAATCAAAACAGACTGCCGTGCCGTAAATACGAGGGGGGCCCTCTCTGTAAGTCGTAAAATTGAATTCTAAAATTTCATGTTAAAAGCCTTGCCTTTGCATAATGGATTGCACTGCCATCTATCACGGTGACACTTATAAGTCACAGCTGAAAAAGTACTTTATTAGATTTTTATTTTTTTTTTAAAAAACAATTTTGATTTATTCTGGTTACACTGTCTGTATAATAGACTGAGCAGAATCTCATGCCGATCCCTACGCTCAATAAAGCAACTACAGATATATTACAGAAATCCCTCACTGTTTCTAAGTTACAGCCAAATGGTGTCTCAGGGACTGCTCCCAATCATCTGTGTCTTTTAAACCTGAATCAAGCATCGAGGCTCTTAACGACCTTCGTCTCATCGGCTCTCGCCTGGTGCTGTTTAGAGTTGTTGGCCCATTTTCATCATGGCTCTGATCAATAGCTGTGATGACAAAGATATGATGAGCTGCGTGATTCCCTCCGGTCACTGCTGCTTAATGATTTTTCCAAGCTCCAATCTTCAGTTGAAAGGGAAAAAAAAATAATAAAAAAAATAAAGAGCTTGGAGGAAACAAACATTGCAGCATTTCTCGTGATGCCAAATTAGTCTTGCTCCTCTCCCCTCGGGCTGAGCGCACAGGATGTGTTTTGAGCTGCAGAACCCTCATGGCACTGGCTCATGTCTGGATGCCCCAGCAAGTTGGTCCCATCACTGCTGTTCCTTCAAATGGAGCAGGTGTCGGTACCAGCAGAAGCTCTTCAGGGCTTGAGCTGTTTGTCCTTACCCACCGCTCACACCGCAAGACGCAGCCCCTGCTCCAGGGTGCTGGACTTTCTCCTCCGAGCTGTGAGTCTTGGTCACAATCCTTCCCACCACCCTTCACACTGGAGACAAGTCCAGGAGTTCAAAGTAATTTAAGCTACGCCTTTGCATTTTGAAGGGAAACTCCTTTTGGTGGAGGAGCGAGTCCTCTTTTTGGGAGTCAAGAAAATAGCAACTTCTCAAAGTCAAGCCATAAAAGCATGTGAGACCACAGTGACATTATCCCTTGGAGATGGTCTGGCATGCAACTGGCCTTTAAAAAAGCATCTAAAGCAGTGGGATATGGGTGTTCGTGACGTGGGATTTGCACCCAGGACCTCCCAGTCATACAGAAGGGACAATCTGCTGCCCCTCCTGCTCACAAGCAAAGGAAGAAGGGTCGGGCAGCTGCAACATGTCCCCGCAGGGAGGCAAATGGGGCAATGCAAGGGCTGGGAAGGGGCTGTGGGGCCATCGGTTGAGTGAAAATGCCTGTGGATAGCAGAGGGCAGTCCCTCGAGGAGGGCATGGCTCTTTGTGTTCACAGCCAACTTCCATGGGAACGCACTTGAGATCCTGTAGAAAAAGCATTTTTCACTAACAAAGGGGGAAATTTAGGGCTTCAGGACTAAAAATGTTTGTTTCTTGTTTTGCCATCTAGGTAAAGTGGAAAGCCTTCACAGACAGCCATCCCTGTTAATTTTTTTGGTTAAAGGGTTTGATAAAGGGAAGAGCAACACATACATATATATACTTTTACATACATATATTTTTTTCCCCTTTTTTGACATCATGTCCATAGTTCCCATGCCAGGTTGCGGTACCAGGAGAAGACCCTCCCAGACCCGGCAGGCAGACGGGCGCAGTCACATCCCACCGCTGCTTGAGGATGCCGAGCTGCCTTTGCCATGGCGCAGAGCAGGATGGCTTCCAGGTCTAGGCATGCCGTATGCCTGCGGTGGGACTGTAAGACTTGAAAAATGGGTGAACTCCTCAAAGTCATTAGCTCGTGTAATAACCTGAAGAGTCTGTGTAAGGCTGTCGAGGTGCCATCTCAGGCCAGCAGGGTTCCAGCAGGAATATTTCAGACTCGAATCCCTTTCCCTGGCTGTGTGGAAAGGTGGCCCATTTACTCTTGCACTACTCCTCTTAGCATTAACACATGGATGGGGATGGATATAGAAGCACCACTTCTCTTCGGAGCCGCTCGGAGCAGAGCAGTGTAAATGGGATGCACATCGAGCTGTCTCTGCACTGCAGGTCTTCACCGGGGGTTTATACTTTTCAACCCAGCTTCCCGCAGGTCTTTTTTGCTCCTTGCGTGCTGTTTTAGACACTCAAAGCCATCACAAGCTTGAAGTTCTGGGAGGAATTTGTCCCTGGTGTGATTCGGGAGGGGGGAGCTGGGTAGCCCTGGGAAGAGGGTGCTGCCTCCTTCGAGTAGGTGGCAACTGCTGGTTTGGCTAATGCTGCCTCTAATCCCCACCAGCGCATCCTCAGGGCATCCAAGGCTCGCCAAGGGTTTGATACCAGCAACGCAGGCAGTAATGCCACGGCCTTTTAACCATCCCTGGCAGGCAGCTGCCCAAAGCAACTGCTCCCTTGCCAAAGCCTAGTGCTGGCCCGGCCAACGCGTCTCCTCCCAGCCGGCTCTGCTGAAGCCTGATACCCTTTCTAGTCCAGCTGCCTGCGATTCACTCCTGCCAAATTAATAGAGGTTGCGTGCTGCAAGGGGTGGTTCAAAGTACAGCACTGGGTTACAGCAGCAGCAATGTCACCCTGCTGCAAGCAAGAGGGACCACCAGAAAATCAGGACCATACCGGCGGGTGGCTCCAATGTGGATCAGCCCTGGGGCTCTGCAGCCGCCAGAACTCTGGCCATGCAGGCAAAGGTAGTAGGGATTGGGAATTGGAGGAGGAACAGTCTGTTGGGGGAATTTCCATCCCATCACCTTCCTCCTGGCAAGCGCCTGGGAACAGACAGGCAAGGCAGCCGGAGCTGGCAGCCGGCATCTATGGGGAAACCACCATAGCACTGGGGCTGCCAACATTTTGCTGCTCGAGGAGTGCATGCCCAACATACACCCCTGCTTTATCTTGGGGGCTGGAGCCTGCAGAGAAATATCAGGCTGTGTTGGAGGATGTCAGTGGCGGTGGCAGGAGCGCAGGAGGGCTGGCTCTGGGGACACTGGTGCATTGTAGGGCTCTGAGTAAGGAAACAGCCTGGGCATGGATTTGCACATCTTGGTTATCTCTCTGCAGAATTGGGAAGCAAAAACTGAAGGAGGTGGAATAAAAAAAAAAACAAAACAGGACTGAGATGTTATCAGAGAGACACAGTGAGAGCTCTTAGAGTCAGGATATGTGCAGGTGTCAGTGTGATAAGAGACATCCGTTTGGGACCAGGGTTGGCCATCTCCAGCCGGAGCTCCAGCAAGAGGTGGGGTAACACCTCTGCCTGCCTGCAGGAATGGCCCTTGCTACCGCAGGGCTGCTTCAGGCAGGGAAGAGGATGCTAAGCTCATCTCCTTGTTCCCTTGAATTTCAAGGACTCTTGCAAATACCAGAGCACAGAGGTTATGTGAACACAAATTACATTAGCATGCCGAGTAACTTTGTCAGCAGTTTCTTATTAAAGCACTTGGTCCCCTCTGTAGTGGGCATTTCCATTCAACCTCCCCCTTCTTCACTGCCTACCGTCAACTGGGCTCTCCGCTTAATTCGAGCTCATGTAAGAACAGTGAGAGGGTTGATTCCAGTATTCTCCTTCTTGTCCCACCATGCACAAGCTGTTGCTACTTATTAAACATTTTAAAATCCCTGCTGCCAAAGTCCCCGGGAGACATTTATCTGCCATAGTCATAAACGACTTGCCAGCATGCTACTCAAAACTGCATTTCCCAGCCAATAAATACAAGCTCCAGAATCAGGAAAAGCAGGGTTTGGCTTGCTCTAATTTTCAGTGGTGTGTCACTGGGATACTATAACTACTTTCAAATTCAAATCAGCTTCCTAAAAATTAACTGGTTTTATCAGATACAGCACAGTGGACTGTTAAACACGTAGCCTCGTGTACTGAAACACTATACATTTAATGAAGTTATGCCATTAGCAAATGTACAACATGGGTGCATTAAATCCACCTATAGAACAGCTCTACGTATGAGAGAGGATTTATTTTAGCTTTTCTCAATAGAGCAGGAGTCCCTTTCTTGGCTTTTTCTAGGTTTTTTAACTAAAACCAGGATTTGCGCACACACAAAAAAACCCCATAAAGTATCTACTCTCATAATGAAAAAAAGACTGATTTTTTTTTCTTTTTTTATTCCAGTTCAGGAAGGAAGAGATTCGTCTTGCAAGTTAATATAATCAGCTCCTTTGCCTCTATCATCTACTTCTGCTCAGCAGGAGCCCCCAAAAAAACACTTTATGTCCCAAGTGAAACGTGAAAACTACTTGTAAGGTCTCTTTTGAGGCACATGATTCGGACGGTCGCTTTCGGAGTATCGGAATCAGCGTAGTCTTCCATCTCCTTTCTTCCTGGGAAGAGCTCTCCAGCATGCCACGGCCCTCCCCCCCGTGTTTCGGGTGGAAGGCTGTCTGTCCCTGCCCCAATTCAGAAAGGGTTAGGATGACACAAGTTAGCACAGACACCCATTTCGCACTTCACACCTAAGGACGTACGTTGACGACTCCCCACTTCAAATTCCTCACAAAGGGGGGGGAAACAAAACAAAACAAAACAAAACAAAAAGGACAAGAGACAATAAATTTCACTGTGATCACACTACAGCAAAATATACCTTCTGTTCATTGCAAAAAACGCGTGAAGGCCAAATTAAAGAGAGAAAAAAAAGTATGTTGCATGAGTTACAGTGCAACCGTATTATTCCTTCTCTTTCTATTTTCCTCCCCCCCTC
>JANZLQ010000027.1:22448443-22463188 GCA_026212715.1 Elanus axillaris | reverse complement strand
CCCCCCAGCTTGTTCAGTTTAGAAAAAGGATTGAGTACAACACAGTCAGGTAAGTGGCCACAAAAGAGTAGCTGTCTTTGGCAAGAAGTCACCGCATCGACCCTCTCTGTCACCTTCTGCCCATTTCGCTCTGTCTCATGAAGTGGATGTTGTTGGCGCTGTCTGAGAGTTCGGGGTACTGCTCCACTGAGATCACAAAATAGCCGTCGTAGCCCTGTACCCGGCCCGTGTTTAGCACTTGTTGCTTCTCCCCTTCTGTCCATGAGCGAATACCCTCCTCCCCATCCCGCAGTCTCTGCTGTTCCCGGGACCAAGCTTGGGTGACAGCGCGCTGTCGGGCCAGCTCCAGGACACGGGCCTTCTCCTCGTCCAAGGTGGTCCCGTAGCGAGTGTTTAGACACAGCGCACCGTATTGGAGCTGGATGTCTGTGTAACGTCTAGTCCTTCCACTTAGCACTGTGTTGATCTGGGACACTGTCACATTCACGCCATTCTCCAGGGTCCTCCGCCCACCACTGAGGCCCAAGATGGACAGGTCGCCCTCCGACGGCCCTTGCTTAATGAAATAGTGTGTGTCCACCCCATCGATGGTGAAGTGCAAGTTCTCCAGGTAATGGGCGTTGTTCAGGATGGCCGCGATCCTCCGCCCATCCTCATTGGCCACACTGATAATGTCGGTGGCCACACGCCCGTCCTTCATGGCGAACTTGACGCCTTTGCCGAAGATAGAGCCTCCAGAGGCAAAGTTCTTGTTCTTCTTGACCTGCCGGCACCCGGCGATACTGGAGCTGTAGATCCGTTCGAAGCGCTCAAGGGTGACAAAGGCCTTCAGCTGCTTCTGCACTTCACATTGGACCCCCAAAATTGACTGAGTGGGGAGAGAAAGAAAAGAAAGATGTATTAGAAAGAGAAACCTGATGATCCAAAGGCATTACTAGCATGCTGGACAGAACATCCTGGAAACATCTCATGAGGAACTCCATTTTTTTTTCCCCTTAACACCTTTTTTCAGATTTTTAATTCTTTTTAATGGAAGAGACGTGTTGTCAGGTTATTCCCCCTAATGCTCATTGTTTCAATAAACAGAACTGTATTTAACCTCACAGACTGAAAGATGTAGAAAAGGATTTTTTGCCTCAGTGGTATGAGGGCCTAGTTTGGATGTGCAATTATTTTGTACTTCAATGTTCTTCATGTGCACATAAACCATTCATCTTGTGGCCATGATGTTTTATAAAATATTTTCAGATTTTCCGTAAAAAAGTGTGGAAGTATTTGTAAAAGTTCCCTCTAATTTAACTTCACTTTGTAACTCCTGCTGTCTTCAAAAGCCCTGCATCATAGGTATGACCCTCAAAGTGGCCATAACCCCTCTGTATCCCATTTCAACTTGGCCAAAGCAGGTCGTTCAAAACTCAAGGAAGGCCCTAAATCCAACCCCTATTTCCTGCAAACCCTCTACAATGTGCCATGCTCCCTGAGCTAAGGCCAGCCACACCTGATGCTCGAGTTTGGGCTTATACTGAAGCAAAACTGCTGAGAGACAACAGCCTGGATCATTTGCAGTCAGGTACAATACAAAGTCACTTTTGCTGTTAGTGTATAATGGAGCAAGCACACAGCGAGTCAGCAGCTCGTCATTACTGCAAAATGTCTTTGGACATGCACTCATCAATTCATGGCGGCACAGGCTTCTTAGAGACCCCTGTTCATGAACAATTATTTGCTCAAATTTCAAGCAAGAGTATGCTATGACAAAACTCTCCTGGCACTGCCAATGGCTCAGTTCAATAATGTAATGACATCCAGGATTAAAAATAGGCTACAAAGAAAAGTTTGTTGCACTCCAATTATTTCGAGGAAATTTAACATCCATGAAGGATATTGCCTTAAACTGTCCACAAGCTAAAGGCTCACATCCTTCCCTGGGTGCGAGAAGACAATGCAGACAATGCAGGTGTATCAGCATGGACCTCTCAACTAAGACTTGTAACATGGCGAGGGAAGGGAAATAAACCCTCATTTCCATGGTGGCCATTTCCAGGGAAGGGTCTCAATGCATTAAAGAAATAAAACGAAAGGTATAGTGTTGCAGCTCACTCAGAGGTTATGAGCAGTTTTGATCTATAAAGGAGAAAACCATAAGGGAACAGCGGTACACAAGTTCAAGAGCACGTTTGGGGTTGTAAAGCATTAAAAATCCCAGGCCTGACTTTTATTCAAAGTGCCAAGCAGGCTAGCATAGCTTCTCCTTCTCCCCTTTTGATTAACAGCATAGTAGTTGGAGCAGGAACCAGTCACCTATGAAAGAGGAACTCTCTCTGGTTCTCCCCTTACTGCCTGTGGGGGATCTCACACACAGCCTAAAGAGTGATATAATTAACAGACTGATAGGAAGCTGAGCCTAGGTCCCCTGCCAACTGCACAAGTGCTCTAATTATGTAAAAAATGGACGTAATTAATGCAGATGTCACTGATGACGGACATGGAGCAATTAGGTTTCTAGGCTCCGTGAAACACTGTTCTGAGTCAGTGTATACTGCACAGCCTTGGTTAGCTATTTCCTCCTAAAAGAGATTTAAATGGGGAGGTATTCTTCTCAGGTGCATCTCATATGCATTGACTCTAGGTGGTCCAACTACCCGATGCCACATCATTGCTCTTCCAAGTTGGCTCAGTAACTTTAACAAGTGATGAGAAAAGGCATTTCTCATTACTCATGCTGAATCACTCTTTGGTCTGAGCTCCTTCACTCAGGGATGTAAATCAGGTCTTCTGCAGTACATTGCTATGTCCTGTGGTCATTTCTATAACACCATCTATATATTCATCACCATGTTTACCAGTAGTTGAGTGATAAGGAGTCCCTGGAATTAATTGCACCATCTCCTAATTATCACTGTTGGGAAGGGAGTTCTGGGAGGTCAGAAAGCATTGGGCATGGGAGAATTATTCCTGTCTGAAATCTCCCCCATTCCCCTTCTATTTTGTCTTCATCACCTTATTCTTGATGAGCTGCAGGAACTCTAGTGCTTTTTCAATTCTGAGCAAATCATTAGGTATCGATCCCCTGTGAGTGCCTCCAAACTAGGTTGCCCCAACAAACCAGTGGGTCTGGACAACACTCCCTTGTCTTTTCTTCTGATCCCAAATGAAAAGTGAGTTTGCAACAAGCTCTGAAAACCTGCTATGCTGCAAGATAGACACTGTCATAGGACAATCTACTGTGCTTTGGAGAAGGGGGAGATATAGTTTGTAACCATATGTTTATACTGCTAAGTATAAAATATTTTATAAAGAATACAGTTTTATAGAATTTTAAAAGTAAATACTGCTAAAGAGAGTGAGACTTGTATTGCACCTCTTATCATTCACACTGGATCATTTTTGGTTTAACTCCTGGTTTGGTTTTGGACTCCTCCAACTGCTTTCTCCAAGACATGTTTCCTAACTCCCCGGGTCATGTCTACCTAACCTCAGGGCCAGGGATTTTTCCGACTTCTTTTACTTAGTTGTAGAGACATACTCTAAAATGAGAGTAGGGAGTCCTGTGAGGACAGCAGTTGTACAACAAAGTTTAGGGGTAGATGGTATTCTTGGGTTTACCACTAATTCAGGATGGATGGTAGCCTTGTTGGCACACACTTTGATACAACAGGTATCACAGCTAACAGCTATGCTATGATCTACCTTCCTCGAGCTCCATAACCCAGCACCTGGGACCTTCTGGCCCAAGGTAATTTTCAGTTTTTATGGTCTAATTCTCCATAGCCTTGAATTTAATATCAGTAACTGCCCATTATAAAAGGAAACCCTGATTTGTAAAGGTTTGGGGTGTTTTGTGGTTTCTTTGGGGGTTTTTTTTTGTTGTTTGTTTGTTTGGGTTTTTTTTACAATTTATGACCCAAAAATAGAATACTGGACCTTTCCTTGATCTAGCTGCATACTGCCCTTGTGATATTATATGAAGTCATACAATTTCCACAGCTCTGCAGTTCATCTGGATGCCATTTAGAAAGCAAATAAGCAGCACCCACCCTGCTACTGCCAGGACTTGGAGGTTTAATGGATTACACATGATCTAACAGCAACGGCACTGTCATTTCCTGCCTAAGAACACCCATATAGGATACCAAGCCAACTACCTTGTTGGTGTCCTCTTGGTCTCCATCCAGGACATCTCCTCTATACCGGGAAAGCATTTCTCATGTTGCATGTGCAACCGTAGGACTGGCACTGGCACTGTTCCCTGGTGGCTAAGCCAGAGATAAAATGGCTGACCAAAGCCACAGAATAAGGACTCCCCTGACCTCGAGTTATGTGTCTGCTCAGAGACACTGTAGGTGGGAGGTTTCTGAAGTTGGGGGCTTGAACCACCTTTGTTGGCAAAGAAACTGAGCAGTTACCTGTCAATCTGTGTCTGTCCCAGCCTTCTGTGCACCCACTTCTCATGCATGTCATAGTCAGTGTTGACTGCAGGACTGTTTCAGTTTCCCTCCACAGATGTCTGGTGTGATCTGAGATGCCCCAGAATGCCTTCAGCATCCACACAGGGCAGTGAGAAGCCAAAGAAACCCTGCAAGATATTTGCCCTTCTGGAGTAGCAGCTGGAGGCCGCTTTGCTTACTTGGCCCCTGTATGGGCAAGTGAATCAAACCCCTGCTTTGCACAGCCAATGGACCCTACAGTGTGTTCAGCTTGGTCTAAAATAAATGCCTAGCAGGTGGACAGCCCTTTAAGTGAGCTCCACTGCCTGTATGAACTAGATGTTGACAGACTACGGTGGGTGCACACATCCAGAACACACCTACACCTACACCTGTATGTCTTAGTCTTGATTTCAATCCTAGCTCCTAGCAGCTGATGATCTGAACTGTCCTTTGGGCTCCACTAAAAAATGGGTGATGCTGAGTATCATTTTTGACACTACGGGGAGCCCTGCTGGGCCACCAGTTGTTGCTCTAGAAAGGTGCAGGTAATCCATGCTGTAGACATGAGGAACTCCAGGATATTAATCTCAAATGGCACCAGAAACTGAGCTCATTGTAGATCTCTGCTGGCTATAATGGAAGCTTGGATATCAACTTCACAGGCAGAGACCTAAATTTAGGTGTCTTAATCAAGAACAAAATCACATCCAAAGGGTTTTCCACTGGGGACTGGTTATAGGCCATCTGGGCTCTCCCTACCTTTTGTCACATAGGGAAGTAGATCAGACATGTCCAAAGCTGTAATGCTGAACATCATCATCATCATCATCACTTAACTGTTACAATAACTAAACACATCTCTGTTATCTTAAAAATAAGCCTAGGATGACTTTGAAGTGACTTTTTGAGTCCGTTTCTTTGACAAAAGACTATATTTGGGGACAGCACTTTTTTAAAGGAAAAGCAAACACATCCAACAGAAAAAAAACCCAAACCCCCAACCAACAAATTCAGGCAAACCAGAGTACAGCTAGCTTGTATGCTCTGCTGTGAATATAAAGGGGGTGGAAGCAAACAGATTATATGTAGTTCAAAGAGGCAGTGTATCCCTGACTTTGAAATTACCATTTCTGTTTCATCTTGGAACTCATTTTAATGAACTGGCAAGGAAGAGAAACAGAAAATTTCCATCCAAGGCTGCAGTGGCATGTGGTATTCTCTAAAAAATGCTGCTGCTTTTAGCAACTGTGAACTAAGGTATCTATAAAACCAGTTTTACGGAAGAAAGAAGGGAATTCATAGTTATGTTATTTCAATATTTGTTGCTAGATGTGAGTGACAAATATGCTGGGTTTGTTTTTCCTCACAGTCTTTTTTAATCAGATGTCCTTAGGTGACATTTCACTTTATCTAGTAACAACCCATTGGAGAGAAGAGAACGACCTTCATCATTTGTTCGCTGCTGCACAGAGCTCAAGAGAACAGCACATTACAGAGATCTCTGAATAGCCTCTTGCTTTTTGCCGGCACCTCTTGAGGATTTGAAATACCATAGCCAGATACTATCATCTGTTGTTTTTAAATACCGCCTTCCAGTGTGAGACTGAAAGCTTTAATTTCCCATCAAGGATCCAAGATGTGAAATACGTGAACATGTTTCCAAGTTTCTCTCTATCCTCATGCCGTTATACACAAATAGGTGTTTCGCGTACCACCATATGGCTTACCACGCAGAAAGCCACTTCTTCCAAAAGGCTCAGAAGTTACAACTTCTCTGAAATATTTGTCTTCATTAACTTCTTCCTAGTTACCCCCTAGCTCTCTGTTAACAAAACAGTTCTTCAGAAATCAGCCTCTTCCCTCCATTCCACCTGGCCATCACCTGAAGATAAGCCCCCACTTGGGCGTCCCCCACCAGCCCCAGCTGGCAGAGGTGCAGGAGGAGCCCGGCAACCCCAGCAGCCTAGCAGGCACCGCCCATCCATGGCCGTGCTGCACGCTGGTTGGCCGAGAGGCAACGGGCCTGCTTAGCAACCTGCCAACCACGAATGGGGGTGGGACAACAGAGGTGGGCGATTGGCCAGCAAGGCCAGTGCTGTGGATGGTGATTGGTTAGCTGTGAGAGAAGGACAAGTGCCAGCTCTTGGGGTTAGAGGACAGGTCTCTCCTCCACCCTGCCGGTGTACACAGCTGCAGGGGGATAAGGAAGTTGAGCTCATCAAGCAGATTTCCATCTGTGGAGAAATAAGAGGATTTGCCTCCTTCTCTCGCTCATCTATTTTCATAAAGCTTCAAGAGATTAATGTCTTTGAGACTTCATCTCCTTTCTCCACATCAGATCCAGCAAAAACTAGCCACTACTTTTGCAAAACATAACTAGGGGCTGATGGACAGACGTGCAGACAGCACAATGGCCCAAGCCCAGGACAAAGCACCCACCTCGTGAGGATGCCCTCCCTGAATGATGAACACTGGCAGAGCCAGTTCCTCAAACAGATTGTCCCTGGGAGAAGCTCTGCCAGAAAGCACAGCCCTACAGCTCACTCCCTGGCTGAGCATCCCAAAGCAGCCCTTGCCTCCAAAATGCTGCTCCATAAGGGATGCCAAACGCTGCTCCTCCAGCACAGCCTCCAATGGGCACTGAAGAAAACAGGACCTTTCCTGGAGGCACAGTGCTCATGGGATGGAGAAAAAGGTAGTTAATAATATGAGATGGTTAACAATATAGAGCGCCAACTCCAAAACACCCCTCCCTGCAAATAGAGTTGTTCTGGCTCCAGCAATTACCTGACAGTTCAACAATAAAAAAGCCAATAAAAAAAAAAAAAAAAAAAAAAAGAAGAGAAATTGGATTCAGGTGCAGCAGCTCCACAATATGCCAGAGGTCACCCAGAGTCCCCGGGTGGCCAATAACACTGAACTTGTTCAACAAACAATTTAGTGACAGCCTCATGGTCTTAGGGAGAAGGGGTGGAAAAGTGCTGCACAACAGAGTATTGGATTTTAAATGTCACTCCAGAGCTGCAGGGGGTTAGTGCGAGGTTTATGACATGCTGGCTGTTTCTGAGCGGGTGGATGCTCAAAGTCAGAATTATCTCTCCCATCTTGCAGCCCTGCAAGGCAACTACCAACAATGTTTTGGAAGGAGATGCTAGGGCCTTCTGGTTATGCACTCTGAAGAGATACGAAGCTGCCATTTATGTAGAGTTAGTTGCTTTGCTGTCATGCTCCTGTTGTTCATTCCTCTCTAATAAAAGAACTGACTCAATCTGCTGGGCTACAGCTTTGATCAGCGAAGCCAGTGGAGTAACTCAATTTACTTTGGTCTATTGTAAGGAGGTGTGTGACCCAGAGAAACCAGGGATTGAAAGACAGAGATGAGAAAGCTGTGGTGTATCATTCAGTGAATAGCACTGGACTGCAGGCAGGATGGGCATTGTCCAGTGCCTTGTCCAGGCTACTTTTAAATGACAGAAGATCTGGAGCTTACTCCATATGCTCTGGAAAACCATTTCACAGTTCAATTAGTCTTATTATCTGAAAATATTTCCTGAGCTTCCATTTAACTTTGTTTAATTCTGTCATTTGTTATGTGAAATTTTCAAAAGTTTGTATTTTCTTCCACATGCTTCATCAAAAAATACAGAAACAACCAGTAGGAAGAAGGGCTGGACTGTGTCTGGGAGCATGTATGAGCAGCTGGAAGGGTTGGGAGTGAACAGAACTACATGTGAAACATCAGTGTTGGATGCATGGATAGGCTTAGGAGAAAATGGATCATGTGTTCAGGTATCATATGTGAATGAACTTATTTTATGCAAATATATGCCTACAATATGCTGGGTGTGACAGAAAGGAAGGGAATTCTGCTCTACAGCATTTGAGAGCCACTCGCTATCACAGAATGATCCTGATACTGTAGACTAAAATAAAAATGGTCATGTTTTGTTGCTGTCATAACACAGGGGAAGAAGATGAAACAGCCTGCAATGGTTAAATTCCACTTTCAACACTTGAGTGTAAAGAGACTCATCTGGAAGCATGATGGCTGCATAAAACCCTCTTTTACCAAGCAGGTCCCTGCACAGTCCTCACTGCAGCTTCTTGCTTTAAAAACCTGAAGGGGACATGGAGATTTTCTTTTATTCTTATTGCTTATTTAGGCAGATTCACCTAAAATGGGTGGATGGAGGCGAGGGCTCCTTGGTTTTATTTCCAGCTCAGCTGCCTGTATGAGCAAGTGTCAGTTTTCATCTCAAGCTGCCAGTCAAGTTACTTGGCTATTCAATAAGTCTAATAATAATGAACTAATGATAAAATAATGATATAATAATAACACCACCACTAATAATAATTTCTATTGTGGTTCCGTGAGAGTTATTATCTACTGCACATAACAATTCAGACAGTCTTTTGTGCAGTCTCTGAATAAGCCTTCCCTGTTTGCCTTCTCCTGTACAGCTTTGCCTGGGGACACTGTGTCACATCAGAGTGAAGGAAAAATCCTGAGGCTATTTCTCATTACAGAAATCATCTCTATTAGCATTTTATTGTTTAATCCAAGGAAGTGAGAAACAAAAGAGTCTCTGAGCTCCAAAACACAACTGAGTTACTGTGGCGTAATGGTTTTCAAGCATCAACTCAGCCATGGTAGCAAAAGGCATAGTTCTTTTGGTCCCTCTCTATTATAAAATGATATGTCTTAACATAAATCTCTTGTTGAAGCTGAAGCTGTTACATTTTAGCTTGTCTTCACCATAGCTATGAGGCTGAATACCAAGGATGGACTGGCACGTGACTATTTTATTAATGCATGGTATCTTGTTCATACCTCTGAGTGATACCTTTTGTGGTTTGGGAAGTGTGACACTGTATTTTACCTCCTGGTTTAATATGCATACAGGACCTCAAGAACCTGCTGCAGGAGAGTGAGATTGCAGTGAACTCACAGATAAAGAGGCTAGGACGGCAGCTGGAATCAGTTCCATTTCCCACTGTTATAATTTTATTAGCAGAAATGTTAAGAGCATATCGTGATCTCCTCAAGCACATTGGTGCCTCACTGCTCTCGTAATGTTTGAATACACAGCAACAGCAAGCAGGAATTCCGACTAAAGAGGATTTGGACTAAACAGATGAAAGCAACCCCAGAGAAAAATTAGGCTAGGAGATGAAAGAGCAACTGAAAGGTAAATGACTTCTTCAAGGTCATACAACCGATAAGCAGTAGGGCTGGGAGTAACCCAGGGCTCTTGGATACTGACCCAGTGTGCTAACCTTTAACAGCGCTGCCTCCATCTTTCAGCTCAATAGTTCCCAACAGGAAAAGAGGGGGAACTGACTGGGCTGTAAAAGCTTTTTTCTTGCCAATTTCACCAGAGAATTTTGTGCCAGCATCTACCAAAATGGCTTGTGATGCATGCCTGTTGTTAAAAGCAGGACATGGTGACTGGGGATTAAACCCAGTCAGGTAAAATGAAAGTTAAATATCATCTAAAACTTCTTTCTGCTGAGACCCACCGCAATGCAGAACAGATTCCTAGGGATGTACTGGGACTTGTTGTTTAAGACATTTTAAACCAGACTGAGTAAGTTTCTAGAAAAAAATCTGTAGAAACTGATTCTGTATTAAGATTTGCTTTTTTTCTACTTCCAAGAATTCTCGGTGCAAAGGCCTTGAACTTAGCGTGCAGTATGTGATAACATAGCCTCTTGTGGGAGAAAGAAACAGTAACACACCATTCCATTGAGCACCCAGCAGAAAATATCACAGGAAAAAGCATCATGGCAGTAAGGAACTTAAAATGTGATTATTCAGTCAGATTTCATTACTCTAATGGGGATGGACTCACTCTTAATCTCCCAGAGTATCTGGGAGAACATGCTGATAGAGGTTTTCTTAATAAAGATTGCAACTGGATAATTTGCTGATAAGGGTGTGAGATACAGTATGGAGTTGCATGGATCACCTTGCTATTGTCCCATTCTTGGGTTTTCATCTGCGTGTGGATTAGCTCATAGGACGGTTCTATGGCATCCATGTCTGGCTTGGGGTAGCCGGGGATGACGTTGTGTAGCTGGAACCCAAAGGTGAGCAGCCAACTGTTGACATCTGGAAGGGAAGAGAAGCATAAATCAGATTATCTGATCCCTCAGGCAGGATTGCCGAGGAGAAAGCACAGAGGAGGACGTAGCTGTAGCTACTTGCACTGTAGCAGTCTGGCCAGAACGATGTCTACTTTGGGTGAAGAGCACAAATCTTAATGGTCCTTGTGTACCAAGGCTGGGCTTTCCACCTCTAACCTCAGTCCAATTCTGCAGTTTCCCGTATCTGAAACAGAAGCATTGGCAGTGACCAAATGGCCCAAATCAAAGCCAGCTCCACATCTGCCCTTGGTCAGCAGGAACCAGGCACTGCTCTAAGGTATGCAGGAGCAGCACAGCAACAACAATACACTAATGGAGGCTAAGATGCTCCAACTGAATGGGAAGTGTTGTCCAGTGCTGCTGTCAGCTCTGAACATCTCAGTCACAATCCTTCTCTACCTGAGGACTCTCAAAGGGCCTGCAGGCTGAAGACTAAATTTAGAGTTATGTGAGCCAGAATACCAGGACATCCAGGATGAACAGCACAGTCATTTAGCAGGTGCTCATGGAAGAGGCTTTGGACATATCCTCTGCTTTTTCCATGGCATTTCCACCTCAGTCCTGAGTTTCTTGGCATTTTTCATAAGAAGGTGTAGCTTGAATATTAAACCAGTCTAAAGTCACATGTCATCTTTTATAGTGACATTTAAAATCCGCCTCCAAACTACCTGCAAGGTACATTATAGTGAAAATAAGTGTACAGATACAAGACTACTTTGCTTGGGTCCTTCTCATGAACCACTTAGAAGTCCATGGACAGTGAGAAAAGTGCTGACTACAAGCAATAAACTATTGTCCTAGACAAAAGGAGGACCACTGGCACTAAAGGGGACAGGATGGAAACCCCAGCCATTTGGGGAATCATAGAATGGTTTGGGTTGGAAAGGACCT
This sequence comes from Elanus axillaris, assembly GCA_026212715.1. Lineage (NCBI taxonomy): Eukaryota > Metazoa > Chordata > Aves > Accipitriformes > Accipitridae > Elanus > Elanus axillaris. The sequence goes on along the minus strand of JANZLQ010000027.1, from coordinate 22,451,720 downwards.
TTCAAGGTCATGTAGTCCAAACATCATTCTTGTATTCACTCAACAGTACAGACTACAAAGTCTTCCCTGAATTTTTATTGCACAGCTATTAGGAATAGCAGCTGAATGCTAATCTGCTGGAGGAAATAATGATGAGGCTGGCTAGCTCGTAGATCTGCTTGGGATCAGCATCACTTCCCTCCTTAACTTCAGAGCATTTGATGATCTCACCTTGTTTTCCTTCACTGAACTCTAGAGGACACACCTGCTACAGTCCCCAAGCAATATGGTGTGCATTTGGCACACAAATAGCAATTGCAAGAAAAAGAAAGGTATGAAGGTAAAGTTTAACTAATACCAGCTCCCAGGGGTCTTAAGTGTTTTGGATGTAACTGGGATTGTGTTGGTGATTGCTCTGCTTCAAGCTGGATGTGCAAGGGGCTTGATTTTCATTTTGCTAAACTCAATAGACGTTGTTGAAACAATCTGAAAAAGGGTTCAATTTAAATAATCAAATATGAATCTTTGAATATTTTTTCTCTATTCCCCATGAGCCTCAATGAGTGTTTTGAAGAGCTGGTTGGGAAAGAAATTATGGATGCAAGTGGCAAATAAGGCACTTCCAGATGACTGGAGAACCAGGAGCCAAACAAACACCCTATCTGTTGCTTGTTTTCTTACAGGCCAAAATGTTGAGATTGGGCAGATGTCCAAAAAGCCCTTGCGACAATCCATGTGGAAGGGGGAGGATTTCTGTAATAAAAACACTTCTGTTCACTCAATGTACAGATTGTTTCTGGAGTGTCTTTGAAACAGAGAGGTTGGAGGGAGGGAAAGAAATTAAAAGGCTCATTTGATTATTTTTTTTGCTTAGCGCTAAGCCAGCCTGCTTCCAAATCCTTGTGAAATTAAGACCTTTGATGTACATATTGTGGACCAGGTGGTCAGGAGAACAAAGTAAAACAGTGAAGGTCGGCATTGGTGCAGGAACCATTTTCCAAGTGCTTCACAAATGTTAAAAAGGATACAAAGCAGGGATGCTGAACAGCAGAAAAATGTGTAACGTGTCTGGAAAGATTCAAGACAGGCTTTTTTTGCTACTTCTCAGGAAACTGACTTTCAAAACATTTGCAAACAAGAGTTTGTTCTTTTGGGGAAGAGGTGTTGGAATACCCAGAACAAAAAAAACCCAACCACCCCAAAAACATGGGAGGAAGGTGTGGAGCTGAGAAAACAGAGGGGAAAATATTAATTTGCCAAGAGGCAGTGACAACTTTTTTGACAGAAAAGTACATTTCACATCACAGAGGTTTTTTTCAGCTACAGTAACCCTGCCAACACATTTCACAGTAAATTCATTTGAGGGCAAAGAAAAAGAGTGCTTAATGCAGACACATGTAATGGAAATGTCAGTTCAATCCATCAGGATTGCTGAAGCTGGCAGCAAAGCTCTGCGCCATGAAGTGTACAATTGCTAAAATATTCATGTTTAACAATGGGCCTCTCAGAACATAAATACCTGCTTCTCCTGCTTGCCCCTCTGCATGCCTCCCATTTGTACCCATGAGCTCAGAAACCTCATCACCGGAGGCCAAAGCATGTGTTGTTCGCCCTTGTCCACGGGTGCCGAGCTCCCCTAAGGACAGCAGGTCCCGCGGTGGGGATGGAGGGACAGAAAGTGGTTCCCCGTGCCCAGATCTGGGTGGATTTGGTTGTGATGACAAGGACACGCTCATTGCAGGTCCTGTCCATGATGTGCCTGAAAGCTTCAGCAGAAAGAAATGCCAGAGCAGCAGCCTTGCATCACAGCACTCATCCCATTACATGACCTGTGCACTGGAAGAGGAGAAACTTAAGAAATGTATTTGGGCTCTGTACTCTACAAAGATTAAAAATAGAACTTTTATGACAGTGGAAAACATTATTTGGTGCATATAAGATATCAGTATCAGATTTGGACATCTTGATGTTATCATCAGAGCTGGGTGGGAAACTGTTCGCCTGTTCCAAGACAGGGTTGGAAATTTTGTCCTGTCTTAACTTGAGCAGGAAAATAAAAATCTGTTAATATGTCACGAAGCAACTGTTCAAAAACTAGATCAGTTCAAGACAACAATTTCAAATTAAGATCTTCCATTTTGGTTTTGACTCCTTAATTTGTCTTTTCCAGTTTTTAATCAATAGTTTACACTTATCTTGAAAAGGTTGAAATCAAAAAGGAATTTTTCTTTTGGGCTATTTTGGAATTTGTCTTTTAGACAATTTTGAGAGCTGTTTACATTTCTGCTGAGAAATCTCTCAAGCTCTACCCTCTCCCATAAACAAATTCAGTTTTGACAAATGAGCACTTTCTGATAGAAGTTATCTCAAAGTGTTCCCTGCCAGCCTTAATTATCAGAGTGAGGCCAATGCACATGATCTTAGTCTGCATCTTTTGGCATATTTTACTTCCCTCATAGCATTGTCATCTCAGCTCTGGAGAAAACAGCTTTTCATTAAAAAAAATACAATCTAATCCTTATGATTATTGCAGAAGAACCTGAAAGCACGAATCTTAATGGCTAGAAAAACAAGTGGAATAGAACGAGCCAGGATTTTTATTTTGTAACATTTTTTTGCTATAAAACCAATCTCATAATTTAGGGGAATGCAAATATCATTGCATATGGGAAAGCTGTGATAGAGGTAGCAGAAGCATTTAAAAATTAATTATAGCTCCTTAAGAAGTATGTACATTTAATTTCTGATTGTGTCACCTGGTTTTCCAATGGGAAGTATACAAAAGAGTCCCACTAAACCAGTTCTCTCAAACATTATTACCAGTGGTGCACAAATTATGAATATAGGAAGGACATTTAAGTTACAGAATTATTTTCTGCATAAAAAACATACATAGAGCTCATGTTACTGCCATTTTATAAAGTTCTGAGGGAAGCAGTTCAGAGGTTTTGTCAAGCTGTGGAGTAGGTATGCCCTAAAATCTGGCCTTAAGTCTAACGCACTTGCTTTTATTGACTTTTAGTAGAAACTTAATTCTGTGGGGCAGATTAACTTTGAACTACGTGCTTAGTGTAGAATCACAATGTCATAGAATCGTTTAGGTTGGAAAAGACCTTTAAGATCATCAAGTCCAACTGCCAAGTCCACCACTAAACCATGTCCCTAAGTGCGGAACCCAGTACTCAAGGTGCGGCCTCACCAGTGCCCAGTACAGGGGGACAATCACTGCCCCAATCCTGCTGGCCACACTAGTTCTGGTACAGGCCAGGATGCCGTTGGCCTTCTTGGCCACCTGGGC
>JANZLQ010000027.1:22431302-22447481 GCA_026212715.1 Elanus axillaris | reverse complement strand
CTAACCATTCCCCTTGGATTATAGGGGCTTCATTCTGCTCCCTGTCCCTGTCTTGCAGCTCAGGGGGCTGGGTACCCCGAGAACAACTGGTCTTACTATTAAAGACTGAGGCAAAGAAAGCATTATGTACCTCATCCTTTGTCACTGTCTTTCCCCCTGCATCCAATAAAGGGTGAAGATTCTCCTTAGCCTTCCTTTTGTTGCTAATGTATTTATAGAAACATTTTTATTGTCTTTTAAGGCAGTAGCAGGTTAAGTTCTAGTTGGGCTTTGACCTGTGCTCTGAAATAGCTGACTGTAATAAAAGGTTTAAGTTGCTGTTGCCATTCTGCTAAAACAAATTTGCATGCCATTTGTTTAGTTGCAAATAAATCTCTAGGCAAAACTGTGTAAACAGCTGCCCGTCTACAAAAAGAAAGGTTATCAGGACATTAATTGGTAGCTAAACTTGGAATATCTGAGGGAACAAAAAACTGGAAGCAAACTAAAGAGAACAAACACCAAGGAAGAGAAAAGGAAACAGGTTTGGGAATTACAATTTCCATCTATGCTAATGAATTAAACATGCCCTGGACATAGGGGTCAACTGGCAACAAAAAGCTTGTGTCCTTTATATTAAACACTGGAGAACTTCCTAGTGGCCAGGATACTGAGAGAGAAGAAAGTTATTCACTGATGGCAAGCTTGTGCATATGTTAATTAATTTAAATATCCTACCTGTCATGTAACATTTGATATCCTGAGAGTTGCTAATAGGGTTGTTGTTTTTGAACATATACAGGTTGAAAGGCATTATGTTATTGCTACTCAGATGCTTCCACATATCATGGTCTGGACTCGTCCACCGACCCGCTAGCACATCATAGTCTCTCCGTCCCATGTGGATAAGCTTTGTGAGGGGGTCATATAGTCCTCCATGGTAGCCAATGATGATCTGGAAGTTGGGATTGGTGTCCATATAGATCTCCCCATATGCTGTGTACAGTATCTGCTTAATCATTAAGCCAGTCCCACTGAAGACAGCCAAAGGAGTGCCAATGTTATCACAGGCTATGTAGAATTCATCACCGCTGCTGAGCTCCATTGCAAAGAGGTGGCCTTGGAGGTCATAGTAGAGGGAGGTGATCTCGGAGCTCGAGTGGTTGTATAAATGGGTGACCTTGGTTGGGTTGGTCAGGTCTGCGTAGAAGAACTGCAAGTGATGGCCATGGCTGGTTTTGCTAGAGACTCTCCTTCCTAGGCCATCATAGCGATATTTCACACTCCACCCACTAGCTTTATTGTAGGCTTTGATGAGCAGGCCCGCTGAATTGTACTCAAAAATGTCATTGCCCCTTTGCTTCAGGAAGCCGTCTTCATCCATTTTGTACTGCACATCCCCCAGTCTAGTAATCCTATCCCTGAGGTCGTACCTGAGTGGTGTAAGGCGGGCACTATTCCCCGGACTTAACAAATGGAGGTTTCCATTTAGGTCATAGCTGTAACGCCAGAGTGGTTTGTCATTGATAGACACTGTCTGCAACTGGCCGTCAGCATCATATTCATATGAGTACCTAGTTGTGTTTGCATAAGGGCCAACCTTCAGCTCTTTCTTAACCACTCTCCCCATGTTGTCATACTGCACAGTCATCCAGTACATGAGAGACCGGAATATCTCGTACTGGACCTCCTTCATCCTTCCATAGGCATCAAAATGTTTAGTGTGAGTCATGACAGCAGTGGTGATAATCTGGTTGATATCGTAGTAAATGACTCCAAATTTACCAAATTGCTCAGTTTTGCCTGACACATCATCGTACCTGTAGAGATCAATGGGTAAAGGTGTCTCGTTGATAACTGCTTGCATGCTGGTCACCCGAAAGCTGTTGTCATAGTTATAGTCAAAGCGTGCATTCACCATGCCTTCCTCAGTGAAGCGGAAAATTTGTCGATCGATGAGGGGTCCTATCTGTCTGTATCTGATTGTACATGTGAACCCTTCATTCTGTAAGTTTATGGTCTTCAGCATGCCAGCGGTTTCGTCATAAGTGAAACTGATCTTTGTGGTGTCATAGAGCATCTCGGCTAACTTGGACAACTTTCCATACTTGTAGATGACACGTCTCCCTGTGCCCAAGTACAAAGTGTGGAGGAGCTGCTCATCCTCTGTGAAATCCTGAATTACTGAGGCGTTGCCTTCTGGTGGCCGGTAGATGTTCCTGTAGTAACCAATGGAACGAATGGTTTCTAAAGTCTGACGGGCAACGTTGGGCATTGTCACTGATGACAACCGGTCATTCTTATCAAACTCAAAGATGTACTGTCTCTGGCTGTGAAGGAGCAGCACCATGGACTGGATGGGAGGGAGAAAAGTATAGATTATAATCCTGTTTTTCAGGCAAAATTATACTCAACTCTCACAAAACCTTCAAGATTCTCCAGTCCAAAAAGCAGGGAAAGTGTGATAAATCTCTGCACCTGTAGGATTAAATGGTGAGAGGTATGCAGCTGCACAGCACATCGAGTATCCCCAAGTAGGAGTGGGTCAGAGGAAGAAGCAGGTAATGCAGTGAGGAAGGTCTAAGTTCAGAATGCTCAGTTGCTCAAATCAATACACTGTAGCTAGCTGTCTCTACCCAAATTCCCTGTGCCAATAGCTTTTACAGACTAAATAAATAAAATTGGTAGAGCTACTTAAACAATGCTTCAACTAGTATCCCCCAACATCTCCCAGTGCCCAATTAATGCATCGTGTTTCCATATCTTCTATTATTCTCTTACTGCAAACTTCTGCATGCATGCTTATTTGTTCTGGGACTTTTTTTTTGCATATAACAAACAACCCACATAGATTCTATAATACAAGGAGGAAATCAATACTTTTTGCTTTTTAAAAGCTACGTTATTGTAGTTTCCTTAAAGTGTTGCAGGGATAGGCTCTATACAAAACTCAGCAATAAAAAATTCCAGCCCCAAGTATGCAGCACATAGATCTACAGGACTTGATGATCTACAGTGTAATGATGAATAGTAATACCCAGAAGAATTTAAGTCCCATGCCAATCTACAGAGTGCAGACTGCAGAAAAGACTGCAAAGTGTGCTACAACAGTCTGGCTGGATTCATGCCTCACACTTTTTAATTACATGTATCTGCTACAAAGCAGGAATGGGCCACTCGAAGAAGGCAGGATGTCAGACAGTAGGGGTTGTTTTTACATGGAAAATCCTACTGCAAATTCCTACTGTTCACTCCTCTGACTTCACCTGAAGATATTTTATATTGCAGCTAGCTCAACAAAGGAATGTTGTGCTTAAAAAATCAAATGCCAAAGCTTCACAGCATTAAGACATGCTCTCAGTGTGACTGGGAGGAAACTTCCCAGGCTATTTTCTCTTTGGTGGTCTAGCATCAAAGTTACTATGTGCACCTTTGTGCAGGCAGAATAGGAGTATTGAACCATAAGGACCATCAATCAGGTGATGTGAAGGAGCACAGCTGTACTGAAGTCAAAGAGGTAAAGCCCATTTGCACCAAATGTACCATCTCTGAGCGATAAGAGGATTCTTACCTTCTCCAAGTAAGTGTAGCTCCATGATTTGCCATCAGCAAAGATCCTGGATGTAATTCTGCCAGACTGATCATACTCCATCCTTTCTGACATCGTGCCCCTCTGAATCCCTGCAATGTGTCCTCCTGGGGAATAGGTGACATTGACCCCGTTCAGTCTGCTGCTGGGTGACCAGAGACTGGGCCTTCCCGCCTGGTCATAGAGGATGCGGAGGGTGAACTTGCGGTGGTCATCATAGATTTTCTCTGTCCTTGTCACACGATCAAAGTCAAGGGACAGCAGGTTTCTGTTGTGAACCTACAGAAAAGAGATGGAGAATTAGGAAGCTGGGAACAGTTTAAGTTACAAAGACTAGCCTTGTTTCACCAAACAGCTCTTTAGACCACACTTGAGAGTATCCAGCTGTTCATTGCCTCTGGATAAGAGGCAATTTTCAAAGCAAAGAGTTGTCCTAACATTGCTTCTGTTAACTTCAGTGAGGAGAGAGGCAGAAAACCAGGGTACTTTTGAAACATCACCATGGTGAAGGAATATTGCCCATATCCCGAACCTAGGCTTAGGACTGCTACAGCAGATGTGATTATAGACCTACAGCAGATATAATGACAACTTGTGTCAAGGAATACTTGCAAGGTACTCTGCTTATCAAACCTAGGATATATAGCCTTTTGCTTTCATGCACATCAAAAAGTAATACTTGTAGAAAAAAGATGTTGTGTCAACATAGGGGAAAACAGTTTTTCTCTGAGTTTACTGATTATACTACAGGCACTGGAGGTTAAGCCTTTCTCCTGAGATGAAATAAGCAGACCTTGACCATTGTAGATGTTACACAGAGCAGGAACTTTTCTGAGAGCTGGAGTTTTAGCTTCATTGTCCTGAGGTTATTTGGTGTTGCATAATTACACTCCTGTTACCTCCACTGCCTCTGCATTTCCAAAGATCAAAGGTACCTACTTCAAAGGTAGGAGCGGGAATACATTTTGATTCAGGATTGCAGTGCACAGCAATACAAAAAGGAGCTGATAATACAACTCATGTTTAGCCGTGTGTGCAAGGAGACTTACAAAGCCACATCATCACAGCAGTAAAGTACTCAGCAAGGACAAAACCCCCACATTCCAGTATGAGCTTGCTGGTGAAGACAGCTCTTTCTCCATCCCACCAGTTCTGAAACTCTTTCAGCCGGTGAACCCCTCTTTCCTAGAAGGTGAAGATTCTCCTTGGATGAATTTCAAACTCCAAACAGATGACTTGGTTTTCAGTTCTCTTTGCAGTCCTTCAGCTGCAGTCAATAAACCAGGGGTTGCAGGTTGCTGCAAGGTCTTCAGACTGCAAATTAAACACACTGCCTTATTCTTCTCTGGGTAAAGCTGACACTCCTGACCTGAGCACTGTTCTCAGCCCTGGTCCAGCTTTGATCTTGGCCATTACTTTAGGGTGTGTGATTGAATTCCTGCTATGTTTTGAGGGATGTGGGAGTATCTGAGAGCTAAACAGCAAGAGAAAGGATGTGATAAAGCCAATGGAGAAGGGGCTGCTCAGCCCTGGAGGGACGAGAGAGGGAAGGGCAGGACCACTGCAGTGCGTTTGTGCTGCGTGGGCAGATGTCTATGCTGAAACCTGGAGAATGGGGACACTGCAAAATCAGAATTCAAAAGAAAGCATCTCAGGAGCTGGGGGTGGAAGATGCAAAAGCACAGCTGAGAAAATGTGGAAGTGAGCTGAGGGTGCATGTGGCCAGCCAAGACAGAAGGAATAAACAGTGCCTTGATGTTAAGTGTGAAGATGATGTTAGAGGAGGCAAGTGCAAAAATTATTTTCAACTTATGAAAAACAACGCTAAAAGGCAGGTATGACTCGAGGAAAGAAACGGCATGGAAAGGTAGATAATGCTCCAATTAAATGTGTGTAAAATAGAATGTAAATGTGCTGTGGGAGAAAGAGGGAATCAGCCAACAGCCCACTGTAACAGGCAAGCTGGGAAATAATTAAAAAGGTATCAAAACTCTAAGTACAGATGCACACATGTAACTAACAGAGTAATTTGATATCTCATAGGTGCTTGCTTCTATAAATAGAGAAACAGAAGTGGCAATTGCTTGCAAAAAAAAAAAAAAAAGAAAAGCAAGGCAGGAAGGAATAGCATCTCTGCTTTCCATTTATTCACAGAGCAGCTCCAGCCTGGCAGCTGCAGCTTCTTCTGCTACTGGTCTCTGCCAAGAGAGCTGGAAAAAGCTCTGCCAGGGCTGGGACAGTAATCCAGGCTGAAAGTGGCCTCCCTAATCTGTACGCCAGCAGCAGTGCTATTCACTGTGCTGGAAGGACCAAGTAACAGGTCCCTGGATAGCTCTTAAGCTCAGTCCAAATCTCTGTATCCCATTACTCGTGCCCTAAGTCATTCCACCCTCCCCATGCTCTGGCAAGCACTTTCTGTGGGACTAGTTGGAACTAGTCTCCCTTTTCATGATTTTTTTTTTATGATTTGTTTTCTGCTGCTCTCTTAGTGTAATCTCTCTTCTGTCCGAGAAGTGCTGCAGTGCCAACAGCTGCCCCTGAAGGTGACAGGTAAAGTGAACCCTACCCTGCCAGATAGCTTCTAAACGGGGCCTAAATCTTTTTCATCCGTGTTCAAGGGCATGCCTTGAATAGAAGTGAATTTTCTGCAGAGGCACTGACAGGGCTGCAGGCTTCAGTCCAATAACTGTGTTTTATAGTGAGCAGCTAAATAAGGTGCCATCCTACATCCCGGAGTCCTTATCCTAGAACAGGGTCTGGAAAGCTCCCGCAAAATGCTTTTGCCCCTCAGAGCATTTGACAAGGCTTGTGATCAGCACATTTAAATTTAAATTTTAAATTTAAATCCACAGTTCACAATGTATTTGATGTCCCCTCTATAATGTGTGAGAGACTAAATTTAACTCCAAATTCATGTTCCACAGTACTTTACTCAATCCCTTACCTTGCTCTAGAAAAGCAAGAGCATAAACACACAACCATCTCTGATTTCTCCCCTGCTTCCTATGGAGTTCCTTTAGCTTAAATTGTAATTAAACAACGTGCATAGATCTCCCTGAGAGCACAAGTGCACAAAAAGGGAAGATTTCTCATGAAAACACTCTGGCAACCTTCAGCAGAGGAGGGCAAACAATAGTTCTGCAATGAGAACTCCAGGAGCCAACAACATCCATGTGATAAATGGCTGCCTACAAAGCAATTTTCCTAGCGAATTGCTAAAACCATTGGGGTGGCCATATCCAGACTTCAATACCTTGCAAAAATCGTGGAGACAATGCTGAACTGTCCTCGTTAGTCAACACACCAGGAATGGTTAGCAGCATATCCCAAGAGACGTCTCCAGTCATGTTGGTTGTGGGGAGTGTCTGGGGCATGAGGCCTTGATGCCACCATTAACCTGCTGCAAAGTGACTTACAAGAGGAGTTTCCATGGTTAAATAAATAAAAGAGCTGAGACAGCAGCATTGTCTCTTTTGGCTGTCCTATTTGCTCCACTGTCAGAGATTATTTTACATCCTTCTTTATTGAAAAATACAAGTTTGTTTAAAAAAAAAAAAAGAAGGATCTCTGTTCCTTGGAGCAGAGTTTACCTAATGCTCTCACTGCAGATGGACTCTGTTGCTGTTGGACAGTGATGGGTTGAATTCGTAGCCAGCCTATTTGTGGGGATACCTCACTGCTGGGTGGGTGGATCAGAACATCACAACTTTCCATGGGGTGTGTGGGGTAGGAAAAGGGAAAGGGTCTGCTTTAACATATTTGTGCTGCTTTACAGCTGCCTAGCCAAGTGCAGAGCCAGGTCAGCATTGATGGGACTGGGGAAAAGGCATCAGGGCTGGCCCCCTTCCCTTCATCCATGCAGATATCCCTGCCCTGTGCCTTATCCCTGCAATAAACACATGCATTGCATTATTTCCTAGGGAGGGTCAAGGAGGCAGCTGTGAAACTGGCCTCATCTTGCTGGGGGCTGGTCGAGTTCATGGCAACAGGTCATCAGTCCCCAAGAACACCCTGCAACCATGGGAGGATTAGCCACAATTCATGAAATGCATATCCATGCAATGGCGGCAGAAAGGATGCTGGTTTCAGGGGAACTCTCTTCTTTATAGTGGTCAGATCCTGTTCTCATCATCTCAAAGGCTTCATGGAGTGATGCTGCAGCCTCTCTGGGCATGCTCTTTCCCCACGTAGCACCATGTCTTTGCTGCTGTCTCTTGCAAGGAAGTGGGGTGAGGGGAGAGGGAAAGTAGTGATTTACTCACATATGGCAGAAAATGATAACATTTCCCAAAATGAACAAAAACATTTTGAACTTAACTTGCCTAAGTTTCTCCCTTGCCAGGGAAAGCAGCAATTACTGGTATGAGGGAAAAGAAGAACATGACACAGAATATGTTAAATGCTGGGCAATCCCCAGGGAAGCAATTAGCACCTTGCAGGTTTATGTCTTAGGGGTGCAAATGCTGCCATGCAGGCACAGACAGGCAGCTTAAAATGTCTTGTACACCCTCAGCTACTTTGAACCCCTGAACAGAGCCATAACTGAGTCCTTCAACCATGTAAGATGCTCTTCTGCTTTACTAGAAGGGCCTCGATAGGCTCAAAATGTGAATAAATGCTGGCAGATTTATAGGGACACAAGTAACCAGCCTGAAAACTCATTTTGGAAGTGTTTTTCCAACTGCAGTACAATATAAAACAAAGACACATTGTGTGTTTGAAGCTACTGTCAAAATTTTGGAAGATAAAACTGACATGGGCAGCTGAGATGCGGCTAGATGCGTGGAAACTGCTTTGAACACCAAATAGCTGTGACACAGCTGCAGATTTCAGAAGGCTCTCTCCTTTCAGAAAAAGACCTGTCTGATAATTTTGTTGGTTATTAACATAAAAAAAAAAAAAACAAACCACAAAAAAACCCCAGGACAAACCAAGCAAGAAGGGTGATGCCAACTGATCTGCAGATATACAGCAGTTCCCACTGAAGGAGCAGTTTCAGCTTTCACTTCTGTTTGCAGTTTTTCTCCTGATAACAAAATATGAGGCTATTGATGCACGGGGAAAAGAGCAGAGGCTGGGCTTGGGAGGGTGAAGAGCAATACTTGGCAAGTGTGAGTGAGGAGAGACGGGAGAAATCACACCAAGGTGGCAGGGGTCATGCAGCAGGGAATAGGGATAGGCGAAGAACAAGGACTGGGAAACACATATCCTGAAACCAGAGCATTAATATTTATTGCAAAGCTTAAGTGCGAATAAATAGCTGCAGACCTTTTGCTGTGGTGGCATTACACAGCACTAAGCATTTTTCTCAGAGGGCCTGAATTTGCCAGGTGCTGAGCAGCTTCCCAGGAACTGCTCATCAGCCCATGACTTTCAGACTAGCAAGGTACAGGGTGATTGCGCAGGACTTGCTATTACAAGTTACCAGCCTTGCCAGCAGTTAGCAGAAGAATTACAGGCTTATTGGGCAAGATCTTTAAACAGCCCTGACAAGTCTGCAGTGCATTGTGCAGAACAACGTTTTCAAAACACATCAGTCTTAAGCACAGAAAGAACGGTATGCTCCTGGAGGAGAGAGTAGCATAAGGCTGGAGCTGTTTATAACACTTTAGGGAACAATGGCAATTGTGATGCAGAGCCCAGCTCTTCAACAGGTTCAACAGATTAGCAAGTTTCAAGAATCCAGAGATTTTTCTGAGGGTGCCCAATGAACAATAATCATAGAATCACAGAATGGTTTGGGTTGGAAGGGAACTTGAAGACCATCTCGTTCCAACCCCCTGCCATGGGCAGGGACACCTTCCACCAGACCAGGTTGCTCCAAGCCCCATCCAGCCTGGCCTGGAACACTGCCAGGGATGGGGCAGCCACAGCCTCTCTGGGCAACCTGTGCCAGTGCCTCACCGCCCTCACAGTGAAGAATTTTTTCCTAACGTCTAACGTAAGTCTACCCTCTTTCAGTTTAAAACTGTTACCCCTTGTCCTATCACTACATTCTCTGATGAAGAGTCCCTTCCCATCTTTCCTATAGGCCCCCTTTAGGTACTGGCAGGCTGCTATAAGGTCTCCCCAGAGCCTTCTCATCTCCAGGCTGAACAACCTCAACTCTCTCAGCCTGTCCTCATATGCTTAGAAAGCTTTTTGTGCTCAGGTCTATTACTGCCAGCAGCACAGGTAGAAAATATACCTATACTAATTGGTGCAGTACTTTATAATCATCCTTTGCTTGCTTAAACAGCCTGACATGATAGTTAAATCTGTAGTGTCTGATGGGAGGTCACGTGTTCCCAGTCACACAGAGGACTTGTAGACAAATCAGCAATACTACCTGTAACAGCTAAGAGAACATCAGCACATAAGGACACATAATATACAAGTCATAAAGGTTGTGTCACTGAGGATGAACAGCTAGTTTGCCATCCTGCAGCCTCATCCCTATTGCAAACGATACAAATCAGCCCTGTCCCTTTCTGTCATGAGACTGGGGACTGATGAGAGGAGAAATGGAGTCCAAAACTGCTCACGCTTCTCACTTACCCTCAGCCGACGTCCAAAGACGGTGACTTGCCCTCTCGCTTGCTCCTTCCTCTGCCTCCACTCCACGAGGTTGAGACCGTTGTCGATGGGCAGGGTGACATTCCTCTTCCCCACCGTGGGGTTGACGGTGCCAGCAAGCAGGTGCGGCTCAGTTTGCAGGGCCACCTCCATGCCGTTAGCAAGCATCAGTCTGAGAGAGCCATCAGCGCCGATGTAGTAGCTGTTTCGGACTTGGTCTGAAGAGAGAAAAGAGATCTTTTCAAATGGCTGCCCAATGATACAGCTCCAGCTTTTCATCTTCTCCCTCACCCAGGCTTCATCAGCATTTCTGATGGCTGTAAGCAAATGCACTCTGTCGCTCACCCACTAACAGTGAGCAAAACATTGGTTTAATCAGTGAAGGTAAAGATGGACAATCTCTTTTTCATTCTGATGAGGTTCTGCACCTCAAACTCTTGCAGAAAAGTCTTACACAGGTTAAAAAAGGCACCAGTGGAAGAGCCGTGTAATACCCTAGCAAAGGACGCAGGTTCAAACCTCTTCCTCTAGGCTAAAACACTGGGTGGTGAGATATTTGTTTTAAATCACAGGCCAGCTAAAAACTTTCCATGCTTTTATATCCTAAAGATCCCAATTTCACCACAATATATGAAAAACTGGGGCCACCTACTTTCCTCAGCTTATTCACCGTCTCACAAGTGACAGGAAATTGCACAGCGAGTTAATGCTAACCAGTTCCCCAAACAACAGCCAAACCCTTTCACTTGGGAAAGCTTTCAGGAGGCAACCGAAGTCCTCATGTTTGGAGAGAAAGCAGAGGCACTAAGCTCCCACACATCTCTGTACATCTGGCCTCCACTAGCTCTTGAAAGATCAGCAGATTTTGAGGCCAGGATTTGGGAGTTCAGGAGTGGAAGAGAAGAACAATATCTCTTCCACCTCCTTCAGGAATCAGGCAGGCTGAAAGCCCATCCTTTGAATCTCCAGCTGGCATTTCTCTCTGCAGAGAGGAGCTCATGAAGGGTAAGAAATCATGAGACTTGCTCAGTGCAGAATGGCTTTAAAAGCACATTATACAAAGATTGCCTTATCTGAAGCTCCTCAAAAGCTGGAAAATAGCACCCTTCCTGTCTTCCAGTCTGCCATAAATACCTAATTGTGAATAAAAACACCCATTACAAATTCATGATGTCAATTGTTTTTCCGTTCCAAGACAAGTTGGGTTTTGTTCACTAGTTGCTTTGCCATAGCTCAGCAGGAAACGAGATCACAGCAAAATTATGATCTCTCATCTGGATGAAATAGGTCAGCAAAGAGCACAGTTTGGTATAATTAGGAAACTTGACACAAGTTGGTCTTTCTTATTGTGAGTCTGATCCTGCTTCTGTTGTAGCCAGCTGGAGTCTTGCCACCCTGATCTCAGCAAGACCACAACTCAACTTACTGTACACAGTAGTGACAGCGTGAAACTGCTGTGGCACTGGATTTTGCCACTATAAACATACAGCAGTGATCCACTGTGTAGATCCAAGTATTTTAGCTGTACCACTGAGTACTTCAGTTGATGGTCTTTTGACATAGACTCCAGCAGGATCAAACCCACTCCACGCTTGATTCTGCAAATGGAGACAAGGGGACAGTCAGCTGTCTGTCACATTTTGTTCTCAGATGCTTGGTTTGGTGAGAAAATGGTAGATGTGCTTTAAATCAAGTCTGAAATATCTCTGCACAGCTAATGTATTCCTCCCTCCTTCATCCATCACCATGAAGCAGGGGAAAGCTTGAAGGTCTCTGAAATTCACTGGACATGTGATGTCCCCTCCATGTCACATAAGCACCACAGAGGGGTTATGGTGGATTGTCACCAGCAGTGTGGTACTGTGTGGTGAATGTAAGTCCTCCACTTTCAACATTTTCCCAAGAGAAGACTCTTCCCTGGTTTTGGAAGGCATTTCTCAAGGGCTACATGAAATCCAGGGGCCATCGGATGCTGTATGTTATGCTGCTTTGGTTCTAGGTCACTACTGCCATATTTTGGCCTTGAACAAATGCTCATTTTGTCATTAGTCCAGAGGAGAAAATCCCACAGAGGTGCTGAGGTGTCTGTTAGCTGTAGTGGCTCCTAAATACATCTTACAGGAATCTGTAACCTTCTGAAAATGCCTTCTCAGATCTCACCTGTTCACAGTGTGATCCAGGTTTCCTGAAAGGTTCACCAAGGAATTGTGAAAGCTGGCCAGAGCTGTGAGTCCAGAGGGAAAATGCACAAGCACCGCTCAGGCAAAGGGAGTCTGCAATATGTATTTTCCCTGAAGAACAACGGAGCAGGCAAAACACTCACAGACCTTGAGAACAGCTCCAGCTCTATCTACTGGAGAGGCACTTGGAAGGCAACTTAGGTTTCAGCTGTGCTCAATACATCCCTGGGCAACTCCAGTGGCCCTTGTTTCAGTTTCTGCAGTGCTGCCATGAAAAAACAGCTACCCCAGTTTGGGAATTCACAGTCCCTAACGCCTGTGGGAAAGCCACCTCAGCAGATCGCAGGCCACCTCTGCTGCAATGTTATCCAGATCTTCATTTTAAGAGAAGTATGTTTCTTCAGATCCCAACAGTTTTGTAATTTTATGCTTCTGAAGATAGTTAAGCTGTTTGTAATACTGCCTGTCCTAATGGCAAGAGTGCCCCTGTGCTGGAGGGCAGTACAATGAGATAATTGACCGTGGCACCATTATGTAACTGTGCCTTCAGCTCTGGGTGTATAAATCACATCACAGTCAATTATCTCACTAAAGGGCCCCCAACAGCAGGCTCTATTGCTTAATTAGGCTCTTGAGGTGAAGCCAACCTCGTGTCTGTGCAGTTGCCAGACATCTTAATGCGAGTGGATGGGATGAGGCAGGGTAGGTTGGATCCGCTTTGCAGGCTGAAGTAAAGAATAAGAAAGTCATTGTGTTCCCCTACAGGAATAGTACATTAACATGCCTCTCCAAAGGCAGGAAAAGCAGTGTTTAGGCATAGCAGGCATTTTCTTTTAGGAAAGCTTGCTGTTATTATAGGGAGGGGGAGAGAAATATGTGTCCCAGGGAAGTGGGAACAAATGTGATGCTGGAACACATTGCTCTCACTTGGAGCACTTTATTCCTCACAAGGGGAAATGATGTTTGACACCCCATTGCCATCAGGCACAGACTAACAGTGAATGAGAGCTGGGGAGAGAAGAAAGCAAAGAGTCTGAAAGTCCCTTCCCTTTCTCCAAGCCCCAGGGAAGAGGAGTGATGGCTCACCCTGACCCTAAGGAGGCTTCAGCCTTCAGAACTTGGAGATCCAGGCTGGCATGGTTTGTGCGCTAGAACTTCTGTTCCTACCAGTATGTCAGCACAGTGTTTCCCTGCTATTTATTCCTCTTTTCTTTCCCACTTCATCACCTTTTCCTCCACCTTATAATTCCTTCACTTCTCCACCTTGCCATCACTGGCAGAACTGTGCTTATTTCCAACAGCCACAAACTGGTCCCACCAGTCCTACCCTGGCTGCCCCCCTCTCCCTTCTCCTTTGTGTCTCGCCACACCAGCCCTTTAGCTCAAACGCAGAGCTTTTTGGGGACAGGGATGGTCATTTTTTTCTGGATGCTTCCTTGTGAATATTTGAACAGCCAGTGAACAAAGAATCAGATAGATCTCCAGCAACCAGCTGGAAGTCTGTTCCAGGAGGAAAGTAACTGTTAAGTTGGAAGCCATTAAGAGACTGAAGTAAAGTGGTCAGCTGGAAGTGCAGCTAGATTTATGCAACCCTTTTTGTTATAACAATAATGGTAATGATGATGGAGGACTGTACTGCATGGGGACTGCATGGCAAGGGGACTGGCTGAGAATGAAGCAGAAAACAGCTGCAGAGCAACCACGGCGCTAGGGAATGTGGCTAAGTAGGTGTGAGTCTGCATCTGTACCAGCATATGGGGAGCTCTGGGGCACTGGGGATGCAGGTGATTTTTGGTGCTGGGATTATCAAGATGATGCCTATTTCCTGATGGATAATCCATTGTGTGCAGCTTGGCTGGGAGAGGGATAGTGGCCCAACTCACCTTGGAGCAGGGTGTAGAAGGCTCCTGATGCTGACAAATTGGTTGTTATGGTAACATCGTCCTTGCTGGAGGTTTCCACCTGGACATGTACGGAGCTGTCGGTATCACTGCGGAAGCTGCTCACTTGGCCAGTAGGGAAGGTGACGTTGGTCAGGCGGCCAAAGCTGTCATACCTGAAAAGGAGGATGGATTGAAGTCAACAGCATCAAACAGAGGAGTGGGATACAGGCATCATCCTATAAAGCAGAGACCAAGTCTTGAAGTCTTCACCCAGATTTTTCCCAGAGAAAAATGCACTGTCACTTTGTCAGACCGTCTTCACATTTTTGGTTTCATGAGAAGCAAATGACAGCTCTTAGCTGAAGAAAATCAAGCAAAGAAAAGAAAATGACTAAATAAGTATTAGCCTGTATTTTAACAACATTTTTTCAATACTTATCACCTGTACTATGCCTCTTGTTTACAAGAGTAACTTTATTTCCCATCCACTGTGCTGTGACTTAGGGAAAATCACTGGGCCATGCATCCTGTCTAGCAGAACTAGGAGTTTCTGAAGGCCACCAACTGTTTTGTCTGGTTGTGTCCTGAGCTCTTCAGAATTTTTTTTTTAAAATCTTATTTTAAAAGCTAATGTTAAGGTAGCAGCAAAGACCTGCCAGATTGGCCATATCAGATAGAGAATTGTCCTCTGTGAACATGGTGTAGAGCCCTGAGCACAGCTGAGACCCCCATGTCTACCTTTTACTGTTCCTAGGACCATCTGGAAGGACTGATTTTAAAGTGTAAAAAAGCAGTCCAGTTTGCACTCCTCCTGTGTCCTTGGCTTTTCCAGTGAGGGAGTCAACATAAACACCATCTGGGAAGGTTTCTGTGATGTGGACACCTGTGTACCAGGACCCAGATGAAATAAGCTATATACATGCAGGTCCCACAGCAGTTAACAAGCTGGGGGGGTGATTTTTCAATAAGAAGGAGAAGCAGGTACTTGTGCCTAGAGCCCTCCTGAATTGACAGAGCAAAGACACCATCCTGCCTCTCATTTGTGGCATTGCAAAAAGAGTGCCCTAGGGTCACAGGCTGAGCTATGAGCAGAAGGTTGGCAAGGGACCTTTGCAGTGAGGCTACAGAGAGCAGCAGGAAGCTCTACTGGCTTATCTCTGGAGAGCTGTTGTACCTTCTAATGAGATGAACCTTCAGGGAAGGGCTATTTTAAATAGTTAGGGAGAAACAGTAGAAAAATTCCAGCAAAAGCAATCAGTGATAAATGTTTGACTTTTTTCAAGTTCTGCCCACATATCATTTAAGAACGATTTATATGATATATAAGATCATATCAAGAAAACATATCACTTGGGGATGCAAAGTGAATGGTGGGTGAGCAGAGAGGACTTGTTCTCCAGCAATACCCAGTGGTAAGCCTTTGATGGAGCACAGTGTCCAGTGACAGGCAACATTCCTCAGAATGATAATGTAAATGATACATTAAGTATGACAAGCTTAGAAAACATGATCTAAGAGAGAAAGTTGATATAGAAGAGGGAAAACAAGGAAGTGGGGAGATGCCACCCTGACAACAGTTGTTGTGAAGATGATAATAATTAAATGTTTGTCATGTCTACTGAGGATGTGACAAAAAGTAATCAGCTTGAATGGAAACAAAGAAGATTCAGGTCAGAAGCTGGAGAACATTTTCCAGGCCCATGGTTCCTCCAAGCAGAGGAACAGATGGAGCACTGGAAACCCCATTGCCCAACGCTTTTAAGAGTAGGTGAGAGAAATGTGTTAGAGAGGGTCTGGATACAGTTGATCAGACCTCGGAGGGACCAGATGGTTGAGGAGCTCTTGATCCTCCTCTTCAGGATTACTCTGAGCTGGGGAATAAGACAACAGACCCTATCTAATAATAAAAAAAAAACAGAGAAGAGAAGAGAAGAGAAGAGAAGAGAAGAGAAGAGAAGAGAAGAGAAGAGAAGAGAAGAGAAGAGAAGAGACG
>JANZLQ010000027.1:22382822-22431202 GCA_026212715.1 Elanus axillaris | reverse complement strand
AAAAGAAAAGAAAAGAAAAGAAAAGAAAAGAAAAGAAAAGAAAAGAAAAGAAAAGAAAAGAAAAGAAAAGAAGAAAAGAGAAAAGAGAAAAAGTAATCTGGAACTGCAACCTATGAGAGACCCAGGAGCAGCCATTGGACTGGTTCTGCACTATACAGAAAAAGAAATTAATCTCCTCTTCCATTCTCTTTTTTTTCCAGATTTGTACACAGTGCTGGTACTTTGCTTTTGACAATACACTGGCAGTTGGTACTTTGCTTTTGACAATACACTGGCAGTGACTTAGTGTGAGGAAGGGCTGGCTGAAAAGGTGATTTTTGCCCAAGTTTAATATTTAGTGTATAGTGACTAAGTGGGTGAGTTCATTGCAAGTCTCTCCAGCCCTTCAGTTTGCAGACACCATCACATGAGGCTTTTCTTGCCCACTGGGCAGAGGGGGAGGTAGAAAGGTAGAAGAAAGCATTTGGCTCTCCACAGTGTCACCGTATCAGTCATGGGATTATCCACGCATGGAGGATGGAGCCCTTTCCCTCCAAGATCTTGGCGATCAGTCAGCCGCTTGTGAAATGGAAAAGGATAAAGGAAAAAAAAAAGAAAAAAAGAAAGGGATGAATTCAGGACTGCATTGCAGGAGTTTGGCAGAGACCAGTTAAAGCTTCTCCAAGCAGCTAGAAGCACACAGCTTGGAGCTGAACTGAATCTCCTTGTAAGAGTCAGACTTAAAGTACTCTCTGTACCAAATGCTTTGCTCCATGTTTGTAGCTGTCCTGTTTGCACAGAGACGGTATGCATTTTGATTCTGCTTTCAGCACAGTCATCTGCACATCTCCTAAAACAGTATGTGAGCCTTAAACTGAAAACATCACAGACGATAGATTTGATTACCCCATCTGCTGAGACAGGACACAAGGGACATGATTTAGTCTCTCTCTTGAGCAGAGAAAACATTGTTATCACTAAAGGCGTGCTGTGTAACACCCCAAATTCTTTCTACCGTGACATCAATAGTCCTATATGTAAACCAGTCTGAACTGTAAGGGTAGACTCAGATTTCAAATGCTCCAAAATTTAAGGAAGATGGACCTGAGTTTGGCATCCCTGACTTGGTGGTATTAGCAACTGTAAGGAATTTATTTATATTGCTCTATTTAAATTTAAAAAAAATGAACTGCTCCTGAAATTGATCCTGATTCACTTCTTAAAAATAATGGCACAAACCTAGATGTGCTGCACTGGCCTCTAAGGGGTGAGTTTGGTGTAATACAGGTGTGAGCGTGAAAGGAAGCAGGTCTGCGGATTAGGGAAAGGAGAGCAAAAGCCAGGATGGGGCAGAGAGCTTGTTCATGTGATAGACATGGTTGCTATTTCATTTAAGTGCTGAGTCAATATCCCACGAGTCATATGTTTTATCCCAATTGAACGACACTCAGCACCATGCTGAGAGCCAGCACAAAACCTATACTCCATGCAAGCCCTACTTAGGTGCTCCAAAGAAAGCCTCAAAACCCCACAGATACTCAGTTTAACAGTCCCAGGCAGCAGCAGACACTCAGTTCCTTAAACTCTATTCCTGGCCACCAAGGTCACAGCACCCTCACAAATAGTCTTCCAGCTCTCCGCTGGGCAAATATGTAATATTTGCAAATATGCAAATGGGGCAACATGCCAGTAATCTTTGCCTGTTCAAAATGGGTTAAAATAGCACGAAAAAAGAGCATGAAAGAGTGTGATGGTGCCTAGACCTCTGTGCACACATTTTTCTTTTTAAATCAAAATGACAAAGTACAATATGCATAATTTACATGGTTATATTTTTACAGCTGTACAAAACTCACACTACAGGGGAGAACTTCACCAAGAGCAAGGACTTCCATTTGGGACTTTGGATCCTGAGAAGCAAGGCTCCTTTTGGGCCAGAACAGTCTGGAATTGTGCGCTGGAATCGGTTTAAGATGTCTGCGTGTGTACATTTGACTTTTGGCACCTGCTTACTCACCCCATTAGCCTCTGTCAGAAGTAACCTGGACCATCTGTGTTTTCTGCATTTGGAAGAGCTGCTGCACCTCTGCCCAGCAGCGAGGCAGGGACCTTCCAAGCACTCGCTTTGGGGGTGACAGCTCACCTCTTTGCAGCTGCAAGGAGGTCATGCCTTACAACGGGAGAAATGTGAGAAGGTAGCACAATTAGACCCATTTTTATGATTATTTTTAATTGGTGGTGGATGAAGCGTAACACACTCATGTCCAGACAAAACCTCCTTTTAGCACTGCAGTGATAATGCAAAAGGAGGTGCAGGAAGCCAGTTAGCATGGACAGACAGAGTGTTTTCCTCTTGGCAGGCAGTTCCTTTTCTCTTTCCTGTTTTGCCTTGGACTGGCACATTTTCCCCTTTTTCTCTTGATGTAGGTCACACAGCACATACCTGATATCATCTATCACATACCCACAATCTCCCAGGATGCATCAGCTTGAAGGCTTGCATATCCCAAACAGATAACGTGCTTAACGAGTTAAATGAGTCGGCTCCTTCTACCTCTGCTTTCAGCCCTATAAAGGCACTTATAGGGCACATCCTCAGCTTGGAGAGTAGAGGCTAAGTGACTGGCTCTTATGTAGCTGCAGGTGTGCCCTGGTATTTGCAGTAAGATAAATCTCTCCTAGTCACCTCATTTTGCAGCTAAGCTGCCTAGGCCTGTTTCCACAGTCTCGGGATTTTGGGGTGGGCTAGTTTTTATCACAGCCTAAGACTTCTCTGTTCTCCAAATGCTCTGAAAGCACCAGAATTAAGGAAATACTGAAACACAGGAGTGCACACAGCAGCCACTCTGAGCAATGAATTCATCACCTGCTAACACAGCTGCTGCCTCCCATTCAAACCTGCTGCAAAGACTCAGCACTTACAATTACAGTGACAATTATTAGGCCAGCAAAGGAAGCCGTTGCCATCCATTCCCAATTGGAAATGTATTTAGCTAAGGTTCAATGCACAGAATTAAAATGGTATTTGGTGCTTATGAGGCCTAATTGTTAGCTTGTAAACATTCAGAGCTTTCATTTATCACATTACCATTGTGTAGAGACCTGGGCCTTGGGAATTAAAGAGAGCATCCTAAGTACTGTCTATTCAGAAATCAATTCCTTGCCTGAGTCTCTGGGTTTTCTCATTTTAGCTTTTTCACATTTCATCAGCCTTTTAAAACTACAAGTCAAATAGATCGGAAAAAATTCACTATAATAATATTGCATTTAGTGCCAAAGAGTCCTAATGTACTTTGCAAACTATATTTTGCATGCAATTATACAGACATGCACCCGCCGCCTCTGAACAAGATCACCTCTTCACAATTTTTCAAACAACATTAAACACAACATTAAAAATAAATCTATAACAGACAAACCAATACTACTTAAATATGTATGAAGGCAAGTCCTCTCGCTAATGACACAAGGCCAGGTTGCAGCCACTGTCTGCAGAATTTTCTGACTGCCCAAACAAGGAGAGAAAGACCTCTCTCTCTCTAGCTTTTATGATATCGTTATTCCCTTGGTTCGCAACTAAACTCTCGACACCGGGCATTCATTTCAGGCCAGGCCAATAGCTCAAAACGTGACCTCACAACTTAGGGAGAGTACTGGAGAATTACTGTTTTATCATGGCACTTACTGGAGTTTCACTGTAACTTCTTCAGAGGACCAATGATGAGAATCTAATTATTTTATCATGAAGAAATAGTGGAGCAAAGAAATCTTGCTAAAAGAGGAGGGAGAGCAAAAGCCAAAGGTGTTTCTCATACTCCAGTCTGCAGCAGGAGCAGAAAGAGATGCTCACTTGAACTACTCTAAACCAAGGACGCCACCAAATCCCATAAAACTCAGTGTATGACCTGAGATATCATCAGGTGATAAAGGGATGTTATTAATGCAGTAAGCTAGCTTTTTTCCGCGTCAAGAGGTGGCTGCTCCTCTAAAGGTAATAAGTGTTATTTATCTCTGGTTTTTACTAAGAGAGAAAAAATCACAAGCCTTTATGCCAACGACAAGGCAGACTGCGTCTGCATCTCACCATGGGGTAGATGCTGACCACGATGCCCAGTTCTGGCACCCCAGTCGCCCAGACCAGAGCGTTGGCTGGGGCACCAAACACTCCTGGTGCTGGGGTGGGACCTCTGCTGAGTCCTGGGGGTTGTTGGGAAGCCATCCAAGGTCCTCCTGCATGCTCAGGCCAATTGGCTCCTACCATACACCCATTACAGTGTGTGAGGTTTGGCAGAGTTTGGTCCTCTGTAAAACAGCATCCTACATTATGGGTCAAAGCTCCCCTTACTGCCCATCTGAAGATCTGGCTCCATAGGACCCTTTGCCCTCCAGGCAGCTGTGAGCCACTTCTTGGGCAGTCCAGGAAAAAGTTTTGAATTTCTGGATTTGGCTGCAGCGATGTGTAAGCATTTCATTTTGTATGGAAGAGGTGACCTTCGAAACTAATTGAGCACACAAAGGACCCAAGGAAAAGAGCCTCATCTGGGCTAAATAATGCATAGAAGGTTTGACTTTGGCTCAGAGGGAAATTGAATTAACGTACAGTGATACCATCTCAATGAGCTAATCAAGATAATTGCCGTATTCTTGATTTAAACAAATACATTAATAAGAATTTCCGGATTCTTAAGTAGATAAAACAGCAACTGCTAAGAAACTTTGTAAAGGCTGGTAGCAATTTTTTCAGGTCAAGAGCAAAAGCAGCAAAAAGAAGCAAGCAGTCACACAGCATCCTTTGTCTTTCACTTGAGGAGTTGAACAACAAGGAGCCGTTCCCCTGTCAGAGTTTCCAGATCAACTTCCTTTGCTGCTGATTATCACTGTCACAGGTTCATCGGGAAGGCAAGTCTTTAATCCAGTTACTGGACAAGCTGAGCTGCATTGTATTAATTGACAGTGAATGTCAAGCCCTCTGCAGAGGCAGAGAAAGTCTATGTAATGCTAAAACCCTCAAAGAAGTCCTAGATAGGCCTTTGGGGACAGGCTAATTACTGCAGGGAGCTAAGTTTCACTCTCAAAGGAAGGGGAAACTGAACACCATTATATACTGAACCTTACTCGGCGCTAAACCCAATAAAGCAGGATTGTTACAGCAGGCTTTGGTGTAGTATGTATGAAAGAAAGAGCTGTAAGTGCTGTGAGCAAGTCTGCCACTGCCTGAAGACAGCACCTGTCTCCTTCCCCTATAGAAATGAAAAGCCAACGTGCCAGCCCAGTCCAAACCCTGGGAGGACCTGGATTCCCTGGTGTGCCCTGCAGATAGACCTCCAGTACTGTGTCAACGTATGCCACCTCCTTCTCTCCTCTCCAGAGTCACACCAACGTGCCCATATGTCACAGATCTTTGCAGCCTTATGATAAAGGCTGAGAAATGCCCTGGTAAGAGCAACAGCTGAAGGAGAACCAGAGATGCTGGACATGCACACATGTAGTGTGGTCACTCTTGCAACACCATTGCTCTTTCATGTTGCGTGTCTGGTTTGTGGTCCTCTGTAGACAGTCAGGTAAAGGTAAATCTTATAAGGATGTTATTCATGGGGCCACTGGTGCAGTCTAAACTTACCAGCTGAATTTACATTCACTTAACTTTTTAAACAGTGGTGTCCAGCCTACCCTAGCCCATAAACAACTATTATGTGCTGTGAGAAGCATGAAGCTTTTCCTCAGAGTCAGATTTGATGTCTTATTTCCTTGGCCATGAGCAAAACAGAAATATGAGCTTCACCTTCCCCCTCAGCCAGGACTGAAAACTACTCAGAGCACCTTCCAGCCGCTCATGATCACAGGGTTTCTCAATCACTTAAACTTCCTCAGTGTAAATTTCCTGATGTTCTGATACAGAAACCAATAACCTGAAGGTGTTGAATGCTGATTTGGTTTACACCATCTTCTTTGGCTTCTTGGATATTAAAGAACTTAGTTTTCATCCTGCCATGCCTGCACTCATCCCTGCAGTCTGTGTTTGACTGATGGAAATCTTCTGTCTGGTGAGAATATATCTTAGAGGCATCCAGAGTCATGATCGAACATACCAAGAAACAGAAAATATACTGCTTCTCATTGGTGGTCTCTCTACTGGTTAGGTAATCTCAGCCTTAAAAAAAATCACACCTTCCTGTCAACTTGAATGTCTCTAGCTTTGCTTTCCAGCCCCTTATCCCTCTCAAGCCTTTCTCAGCTAGATTAAGAGTCCCTCTGTAGGTGATAGTTTTGTGCTGACACGCTGTGATCTGGACATTTCCCGGTCTTCTTCGTGTTAAGATAAATAGATCAAGTCTTCTTAGTTCTCCAGCATAAAGCACTTTCTCCCCATGAATGCATTTTTGTAGTGTTTTTCTGCACAGCCATCAATTTTCACTGTCCTTCATAAACTGCAAACACCAGAACTGACAGTATTAGTCTCATCAGTGCTGTACAGGACAAAATCAGCTTTGTACTACCCACTACAAGCAGAGTGGGATGAGTAAATGTATTCATTTTGTTTGTCCATCCGAATGACAAGTTAGATTTGCCATGGAATTACACTGAGGATCACACTGAGTGACTTGATGCTTTGCTCACTACAACCTCTGAGAGTCAATGCTCAGCCCAGTTCTTTAGAAGTGGCCTGTTTACATGTGTACCCTGGCATTAGACTGTGTAAGAATGTATTTTGTTCAAACAAAATCTACTTTATCAAGCAATCTAAGTATCTC
Organism: Elanus axillaris; assembly: GCA_026212715.1. Classification (NCBI taxonomy): domain Eukaryota; kingdom Metazoa; phylum Chordata; class Aves; order Accipitriformes; family Accipitridae; genus Elanus; species Elanus axillaris. The sequence continues at coordinate 22,424,471 of JANZLQ010000027.1, read as the reverse complement.
ACCTTTATTTACTAATCTTCTCATTTTATCCATTCTCATTTTATATATTTTCCCAGATTATGTATGCAAAACCTGGGTAGAATCAATCCCTGCCAATTAATCTGAAACAACCCCATTGGATGACTCCCTATTGCTGATTACCTTTTGAGAGCTATCACAGAGCAAGGACTTGAGCCATTTGATATGTACTTTTCATAGCTTGGAAGAAGAGCAGACAGTCTGCTTTCCAAGTCCTGAGTGGACAGGTTAGGGTGGGATGGGATAGGATAGGATAGGATGAAAAGTGACAGCCTCTGATCCAAGCAAGGAAGATTTAGACTGAGCATATAAAAAAGCTTTCTAACAATAAGATAGGTAAATACATTGTTGTCACTAGCAATATTTATCATTAACTTAGATGATTTTGATAGGATCCATTTGACCAAATTGTAGACATCTGCTATGTAAACATCTGTATCTGAGCTCATCATTCTGGATTACCTTTACAGAAAGAAACTTTCAGAATATTACTCATCTCATCTCATCCTAAAGCAGACACCTGACATAACTCGTAAGAAACTCACCTTGAAAGTGCCTGTTTCTCTCCATTGCCTATAAAGGGAGGCTGAGGTAACTAATTCAGATATAGACTTTTACCCTGTAGTTCTATAAAGTTGCATCAGAATCTGTCAGGAACAGTTAAATAGAGACAAGTGATCACAGGTTTGGATGGGATATCTCTGAAGACACATTCCCAATTCTATTTTCAGTGATGCTGTGCTATCATATAGTGCTGACTTGCTCTAGTCAAGATTTCCATAGTCTAACCACTGGGGAATACTGTCTTCCATTTAGCTCTAAAAAGCTTTCTTATGACTCTTCTGAAGTGCATAAAAGGACCAGAATGATGACTTTCACAAATGCTCTATTTTGTTGGATAGCAAGAAATAATGGATCACTGTTATAAATATATCCACAGAGTAAGTTGGATTTTAGCTTCTGTCTCATTGTATCTCTTTCATATTTTCAGTCACACTTTTAAATGAAAGAATATGTTTGAGGTATAAATCTGACCATTATTAGCTGTAATGTTTCGTTTGCTTCACTCTCTGTGGCTACATCTGTTTTCAAGCAAAGGAACTATTGGGTTCTTTGCAAAAAGAAAATACCTCCTTGATTTAGCACAATGGTCCTGACAATATAGTAGGCTTCCATTCCTATAGAGAAAACCACCCTATCTTTCCTCCCCAAAGCCTCCCTCAAGCAAATTCAATGTAAAGAGATGGAAGGGTATTAACTTTGATTCACTGAGGAATATTGCTATAGTAATTGCAAGCAGAACATTGATGGAATGCAAATAACCTTTCAAAAGATTCATCACAAAGTTTCCATCAGTTCTTTTCAAGGCAGGAGCAGTAATAGCGAGTAATAAGCACAGAAATTTGAAACTGGGCCTGGAACATTTTAAAGAAAGAACCAAAGCAACTGCATGTCTAACACACGAATATGTGGGTTTAGCCAGCTTTCCTTCCCTGAGTATCTTGTTTTTTTCAGGTTTTTTTTCTTTGTAATCTTGGGAACTGTCTATTCTAGCCAAATTCTAGCCAATGGGTCTATTATGGTAGCTGAATACTTCCATGTAACCATTCAAACCATATGGGAAATTATGCACTAAAAGGAGCATTTCAAAGAGCCTAGACTTGAAATTAAAAATGAAACTAAAGAAGAGGGAGGGGAAAGGGTTCTCAACAGCAGGATGAATTTGCAGACCATCCTTCTAGATGTCCTTCATTCAGTATCTATCTTTTTCCTGTTTGATATCAGAAGTGTGTTGTCTTCATAGTATTTATAAGCAGGGAATTGCTAACAGTAATATAAAAAAAGAAGCACAAATCTTCAATCACTGCCAGCTCTGCGTTTTCCAAGGCATCCTGTCTTCTCTCTGCTAAAAAATTCCTTAGGCTGGTCTTGAACTGTCCTGAGACTATTTTTACTGCTTAGTGAGGTCAATTACAACAATAGAAAATGAGCAGTCCCTTAATTACAGAATTGTTTTCTGAGCAGGCTGTCATTAGTCATTGTCAGTTGCCATTCTACATCAGCCATTTCAAATAAGCTCAAAAAAGACACTGCAGCTAGGAAGTAGGTGAAAAGCTGTGAAAAAGAGGATCTGATGGAACTTTCACACTTCCAAGGCCTTCAAAGCCAAGACAAATTCTCTGACATCCAACCAAAATCCCCAGTCCCAACTACAGTTAAGGAGAACCAGGTGTCCAAATTACTTAGCTGATTTAGAAAAACTCAGCAGAAACTCTGTCTGACTCTTGACTTGGTAGAGGGAGCTTATTCAAACTCTAATGCACTTACTGTCAGTATTTAGTGTTTGTGTAGAGATCTAATATTCTCTGTTCTGGCCATTTTACTTGGACAATGATTCTGTCCAGGGAATTAAATTCTATCAATCAACCCTGCATGGTTCAGAGAACACAGAATGAAGACAGCAGCACAACTTTCATAATATACTTACTCATAAAACGTTGTCCAACCATTTTCATTGCTTTTAGTGGCAAGGAGACCGGAGTTGCCGTGGTACGTCATCATGGCCACTTCATGCCCCTGTGTTGTTACACTCTTGAGTGCGCTGTTGGTACCAATTGTCACCCAGTAGACTTGGCCATCAGGTACCACCAGCCAGAGGGGCATCCCCGTGGAATCTCTTCGGATATTGACTAAGTTGCCATTATTGTCAGTGATCAGGGTTATATCTCCATCTCCGGAATAAGTAAAATTGTAAAGATAATCTCCAGTGGTAAGGCTCTGAGTATAAAGGTGCTTACCACTGGTGTCAAACAAGTAGAGTTCCTGGTCTATGGGTGAGGATAACTCATATAGATTTTGTGTGTTGAGGAATGGTTTGTTTTTCCGAATAAAGCGGATTCGGATATTTCCAAGATCAGCAACATACAGCTCCCCATCTGCACACACTGCAAGGGATGATGGCGCATTGAGTTTGGCATCCTTGGCGTAGCCATCATCCCCCGAGAAGCAGTCACAGTTAGCATCGTTCTTGCAGTCACAGCTGCTTGGTGCGCCAGCAACAAGAGAAATCTCTCCATTGGTGGTGACCTGCCTGATGCGGTTGATCTTTTTCTCATCAGTCTCAGCAATATATAGGACCCCGTTATGTGAGACAGCCAGCGCGGTAGCAGACTCGAGTGTGGCATGGATTGCCACCTTGCTAAGGAGAAAGTGATCCATGCCTGGCACCTGGCAATGCATGGGCCTCCCCGCCACGATGCGCACTTGGTGGTTCTCAGATATCTGTAACACAACGTTATTGTCGAGGACATAGAGTGAATTATCCATTGGATTGACTGCCAAATCTGTGGGCCATTCTAGACGAACCTTAAAGGTAAAACAACACAAGGAAAAGATTATAGCAAGACCTTTTTTCACCACGATTGCTATAAATCAATCGCAATGAGGATGTTTCAACATGGATTAAAGGGAGAAAAGGTAAAAGAAACACAATTAATTAGTACTGCTTGATACGGTGGCCATAGAGGACACAACTCTGGTGCGAGTGAGGGTGCTTAGCTCCTGGTCACGTGAAGGAGACACATGTCGACATCCACACTCTGCATTGCAGCAGTGGTGGGAGCAAGGCGATGGCACAGAGGCAGACCTTCCTCAGCTCTTGCTCTGCACCATGGCTTCTCTCTGCTTCTCTACCTTGGTGTGAGGTGTCAGGGGATGTGGGAAGGAGCTTCAGTGCCCAGGGAATGCAGGAGTAAAGAAGAAGATCCAAAGACTCAAGGGGGATTTCCCCTCGCCAAACATTCCTATGCTTTTTGAATTGATGGAGCCCGGACCTGATAGCAGAGACCCAGGACTGAGAAGTTTGTTGTGTGAAGTGCTATAAAGTCAGCCAAACAAAACAATGATCCTTTTACTATAGGATTTTCCAGACAAGTGGCTGAGCTCCTCTGGGTAAATCACAAGGAGGGTATAGATACAAAACTGGCAGCTGTGTCAGCATGTCTGTATGTCTAAGTTACGACCACCGATTTTCTGCTTGATCCTGCAAAAATGTGAAATAGCAATTCACAAGAAATTCAGGCAATTTCAACTTTGGAATAAAATACTTGTGTCTTCACAGTGATTTTTTTTAGCATAATGGAAGAATGGGTTCAAGTAATAGTGGCACATCACAGTTCTACACTGATAATCCATATATACAAATAAAGTGAAAAAGTGACTGGTATCACCACAAGTGAGTGAGCACTAGAAGGTCTCTATTTGTAGCTCTACTTCTGCAATACATTGTCTTTTCAAGTGAGTCTACTCTTTTAGTTGCCAACCCAGGAAACATTTACGAAGAGAATTCAGGGTGATTTAATTTTTTTTAATGAAGAACTGTAAGGTGTGCATTTTTTGATTATTTTATTTTACTTCAGGTTTGTATAGAAAAATAGGAAGTCAACGTTGTGCTAATGGGAACCAACCAATGCTTAAATGTTTTCCTAATGGTGCATCTTACCCTTAGTAGAGGTGTGAAGTGCAACTGGAAATGAACAACCATGAAGAATGCTCTTGGTCACCTCCAGTCAGGTTTTTAAATAGATTTTCAACTAGTTACAATGAATAGCTATTCTGGTTGTATACTCCCTTACAGTCAGCCAGAAAACTCTAAGTTGGAGCAGATGGACTTGATATCTGGTGGTTAACTGAGAAGCTGGCCATTTTCTGCCATTGTCCCTGCACTTCTATGTTTTTTTCTCTGTACCCAACAGCACGATGTGCAGTGTCAGAAAGCTCTAGGATCTGGACACACTCAAGGCTGTGCAGTTCCAGGATCTCTCTTTGTTTCAAACCTTCCTCTCTCACCATCCATCTCAATTGCTGCTGCTTCTCATTTGTCTGAGGTGACTAAGTTTGGGAGGGTAATTTGCATATATAAAGCAGCAACGTTATGGGAAGGAGGAGGAGTAGATGCCAGCAGGCTCAAGTCCAGCAAACCATCTCTCACTGTGATTTTATTTAAAACCAAGAACAAGAAGAGACCAGGTAAGATCTAGAGGTACACAGGAGAGTCCTATTTTTAAAGCCTATCATTGAACATCTCTGCCACAGCCCTGCTTTACTTTTGATGCTCCTATTCATGTTTAAATCCCTTTTCAACTTTTTTTTTTAAAGAGCATCATATGCAAGGTATTTAGTCCACTGTGCCTTCTAATGGCTGGGCTTGTAAAGCTCATTTTCATGGCTAAGCAGTGTGCTGAGCTCTGTCTACTCTGGTTCTCTGTTTGGAAAATCTCCTTCCTTTTCTCAGCTCCTGGCCTATTTTAACCCTTCCTGTAGTAAAACATTATAGCCTGTGGTTTTCTCTTTAATAATGCATGCCTCCATCTCTTCCAGTGGTCTTTAAGCTCTGAAGCCTTGAGTTAGCATCAAGAGCAGAGTTTATTCTGAACCGACAAGGGAATTTTCACTTTCTTAAAAACCATTCCTTGTCAACATTGGCAGCTAAATATTTCATGTCCTCATGTCCCAGGGAGCCTCAGGGACCTGACAGAAAAGACCCTTCTAGCCACTGTAAATGATGAAAAGCTATTTCCCAAGCTGGGTTTTCTTTGCCTGGTTTGGGTTTTGGTTTTTTTGGGTTGGTTTGGTTTTTTTGGGTTTTTTTTGTTGTTGTTTGTTTTTTTTGTTTGTTTGTTTTGTTGTTTGTTTTTTTGTTTTTTGTTTGTTTTTAATTAAACTTTTCTTTGGTGTGTCTGTCCAGAATAGTACTGGTTAATCTGTCATAGTACAGGTTAATCTGAAAATGGCTCCTGTCATTTTATGAAGGGAAAGAAAGAGTCTTCAGCTGGTACATTTTAGCTCATCTCAGAAGTGTTTAAATATGACATTGGTATACATACAAGCCACATAACCTGTGAGAAAATGGTTTTTAAGCCTGAATCCACAATGGTTGTGGTAACTGCCTCTGAAATTCATATAAAGAAAAAACTAAGCCTGTAAGATGAGAAACATTCTACAAGATGGCCTTTAACTGGCAAAATTTGCTTGTATAGAAGGCATGAGAGCTTTTAAACACATAATTTCAGCTTGTTCATAAATTGAGGACAGTGGGAACCAGTTGCAAAGAAGCAAGAATAATCTTTTCAAATTAGAGGGAAAAACAAGAAGAACAGATTCCATATGGGAGCACGGAAATTATCTAGGTAGTTACAAAAAGGAAACCCCATTGACATCTATTGTGGCTGAATAATAGTACTTAGCCCTCCAGCTATGATCTATATTTTCATAGGAGAGGGCAATATTACTCTAGCCAGGCAAACAACAAGAGGCACAAAGGTTTCAAGGGACAGTTTCTCTAAACTGGCACAATTTGACAGGTTGGCCAGTGCCCCACAAAATTGAGTGCTGAGCTGTAACAAGTTTCTCTTCTGCACCATCCAGAAGTAAAGCAATCATCAAACTGAGATTTCTTTTTCTCCCTTTTCTTTTTTTTCTCTCCACCTTTAAGCAGCAGGACTTAAAAGCCCAGCATGATGGTAGCTGCAACCAATTTGCAATCTGATGCAATTCAAGATTCTTGTTTTCCTGCTGTTGCTAATTTTGGCACCACAGCCTCCAATCAGTATTTCCTAGATGTTAATTTGATTCAGGTCTAAAATTGTGGTGGGCCAAATTAGGATGGGGGGAAGCAAACTAAAAAACCCATGGTTAGCTAAGTTGCTATAACAGAGCATGGCACATAGCCTTAATAAAATGAGTACAGCTGCTTGGACTTTTTAGTTTAAAGCAACTAGTTTCCCGAGAAATGAGCCTAATGAAACCTAGCTTCCCAGGAATCTGTGTCTCCCAGCTGTTGGGAGCTCTGAAAGAAGGCTCTTCTGTGGTTGTGTCATCTTTAAAATCTCTCTCTCCAGAGATCTCTGAGCTAGGCCAGTTAGGTCTTTCCTTCAGTCTTCATAAGATCTTTCTTTCTGACCCAGTCATTTTCATATTACAAAATGAGTACAGATGTAATTCTCCTTGACATCTTACCTCTTTGTCAAACCTGGAGAGGCACACAGACATGCAGATAGAGTGAAGGCATAGGCTTCCATTCTGTAGAAACCCAACCAAAACACCATCTTACCTGAGAAATGTCCATGACAGAGTCACAGCTGAGAGGTCGAGCTGATGTCAAGTCATTGGAACCCAACACAGTGGAGATGATTCCATTCTGATCAATCCGCCTGATCATAGTGCCATCCACAAAGTAAATCAGCCCAAACTTGTCCACGGTGATGCCTGAGGAGAAATAAAAGGAAGACAGTCAGAAAGTAATGGCAACCTGACGATTATGAGATGAATAGAAGATGGTGTCTGGTTTGACACTCATGGAAGAGTAAGACTGGTGGTTTGATTGGGAGCAATACATTTTATGGCATTCAAAAGGGATGAGATGAGAGTTGGACATATGGGAGTCCTGGTTATCAGGAGCTTTGAACTGGCACCATTCCATGGAAGGCACTTCCAACTGGCACATGATGCAATTTAAAAATCCCTGCTCGCTTCTGGAAAAGGGCATGGCATTTGGTGAACTGCTGAAAGGAAAAGGTTTTCTAATAACTACATGTCTTCATGTTCAGAAACACCGTGCTATTGCTCATGGTATGAATATTAAGCCATGCACAGGAAAATGTTATACTGGTGAATCTTCCAGAAATGGTGATGAAAAGGGCTGCGAAGATCCATCAGGTCAATCAAATTCCAGATGGATAAATGTGGAAGGGTTTTTCCTAGGATAATCCTACTAATCTATAGTATTTTACCTGTTTCTGAACTCTGCTAGGTGATTAATTTCATTGTCCAAACCTCCTTTGTAGACATACTCCTGTCAGTGGATTTGAGGTCTGCTGACAACAGTTACAGACTGCTGATTCTCATTTCCTCACCTGCAGATGTGCCATTTCACTTCCCCCTAAGCATCGTTTCTCAAGTATTTGTTATGTTAGCACAACCTCCTTTAATCCTCTTTATCTCAAGCTAGCTATACTCTGCATCTTCCATCAGAGGATTTCATGGTGCTTTACACTTACTAATTAGACCTCATAGCAGTCTGTGAGTGTGATCATCCTAATTTTACATATCGGGAAAATAACAGATAAAGCAATTTTCACAAGGTCACAGACAAAGTCCATGACTAAGGCAGGAATAAGAAGTTAAGGGCCCCATTCACCTCTCTTTTATGTTAGTATAAATTAAAAGTAACTTCACGGATACTAATAGAGTCATCCATCTCATCTACCCTACAGTGGCAGAGTGGCGCTCAGCATAATATTTGTGTGTCTTAAAGACACTAAAAGAATGTAAAAGAACAATTAAAGAATGTAGAAGCCTGTAACACCCTTTTCTATGGAAGTGAAAATTTTGCTTAGAATATATGAATAGTAGGATCTTCCTGTTTGGTTTCTTTTGCTACCAGCATAGCAATCACTTGGCAAAAAGCTGACATTTGCATTGTGCTTCTGAGCAAGTACCTGGGGCTTTTGCAATCAGTAGAGAGAAACACCTACTTCTACGGTGCAATCCATATCACCGTAAAGCAGATATCCAAAAGAGATTATATGAATCCTGCTAGAAACACCTTTTCCTCCCCATTGACTATAAAGGGAGACTACAGCAAATATCTCCAAAGGAAACATTTACACTGTAGACAGATTAAATTAGTGAGATGAATCTTCACTGAAATGTTTTTTTGGCTGTCATTGTGACAGAAATGATGGAAAATCTGTTTCAGATAGAAAGCTTTGAGAATATTTCTGAGAAGCAATCAGATCTTGTGTTTCTCCAAAATGCTGTTTTACAGCCAGATCCCTTGTTTGAAACATTTACCCTCAGTCTTTATCTACTGTGAGCTATGCTGTGAAGTACAGATGCTGCAGTTCACAGATCAAAAATTTTAGATTTTCATGTAGCAGGGACTAATCCCCTGATTGCTTTGGCAATTAAAATCATGGCCTTCAGCCAGCGCTGTAACTACTGCATGGGCTGGAAGCCATGGAGGTGGATGATACGTGGAAAAACGTATCATAGCTGGTCATACAGAAATCTACAGAAGATAAACTAGCCTGGAAGTAATGGCAAGAAAACCTCAGGACTAGGTCATTGTTTGACAGAAAGAACAAACTTCTCTATTGAGCTGAGGTAAAGGAAGGTATTCAGACAGGGTTGCGACCTGTTGATTCAAAGTCAATTAGGAGTCAGGGAATGGATGTTTCAGATCACTGAATTAAACAGGACCTGTGTATTTTTGCTAGGAGGTCAAAACAGCATTTCCCTTAGTTCTTTGCAGCATCTCCCTGTCTGAAGGGCATCACTTTGACCTGGATTGGGTATTTGACCATCAGAGCAGTGCGGTTTCAGAATAGCCTCTAGGGCAATGAGGAAAAAAATTACTTGCTGCTTTTAAGATGAAGTTCATTAATTTTGGAGGGGATTATATGGCAGTATTGCTGAGATAATATATGACGACTAAATGACCCAAAAGATTGCTTCTAGTCCTACATTCCAATACCTGTGTTTAATTCATGCCGAGATAGGAGTGATCTTTGCAGGACCATGAAACAAGAACCTCGAAGAGGAGTGGCAGGTACCTGTTGCACATCTGAATGCTACAGGAGAAGCCACAGCAGTGGTGGCCATTTATTCTCATTATACAATATAAACTCAGCAGTTGTATCTTAGCGCTTTGTCAAAAGCTTGCAGAGGGATCTGGCAGTATAAGCATCAATATCTCACTGGCATCCATGGCTTTCGGGAAGTTGTCTTCACCTGCCATGAGATCTGTCAGCATTGTGCCCTCATTGGTGCCCTGTTCAATGTGTCATCCGGGATATGGGCACATGTCACCTGTCACTGGCATCTGCTGTTGAAGGTTACTGCTCCTCTAATTATTTTGCCTGCTGAATGGCAAGTTCTTTAATGTTTGCTGGTATTTGCTTGACCACCAGAAATACAACTGAGCTCTTTAAGTGATATGGTAGATGTGTTTTTTTCAGAAGAGGCATGATAGAAGGTTTAGTTGATCTTAATTGGCTTTTGTCAAACACAAGAGGCTCTTATCCATTCCTAGGTTCACAATGAGTATTTTTCAGGGCGCCTGTCCATTAGTCTGTGTGACAGGCCAAAAGCCAGTGAAGGGTGTCAGGCTGGATAATGTGATTTTAAATGAGGCAGAATTTTCTCTCTTAGCTAGTTCCATATGTATTGGATGGGACTTATCAGCAGCGTATGCTGACAGTCGCTCACAGTGTTCAATGCTGAGGTCTGATGGCTGGTCTGATTAACCAGTTAGAGTAATAATAACCTGTACGTACTTTGGCTCTCAAGCCAGCTCTGATGAGTCGATAGAGCACAACTTTATTTTGCATTCCTGCTTAGACAAAGAGCTTGCACACTCAAAGAAGTTAAAGTGGGATAGCAAAGTTACCACTTATCATCCTGCTCCAGGGCAACGGCATGTGCATGTGTTCTTATCACAGAGCACTTCTCTGCTTATCCCTCTTTCACGGAGGCTAAGCAATCTCAATTGCCTTGCATTTCCTAAGACGTTCTGCAGGCTAACAGAGTTTGCAGTCTGTCAAAGCCCTAAATTCCCATTTGCACATGCTCCTCACACAGCAACTGCTCCAATCCCTTCCTGACTTTAGCTGATCGTCTTGGATTCAAATCTAATTATAGAAAGGAGCCCTGCTCTCCCACAGACAAGTGTCTTTGGATGGATGACTTCTGCGGAGAGGGAAAGAAACATCACGGTTTCTTTGCAGCAGATTGTAGAGGTTAGATTGGACCTTTCTGTGTTTCCTTTCTGATAATGGCACAGTTCCAGTGCTGGGAGCTGGCTCCTGCAAATGGGCACAGAAATGGGTAATTCACATGTCACGCATGTAAAGCCAAAGGCCTTGGCTTGCTTTGGCAGAAGGCTCCTCTCATGTTTCCATAGGAACATAAGGGAATTAAAGATTTTCAGCATACAGCTTGAAGTTCAATCTCACAGTTACTGAGAGGAAACATCTGCTGCCACTACCCAGGTAGCATTGCAGATCCAAACTTTAAGCTCTGAGGTATGAAATACATACGTTATGAAATCATGCTGGCTCCTTTTGGGTAGTTGGAGATCCCATAAGAAACAAGGGCTTGTAGCACCACGTGCATCACACCAGTGAGTTGTGCTGATAGAAAGCTGTGATGCAATGACATTTGCTTGAAATGTCAGGACCTTGTAGTGCGAAGAGGTGCCAGCAGAACGTTACACTGCAAATAGCTACTGGGACACGGTAGGTTTGCTCTAGAAGACGAACTGCTAAAAGTGATTGCATTGCACATGTAGCTCTACTTAGGAAAAAAAGGGGGGGGAAAACTCCTTTAAGTAAAAAATAGGTGCTAAAGGAATCCAAATTTGGAGCTTTCTTGTCTGGCTGGATGCTGAATGACTGAGTGATAAAATGGCAGATGAAAATCAATGTCAATAAGTACAGAGGAATTCACGGGGGAAGGAGTAACCTAACTACACATATGCAATGACAAGCTGTAAAATAGCTCAAAGGAAAAAGATTTTGGAATTCCTGTGAAAAGTTTTCTGCAAAGATCAGCTTTGTGCTCAGCAGTGGTCAAGGAGGGAGCTAGAAGATAGGAATGGATTAGGAAGGGCACAGACACAAGAACAGAAAACAATGATCTGTCATTGAAAAGACCACACTTTTTCATGCTGTGGCTAAAAAAATTGTGGAAATCATTAGCACAGGATGTCTGCAAGGAAAAAACTAAGTGTTCAGAGAGGTTTCTAGACAAATTGATGGTGGCATCTAAGCAAAGGTCCAGGTGCAAGCTCTTCAAAAAGTGCCCTGAATGTCTGTGAGTAGAATCTCGAGTGTTAGCAGGGAAAAGCTACTCTATCACTGCCCCTTTCCTACGTGTCTTTTCTGGCCACAGTAAGAGTCAAGATATTTTGTTCAGTCAGCCTCTGGTCTTGCCTGAAATGGCCCTTACGTTATTATGTGACAATAAAAATGTTAACAGATTGTGGAGGGTTGAATTTCTTCTTTTAATTGTGTCGAACTCATGAACACTTAGTGAACAACTGAGATTTTGTTTACACATTCAGCAGGACACAGTGAAGGAAGCAATCTGTCCCCAAATTAATTACTTCATTTTGCATTGTTTTTGTGGTGCTAAATGAATGAGATACCCCTCTCCCCCCACATCCCTTCTGAAACCTTCTTCCTATTGTGTCAGACTTGTCACTGCAATCTCTCTTAATTGCAGGCTCCTTGGTAATTTCTCTGCCACAACATTTTCCCGAGGAGAACCACTGGTGAGTACTCAGATGAAAAAAAATACTCTGACAAGCTGAGTTTTAATTTTTCTTTAGATTGCTTGTAGAAGAGGATCATTATTAGCAGATGATAATTAGAAAGTGGTAACACTTTAATTTGCAACAATATATTGAAATTCATTAGCATCTGAAAGCTTTGCTGTGCTCTGTGGCAAATGAATTGGAAATATCAGGCTGGTTCCTAATAACTATGATAAATACCCTGACCAAACAACTGCCACCACTATTGCATCTGTTGATCTACCTGTCTTCTATTTGTATAGCTTACCTTTATCAGAGAAGCCAAAGACAGGGGAAGGGTGAAATTCCTGGGGTAGCTTTTATCCCTCCTGATATCTTGTCTAAGCTGATCATCTAATGGGAGTTCTCTCTCCTTCAATGGAGAGAGACAAGAACCTCTATCCAGAAAGTACTTCAGAAATGTATTGATAGGACAAGGAATAATGGTTTTGAACTGAAAGAGGGTAGATTCAGACTGGATATAAGGAAGCCTTTTTTGGCAAGGGTGTTGAGACACTGGCACAGGTGGCCCAGAGAAGTTGTGGATGCCCCATCCCTGGCAGTGTTCAAGGCCAGGTTGGATGGGGCTTTGAGCAACCTGGTCTAGTGGAAGGTGTCCCTTCCCATGGCAGGGGGTTGAAACTAAATGATCTTTGAAGGTCTCTTCCAACCCAAATTATCCTGTGATCTATGTTTCTATGAAATTATCCACTCGGAAGTAATGGGAGGTGAGGTGGGGACTGGAAGAAGTGATCTAAACTGTGGTGAAAAGGCTGCTGCTCAGAAAGTGGAGAATGGTGTTAGCTGGGGTGGGACCTCATCCTTCAGGCTATTGTCTCCAGGAGGAGATCAGCACTCCCAGAATGTGGTTCATCCTACCTTACACACATGAAGTGGCATAGAACAAACCCCTTTCAGGATACCTGTTTCTTTCCACTGAGAAGAAAGCCAAAAAAATTCTACTTAGACCAGATGCTTGACTAGTTCAAGAGGCTAAAGGCAGATGCGAAAATATATGCTGACACCTCACAACTGACCCTCCAGTCTTTATGAACTGCTGTTTTTCATCTGGCAGGAGTGTATTCCCTCCATATTTTCCAGCAAGCTGTAAATATCAGCTAATTAAAACATGGTGAAAATGGAGACAAGACCTTGTTTCCTTACAATTTTGAACAAGTGCACAAAACGCCTACTTTGCATGAAACAATTATCTTCAGGCAAACAAACAACAAAAAAAAAGCTTTGGCCTTAAAAAGTAGAGTCCCATGAAGAATGGTGTTTCTTGAAGAACTGAAATTTCCAAGTCCTTTGCTGGCCAGCTGATATCTCTATAGCTACAGAATCGCTTCCTAATTTCCTCTGACCCTTCACTTGTAAGTGTTTATGCCTCTGCCAAGACAGGGAAGCAGAGGGTAACCTGAGGACTACTGGTTGCTTGTACAATAAATCATCTTTATTTTGAACTATCATGAAATACAATCACATGAAGGATTAGCATTTGCCGGATTTTTCTGCTACGATGAACTACCCGTGAAGGTATAAACAATGCTGACATTGCATTGTCAGTGTGATTTTTCACTGTTAATCATTTACTGAGGTGAATGGGAAGTGAGTCACACCTGCCAAAGCTATTGTCTCAGCAGACTTTGCAAACTCAGGCTAGAAGCAGATCAGGGAACACAGTTTATAAACTTTCCACTGGCAGTGTGGGCTTTCTGGATTATTATTTTCTTGTTGTCATTTTGCTTTTTGTCATTTCCTCTTTCACCCTCAATTTACTCCTATTTTGTGAAATTTCAGAGCTGTGAGGAATGAATGCATGCATTTTGCTACTATATGATGAGGTGGAAGAACGGCCTCCTGAGAGCTTGAATTGCCAACAAGAAGGATTTCAGTGCTCAGAGCTTTGAACTCTAGAGCTCTGTTTCCCACAGCAAAGCAGAAACATAATTTGTCTAAACCTTGCAACATCCACCCATGTAGGGAAATGAATAATATTCCTCTTATCTTGTACAAAGGAGAACAGAGTCCAACAAAAGTTGTGGGTTGGGTTTTTTGTTTGTTTGTTTGTTTTTTCCACTGGTTGAACATCAAAGTGGTGTAGAAAATTGGATTACAAATTTCTGGATTCCCTGATCTCATGACTCATCTGCTGGACTGTCTGAATCTCTCTGCCCAAGTCAATTTTCTTTTCACTCAGCCCTCTCATTTCAGTGAGACAATTCCTACACTGTAACCTGACCCCAGGTAGCTGTTCCATTTCTCTATCTGTGCCCCTGGCAATACTTTATCCCAATATAATGGTCACCTCATGGGAGTCTGAAGTGCTTGGAAACCACGCTGGGCCCTTTGAATATTACAAGGGTAGCAGTTTGGCTTTCAGTGCTTTTTGGTAAAAAGCAGGTCTCCCAAGGTATATTTTTCTGCATTCTGCCAAGAAACTAGCTGACATGTAACAAAAAAAAAAAAAAAATCACAACTAGAGCTGACACAAAAGGTCACTAAATCAGTTTGGGTTTCTTGGATTCATTAACAATAATGTCACCTCTTTGTCAAGAAAAATAACTTCCTGAGAAGGCTAGCCAGGAAGAGAAACAACAGCTCAACTGTCTTCATCTTGCCTGCTCTTTGTGAAACAACTTGTTAAAGGATGTCCAGGTTTTGCTGAGGGCTTGCTTTACAAAGAGGTTGGGATAGGCTTGGAAATTGCTGTGGTGAGGAAGGAGGGAGCTACCACTCCCAGATGGAAGGAGAAAGAAAACCTGCGGCACATTGATGCCAAAGCCAAGAACCTATAAATAACTCCTCGCAATCCTAACAACTGGGCAAGAAGATATACAACAGGTAAAAATGCCACATTTCTAAAAGCATTCTAGCATGGGTGTCCTTCTTGGCCCTCTTCACAAACACTGCAGAAGGTGTGTATACCAACAGGATCTTCCATCTCATCTTTATAGCCTCTGTGTGTTTTTTTCCAAGGAGCTGTGGACAGCTGGGAGGAGCGACATCCTCCATATGCAGAGCTTGTTACCTTGAGACTGCCAGACTGAAGTCTTGGCTACACACAGGACTGCATATGTTTGGCTAAACCTGTTTTGAACAATTTAGTTCACAGTCATGAAGGCTGTGTGATGCTTTCATTCTGATTTGACTGTGCTTTTATCACATTTAAGTAAGCTAATCAGGAACCAGGTGAAGTCATGCTGGATTAGACCATTCCCATATCAAACCCCCTATAGCACGTAAGTTGGATCCATAATATATAATGTCAATGTATAAATCTCAATTCACATATCACTGAGCTGTGTGATGGTTTTGTTGCTATTTTGCACATATAGCAATGCTTATAGAGCTTTTTATTTCTTTAATGCCAGGAAAGCCTCAGTGAACTGAATGTAAGTAAATCCTGTCCAGATTGGGAAGGACCAAACACTGTTATTTGGTAAGGAGGAGCAGTGTCTAAGTGGGTATAAAATTGATGGGTGGATTTATTCTATTGCCCTTTGGATACGTGCCCATCACTACACCCCTCTGGTTTGGCACTTCTCCCAGCCACCTCAATAAGAAGAACCAGGACTGGCTGAGGGTAAGACATACCCACTAATTTCCAGCGGCAAGCTCTTAGGATGTGTTTGTGGGTTGACTGGGCAAGGTCTGCAAAATTGGAAGGCATTTTCTGAACTGGAGAGGAGAGCAGTCTCCAGCATAACTAAACAAGTCCCTTTCAAAAAGACCCCTTTAAAAAAGCCTGTGGAGAAGAAGCAGTCTCACCCCTGGGATTTGTAAGGGTAGCATCAGTGCCTTTGCCTCCATCTCCGCAGCGGGTATCATCGAATGGGAGGCACTGATCCCCAGTTCCAGCCAAGACCTCTGAATTCTTCACAATGTCTTTCACTGATGTGGTTGACTTGATTTTATAGATACGTCGGCTGTTGGTGTCGGAGAGGTAGATGGAGCCGGTGATTGGATCTGTGGTCAAGTAATACTTATGAGCTGGGCTGTGGCTGAAAAACAAGGGTATGGCGTTATTATTTTTTTTGGATGATTTATTTCCTTAAGTCAACAGGAAATGCAAGCACTTTAGAGAATAAAAATGCACAGGGCAGACAGACTGGGAAAGTGAAGCAGTGCTGTATTTGACAGTGTTAGGATACGGTGTGCTACAGCACAGGATCCTGAGCTACATCTATTACCAATAGCTGTGCCTGGGGTGCTCTCTGGCATGGAGGGCAGCTACCAAAGGAAAGGGCTCGCTGGCCTGAGCCAAAATCATGCCAGGAACTACTACAGGTTAAGTCCCAGTGCCTGAGTTCGCTTAATTTACTTAATACACACATAGTCCTGTAACTGGTGTTAGTGCAGTGCCAGAAAGTGAAGGGAAAGCATAATATGCTAGGGGCAGAAAACAAAGAAAAAAAAAAAATCTGCCCTCCCAAGAAAGACCCAAATACAAAAATCCCAAAGCAGACTCCCAAGTGTAAAGCACTTGAAGATATACTCTTCAAGACCACTGCATCGATGCTTATCTGGTGCTCTTGCTGACTCCAGCAAAGACTCTACAGTCCTGCCCTGCTCTCTTGGAGATTAGAGGAAGTCCTGCCACTGAATTCAGCCAGACCTCAATGAAGAGAGAAACAAAATGGTCTTTGGAGTGCCGTGTTTTGCCCTAAGTAAAACATGAACTAGGAGGAGGGCTGAGGAACCTGAACATCAGTCCCCTGTTAAACCCCATTCACTCACTGCTTCCATGAAAACAAGAAAGAGTGGCTGAGAAAATGGGGCAAGCAGACAGAAAGATAATGTTTTTAGCTCCATGACTACAACACTAAATGAGCCCAAGACTGAAGAAATGAATAAACTAGCATCCACTTTATGGAAAGCATTCAATGGAACCGGCCAGAAAAAACAACCAGATGAGTTTAGACACAATTTAAAAAATCGTCTTTCAAGGATTCTTTCTATAGTTTAATATAGATACTAAACTTATTAACTTCTTTTATTAAGTCTTTGCTACTAGTGTGTATTGAGCTGCATCTGTTCTAAAGCCTGAAACCAACAGATTAAACTTGTAAGACCTGCTGCCTGAACACAGGTCTCCTTCCTCCTAAGAAAGACTAAGTAGTAATTAGAAACAGTATGAAAAAGTCTCTACTTTTCTCCAGATATTCAAGCTGTCCAAACTCATCATGTCCCAAGAATGCTTATTAAATGTAAAGGCCATAGTTCACAATTTTGCACTTAGTGGAATCGTTCCAGGAGAAACTGGTTAGAAACCTGAGTGTCGATCATAGTTGACTCTATCCCTCATAATAAGAAACTTCCTCTCTCTTTCAACCTTTATGTTAGGAAAATTAACCCTTCTTCAGACCCATAAAAACTACTGAATTATTCTCTGCTTTAAAAAGCTGTAAGTTGGTTCTTCATTCAAATTACTTAATACTTTGGGGAAAAAAAAAAAAAAGCCTTTCTGATTTATTCTGGAATATCCCTTGTGATTTATCCTATTAAAGTCCGAACAGATTTCATCTCCACAAATGACACTGATTCTTGCTAAATAAAATGCTCTGACCTTCAAGACAGCTCCCGCCTGACAGTTCAGTCTCCATCTGTATTCCTTTCCAATGACAGCAGGCTGGTAGGGTATTATTTCATTTACCTGCATGTCACTCACACTAAGCAAGTGGCTTCAACTCTGGTGGAAGAAGTTACCTGTGGGAATCCATCATCCATTTTGATCAGGGTCTTGCATTTTCCACTGACTGTCCTAACAAAGCCCAGCTGAATGTCAGTCAGCTTTTGAGCTGTTCATAATCTCTATTTTGCATGGGAGGTGGACAAGAGGAGGACATTTTTAATAGCACTTTGCAATTCTTTAGCATCTTTGCCTGGAAAACACAGATAGCTTTCACTGAGTCTTACAGCAGGCCATTTGCAGATAGGCAAATGCAAATGTCTTTCTCAAAGATGGAGAAAAATGATAGCAGAACTAGAGGTTCCTGCTCCCCTCTCCCAGCACTATCACTGTCATTTATTTTTGGATTTCATAGCCTTGCTCCCATGGATTTTATTATTGATTACAACCTTCAGTGGAAAAGAGAGTTCTTAAACTATTTTCTAATCCCATCTCCTGTATAGAATGGATACTGAAATAAATGGTGGTTGCTTTTAACCATGGATCAGGGAACCAGGTAAAACTAAAACATTAATCCAGCAGAACAGCTGAATGGTACTCCCCACCTAAATTTACTGAGTCAAAAACTGTTGTATTAAGGTAATACTTTGAGTAGCTGCTGGTTACCCAAGTTTAGTCTTATTAATGAGGTCCTGAATATAGATGCCACAAAAAAGTAGGGGTGAGTTCAAAGTTCACAATCATTAAAAAATTAGCTCTGACTGGTTAAAATTCTAATCCTCTGCATAGCTGGATGCCACAGAGGCACACACACCTTTACTAGCAAATGTGCTTTGGAAGAGGTAGAGGTAGAAACTTACGTTGGTTAAACTACCCGTGGGACGGTAATAACCCTGGGTCTCTTAAAATCTTGGGTCACTTGGGTCTGGATTTCACGTGGTGAGCTGACAGTAAAGCTCTCCTAAGACATGCAATTACCTTTCTAAATCTAATGTTTTTAATGGTATGGGCAGCCCAAATACAAATGATATTTTTTTCTGCTGCATGGCTCTGTGTGAGCAATAGGAAGTGCTGGTTCATTTTTATCAGCTAGACTTCTTAAGCATGTTCTATTCTTTATCATGGTCTCCCATGCCCCACTCCATGCATAGGGCTTTTGTGGGCAGAAGGCTCCCTGGGATGGCTTAGGCAATGGAATATTTAACCCGGAATGCTCTGGAGCAGGGAAGAAAAATACAAACTGTTAAAAATGGTCAAGTTAGAATTTATGCCCCTTGCCTCTGCCAACAGTCTTCACCACTGTACTGGGAAGGTGTCACGCCCTGCCCTTGCACAAATTGCATAGCGTTATATACTGGAGCTTTTGTTTAACACTTTGAGATCCTTCAGGATGAGGCATGCTAAATAAACATGTTAGTAATGTAAAAGTTCCCAAACTGCTTCCCTTCATCTGTGATAATGCATGAGCACTAGAGCCAGGAACACTGGGGCTTTGCTTTTTATTTAAAGCCACAATCAATAGGCAAATCCAAGTGGCAAATTGGACTGAACTGAACAACAACTGAAATAAATCTGCCTGGGGCGATGCAGAGTTGGTTGGTTTTTTTTTCCCTTTCATCCTCTCTCATTGCTTAGATAACAGACCAAAACAAAAGACAGGACTTTTTACTATTCAGAAGACTTAATCAGGTACAGTGTTTGTAGTCTTAGAATATTTATCCCCCATACTAACACTGCTACCACTAGAAAAGGGTGGTGGGTGAAGAGCTGATTTCCCATTCAGATCGTTCCTTTTGCTATTAAGGTTTTTTAGAAGAAACCCTGAGCACTACATTGATATTTTAAGCCCCTGAGGCAACAAACCAAAGTTGCAGAGATGGTGTGGGCTGGTTCTTAGCCAAGAACAGACATTTTAGTGGGTATTAGTGGGCATGATGGTGTAGTCACTGGGAATAAGAACAGTTTCATAAGCAGAAGTTCTGCAGGAAATGCAGAGTTCTGCAAGTGAAATGGAGGTGATACTGCTTCCTTGTACGCTTGTGACACAGTGATGAGCCAGGAAAGCACTGGAAAATATTCCAAGTTCACAGTGATCCCAGTTGTTTGGGGTTTCATATAGGCTGTCCCATACGTCTTCCCTGCCCCTTTCCTTTTTTCATTTTCATTATTTAGACAGGATAGTGCCAGCACCATTTGGGGACCTCTGCAGGTGTGTTAAGAGATTCAAACTCCATTTTAAAGTGCTTATGCTTTATGTGACTTCTTACACACAGGCATGAGGAAGGAAAGGGATAAAAAGTTGGGTGAATAGGCACGCATGTGAATTGCTTCTGTAGTACTATAATAGATGCACAGGCTTTAAGCAAAGGTTGGTATTATCCCCTTGGGCCCAGAGCCCATGTTTTGGAGGAGCCTGAGGAAGGAACCTCCTGCTCCAGAATGGGAAGCCAGTCCCTAAGGAATAAAGATGAGAAAAGGGAGATAGTCCCTGGTTTCAGCAGGTTACCTATAATGTGTCAGCACAGCAGACAGCACCTTGTCATTGCCTCCTGTTCAAAGCCAGGGGATTCATCTCACCAAGCTTTAGACGTTTACAAGGTGGATGCTTACAACTGAACTGGCTGCCTTAACTCCCTTTATAGGCAGTGGAGAAAAATAGCTTCTGTTGGGGTATGATTTGACATTTTCAACATTTATCTTACAAGAGGAACTGCATCTTAGTTTCTCAAATGCAAGGGCATCTACCACCTCCTCTAAAGGACAATTTCTGTTAACGCTAACAGTATGGCTCTGGCTCCCACTGTGGTCAACAGACAGGAGCAGTCACAACACCGAAGTTAGTTACCCATAATAGCTGATCCGAATAAACCCCTGGGGCTTCTTTGGATCTGATGTCTCTGTTTAAGGACATGAAACCACCTCTGTAAAACTTTCTGTACTAGCTGCCCTCTTCCCCTCTGAGCCTTGCTAGCCACATGCATTTGCTGGTGACTAAAGAACTACCGAATTCCTGCAGCCAAGTGCTTTTTGTTCGGCGGGGCTGTGTTTCCATGGCTCCATGCTAAGCACCCTGCAGCTCACAAACAGAGGATTTTATTATAGCTTGTGTGAGGTACTGGTCTTTTTTTTCCCTGGGTGACATTCAATAGATTAATACATAAGGAGGCCACACAGTGCAGTGAGCTGAATTTACACTTGGTCTTTTAGTGTTTTCAGTTTGTGTGTGATGCCTAAAGCTCTTCTAGTGTCACAGGCTGCATAATAAAACTTCATAGCAATGCCATAAGCCAACCCAGGCACTGCAAAGGACTTTTGATGTGATCCTAGGGCAGTTTTCTGAGATACCTCTCTTTGCCACTAATCGTAGATTTGCCTCTTTACAGTATGAATGGAAACAAGAAAGGAACAATATATTTTAGTGTGGCCACTTTTTGCATATTTGAAAGACAGAAATGCCTCGCAACCTTCCATGTTCCTGCAGAGAAAAGATAATGATAATTAACTGCAAATTATTATTGCCATGCTTAGAAAAAGTCATTCGCTTCTATAAGCCCATTAAGACAGGTCCACACACAGACACACTGGAGTAAGAGTCTGTTAATCTATTACTGAGTGACAGATGGGTGTAAACCTGGAAGGCATCACAATTTGGTGCCGCTTTTTGGCTTAGCTAACATCCCCCATGTTGACACGCAGCCATTTTGGCTGTTGCAGAGTTAGACCTTGGCTACACTACGCTGTGCTGTAGAGCCAAACCTCTTGGTAGCTCCAGAACCTCTGGCGATCAAGCTCACCACAGGCTACGTGGTGGGGAGGAATCCTTTCCCCCGAAGTAAGGAAGCTTTTGCATATGGATTGTAGCTTTTCCAAACCACTAAGATTCAGTCCTGTGGATCTCACCCTTTGCAACTGTTGCCTGTCAGTGGTGTCAAGCTTAGGACCTTCTGGAGCTCAAAGCACTGGAGCTTTAGCTAAGACTACACCCACTCATTTCCCTATGGCTCAGAAATGAAGAAGCTTCCTAACAAGAAGTATTATGGCAAATGACACAGAACAGATGCTAACTCACATGGATGACTCCCTTAATGTAGTCACAGATGGGAATATTTCATCTAAAGCTCCTCACCTCCTTCCTCCCTCCCTGGTCCCCTTTGGACTGCACTGAAGCAGGCATGTCTTGGCTTTCTTTCATTTCATTTCTTAGTTTTTAGGAACTGCCTAAAGGCTGAAGCCCTGCCAACTTTGTAAGGCTCCGGTGGCATCTGCAGCATTTGTGGCCAGTCCATATATCTTCACTCAGTTATTGCCTTCATATATAAAAACTCTTCTTGTAACAGGTATTCAGCTGCTGCCCTTCACTGTCAAAGCAGGTGCACCTTAGTGGCTGTGTATTTCTAGGGCATTAAGGATACAACCTGGCTGTTCCAAAGAGAAATGAGTTTTTCTATTGCCTTCAAATGATGTGAAAGAAGAGCTGGGGGGCTGGAACTCAGCCTGATGAAGACAGTCAGTGCAGAGGTCTTGTGTACCAACCTCCCAGCCCTGCTAATAGATGCTTTGGGCCAGTCCGTTATGCTGTGGAAGCTCAGCCCTTCATTAATGTTCTGGCAATAAAACAAAAAAACCATTTCTACTCCATTGCATTTCCAGGCATGCAGATAAACTGAACATTTCTGGTTTTGCACAGCCTCTATGAAGTCAAAGAAACAATAACTAAAAAGCATGTAGCAAGAAAAAAAACCAATCCCAAATGCAAAAAGAAAACCAACCAAAAAAAATTCCTAACTCCTCAGTCTAAGCTTCTAATTTAGAAAGCAACTGGGGAGAAGGAGAGGAAACTTGTCAGAGCCAGAGAAGTCCTTGCAAACACAGACAGTGACAGGAGGTTGACATCTTCCTGAATGCAACTGATTGGATCAAACCCACTGAAACTCCAGTGAACTCAAATGACAAATATTCTTAGTGACAAAGCTCCAATTTAGGAGTCTCTCTTTCATCTTGTTTTCTTGTCATTACTTTTTCTCCTTTTTATTGCATTTCCTGGCTAAGGTTCTGAGTTGCACTACCTCCTATCTGAGCCTGACATACTTTCACATAATGTGAAGGCTCTCTATGAAGGGCTCAGACTGACAGAGAATTACAAAAACTTCCCTAAGTGAGTGATGCTGGGGTACACATGGCCTTTCATTATGCCTGTTACACGCCCCAAAACTCAAAAAGAAGACATTTCACCATATGAGAATTATTTTTTCTTCCTAGCTATTCCAGTGACGTGTACCCTGACACTGTCCCCGTTTTACTTTCTTGGTTAATTCCCACCCATTTTTCCTTCTACCCTCCTCCTCCTGTTACCCTGCTTCTCATGTCTGTACTTCCCCTGTCTACAGCTATAACAGCTCATGCAGAAGTCTGTGCGACTCTGCTCTGTGATTAATGGCTCCCAGTTCTGATGACTGATTGCCTACGCCAGTTTTAATCACACCAGCTTCATTTGCTATTGAATCATCTGGAAATGGCACTTGTGGCTCACTGTGTAACAACATGCAACAAGACAGGGAGCGGCATAAGAATTCTCCACTGGTTGGCTTACCTATGTCTGAAATCTTTATTTCTGACAGAAGACAGGAAAGCAGGGAATAGAAGAAAGAATGAGGTGTTAGCAGCTCAGTTCGATGCATTATTAGCAGATTGAAAACTTGACAGTAACTGTATCATACAATGCAATAATAAATAAAGACTTAGCTGGAATGACACTGATATATTTTATATTGGATATTACTTGGCAGTGAGCTCACTTATGTACTGCTGCATATCACAAAGGAAGTGTGATCTCACCTGCTTGGAGTTACTCACTTATGCAAGAGATAGGACCAGACAGACTTTATCATTCAGAGCAGTACTGAGCTAAATATATGTAGATGCAGATATCTTTACAGTTTTTTTCACTCTCAGTCAAAGCAATACTTTGTGATTTACAAAGGTAACTTAACAGTTCTACAGTTATGGGTGGCAGTTCATTGCTGTAACCTCATGAACTCTGGCCCAGAGGACTGAAATTATGCCGAGCTGGACATTTTTCACGGGTCTAGTTACATACTCAGCTGCAGGTATCTGCGACCCACAATACATTTGTTTTCCTCTCTGCAACAGAACACTACACTCAAAAGATACTCCTCCAAACAAAACCCAAAAGCCAAACAGTGAGGGTGTTAATCTCCAAGGAGATGCTGATTTGAGAAGACACAAGCAAACTCCATTTAGTCCAAAAGCAATGGCTTTCCTCCATAGCTTTTAGTCAGCCAGCATCCGAACCCACTTACTTTATAGCACACCAGAGTGAAGAAATGTTTATTAGATCCAGTAACCTAAGTGTTTGCACAGATGAAGCAGCAATCGTTCCAGCAGATTTAACTCTGGAGTAAATTTAACTCTGTGGCTCTACACAAAAGCCAGCAAGGCCACTCTGTCAAGGCTTCCAATTTTCTCCTTTCCAATAAGGAAACACTCTGCAAAACCTCTGCTGTGTCTGGTATTTCCACTGACAATGAAACAGGGATTGGGTTTTCAAAATTGTACTTCTGGGAATGAGATATTAATCCCACTCAGTTGCAATGGGATTTGGGCCCCAAATCACCTAGGCTCTTCTGGAAATCTCACCTTTGGTCGTTAAAATAACTTTCTGGCACTGGAAGAATATTACATTCTTTAACGTGGACCAGGTCTGAAGATTTATCCCAGCTTCCCACCTTACAAACATGAGAGATATTATGTTCTTGTATATCATGTAACAGAATAGCAAGAATCAGGTTCGTGCTTATTTACTCAGAAGGTACCCCAGCCCTCTGAAATGTGACTGTAAACATCTCATTGTGGGCTTCCTAATTCAACAATTCCTGATTTCTTTGTTGCCCTGTGAGCATACCAAGACAGCTATTCTGTAAGTGCCAGCCTTGTGATGGCTGTCTGGATTTTTTTTCTCATACACCATGATCTACAGTGATGGTTCTGCATGCCAAGTAAGACCTTCATCAAGGTCTAATGACTGTGGCGTGTTTGGAAACGAGGGACTAATGGGATCTTGACCAATTTTCCTGCAGATCAGCTCTTTCATTTTTACCTGTGGCCTTGTGGAGCAAATAGAAATAAGGAGCTATGCTGTACGGAACCCTGCTGCTCTAGGAAGCTGTCTAGTAAGCTTGCACATGGCAGTCCTTTCAGAAGTGGAGCCTTACTTTTGTCCTCAGCAGCCAGGACATTAAGTCCGAGTAGAGCAGGAAGGTTCTTACTTTCTGGAAGACTCTCATTTTCAGGCCAGATCTGGAGAGTTAAATGGGAATATGAACCTTCCTACCATGCTAGCCTCATATTAACCTCTTAGGACCTTAGGTCAGGCCCTTCAAGCAGAGAAGTCTAATTCAGAAACACTCAGTTAACTCTCCTGGCTTTCCTGGAGTGAGTCTTGTCTGGCCACACAGAGGCCAGAATCAGGCCCTGGTGCTTTGAATGGGTAGCTGTATTCGTTGTGGAAATTTTAGATAGGAAACATATCCTCAGTGAGGTCAATTTGAAATTTTGATTCAGTCACAATCTATTTAATTTTCTCAGAACTTGTGACAAATCTATACTTTTCCCTCTCCTTGTTTTCAAGGGATGTTCCTTCCCCATCCTACCTATTTGTCCTATTCCCCCCCCCCCCCACTTTGTTATTTGGGGTTGAAAGGAAATACTTCACGTATTTTCAGATGATCCATCTGTATGTTCAGCCTGACACTGCTGTTCAGTTGGGAACTGAGGGGGGCTGATACATTTGTCCCCAAAAAAACAACTAGAAAAAGCCAGTCTGTGACTACCTACAGTGATCATCCTGTCTTAATTATAAATGATCATCTGTCCTGGTTAACCTCCACCTATCATAATGGTGCTGTGTCCTTCCAAGTTTAGGTTATCTCAGAGGCTGACTGTTAATTTTAAGAATTCCCACTGGTCTCTAACAACATGAAAAGGCAGACATCAACACAGTTTGATCTAGCAGCACAGAAATGTGTCAATATTTTTGGCGTGTGATTCAATTCTGGAAGAACTTGTTAGGCCTGTGTTTCTCTGGTGTAAATCAAAGTCAGCAGAGTTGCAGAAGAGGCAAATCTGGACAGCTCTTTTTCTGTTTTGCTGTGTTTTTTTTAAAGAATTTTGCTCATTTCCCTTTTGGATACATAAGATTTCTGCAGAACTTAAGGGCATAATTATAATGGCCACATTCAGCACAGTGTACCTCAGCTCCAGTATGTTGGTGACATTGCCAGAGGGAAAGATCCTTCGGATGTAGTTGAAATCGCCGACATAAAGACTTCCATCAGACCCACATGTTAGGGCAACAGGGGCCAGGAGTTTGTTCCCATCTGCAAGACCATTGCAGCTTGGACAAGAAATGCTACGTCTGCGGCCGTTGCCCATAATGCTTCCGATTACAGGCGGCTGCTGGGAAATAAACTGGTTTTCCCCGTTTCCTTTATGCAAGATACCTAGAGAGAGAAAACAGTAATAAGGACATTAAAGAGAGACAGGGAAACTGAGACCAAAGTGAGCACAAACTGGCAATGCTGGGTGCCAGCTGGGGTATTTGTCAAATAGCAAGGAGGTTTATCATCTTTCATAGTATTGTTTTGTGATGGTTTCAAATGACAAGCCCCTTATCTGAAGAAAGTATTTTTTATAGACCCATTACATTTCCTGCAGAACAAAAGTATGTAGGGAGAACAGGACTGTCTTTACCTTTGAATGAAATACACTTTTCAGTATCTCATGAATGTTCACCTGCCCTTTCTGTCCCTCCTTGCCCTGTAATTTGCAGCCTACCAGGTAAAAAAATAAATTACATAGAGCATGGAGAAATAAGGGACAGTAAGACCATGGTGCATTCTCTAGAGAAATGTTTCATCTGCAAAGCTTTAGAGGAGCTCTGCTTATGTTCCCTATGTGCAGCATTTTCAGCAGTGATGTGGGCTGAATTAGAGGTTTGCTCCCATACCACTGCTATCATCCAGAGGGACACAGTGCTTCCATCTCTTGAATGTGTTCTGATAAGCTTTCAAGCCTCACTGCTGTAGTCTTGAGCAGCCTTCAAGGACTCTGGCACCTTCCATTTTCCCTTATGACCCACGAAACCTCTCGTTTCTGCAAGTACTCTTGCACTTTGGAGGATGAGTCTGGGTGGATTCATGCTCAGTGGTAGGTCCAATCTGAATAGGGTCCCCTTTTTGTTATTTTAGGAATATTTTCCTTGTTAATACCCTTCTTTTAAGACACTACAAAGTTAGACATGACGACACTGAACTACTTCATGATGGCCATCTTCTTTTGCACTTACACACACCAAATTGCTTCTAAATGTAAGTTACTAGAAAGAATTTGTTAGTAAAATACATGAGAGAGTACATGTGTTGATCAGGTTTCTTTCTTTTTCTTGATTTCTTAGCGATAAACAACTGGTCCTTGCAACACTGCATTATCCCTGTTATGTGTTACAACCTACCACTTTGTATGTTGAGGGCATGGTGTTTGTCCAGGGTCCACCCTCCAAGTTTGGAAGCATCAATTTCATAACCCTGAAGCACAGCTGTCCTCTTCTCCCACAGGATCAGGTCAGGACAGGATTCATACTCATAACCTACGGAAACTACGAACAAGAGAGAAACAAAAGACCCTCCCAGATTAGTGACCCAGAAATGCACAGTTAGCACACACAGAGTTTCAGCTGAGCAGGGGTAAGAGCATTTCTACAGGTAACTGACAATTTCATTTAAAATGCCATCATCACAATGCACAGTCCTAATACTTTTCTCTTTAAAGGCCATCCTGCATTTAAAAAGGTCAACACAGTTGTAGATGTTGGGCAAATGTGCTAAATATTCAAAAGGCACTGTTTTAAAGACATATTTTAAAACAATGAGTATTTGAGAGTGTAAACCACTGCTGGGCTCCTAAATGGCAGCATTACTCCTATCTGCTATCTTTGACCAAAGACTACATGTCAGGAACTTGCTAAAAATCAAGGCCTTTCTTGGAAAGTAAAGTCTTATACAAATGAGGCATGGGGCAGCAAGTACGTCAGAGACAGCAGTCTTAGACCGGGATGACCTGTGGTCATTGTTAATGTGAAAAGGGTTTGCTTGCCATGACGCCTAATTACACCCTTTCAGGAGTAACTCTGCTGAACACACTGGAGTTGCTTAAGAGTAAAATGATCAGTAGAAAGAAAATAATTGGTTTGCCAGAATAATGACTCCTTTAGTGTTTTCTCAGAAGAAGTAGGACCAGTTTCATTGGTCTGCTTTTCTTCTGCCCTACCTGATCTTTTCAGCGCTAACAGCTGAAGCAGAGCAGAACTGCACATTCTACACAAATGAAAAGCAGTTACATAGCTCTTTCTTTTTTTTTTTACTAGATAAAAATATAGGTCTGATCTTACAAGTTTCCCAGCCTCCTTGAAAAGTGCTGAATACTAAGTGAATTCAGGATCTCCCATCAAATATAGCCTTTTGCAGAATCAGACAGTATCAGAGGAAGATGTAATTTAGCAAATGAAGGCTTGATATTTTTCACTGTTCTAGAGGTGGGAATCATTGAAAGCCTGAATGCTGCTGTCCTCAGACCTGCTTGAGTACTCTGGGGCTACAGGGCTGCATCATGGAACACTCCAGGGTTCACTGGCAAGAGGAAGTGAGAACTTGCATGAGAGGAAGGCACCCATTCTTCGTCCTAGAAAATAAGGCACCCTACAGCTTCTATAAGGAGACTTATCTTCAGTTGGGCTATGAGGCATCAGCAAATGACCCTTCTGTCAACAAGAACTCTAATTGCTAATTTGGGATCTCTCCCATTTTGCTGATATCATTTACTTGGCAGCCTGAAAGGTCTAGACGAGACTCTATTGAAGATCTGTAACTGAATGTCCTCTGCTTGTTGAGCAGATGGGAAGCAATCACTGCAGAGCTCCATCAACTCTGCTCACCATACACTCAAAGTACCCCCTTCCCTCCAGCACTGCTGCGCAGGGCTCACTGGGTGCTGTCTGCGATGGTAGCAGGGAGAGGAATGAAGTGTGTCTCTGCATACATCCACAGCACAGCGTCCTGCCTCACCAGGGACTTCAGCTTCTGCGCCTCTACAGTAGGTGGCATGGGCCACAGCACTTGGTGGTGGGATGTGGCACACTGAGGACGCAGAGCCTTCCTATTCTCTGCCTTGCAGTTTCTGACAGTCTTTTGCAGATGGAAATGAATGCACAAGGTACAAGAGAGAAGACCATCACATCCCAGTTTGGGATGGCATTCTTCAATGGGTAACAAAGGGAAAACTAAGATTAGAGCAATTCTGAAGGTCAGGCACAAGGAGGAGTAGAGATCAGGGCTCAGTTCTAGGGATTTCTTTCAAAGCAGTGTTGACAGCTTTTGACTATAGGTGAGAGGCAGACAAACGCCTCTGGTCGCAGTTCATTCCTTCTGTATGAATATGATGGTAGCAGCTCAGGATATACCTGCTGGGCCATGAGCCAGAGAACAGATAAGTATTCATCTGTTGGGGAAATGTGTGCTGTCTAAACAGCTGGGCGCCATCCTCTCCAAGGAAACAGCAGTGAACCATCAGGGACCATTTTATGTATTAGCAGTTGGACCATACCGATCTAGGACAAAGTCTGCATTGCCACTTAGCTGCTTCTAAGAAGAGACACAAGCCCTGGGGTCACTTACCGAAGGCTTCCGAGAGCCCATACACCTTCTGGCTGTAGACGTCTGTCTTATCCCAGATGAAATAATAGGACAGGTCTGGAGCAGCTGCAAACCACTTCCTGAATAGGCGTCCCTCAACGGCCACCATGAGGTGGACTTTCATGAGGTTGAACGGGATGGTGGGGTGGGTCATGCTGATCCTCAGGACTGATTTGTAGCCAGCTGTGCGACTGCTCAGGTAACTCACTTTTATTTTACTACCGGAAACATTAATCTCTTCCTGTAGAGCCTGTGGAAAAGCAATCCAGGAGGTGTTAAATTAGCAGTGAGCAGACAGGGAGAGGCAGCAAAGCTGTAATTTATCAAACACACCTTTATAAAAGCTCTGGTAGACATGTCTAAAAAACCACACCTAGTAGGCATCAAGTATGAAATCATATATGTAATTTATAGGGTTAGTTGTGGAAGCTAAGGAATGCCCCCCTCTTTCTCCATCTCTGTTACGTGGGAGAATGGGAGACCAAAGTATCACATTTAAGTCAGTGTTTACAATGGAACTTACTGTTAAAAGGAGGCCCAGGACCCATGGTGAAAGGAGCTTGGGGTCTGAGATTATTCCAGCCCATCAGTTTAGCTTCACTTTTCTATCTTTTATCTTGGTAGGTTTCTATGGCTGCTAATTTTTGTCTCCTGGCTTCTTTTCCCCAGTAAAATATCAAGCCCTACTTGGCCCGTACCCTTATGGATGTTGCCCAGCCCCAATCATAACCTGCCATTCTCTCCGTGTTATTAGTGAATCCTGCTTCCACCCTCCCTCATCTGACTTCCCCATCTCTCCTTCTTTAAAACTGTTCCTTTCCCACCCCACCTGTGACCCTCTTTGCCTGATCTACCTCTAGCCTTTTTTTTCCTGTGTCCTGGTCCTTATTTTCTGACTTCACATTTGTTCCTACTTACCCTGGTCCTTGCTTAAAATTCCCTCCCCTCTTACCTGTGTGATGAAGCTCGTGGCCTGATGTAATACCATCAACCCTTCTCCCTTCCCTTGCCTTCTCCCTTTCCTTTGTTTTCCAATTTCCTCTGTATCCTAGGCGAGTTGCTTCATTTTCTCCTCCAGCCATGGGTGTGGGTATTTCTGACTGACTAGGACAGTTATCTCACAGGTCTCCATTCCAGTACAAAATTTTACAGAAGACTGGAGAAAGAGCAGGGAAAGTTTTGCCTGCTCCTGTTCTGCTTTGAGATTAGAGAAGTCTCAGTAAAGATGGGATTTTCAGCTAATTTACCTGCTAAAGTATAACCAGATCTTAACATTTCTTTTACTTTTAAAAATTTTTTTTAGCTGGAGACATGCAGGGAATTTTTCTGGAAAGCAACACAATGTCCATCCCCACCACCATGCTGATTTTCCCATGCAAAATAGTGATTAAAAATGGCATTTCTTTCTTAAGTCTTAGGAGAAAAAAATCAGTTGTCACTTTCCAGAAAACTTCACTCGTACGTAAGCACTCAACAGACATTTTCAGCACAAGCCGGCAACCTTTGGCAAAGTTTGAAAGATGGAGGTAGAAGCTTATCAGTGAGCTGGAAAAGGTGGCCTGATAATGGGATGTGTCTGAAGGTCACAGCTGGCACTGTTCTCTCCTGCACCACCTCTGAAATACTTCAGTGTGCTGGACCCTAAATGAGCTGCGAAAATACTTCCCTAGCAATAATCAGCTTTTGTAATATTAAGGGCATGGAAGCTTGAAGGCAGGTGGGTCAAGCGATCCACTCATCAGGAAAGGATCACAGCCATCCTGGTGTCCTCCAAGCTACGTGGCTCCTATACTCAACTCCTCCTATGTGGTAGCACAAACTTCCTTGGTGTGACAAGGTGCTCATCTCTTACAGGTCTTCTCTTTAGCATTATCAACAATGACAAATCTTGCAATCTGCCCCCTGAAAAGACCTCTCCTAAGCTATAATCCAAGGCCCAACACTTTTTCAAGTGATAACTTACAGCCTCTGAGCCTTGCAGCACTTGACAAACGGACACATCCAGAAGTTAAAGCGCTGTTCCACTGTGCTCATAAATATTTACTTTCTCTAATGCAGCCTTTTCAATTTACATATCTCAGTGCTTAGGAGGCTGAAAAATGACAGAACTGGGAAAACCCAGGAATTTTAAAATATATTTTATGAGCTCAGCAACAATCTGGGCTGGGACCAGGCTCCACCAGAGACCAGCTGAGCCAAGCTGCAGTAAAGGTGGTCCCTTGTATCAAATCTGTCTTCATATGTAACCCCTCTAGGAAAAAGCCAGGCAGAAATAATTGTCACGGAGGTACTATTTGCAATGTCTGGTTCAAATCCCTGTCAGAAATAATTATTTCTCTCTGTTGTGATCTGTCTCTGCTGTCTACCATTCCAGAGAAAGGGTCAGCACAGCGGTACCAAGGCACTGAGCAGCACAAGGGGCTGTGTTTAAAGGCGCCTGCTTCAAGATAGGGTTCAAACTGTAATGCAGTTTATCCAAAACACATTTGTAGTGTGTAAGTAGTGATAAACCAGCAACAAAGTAGGGCATTGGTGGGGGGAGTATAATCCAGTAGGACATCAGTGGGAGAAGAGGGGAAAAAAAAGCTTTAAAATACTCTGAATGCACCAAAAGTAACAACAGCTGAATTGTGCCTTTATTTCTATACGGTAATTGCTGTTTGGACCAGATAGATAAATTCATAGGCTGCGTCTGGGGTCCTTGGGAAAGACTAGGGGTCTTAGAGTTTATCACAGCCTAACCAATATAATCTGCTCTTTAAAAGTGGTCCAGCCACGAGGCTGGTCAGGCAGAAGAGCTGGTTCTTCAGGCTTACTTGGGATTTTCATAATTTAGCAATTTTCACTGCCATGTTCCCTTCGCTCCTGGGTGTTAATCTATGCTTACGTTTGTAGTAATTCTTCCACTGTTTGCATGAGACAATGTAGAAAATCTTGGTTCTGTGTGCTGGGTTACACCTTTCTTTTACAGTAACTCTTCATTCTGCCAGCAGACAAGGCAAGGAACAATCAATCTTTTTTTTTTTAATATGATGCTCAGAAGGAATGTTGAGAAAGAAAAGCATTTAGGGTCTGATTCAGGGGCCTTATCATAGACGAGTAGTGCTTTTGAGATGTTCTATGGTATCCAAAACCTCTGCAAGGGGATGACAGAACTGACATGGACTTTCTTGAGATCTCCGCCTTTCTAAAGCTACAGCTGGAGGCCTGAAAGGACACTTCAGGGCATCTTAAATGGCACCAAATCTGTCTTTAGGCACCTGAATCAAACACTTAAAATGTGTTATTTGGTTTTTGAATGCATCCAGGTAGAGGACACTGCATTTATTTGTTGGAGCTCATGAGGTTCCTGTCTGCCCACTTGTCAAAATCTCTTTCCCAGCCCTGACATCCTCTTGTCAACTCCTCTCAGCTATGTGCTCATACCTTTTATATTTAACAGTTCTCTGCTGAGAGCTGTGTATTACAAAATGCAGCAGCAGAAACTGCCAGCTAGGTTATTTTTTGTTGTATGTATATCCATTATATGAAGGAAAATAGTCCACTTATGAACTGAAGTACAGTCAGGACTCTGCCATAAATCAGATTCTCTTGTATACTCTTGCACCACAAACTCAGTTAACCTTCAGCTGTCATTATTTGAGGTAGAATACTGTTTTATAGGTTTTAGCTCAATCATCTGGCACGTGGGAAAAGTACTGCTCATCATGGGATTCATCTTATCTAAACTTAGGAACCTAAAAGTTAGGAGTCTCCTCTGAACTACTCTTCTCAGTCTCTACATGGCAAATGAGCAGAGACAGGCTCTTTACTAGGTTGGTGTTGCCATGTACACTTAAGAGTGGG
The DNA here is from genome assembly GCA_026212715.1 of Elanus axillaris. NCBI lineage: Eukaryota > Metazoa > Chordata > Aves > Accipitriformes > Accipitridae > Elanus > Elanus axillaris. The sequence continues at coordinate 22,390,855 of JANZLQ010000027.1, read as the reverse complement.
AATCAATTCCCGTTTAAGGTACCTAAATCTGGATGTCAACATCTAAGTGTGTGCATGTGAGGTAGGCATGTAAGCATCAATTACAGTCAGTGGAGATCTAACCGATACCATCAGTGGGAACCAGATACCGTCAAGCTGGTCAGCTTAATTGATCTGTAGTTTCCACTGATGATATTGATCAGATTTCTGTCAGCTTTAATGGGAGCCTAGACATCTAGCACTCATCAAGATGACTGTACGTGAACACTTTATTTAGGTGCCATAATCTCAAAATGAATCCCACTTAGGTCTTAGATTCCATAACTACAGGTGACTAGCGTGATTTGGGATGTCCAAGTTATTTGACATTCACAAGGGTTTGGCAGATATAATGTAGGACACTGATAAGGGGATCATTCTGGACTGGCAATTGGATGCCAAACAGGATATCTTCAGGACACTTCAAATGGCACTAAACATCTATGATAAAGGTGGTGAAACCCTGGCACAGGTTGCCCAGAGAGGTGGTTGATGCCCCATCGCTGGAAACATTCAAGGCCGGGTTGGACGGGGCTCTGAGCAACCTGATCTGGTTGAAGATGTCCCTGCTCATTGCAGGGGGGTTAGACTAGATGACCTTGAAAGGTCCTTTCCAACCCAAACCATTCTATGATTCTATGATTCTATGATCTACAGTTAAGAAACTGTATCAAACTATTGCTTATGATCAACATCCCTGGCTGCTTTCACAGTCAATAAACAGACATGCACTCTTATTGAAGAGGAGTTTTAGAATGTTTTAGTTCAATAGATATAATTAACACAATCTAATGAGTATCCTACCAAATAATAAGTGAGGTTATGATTATAGTTGCACTGTATCAGATATTTGCTTCTTTCCCAGTCAACACTGAACATCACCTTTTTATGGTGTTTGTTGGTTTAGGAAAAAAAAGAGATGTGAAAACTGAACAAAGCATTTGCAATTTGATGGACTTTACAAGATATGGGACTTCATTAGTAATTATGCTGGGACAAACCTGGTGACTGTAATTGGAAATTAGTGTGAGAAAGGATCACAAGATTTGGTCCAGAGGGAAAGGTAAGAGACAACTAGCTTTATTTGTTGCTGGGTTCAGTACCTGGTGTATTAAGATTAGAAGATATAAAGTTAGTTCTTTCCTCATTAACACGACTGCAACTCAAATGGAGTCCAAGCAGGAAGCACACAATTTGTCCCTACATTTGTCGTTCTTTCTACCCTGGCAGACTATTATTTGCCACTAAAAGCAATACCCAGGACATGCCAAATGCTGGCATCTAAAACCCAGGGAACAACATGCCCAAGAAAGGAAAGCTTGAATGCTGCTACATCCGGATATTTCGACACAGTGAGTGTTTTTAAGGAAAATGGATAATTCCGTTGGTTAGCCTATTCAGTTTAAAAACCAACTTTCCATTTGGTGAAATACTATGCATCCACAGCAAGTTGTTAAACTACTTTATCTGACTCCCACTTCCTTAAAAAAGAAAATGGGGATGAGAAATTAAAAGTAAGCCTCGCTTTGCTCATCTACCCCAAACGTCATGAAATGCAATAAAAACTAGGTGCTCTGCAGGCTGGCCATTTGCCAGCCGTCTGTTGGCTGACTGCACATCTCATCAGCTTAGTAAAGTGAGGGGTGTGCTTCAAACCCTGAGAAAGTTCACACCCGATACTCCGTCACTGAGATCCGTAATGCCCAGTGGGTGAAATTTGCTCCTGAACAGGAGAAGGGCATTAGAGCATAAGCAATCCATCAGCCTTGCGCTGGGCATATTGAATTCCAAAGGGCTGCCTGAAGACTTGTTGTGGGTCACACGAGGGTCCCAGCCCAACTTCTGTGGAAGAGAGGTGAAAGCAAACCAGAACCAACATAGGTTTTTGCTGTCAGTGACAAGTGCTTTGCCTCCATCTCTCAGGAATAAGGGAAAAAAACCTTCTGGCGAAGTGTGTGCTTGTGAGTGAGCACTCCTGGCAAATGTCTGAAAAATGGTGCAACACACTAGGAACGCTTCTTTTTAGGAAAGCAGTGGAATTGTTGTGTTTGTGTTTCTCAAAGCAGGTGAAGAAAGCACAGAAAGGAGATGGGTTATTTTCTCCTTGGCTCAGATGGTTCATACCTGGATTTCAGGAACAATAGGACCTTTCTCTGAGCAGGAACTTGCAAAAGCTGTCAGTGGAGACGGGGAGACCACAGGGTTGGGCCGTGCAAAGTTACTGAGGTCACAGCTTGGGATCTCATTCTCTTCATGCCTCATGACTATGGTTTCCATCACGAAGAAGCGATCCCATGGCAGCCATAGCGTGTGCTCCTGGGTGATGAAGGGAGCCCGCTCAAAGTGCAGGATAATGGAGATCCCACCAATGGTAACAAGATCAAAGCTGTTTTAAGAGATGGAATACAAAGTTAGTGCAAGTACCACTATGTCTCTTTGTAACAATTCTCTAGCAAGGACCCCCAGAAAAATAATTGCAAGAAATTTCATCAGCCACATTTTACAAGCCTAAAACCTACAGCCCAAGGAGGCTTCAGTTGAGTAAGAGCAAGTGGCAGAGGCAGGAGTACAAACTCAGCTTCTTTGCATGTTGTCGTCCTCTTGTATATTAAAAACATACCCATCCCTTTTTTTAGAGACAAATGTTTATCTTTGTTAGTGCTTTTCTAGCGGTGTTTGACCATACATACTAATTTTCTTTTTTTTTTTAAAAAAAAGTATTTATCATCCAAACACAGTCACAAATTGGATCAATTCACATGATGAATTGAACTATTTGGAGAGTGGATTCTCTGACACACCACCATATAAACTGGCTTGGCATCACTGCTAACCTGACTAACACCTAATGCAACCCAGAGACCCAGTCATGGACTGAGCCTAGCCTACTAGGCTCAGGGAAGAAATGAGCACCTTGCAGGCAGTCTCTGTACCACAGCACTCTGCACATAGTCTTTTTTTTTGGCTCTTAATCATTTAGAGCAGGGCAGATAACCTACTACTTCTGGTCTGCAACTTCACCCTATGCTACCTCCAGGCAAGTGGCTTTTCTGCCTGTGTTAGTGTTGGATAATATTATGTCAGGCTAACAGAGAGCCCTCCAGAGTTGTGTGAAGGGATGTTACCTTGGTAAGGAAAACATTCATCCTTGGAGGTAAAGATGTTGGGATAAGGTTTGGAGTTTTTTTCTTAGTTTTGTTTTTCTTAGTTTTGTATTTAAACTTCACATCTTGTCAGAGATGGAGATTTTTATGAAGTACCACAGGATGTATCTACTATGTACAGGCTCAAAAAAAAAGAGGTGTTCACTGAAAAAGGAAGGGATTTTAACACAATTTGAAGACCTCTCATTTCTGCTTCTTTGTTTCTTTTCTCAGTATCTGTTCAGTACCAATGCCAAATGAGTGTTTCAGGCAAAGAAACTTTTCTCATCCCTACTTCTCACTTTTGATGCTTGGTGCTAGTGTATGGCAGTCTCACATAGACTTCAAGCATGTGAATAGGCTCGCTGGCTTCAGCGGAGCTGCTCATGGGCTTAAAAGCCACATGCTTAAGTACTTCTCTGTGCATCAGAACTAGGTTCTGAAAGCTCTCCGACAGCCCGAAGCCAGACTTAATGCACTTTGTAATTACAAAGTAAGAAAGAAGCTGAAAAAAGTATTTTAAATTATTTTTTAAATTAATTATGAGGCTTTCAGATTGGCTAGGAAACCCCAGAGGAGCAACAATGGGTATGAACTATTTCTAAAAAAAAGATCTTCGGCAAGCAGTCATTCAGGAGAACCTTTTTTTTATGGCCAATAGACTGAGGTGCCATTTAGTAAATATAATTATGAAAACAAAGTTCTTCAGGAAAGAATGTTAAATTGAGTCCATGGCAGGGTGTGGAAAGCATTTTAAAAAGCTAAAGACATGTTTATTCTACCACTCAAGTGGGGGCATCAGCTTCCCAGACCTATGGAACTTGGCTTGCAAAAGCCTGACGAGTAACTTGCTGGCTCTTGCCAGCAAAGCTCCGCAGCATTTGTACTTTGATGAGAACATTTTTAACAGTCAATTAGCATTTGGCAAGCCCTTCAGCTAGGAAGGAGAAGCTTGCTCTGCATGAATCTGGGCATTGAAAGGGGCAACGGGAGGAAAGAAACAAACATTACAAATGATGCTCAACAAGATTTTAGGCAAGTGGGAAGAGTTTTTATTTGGAAACACCTCTGTTTCACTCCTTTGCGAGTGGTTCTTGGCTTCATTGAGCCTGGGTCAGGGATGGTAACCTGCTGGGAGGAAACATCCTTGCCTCTCCTGCATCCCCAAAGCAGGATGCAGAAGGGAAAGCACCACCTCCATGTCAGGCTCCAGCAGCTGTGAAAACAGAGACAGGCAGTACTTTTTAGCAGGCGCTGTTGCTCATGAGGTGGTTTTCCCAGAGTCACAGGGTGCAGCTTTGAAGTTACCTTGATGAACTGAACAAAAGCTAAAACTGAAACCAAACAGAAAAACCCAAACTGAAAACACCTTCCTCTTAGCTTTCCTCAGTGAAATTAAATTTAACAAGAACAAAACTGTCTTGGGATTGAAGGAATGAGATAATTTTATTTCTGGTTTTGCTGCTGATCTCTGATGTCTTTTTTATCACTCTGAAAAAAATCATAGTTGTTGTACAGTCATATTGTTCTGTTTTTCTTAGAAGACTCTGGGGAGACAGGCCACAGGATAAAATTCTCCATTTATTCACAAAGCAGGCTCAAAACAAAACCCCCAAAACCCACAGAAAAGTGTAACCCTTTCTCATCTTTTTGCTCTGAAAGTTCATGTATTTGGTCTTTCTGAGCGAGCCATGCCAAAGTTGCTGAATGTGATGGCAGGTACAGAATACTGCAAAAGTCTCGAGACTTTCCTGCCAGGTTATTAACACTGTGCCTACAACCATGGGATACTGAGGACTTGCAGCCTTTATAATCTACCAGTTGAATCAAACTTAAAGCTTTATTTAAAAATGTGGTTTATCATCCACTACTGATACTTTGATCCAGCTATTAACTTTGTTTTACAGAGAAATGCATACAACAGAGTGGTTTGAGAGTTGTCATTTTATCTCCATGCCCTGTTATCTGCAAAAAGTCCGTGTCCCAATAATTAGGCTAAAAACACATGCAAGCCTTGAAGCTATCAAAATTTTGCTCAGACTAAATAATGTGACTTAAATAGGACCAGGATTTCCCTATTAGAGGCTGTATCTGAGTACTGTAATAGGAGTGAAACCTACCTGCAGAGACCTCGAATACAGTGAATCCACTTACAGGGCTGAGAAAATCAGTTTGCTGTAATTCTAAAACTGAAATTTTACTTAGGATACTCATTTTGAAACTTGGTCATGCCAACCCCTGCCCCCCTCCAAAAAACTCCCAACCTGAAGCAAGAAAATCAGCTTAGGAACCAATCTAGCTAAACTGATGCAATTCTGTCTTTAAACTCCCTTACTTTAAAACCACAGTTATTGCCCTTCTATCAGTAAACTGATTTGCTAAATCAGTTTAAGGCAACTCAATGCACGTTTTCAAGAATAGATATTCTTATGGTGAATATGCCAAATAATAAAGCCAGTGAGTTTCATGCAGTTATCTCATAACTCCTGGAACAAGGTAACTGCTTGCACGTGTGCTCCCATTTTTCCTCCAAACCAGAATGACATTGAAGATGGTCCAGATGGCCCCATATAACCGTGCACTGCTATGGAGTGCAAATGCATGCAGTCTGCTACTGTAGTTCAGGAGAAACTACTTGCTGAAGAGCATCAACTTCTTAAAACAAAGTGACTCATCACATGAAAACTGCATTGTGAAAAAGCTGATGAGAAAAGAGTCATGCTCTATTCAGAAAATTACTGAAAAGCATCAAAACAGATAATAGAAAATGTAAGAACAATAATTCTTTACATGATTTTGAAAGTGCTTTACAAATAGTATTTAATAAATGCTACAACAATCAGTAAGGAAGGCAAGTAAAGGTTATCTCCCGTTCACAGGCTGGTTGGCTGGTCTAGGAAGGTTAAGAGATGCATCTAATGCTACCCGCTAAATCAGCAGCGAGACTAGGATTAGAGATAAGAGATGGCTGACATAATTTTCTGCCCTGACAAGTTTAGTCTGAATACTCTTAAGTACTTCAAGGTGATTTTTAGAAGACCTCACCACTGAATTTTGCTGTTCTTTAAGAGAAGGGCTTTCACTTGTCCATTTATTACCTCAGGAGTACATAGACACACTGCTGAGCCTGTTCATTTGAGAAAATATCTGCATGTATGCCTCAGCCAGTTTTGGAAGGCAATGTTAAATGTTGGTCGTGCACCAGATGTGCACAAGGTTTCTGTAGAAGCAGGTTGATTTGAGAGGAAGGTGAAGAAAGTGCAATCAGAAAAGCTGACACCACGCAGTCTGGGGTTACACTGACCACCAGCCGCTGCTGACAGAAATCCCAGCTTCAGGATGAATCCCACTCAGTCACAGATTCCCTGCTCTGAGACAGCTGATCTCTGTCATTTTTATCATTTGGAGCCACGTATCTGTCAGGGGCTGAGTCAGCAAACTGCAGCACTGAGCTCCTTGAAACTAATTTAACTTCTGGAGGCTGGCAGCCGGCCCTGAGGAACCGGCAGCCCACTGAAGATCGGTGGAGCATACTGATGCTCCAGCTGCATTGCTTTCTGCCTTGAGTCCCCTGCTCAGCTGGAGGTTGGGAAGGACATCCCTATCTTAAACTGCCAGGAGAAGTAGGATTATAGCAGGCGGGATTTGCCTTTCACCATCCAAGAACTGGAAAGAAAGAGTAACTCAAATGTTACAAAGGTCTGGAGCTCAGATAGCAGTGCCCACCTCCGTTCTCTGTCCCTGTTTAGCTTACTGGTATGTTTGCTGTTGAGAGGTGAAATTCAAGATAAAGCCCCTCTGTGCTATAGGTACAGTGCAATTGCAAAGCAAAGAGATGGTCCCTTCCTCAAAGTACCTGTAATCTAAATGAAAGATTACACACGGTAGTTGGGTATTGTATATATGACAAGGAAACGGATGAAAAAAGGTTATGGCAGGCATTATTGTCCCGAAATTTGGAGGCATATTTATCTGTTCCAATAGACACAGATTTTGTGCTGGTCTATACATAGCAATCTGGTCTTGAGAGTGCAGTTTGGATCTCACTTTCACTCAAAATAGGTTCAGTAAGGTTGACAGAGATACTCATAGCATAAAAGTTCTCCTTTTTGCAGTAATGCCTAAGCTGCAGACAATACAGAGGCACCAGCTCCAGAGGCATCCTTTTCCAAAGGAGACCACTAGTTTTCCTGGGATGCCTCTTTATTACCTGGATTTTATTGTCACGTCATCCAAGAGGTGGAGCATCACTCGGAAAGTCACCATCAGTGTTACAGTAGGTGCAAACTCCCCTGAGCATGAATAAGGTGACATTAAGCACAGGTTGCTAGCACATGTTCCTCTTTCATTCTAATTCTATCAGCTTCTCTGGCCAAGTCAAACCTTTAATGAAAGTTGTGGATTGGAGAAGTGCTAAAATCTATAAATCCTCTCCCAAGTGCTAGTGGTTAGTAGTCAATACATAGAGCATGTGCAGCTGGAACCCCTTATGTTTCATTTTTGTTCTTAAAAGAAAGGGAGCCATTAGCACTGACAGACAAAAGATAAGCTGAAAGACTTTCCCAGTTTGCAATGCCTTTGTTTTGGTTGAGCGTGATTGCCCAGATTTTAAGCACTTGCCTCTAACACAGCCATAATCTTAATGACTTCTTCCTAATCATTCCAACATGAATTAGCATGAAGAGAGCTGTTGGGAGCAGAAGGCATCTTTACGTGCATGGGCACTGTATTGCCAATTGTTGGCTATAGGTTCTAGGTGATATCACAAAATTAATAATACTAAATAATAAAAATAAGAATAGAATAGAATAGAATAGAATAGAATAGAATAGAATAGAATAGAATAGAATAGAATAGAATAGACTATTTCAG